>JAIUCV010000200.1:0-1200000 GCA_026724425.1 Erythrophleum ivorense | reverse complement strand
AATCACACAAATTTAACTATGGCAGCCATGGCCACTGCATGCCTTACCTCCTCTATCTCTTCAAACCCCAAATCTTCTTTCTTCCACCACAAGCTACCCTCACGCATTTCTTCTCGCTTCACACCCATCAAATCCACAATCTCCATGTCGCTAAACACCCCTTCCTACAACCTCAATTCCTTCAACTTCCAACCCATCAAAGAATCCATCGTCGCCCGCGAAATGACCCGCCGCTACATGACCGACATGATCACCTACGCCGACACCGACGTCATCATCGTCGGGGCCGGCTCTGCCGGCCTCTCCTGCGCCTACGAGCTCAGTAAGAACCCGTTCGTACGCGTGGCGATCATCGAGCAATCCGTCAGCCCTGGCGGCGGCGCATGGCTCGGGGGGCAGCTCTTCTCAGCCATGGTGGTCCGCAAGCCGGCCCACCTGTTCCTCAACGAGCTTGGTATCGAGTACGACGAGGCTGAGGACTACGTGGTCATAAAACACGCGGCTCTGTTCACGTCCACAATCATGAGCAAGCTTCTGGCGCGGCCTAACGTGAAGCTGTTTAATGCGGTGGCGGCGGAGGATTTAATTGTGAAGGGAGGGAGGGTGGCCGGCGTTGTGACGAACTGGGCGTTGGTTTCGATGAACCATGACACGCAGTCTTGCATGGACCCGAACGTGATGGAGGCAAAGGTTGTGGTGAGCTCGTGTGGGCACGATGGCCCGTTTGGGGCAACTGGGGTTAAGAGATTGAAGAGCATTGGAATGATCGACAACGTCCCGGGAATGAAGGCGTTGGACATGAATGCCGCCGAGGATGCTATTGTTCGGCTGACCAGGGAGATTGTGCCTGGCATGATTGTCACTGGCATGGAAGTTGCAGAAATTGATGGAGCCCCAAGAATGGTACGTTCATTATTCTTGGAAAAAAAAAAAACCTGCAATTTAAAAGAGAAATGAACATGTGGAACTTATATTAACGACTTTGATGGTGATTATTGCAGGGTCCAACATTTGGGGCAATGATGATATCGGGGCAGAAGGCAGCGCATTTGGCGTTGAAGGCGTTGGGGAAGAACAATGCTATAGATGGAACATGCGAAATTGGACGAGAAGAATCCGATCTTGTTTTTGCTTCTGCTGACATTGATCAAGACATTGTTGATGCTTAGAAATTTAGTTCAAAACTAGGAATGTTCATTTTTTTTTCAAATGCCCTTCTTCATCTGTTTTGTCACCCCTCTTATCATTTGGGAATAAATGTAGAAGATTGACAGTATTTCACATGGAACAAACGAGAAAGTTTGTTTGATTGTTCTGCATCTTTTAATGAATTTTTAATATATAGGTTTGATCAAACTTCCTTATCCGCTCAATCTTTTCTCTCCACGACAAAACATTTTTATTTTCAAAACGGAGATGTCAAGTTTTATATTGTTAAATTATTTTAAAATTCACGTGTGTGATAATCAAAAAAAGAAAAAACTGAGATGACCATAGCATTGAATTTTGAGGGAATTATATAGATTTTTTATGAATTTTGTTAAAATTGTACATCTCTTTTTTTATTTTTTATTTTTGGTGGGTAGACTTTCTCTCTATTTTTAAAATAAATACATATTTCGTTTAATTTTACTAAAGTTATATATATATTATTTTTGAAATATACACAAATCTTTTTTAAAAATAAGGAGAAAATATGTATAATTTCAATAAAATTTAAAAGACAGTTGTGTAATTTATTCTTTATTTTAGATGAAGTTGATATATATTTTAAAAATAAAAAATATTTATATAATTTTAATAAAATTTAAATTTTTATAATTTATTTTTTTGTTTTAAAAATGTCTATATATTTTTTTAAAATAAAAAATATCTATATAATTTTAACAAAATTTAATAAAAAATATGTATAATTTACTATTGAATTTTTTATCTTTTGATTTTTTTATCTGGCCAACATCTTTTTGGAAATCAAATCACTTAACTTGAAAATCAATATTTGATGCAAATCTAATTATCGAGGCCCAACCAATTTACAATCCTTTAATTTGGATATTTTCTTATTCAATGCATCATTTTATTTAAAAAATAAAAAATAATATAAAAAAATAAAATTGTTGCCTAATTCTTCCTCTTCTTCTTCTTCTTTTTTAATCTATTCTCTCCTCTCTCTCTCTGTTTTTTTTCTTTTTTTTAATCTCTGTCCAGTAACATTACCTCGCATGAGAAGATCCGGCTTTCACCTCGCATTGATACCGAGATAACAGAGCACATCATCCAGGGAGTCTGGTCACAAATGTTTCTTCCAAGATCTCAAAATTTCTTCAAATCCTTTACCACTTCCTACACCTGGAGGATCCAAATCTACCGAAATAAACTCGCTTCTCAAATCTCATCCACCCTCTTGCAGAGACGCAACTGGTTCTCCCTCCTCCGGAATCTCAATCTCTCCAAATTAACCCCTTCTCTTTTCCTCCAAATCCTCCACAAAATCCAGACTCAGCCTCAAATCTCACTGGGTTTCTTCCATTGGGCCAAATCAAATCTGGGGTTCCAACCTGACCTCAAATCCCACTATAATGTAATTCGAATCGCAATTGGTTCTGGTCTTTATCGACCCGTAAAACCCCTCTTGGATTCTTTGATTCGGGAATACCCTCCATCTGGTCTTGCAAAGTGTTTGATCAGAGCAGGTAAAGGTAGAACTACATAATAATGTCAATTTTTTTTTTTTTAAATTTTTTATACAAATTGTTTGAAATCAAATGACAGTGATTCACTTTCTCAAAGGTAAAAGCATGTACAGTATTCGACTTTATTGAAAGTTGGATGTACAATGTTCAACTTTTTTAAAAGTCGAACCCTCTTATCGTGATTTACGCTTCGTTTTGGACGGTGGAGGAGAAAAGTGAAGAGGAGGGGGAGTGAAGAGAAAAGTGAAACAAAAAAATTAATTTATAACTAAGAAAATAAAAATAAAAATATATTTTAACTTATAACTAAGAAAATAAGAATCAAATCATTTGAGTAACCAATTAAAATTTTTATAAAAAACTAAATTAAAAAAACATATGAAAAAAATTTTATTTTTTTAAATATATATAATTTTTGTGAAACATAAAGTTAATTTTTGTACTAAACAGAAAGCAGTTTTCAATAAATTACGTACGATGTCTTCTGAATGTAGAAAAAAATTATTTATATTTTTTAATTTAACATTAGAATAAAAATTATATATTACTCTTACCTACAACTTGAACTTTGCACATGGAATGAAAATTACTCTTAAAATTTTTTGTTTTCTATAATTTTTTTAATTAATATTTCTATGGAGATTTTAATATTTTTTTAATTTAGTTATTTGTAACATGAGAAACTTATAGAAATTTTATATAATATTAGAAATTTTATGAAACATGAGAGATTTTAAATAACTTATTTCTCAGAAAAAAATAAAAATAAAATTAGAAATAAGTTATTTAAATTTTACATATAACTAAATTAAAATTTTAATAGTAATTTTCTGGGAATCATTTTTTATTTTGTAATAGTAATTTTTATTTCTAAGTAAGTCATTAGTAATTTTCTGGAAAAATTATATATTTTTATTTTTTAAAAAAATCATGTATAATTTTTTTTACATTCCAAAAATATCGTTCATAATTTTTTGAGAATTATTTTTATGTTTATTGTAAGGATTATTTTTATTTTTAATTCAAATTAATTCAACGAATATATTTAGTATTTTTATGTTTCACAAGAAATTAATTAATTTTTTTATGGAGATTTTAATTTTTTTTTAATTTAATTATTTAATGATTGGAAGAGAGA
The DNA here is from genome assembly GCA_026724425.1 of Erythrophleum ivorense. Taxonomy (NCBI): domain Eukaryota; kingdom Viridiplantae; phylum Streptophyta; class Magnoliopsida; order Fabales; family Fabaceae; genus Erythrophleum; species Erythrophleum ivorense. The sequence continues at coordinate 1,196,169 of JAIUCV010000200.1, read as the reverse complement.
AATCTAAAAGTACTCAAATACGTATTTAGGCCTCGTTCGATAAATGGGGAAGGGCATTCATGGAATGCGAAAGAGAATTGGCGGGTAAAGAAAACCTGTTTTGTATGCAGGGTATTTTTTTTTTTTTTAAGTTAAAACCTTTAAATATAGGAAAATGCAAACTTTAACATTTTGATGGAAGGTAGTTTACTTTGATTTAATGCATTTAGACCATTTTATCCTTGTGTGTGTTTAAATTTCTGATGGTAAAAATAATTAAAATTAATTTTTTAAAATTAAAATATTATTTTTTATTATTATCAAAAATAAAAAATAATTATTTTTCTTATTTTTTATTTTTATTGATAATTAAAAATAATTATATTATTATATTTTATAGTTATTAATAATAAAAAATAATTAAGATATTTTAGTCTTTTAATCTTTTTTTATTCTATTTTAAATATAAAAAATTATTTTTTTATTATATCAAATATAATTATAAAATATAAATTTTTTTTCATTCTCATTCCATTTTTCATTTTCATCTCATCAAAAATCAATCTCAAACGAGGCCTTAGGTTTCACTGCATATGCCTGGGAAAGGCCTCGCACAGCGGCAATTTTTGCTTTTGGGATTGACATACATGCTTTTATATTTTGAAAAAGAATTATTTTAGTCCTTTCACAAGATACTTTCTAAGATTTGATTCTTATCTTTCCACTTATAATCTGAAATGCATTTTTATTTTTATTTTATTTTTTAATTTAAATTAATTAAATGATGACTTTTGTCGTGACAGTGTCCAACTTTCAAGAAAGTCAGACACAGTGCGTCCAATTTCAAGTACTTTGAATAAAAAAATTTAAAAATCAAAATAAAAAGAGGAAATCGGTGTAATTAAATCCGACTTTCATGAGAAGTAAAATATATGAGTGTAATACTTTGGTTTGGTACAGACTTAAAACATTTTTGTCATGAGAAATGAGATTTGGCTCCAAAAATCAAGAATCTATCTTATATACTCTTCAGTCTTCAGTGATGAACGGCCATGATCTTTTCTTCGGACGCACCCTGGAGGTTAGTTAGTTGGTAGGATCAAATTTCTTAGTCCCTCTAGGGTTAGTGTCCTTGGGAGATGTTCCTTCGTCTCTGCATTCACGGACAAAAAAGTTCATTGCTTGCTTATTCACTTCAAATCATTTGCATCTTTTTGATTTATGGTTATTGAATCATTGGATTTTCTGAGTGGGTCTGAAGGCTACATGTACCAAGGGAAGGGAGGAATTGATTATCCAGATCTTGAATATGCCATAGCGGCCGTAGCCAAATCAAACCGATCTGAGAAGCTAACTGGTCGGTTGTTGTGAGATCTTACTTGGGTCTCCGTCGATAAATCTGCTTACCGAGCTTCTCACATTTTTCCTTTCTTTGTTTTTCACTTTTTCTATCCAGTTTTTTCTTCTCTTTTCTTTTTTAAATCTCGTGATATACCTTCTTTTGAAAAAAATATTAAATGTTAGTTTATTTATTTATGTTTTTGAGAAGGGGAGAAGAGGGAAATGGCATATGATTTGGCTTTTCCTGAGACCCTTCTCTGATATCAAAAGCTTTTGATTTTCCGAAAGGGTCACCTTCTGTGCAATCTGCTTTGATTTTCCAGCAGCTTGCGTCTATGGGTGCCTACAATTTTTATTTATTTATAATTATAATTTGAGTGTTTTTGAAATTGTGAAATTCAATGAAGTTGAAGAACTGCTGAGTGCATCTACCCTGTTTTGGTATATTCGGATTTCAGAAGTACCATTTCTCCAAACTTTTAATTGGTTAAGAATCTCAAACATATAACAATTCACGGTCGTTTTGCGAATTTTTTAAAAAATAGGGCACGTTTAAGCGGTTATTTGTTTTTAGATATATTCCAGAGAATAACCATGATATGCAAATGGAATTTGTTGACCAGGGTAGAAAGAAAGTGACAAACAGGTCATATTTTGTTGCATCTTGATAAAAGGAAAATAATATGCAATTTTCAATTTGAAATAGTCATTTCTTGTTAAGTAAGTACGTGGACTCTTTCTTAAAACATTGAGCGGGGAAGAACGGAAGTTTAAGCATGCAAATTCTGGTTGTATAGAACTAAAATTGGCATGTAATTAGAAATCGTCCTTTCACGTTGAGGACAGACTCTGTTTTGGTAACCAAAAAAGAAATTAATTAGATAAAACTAAGAAGAATATGCAACTGGAGACTCTCCAGAGAAGATTTCCTACATTTAGTATAAAGTTAGATAGAGAGGGAGAGAAGAGAGAAGAACAACTCTTCTTTTCTCTCTTTCTTTATTTTATTTTAAATTAAATATAATAAAACAAATGTAGGAGATCCATATCTGATATTCTCTTGCAAAGGACAATACTATTTGAGAAACAACGAAAGAAGTCAAATTGAGCAGGGAGGAGTGAAATTGAAAACAAGCAAACTTGGTTGTATACAACTAGAATGGATACTAGTGTAAATTGTATATATAAACTGAATATTCCCCATTAGTGTGCAATAGATTTTCATGATTTTGCTCTCATTCTTCCCTCTTTCATATAACTTCATTCTTGGTACTACGCCAAATTTGGTACAAATGAACTAATGTTCAAGGAAAATAAAAAGGTCAACCTTAAATAAGAGGAGATAAAATTTGGTACTGATATTATGGATATTGACCTTAATCCTACTGTTATGCAAAATCATTGGCACCAAATCACATGCAAAGTATTAAGGTCAGCCTTAAATGAACACCAATAGGGTCAGTCTTAAATGAACAATCACTTCCCTGCTTGGCCGTACTACACCACGTAAGAGGACATACTCCAGAGATTCAAGAGATTGTTATGGATGTTCATCATTATCTAAAATTATATTTTGGTGTAATACTTCATGAGGTCTCTTCTGTAACTAATGAACTAATGTTAAGTACATGGACTAATCCAAATATGGGACTATGTCCTCTTAAAAACAATATTTTGATTTAGTACAGCCAAGCAACAGGGAATTATGCTTCAATGTGCAATCGTTAGTGATAGAAATTCCTTGTCATTCAAAGATTGTACATAACACACCTGTCCTCATTTTGTTGTATGAAAACAACGAGAGAGGCAACTGAGATAAGCTAGACCAAAATAATCCTTCATGAGGCAAGTTTGTTCATTACTAACATGGTTCTGAATTCTGAGACCAATGACCAAAAGATCTCAAAGCTCTATATATTATTAGTATAGATTAGAATTCACCATATATACGCTTCAGTTTTAGTGATGAGCAGCCATGATCTTTTCTTTGGACGCACCGATGACTACTAAGAGTATAAATACGAGGCAAGTTAGTTGGTCGAACCAAATTTCTTGTTCTATGTAGAGTTCGGGTTCTCGGGAGATGTTCTTTTGTTCCTTTGTGCTCACCGACAAAAAATTTCATTTCTTGCTTATTCTCTGCAAATTATTAACAGCTCTTTCTGATTCAAGTTTATTGAGTCTCTGGATTTTTGATGTGTGAGTGAAGGCTACATGTACCAAGGGAAAGGAGGAATTGATTATTTCAGGGCCCTTGATCTTGAATGTGCCATAGTGGCTTTAGCGAAATCAGACCGATCTGAGAAGGCGACTGGCCAGTTGTTGTGAGATCTTTCTTGGGTCTCAGTTGATAAACCTTCTTATCGATCTTCTCACAATTGTCTATTCTTTGCTCTCTCCAATTTTTCTTTTCTTTTCTTTTTTTAAAACTTGTGATATACTTCTTTTTTTTTTCTTTTCTTTTTGTGTTGGGTTGTTTGTTTTATTTTATTTTTATTTTTATGAGAAGGGAAGAAGAGGGAAATGGCATATGATTTGGCCGAAGGTATGATAGGGTTTTGGTTCAAGATTTGTCCATTTGATCATTGAGATGAGAATTTATTCTGGGGAATCAGAACCATCAACAATTGCAATGGTGTGCAAGAAGTGTAAGCTCCTTGTTCCTCTTTGTATTCCCCTTGTTTCAAAATATTTAAGATAATTGTACAATGATTAAAGAAGTTATTAGATAGCCTGAATAGAAAAAAATTATAACTGATAATCATATCTAAAAAAAGTGAATAAGTGTAATGTGTTAAAAAAATTAAATTATTATATACACAAAAGTAAAAGAGGTTAAGGTGGATTGAGTTAATTGGAAGCAGAGTGGCTTTCAAGAGACATAGTGGAGTTTTTACCAAAACATAAATGGAGTTAGTTTGACAACGACAAATAAAAGACATATAAGCATTAGAGTGATCTAATATAAATTTGAAGCATCTTTCAAATAAAAAATAGAATAGCTTTAAATAAAAAGCAATAAAAGATAGAATTAAAGAGAGAGAAGCATTGTTAAATTTATTCTGGTTCAACCTTTGATATAAGTCTAGACTGTCTAGTTCCCTTAAATTTAAGTGATTTTATTTAATCAATTTTTAGATTACAATCAAAATAGTTTTATATGTGTTTATTGCTAACATAGAATTTTTTAATTCACCTTAAATTGATACAACACTTGTGATTGATATAAGATTTTTCAAAATTCTCTTCTTCAACAGTTTTTTACTAAGTTCATCTTAAACTTATTTTTTTCACATTTAAAAAAAAATTATGGAACGATAGAAGGATAAATTTAGAACCCTTATCAAAAAAGAATTTATAACAAACTTACTCTTTTTTTAAAGCTTTTTTAACTAAATGAAACTAAAAATTAAACTAAGATAATATGAAAAAAAAATAAAGGAGAATCATAATGTACATTTGGCTTTTCTTTCTCTGCATCAATCCTTGTATGCTTTTGTTAATCTTCTTTCATTTATACAGAAATTTTAAAATGTATTTGTTGGAGAGACAACTTATGAAAATAATCATTGAGAGAATTTTGATCAAGGAGCTTGCATGACTATGGAATATATGGAGACTATGGTTTTTGGCTGTTTAGACATAGCTCTTTGTCTTTCTTTTTTTCTTTCTTTTGTATGGACAGGGAAAAGGAAGAGAGAATGATGTTTTGTTTTTCTTTTCTTCAACAAATGTACAATAAATGCTTCGAACAATTTAGATGAAAAACCACCTCCCATATAATATAATACCTTTTGTATATAGAAAGGATGTGATATGTAAAATTTTTTACTTTTGAAAAGAATAAGTATATTCTAATGTTTTTATCTTCTTTACACATTTTAGACTTTTGCTTTCAATTTAGTAGCATTTTTTTTTATGACTAAACCAATTTAAATTGAGTGGGCTTTAAATAGAGTTTTGTCTTACTCTGCATAAAGCATCATACATATTTGACTTTAACAATAAATAGGATTGACAGAGATATTATATATTTCTTCATTTGTTTAAGCTATGCTATGCCTTTCATAATATTTCTTTTTCCACAAAATGTATAAAGCAATTTATTAATATTTTTTTGTATTGTTAAAATCATGTTATGTTTTTCATTTAAAAAAAATATTTTACAACCTTTTTTGGCTAAAATATATAGACCAATGAAGCTTAATAGGATACTGCAAAAATAGTGTAAAGCATAACAATTCATTTTGATAAAATAGCCCAATATTAATATAATGTTCTATTCTAATGATTTTTTATGCAATAAGACAATAAATAATATTTAATTATTTTTAACTTAATATTTTTATAAATTTAATTTTAAATTTTTATTATTATCAAAATAATTTAAAATTATATCAAAACCTTAAAACTGACAATAATTGTATTTGACTAAAATACCTTTTATTGAAATATGTAAAATACTAAATCATCTCTTTTCTCTTATTAAATCTCTAACTATCTTTTCATTTACCCACACATTCTCTATCCTTCCATTAAGGGTAAAATAATAAAAAATTTATTAATACTATCTTGAAATTCTAAATGACAATTATTTTAAAAAAATTCTAAAATGTCAGTTATTTTTACAATAGAGGGAATATTTTTTAGTTCTTTCTAGATTTTTTTTAGGGCTATCAAAATTGGTCCAATCAATTAAATTAGCCCATTTAACCCGCTATTTTTGGTAGGTTGGATTTGAATTCTGTAAACCTATATAACATTATACTTGAAACTAATTCGGCTTATTTAACCCAAATGGACCAACCCACTTAACTGTTAGTTGGCCTGTTTAGCTCTTTCTCTCTCTCTCTCTCTCCAAAATGGGAAGTCTAAAGGAAAGGCATCATTTGATTACCTTCATCTAAAAACTAAAATGAGTAAAGTGGCAGTGGTACACAAGAATTTTTTTCCCCTTTTTCTGTACAGTTTTTTTGTTCTTTAGTATAGATCAAGACACTTTATCTTCTAATAAACAAACTACAAACACATAATGAGCATTCCAAAAGGGTTATTAAGAAACAGTCCTGCAGTGATTCATTGGACAAATCCTATTCATCCTAACAAGATTCACTACGATATAGGTGGTCATATGAGCTGCATTAATAAACAAAAGAAGAAAGCAGCAAACCTATTAGATAAAAGTTCTCACTGAACTCCACTAACTTACCACTTGCGGCCAACCATGACAATCATATAGACAAGAAGAATTTTTCAGTAGGCCATGCTTATATAAACATATCAATAACGAGCATTGTATTTGAACTTTAATTTTGTTTTTTAATGGGTTAAACAAGGTGGCTCGTTTAACTCATTAGATGGATTGGGTGGCGTTTTTCAACCCATCACCTGTTTAATCCAAACTCTTTGGTGGGCCAGCCCATATAGATCGGACTAACCCACTTTCACAGCTCTAATTTTTTGCTGAAAATTTCTGAAAATCTGTGTTTGCGGGTGAGAAGAAATTATCAAAGGTGATAGTACTAGATTATTGGAAAGAAGGTGCTAGCAATACTACCGACGGTGGTGGCCGCAAGATCAACGAGAAGTCCAACAACAGGTTCGTTTAAGATTCAAGTTTTTTTCCCCCCTTTATTTTCTTATTGGGTATGTTTTATGGATTTGAGAAGCATACATTGGTTCTATAGGAGAAAAATCCTACTTGATATCTACGCCAAGTTAAGCTTCTTTTTTATTTTTTTAATAATTTCCTTGCTTTTGCTATGCAACATGATCCTTCGGTTGCGTTTTGGACTGTTATGTCAGACACTATTTTTAAACAAAATTTATCATTAATTTTAGCACAATAGACTGGCGGTGAATGTTACTTCTTAGTGTGTATCATTCAATTATACTTTATTTTAGGGTCTATATTGCATATGCTGCATTTGTGACTCCTAGAGAGGGAACGACTTCGTAAGGTGTAGGCAGATTTGAACTTAACTCCTGCGTCTTTCTTCCCTCATTTTCTTTTGGAATGGTGTGATTTAACATATGTGCCTGTAATGGCTCTAAGGCACCACTTGATAAGAGGCCATAACAATTTCAGTAGTGACTAGTTGAAGTACTAGTTTGCAGTCCCATTTAAGTTTTATTTTACTGCAAGTGACTAAATTAACCCCGCCTCTTTTTCCTCTGGGTGGTCACTCTCCCATTTACCAGTTAAACTGGACTTCTGATTTGTGAATATCAACAATTTTTTATGTGGTCTTGCGAAATATTTTTTATAGAGCTCACTGGTTCAAAAGGTTTTACCACTCTTAGACTGACCGATTTTGCCTGCTTATTTCTATCTGGTGTTTATGTCAGTCAATGGTTAATAACCTTAATATTGCTTTTATCATAAAATTAGTAACTTTTGTGCTAGCTTTGGTCAGTGTGCAAGCTTTATATTAGTTGGTAATAGGCTGATCTTGCATTCAATGCATAGCAGAATTTTTTTGTTTGACATTTGTATTTGTCAGACTGACTTATAGGAGAGCAACTGACACTGTCACAACACCTTTTAGGAGGATAGCAGAAAGTATGTTATGCATGTGATAAAATGCTAGTTTGAAATGGAATATGTGAACAAGTGAAAGAACTTCTCCTCTTCCATTCGTTTTTTTGTTGTTCTCTCCATTTGCCAACAGTTTAGAAGTTGATAGTTTACAAGTTATATTTATTGTGTAAAAAGCATGGACAAAGGACGTGTAACTTGACACATCAAAATATTGTGAATATAGCTTAGTGGTTCAAATTATTTTGGGACTTTTAACTGACCAATTTTGGCTGCTTATAGTTCCATCTCGTGTTTAGATGTCTGATAGTTTTTTAGTTATTTTAATCGACAGTAATTATAAGCACAGTTATTGCCTAAAAAGCATGGTCACAATACATGGAACATGACAGGAGCAAAATATTAGGAACATATCTTAGTGGTTCAGAATATTTGAGGACATTTAGACTGACCAATTTTAGCTGCTTATATTCCATTTCGTGTTTAAAAGTCAATAATTTACTAGTTATATTTGTTTACAGTAATTATAAGCAAAGTTATTGTCTAAAAGGTGTGTACAGAGGACACAGGATATGGAACATGACATGTTTAAAATGACATGACAAAACATAAAAGTGTTCATGTGTTATTTGAAGTATCATGTCATATCTAATTGGAGTGTTTGACACATTTAATACATGAAGTATCCATGCTTCATAGGCTCTTGTTTCTGCAGGCTTTTTATTGGTTGAAAATGCGATACATTGTCAAGGTCCGGGGCATACTGACAAGAACACATTAGCAAAAACACTAGAACGAAGGCAGTGTGGTTTCTTTTGCTAAATCTGTTTGTATTAAGTACACGTTCTCATGGCAAGCTGCTGGTGAGGTGGTGACAGTCTCTTGTTTTGTTTTTGTATTGGTTAGGCATGCGTGCTTGGATCATGAATCTTCTGTAAACTTGTTTTCACGTTGATTTGCTTGCAGATGGACTCCTTACGAAAACACTAGGTGCACTATTTGCAAGCAGCGGGTGCACTAGGATGCTAAGTATTGTCACACCTCTGCTTTCTTTAAAGGTACAATATGATTTTTTTTTTTTTTTAAGATGTTCTGAAACCATACATTTTGGCATTCTAGTAACAACATTGAAATGCGGATTTGTGTTGTGTTGGAGGAGTTTGTGCAATGTGTGATACGCGAGTTCTTGACACTAGATTTACAAGCAAAGCAATGTGTGCTGGACGCAAAAAATTTATATTCAGTTTTTTATATTTTTATTGTTAAATTTTTTAAATTAAAATATGATAAATGTATAATTTTTTAATTAAAATATAATAAATATATAATTCTATAAATAATTGTATGGTCAAATTAAATCATATACTTATCATATTATTTATTAAAAAATTATATATTTATTATATTTTTGAAATCTATAGTGAGACACCCTGACTATGCAAGATGCCCCAACTTCTTCTTTTAGGCGCGTAACAGCTTTTTCTTTTTGGATAATAGTCTAGTTGATACTGAAGCTGGAAAGAAAAAAATTTATAACAAGTATATAGTTTTATAAATAATTATATGACTTTTACACTAAATCATATATCTATCATATTATTTATTAGAGAATTATATACTTTTTTAACTAAACACCCCAACTGTGCAAGATGTCCCAACTTCTTTTAGGCGCGTAACAGCTTTTTCTTTCAGGATAATTGTCTAGTTGATACTGAAGCTGTAAAGGCCAAATTCAGCGATCTGCCCACCGTAATTTTGATGTTGAATGCTTTCTCTGTGACCCACGTGGCCATAACATGTACCTTTGCTAGTCCAATACTTCCTTTCTTTCTCTTTTTGGTCTGTTTTTGGGAGATTTGATGTGTTTTCCTTTTACTGTTGGCTTGCTGTTAGTTGAAGTGTCCAGCTATCAATTGTGCTAGGGCTCTCTCTCTCTCTCTCTCACTTTTTTTCTTTGTCTTTTCCGAATACATGACGTAGTAAGGATTTGGACTTGATATCTCGTTAATTATTCACGCTTTTCACAGACTTGACATAGTGATTGGGTTCGTTTTTTGTTCGCTGTGGTTTCTTCTTTCTAAGATTTTATCTTTTATACCTTAATAAGTAGTATCTGTGCTCATGCACAGGTTGGTTTTATAATTATGTTTAATATATGATTTAATTAATATTATTGAACTGTTTCGTTATGAAGATATGAGAAATTTAATTTTAAACTGATTGGGGAGATAGAGTCTCACGTAACAGGAGCAAGAAAAAGTTCACAGGGCACCCAAATGCAACCAATTTGTGCCAATCTATCCAGTCTTCCTTTTTTTTTAATTTAAATAAAACGTTAACTACAGCAACAATCTGCAATTGTGTTTGCTTTACCATAAGCCACTCTTTTAAATACTTTCCCTGATATCTAACAGGTAAGCAAGGGGTTTAATATGCTTTGTACTAGAGTCCCTACTCAGGAGCAGCTTCTCTCCCGTTCACGCGAGAACTGGACGGTCCATTTGTGAGAGAGAGCACTGTGATTTTGGAAATAAAAGAAAAATAAAAGATGAAAAAACATAAGATAAAATCATTTTTCTCTCACGACTGGACGATTCTGTTGGCGCCCAAAATGGAGAGAATCTTCTCCCTCCCTACTCAGCCAGGGGTGGGTGGTTCAGGCAAGCATTATAGTTAAACGTAGTTGTCTATACGTCAGAAAGTTTAGAGACGTGCAAATAGATAATGAATATAGTTGCGTGTTTCATGAGGTTTGTATTATAAAAATGATTATATTTAGATATAGTTTTTTAGATTTCTGTGATCAAGTTTGTGAATTAAAAAATAATAAGTATATTGTTATCTAATAATATCATAAAAAATATATAATTTAATTAAAAAATCATATAGTTATTAATAAAAATTATGCATTTCTCATAGTATCATTAGATCCTGCAAGTTTTTAGGAGAGTTTTGCTTTAGTTGACATGGGTTTGAATATTACAAACAAGCCAACGAGTTTCTTGTCCCAGTAACTGTCTCTTCGCAAAGAGGAAAGAGTTTTATCATCCTCTGGTTTGGTGGTTGAGACAGTGACATGTTATTGGCACTTCCTGGTTGTAGGCATCCGCTTGTCTCCAAAGAGAATATTTTGCAGATCATGACCAGACGAATAGTAAACTGTGACATGATGAAGTGCATCATATGCAACTTTGAGCGCGCATGGGTTTAATAAAAAGTATCGAACATAATAAACTGCCAACCAGTTACATGAAGTTCACTGACAAGAGTAACATGCTACATTAGTACAGATACAGTGACTCAATAAAGTTTGAAATGTCCACACTTCATAGGTAGCAAGAGTATTGAACACAGGCAAAGATATGCCATAGATAATGCTGAAGTTGAAGGAAAATTTGCAGATAACCAACTATACTCATTCACTCGTTGAGTATGTAGCGGTCCAGTACTTTTTGATCTCTTCAGCTGTTCTTCCAGGGATCCTCCCAGCTATTAAAGCCCACCTGATGGAAGCACTAGAATTTTAGCTTGAGAATAATAAGCATGTTGAATCTGTATCTCCTGTTAGTATCTGGAAAAATTGAGGTAACAAACCTTTTGCCAACTAGATTATACATTCTGATAATCAAAGCTTTCTCATCGTTGGAAAATTCTAGCTTTGATTCTTTGCTGATCTCCTCTGAAAAGGAAGAAGCAACCTTAAATTGATAAGAGATAAGAACGAAATGTTCACTATAAAAAGCCAAACAAAGTGCGTGGCACAGGATCAAAAGGCTGAAGATAAAGAAAGATCCTCATTGATTTCCCTTCTCTCATCTAAACCAAGCATAGCCTTCAAATACATGACCAAAAACCCTAAAAGTTCATTGATGATTGGTTAAGTTGATGATAGGCTGCATCAATAGTCATGCTCATATATGACAAAAGAACATTAAAGAATAACTTCAACGGCAAAAATCACGTTTGTGAAAAGCGTAATATTATATCTTGAAAGAGTAGAGTACCTTGAAGGTTCTCCGAGGCTTCATCAGTGGAGGAATGCTCTGAGGCAGCCATTTGGATAAGAGAGCTTTTTTGAAAAAACAAAGGGCAAAAGGGAAAGTAAGACGAACAACTTACAGGCTCGGTATTAATAGTCATACTTGTCGTTAAAACAAGGGGTGCTGATCAAAGAGGGAGCAACAGTCGAAAATTAGGGGGGAAAAAATCATAATGTGTGATTTTGATATGATACGTAGTGGATTTTTCTTGGTTAAAGAGAATTCTAGCCTTACTGTTGATGATAGTTTTTTCTTTAAAATTGTCATGTAGTTGAAATTTGTAGCCAGTATGGTAATGAATGGAATATATATATATGAATGTGATTTCTGGTTTTAAAATGATCCGTGAATTTTTTCCTTGTTGGTTGGTGTGGAGGGCCCAGAAGTATGTTGAAGGAAATGCTGTTTGGTAAATAGTTCAGTCTTCTGTCTCTAACTATTCACATGCAAAGATGGAGATTGCAGTTCCCTTCTATTCTCTCGTCAAGGACAGTAAAAAAGGAGTTCAGGTTGTCTCACCTGAAAAGTTTCGATATCATCTGTTAGTACTAAAAGATTCGAAAATAGACATTTGTCAAAAAGGAAAAAAATAGTGAACTGAATTTTTATCCTTCAAAGATACACATTATCCCAAATTGGTCCCCCAAACATTGTTTTTACCTTGAACCTGATAACAAGTAGTTAATGAGACACAGGACATGGCTTAATGATGTGGCCTTTTCCAATGCTTATATAGTCATGGAAGTTTGATAGACCTTGGGACTTAAAACCTGTTTGGAATTGTGTGGATTTCTTCTTATTTTGATATAGCTTTTTTCAAAATAGAGTCTCATAAGAAGCAATGTAAAAGAGAAACAGTTTGTCCTTGGCGAAATTATTTGACAAGGGTTTCATTAATATTTGAGAAGTAGTATTGTTTGGTAAACATTTAAATAAAATAATTTTTAGTGTCAAATTACTTAAAAAAGGCATGTATTGAACAGGGTAATTAAAAAATTTAGAAGTAATTATGATAATTAATGATTTTAAGTGAAGGTATTATTGGCTGAAAAGAATAATTTTTTGCTTAAGGAAAAATTGAGTTTCTACTTCCATCCTATAGTAGAAAAAAAATATTTTCTGCTACCACTTAAGAGCAGCTTATATTTTTGAAAAAACTTAGCCAAAATTACAATATACCAAAATAAATACTTTTTTGAAAAATAAGCCGTTTTTCCCCCTCTACAAAAAATAAGCTATTAAACACAATTGGGAAGAGTGTTTCTGCAATATTTTGATCGCCATATAACGGCTACATTATTTATTCCATTATGCCACACCATTTATTATGTCAATTATTAAGCTCAATATGAGGATCATTTTAAAACAAACCATCTTTAAAGAATTAAAATGAGATATTGAATCTTTAAGTAACTCAATTAATATAAAATGTGCCTTCAAAGAACTGAAAAGGCCAATTCACTCTGAAAATAAACTGTATAAGCTGAAAGAGAACAGGGACTTGAAAATGACAGACAAACAAACCACGTACTGTTGAGCACTAGGATTTCTCTCATAGTCTTGTCGATATTCATTGCCTGTACATTTTGTTCGTGACAAATGAGTCACTGTTTTAGCACGTACTCTCCAGCGTCCACAAATTCTATATAATTTAAAATATTATTAGATCATATTTTTATACGAATGTTTGACACAAGTTAAATATTATTAGATCATATTTTGAAGCCACCCAAAATGGACCGATGCAAATGCTAACTTCTAAAAGACTATGCAATATGTTTTGCATTGAGTAAAAAAAAAGATATAATATGGTATTACGTCCATTTAATAGCTTAACCTTCTTTCTTTTTAATGAGTTCTTCTCATGACTCAAATCATGTAAATGAATACACCTAGGGCTAAGAAAGTGAATAAAACAAACCTACGTGTTGGAATAAAACATCACTTCCACGTTTATAGCAAGTGCTCTGCTCCTGCTATTATTGCACCTAAAAACGTCATTTCTTGGAGCGTTCCTCTCCTTCATAATGGGGAATGCCAGGCTGTTTCATGCGCTCTTCTGTTGATTGTCCTGCACCTCAAAACGTCAAACCCCACTGCGGCTGAGAATGATGATACATCAGATACGGATAGCTAGTGGCACAATCAACCTAAAATCGAACTAAATAATAAAAATTAAACTTAATTAACGTAAAAAAAATTAATTTTAAACATTATAAAATTAATCAATTTAATTTAATTCTCAATTCTATCAGATTTAATTTAATTAAAATTATTTTTTTAACTAAATTCAAATTATACATAAACCTTTTATTAATAACACAAAATATTGATATTTTTTATTTTATTTACATTTAGATGAATTTATTAAATGAGTTATCTTAAAAATGTTATTATTTTATTATTTTTATATATGATATTTAATTACAACTATGAAATAATTGAATATAATTATGAAGGATACTTTTTTTTAGAAAAAATGATATATAATAATTAATTATTTCAATACTATTATTGGTTAGAATGGTAAGAGATGTATTATATTAGAAGTCAAATTTTATATATTACAAGAAATAGAATTTAAAAAAAATTATTTTTAGGCAAAAGAAAAAAAGAAAAATATAAATCAAACCAAACAAAAATTTAACCAAACTAATTAGAAGTCAAAACTGACAAAGTTCAAAAAAAAAATGCTAAACCGATAACATCAGTTGGTTTGGTCACCCCTACAAATAGCATGTGAGAATCTGATAATTTATGGGCTATTTAATTAGAGAATGGAAAGATAATGAGAATGTAAAAAGTAAGTAAATATGGGTAGATAAAATAAAAAAAATGACTTGTTTGTTCAACCTTAAAAAAATAATTTAATAGTTAAAATGATGATTTGATGAATGAAATAATAATTGTAAAGATATAATTGATATTATACAAGTTATATAAACAAAATGTGTCGGCATTACCATGAATCAAGCAGCCTTTTAGTTATTGACTTTTTCTTATCATATATCTGCTATACATGTAATGTAAGAGAGGGTAAGGATTAGGAGAAAATATTTTATCTATCCATAATTTTTTTCACATCTTATCTATTCATAAGAGTCAAATAAGGAATTTTAACCATCATCCTATTAAGATAATAATTTTTATTTAAATCCATATTTGATAAAAATATTTACTAAAATTTTATTTTCTTCAAAAAAAAATGGATGACACAAATTCTGACTTCTTTATTTATTTTAAATAATTTAATTTCCTAGCAGACTACTAGATTAGCCTACTAATAGCCTGCAATTGTAATATATTATTCAAAAAATTATAATTTTTAAATTTTTTAACAATTTTAGGAAAAAAAATAATTTCTTCTTATTGTTATATAAATAAATCATATTTTCAATCAGATAACATATCTTTACACTAATTCAATCTTCTATTATATAGTGCAATTAATCCTTTAAATTAGATTTTTTTTAAAGGTAAGACTAGCTCTATTCGCAATATGTATCCTAATAAAAAAATTAATAATACTCTCTTTATCTCCAACAAACGACAAATTTTCCTTGACCTTAGTCTACTTTGAAAAATGATTTAAATAATTAAAAAAAGAATTCAAAATTTTCGTTACAATTAAAAAAAGCATAAATATGTCAACAATTACATTATAGTTTGAAAAAAAGATAATTAATTTTAAAAAATTATCTGATATTTTCACTACAGTTAGAAGTTTTTAATTTAAATTATTTATTCTTTCTTTTAAAATTGTAATTAATTTTTTTAAAAAATTATAATAACAATGTTGAAGTTTTGAACTAAATATGTTGAGTTCCATTGCAAGAAATCAACATTTTTATTACAATTTTTTTAAAATTTCATTATAGTCTTAAAAGAAATAATAGACCATTTAAATAAAAAAATGAAAATATCAAATGATTTTTTAAATTAATTTTTTTAATGTAATGTAATTTTGAAATATTTATTTTTTAAATTTTAATGAAAATTTTTAACTTTATAAGATTATTTATATTATTTTTAAATTTAAACTAAACTAAAGAAAAATGTATTGTTTGTAGGAGCTAAAGAGGACTTTATTCATTTCTTATTAGTGAATAAAGCTAGTCTTACCTAAGAAAAAAAAAACCTAATTTGAAAGAATAATTAAGATATAGAATAGAAAATTAAATTAGTGTGAGGATATGTTATTTGATTGGAAATCTTACTAATTTATTTATATAATAATAAAATTTATTTATTCTTGTTCCTAAAATTGCAAAAATAAAAATAAAAATTGTAAAATTTTTGTTAATAGTGTAATTACACTTGGAGAGGGCACAATTTCTTCTTAAATTATTTGTTAAAAAATTGAGAAAGTCAAAACTTGTGTCATTGATTCTCCAAAAAAAATGAAATATAAATAAACATTTCTGTAATATGATTTTAAATAAAAAAAATTATATTCAATTGCAAGTATGGCTGGTGGATAAAGTAAATTAAACAAAATGACCATATTTTATATTTAAAATAGTCTGCTAAGCAGTTCCACCGTTGGTTAAGAAATACTTTTACCCATAATTGTAACATATTTTCTGAGAACTGATCATCATTTTACTGTAGAATTGGCACATTTTAGGGTTCCTTTTCTTTTTCCCCGAAAAAGTGCCCAAATGGCTAGAAGCCTTTTTTTTTTATTCCCCTAATATCCCGTATTAGATTTCTAGTAGTCCAGCCACAATAGTACCTAATTAGTATATACATAAACTCCAACAATAGCATGTTTCTTTGTTTCCTTTTTTTTTTTTTGCAACGGTTTTTAATATTTGTAACACATTTTAAGAAAATTTAGGCAACGCTTTTTATAGATTCTATTCTAACTTTCAATAACAACAGAACTCAAAAAATCACTAATAATCTCTATTCAAACAAAATAACATCCTCTGCCAACACCAATTGGTATATCCAAAGCTAAGTACATTCAATATCTTCAATATCAACGTTGATAAGGAACATATACTATATACATTCTATAAACAGTATTACTAAACTAAGTCTTTCAGATCTATAGTCAGATCATAATTCGCATCTTCATAACTCCCATTGCTACCCTCTTTCTTTCCCACCATCATCTTGTTCTCCACCATCATTTTCGTTAATTTTTCCAACTACCTCCGTGAAATTAAAAAATGCCCCGTGCAATTAGAACACAATATTTAACACAGCTTTTGAAGAGGAAGTCTCAATTTAAAACATATAAAACGTTATATACCATTAAAGTGGATCAAGCCTCATATATCATTAAACAAAAGTTAATTTGATCTTTATAAAGACATGAGTTCCAAAAATCATGTAGGGTCAAAATGATTAAGAATTGGATTTGACTTGGTAGGTCCACAGATGGAATTGAAATAATTTATTGATCTGTGTACAAATTCCTACTAATTTAGAACATTAAAACATTTTTTTTAAAGAAAAAGAGTTGGAAAAAAAAGTGACATTTCTCAGCATGTTCCTACTAATTTGAATATTATCATAGCAAGTAACATGTTCCGTAACCATGGTGCCTGAGGTGCTTAAAACAGGTATATTTACCCTCTCTCCATTTAATTCAAAAAAAGGAGAAAAAAAAAGTCGACTTCTGTAGTTGAATCATATTATAATTAACCAGTCCAATTTGAAAGAAACTGAAATCATCTGAATAAACACTAAAGTGGACCACAGGTTTTAAAAAGCATTGGAATTTGAGGCGATCAAGAAGCATTTTCAGGTTCCCACAACGAAAGCAGATAAAGGTATGATACATGTGGGTTAACCCTCTTGGAAATGAAATGAAAATGAAGCCATCCTTAAATTTTGAATTGGACAAACCATATACAACAGCAACCATATATCCAACAGTGGCATAGCACATATACATGGCTGGCCCACGACGTTTCTCACACAGCCCCAAAAGTTGCCATTGTCACATTTTCAAACTAAAGGTGTGATCGGTAAAAAAATATGAAATAAATCTTATATTTGTAAATGTAACAAATATTAATACATTCTAGATAATAATGCTTTTCTTTTATGACACCAATACAGGTTTCACATTCATAATTTTTATGATCAAAATACAATCTCTTCTTTTCGTAAAAATTTTGGTAGTGTTTTATAAAATATGAATACTGTAAAATTTTTCCGATAAGTCAAATTCTAGTAATACAATAAAAAGAACTTCATTTTCAATTTTGTTAAACTAAATAGTCTCAAAAGGGGGTGAAGATCCTCTTTCTAGTCAAGTGGAGCCCTATCTAAAATATTTTACACAACAAATTCAAAACAACAAAATATATATGTGCCCACATGATTCAAATGCAAGGCTCATCGCGCTAACACCTTTCAATCATGATTGTTATAGCGCTTCACAACAAATTCAATCATGATTGTTAAGATCAAATGAACATTTTACTTGCTCTCGAGAAATAACGCTTCACGAAGTTTTCTCATCTTGCTCCACCAACACTTGATTTATCATAGCTAAAAATTCTAGAGGACAATTAGGCAAGCAATATGATGATTATATGTCAATTCAGTTATTTATTATCACAAAGGATGAACTATTTCGTGATGGCAACAATGCTATTATCTATGCCAATTAGAAGTTTTGCAACACAATAAGGCATTGATACAGTAGATCCATCTTCTTCTATGCTAACTGGCCAATATATTGACTTTGGAGATGTAAATTCTTCCTATTTTGTGCTTTCATTGCTATTGTTGTAATTTGGATTTCGCAATTTCTCTCATTTTAAGTCATTCATGTCATTATTTAATAATTCAACTATTTTTAATGTTAAATACAATAATTGATTTTTTTTAAAACAAGGGGATCATCACGTCAGAGTTTTATTAGCCCATGACAATTGATTCCTCTAATTCATTCTCCTACATTTAATTTAAATACTTCATCGATTGATCCTATTAATAATTTATCAGATCAAGAACCTAAAGAACCTATAGGCTAAGAGAAATCACAACATAAAAAGCAACCGATTTGTTGTGATGCCGAAAACTACTATTTTTTTATATATGTAATTAGAGAAATTAATTTTTGTATATTACACAAAATAGATTCAATGATATTAATTCGATTAATTAAAAATATAATATTACACCTCTAGACAATAAAAGAGCATTAAATATTATTTTTAATTACATTTTCTTATAATTTTTTAATTATTTTATCTTATTTATTTGATACATTAATGATTATTTTAATTATTACTAAATTATTAATAATTATTATTACACATTACTTTACTAAAATATTAACTAATCATCATATAACTAATTATTACATGTAACTACCAATATTTACATGTAACTAATTAATAATTAACTAATAAGTACTTAATTATTTCATTAATCATTGTCTTTTCTTTTACTTAAAAAAATTGTTAAAAAACCTCACTTGAAAATCAAATCCATTCATTTTAATTTTTACATATATCTGGAATTTGAATGAATATTTTTTGTTGAATAAATTTAAAATAATTTTTAATTGAAAAAGTGAGATTAAACTCAAATATCCCGCATTTGAGTTGTGACGTGAGTTTGTGCAAGGTGTTCCATCACAATGCGAGGTTGTTCAAAGCACTCTTCTGTTGTTTGTCCTGGTGTTAAAAGATTGCACCTCAAACTCGTACTTATAACTACATTCATATTAATTTAGATGGTTTAAATTTATTTATATTTTTTAAATTTTAAAAATAATTTTTTATATGATACAAAATATAAAATAAAAATAATTTTTTATCTATGAATTTTTTTAAAAATAATGTTTTAACTTAAAAAATAAAAAAATATTAACTTTTGAGATTTTATGAAAAAAAATAACAGAGTGGGTCCATTTCCATCAAACCCCACAGTTGCTACAAGGCAAGAGAGGAAGTAGATCCTCTGAATTACAATTGTGTGAAATGCGGCAATCTTAGCCGTTCGTCATATCAAAGGAGAAGATGAAGCCACGTGTCCAATTTTAAATCAAAATATACTCTCCGAGGTACTATCTTCTTGCCTTTCCAGTCGCATGCGAGAATTGGTTTGTTTCTCTCAATCTCGATTTACGATCAAGAAAGCTTTCCTTCACTAGAGATGGAGTACCCTCAGGATCTGAATGCAGCACGCGAACTGCACATGGAAGAAGAGGAGAGGAAAAGAAACCCCATCGTCGCCAACGATTGCAGAAAATCCCCCAAATAAAATTTTCACAGATTAAAATTAGTGGAAAGAGATGAGTGTGAAGAAGGTTCTGATAGTGGAAAGCATTGGATATTTGGGTCAGCGTCTATTACAAGGCTATGCAAAGATTAATGAAGGAGCTTATGATCTGGCATTCACCTACAACTCTGCTCCCCCACCTCAAGCTTTGTTGGACACCATTTCTGGTTCATTTGCTTCCTCCATAGATTTGAAATCGGGAAGCAGATTTCAAGCTATTTCAAACACAATTTGTTAGGTTTAATTGTTAATATCCCCCCAAGCAGCTGCTAAAAGTGGTTCTATTGCTCTTTGTCTCGTATTCTGTTTAGTTTGGAATAAAGGAATATGAATTTGGTAAAGGGCTTTTTTTTTTTCATGCTTGTTTAAGAATTATATGATTATTTTGGATAACATTTTTGGCTTTTTGACATTGCTAGCTTGTTAGGAGCCTTGATCCATTATGTTAATAGTTAAATGCTTCACTGGGCTTGAATGAAAGGACTGATAGATTGTAGCTAAATGCTTCATAATGTAAGCTAGTGGATTTGGAATTTGATTGTTTGATATTTAATATGGAAGGCCTTCCACTTTCCCTATTGGCTGAAATTGAATAGCTTGTTTATAGCTTAACCATAGCAGTATTTTGAGTGGTCTAATTAACTTGCTATATATTGCTTATGTATATCCTCATATGCCATGCAAAATTTGTGAGTGTGTTTCCCAGCATGAAAGGTAAGATGCTTTAGCAATTTACTGCGAACACTTGGTACCACTAACATAGATGAATCTTTAACAACTGATTAAGAAATGGAGAAAGTATCATAAATGGATGATTACTCTGAGCATAACTTAATGTTTTTCAACCATGAAATTGATATTTATAAATACAATATGGACAATTTTTAAATTATTCTGCATGCTTTTAATCTCAAAGGAATTTGTTGTTAAGGAACCAAGAGTGGCAATGAAACCAAGAGCTTAAATTAATCTCTTCATTATAGCTTAAATTTAGATAATGTACAAAAGCTTTGCCCAAATATTATAACATAAAGCCATGAATAGAGCCATGGTATTTTTACAACTCTATTTAGTAATCCTACCTCCTTTACAATCACCAATTTCTCCTCTGCAAAGATTAGCATCCAATATCCACTTTTGTTGCTTTCCTGTATAGTCCAATCAATGCCTGACCATCTACCAAAGAAAAACACAACATGACAAGCATTGATGCTTCTGATACATGCTAGTTGCAAATGAAATAGTTGCAAATGAAAAGGTTGTAAGTTTTTTTTTTTTTCAGATTGGAATCACTGCACCACAGTAAGAAATGAAAGCATATTCAACGAACTTAGGGGATGATATGGAAGAAATGAAACCAGCCCATAGAAGGGGATAATATGCTTCATAGACATAAGAAGCAACAATGTTCTCATATCTCAACCACTTTAAAATTCAAAATCTACAAATGAAGTCCACTAAGTAGTTGTTCCAATTTCCCAAAATTAACAAAATAAATTGATCACTAAAATTAGTGCCTATTTACAATGCCTTCTTCTAAGTACTAAAAACCAAAAACTAAACCAAAGATAAAGGTTATCCCTAAAATAAATTGATTCTCAGGCACTACCATAAGATTCTGAGGTAGCCTTTCAACTAGGCTTGAGGCATCCTTCATCCTCAAAGTTTGAAGAAAAATAAAGTGCATGAATTGAATTAAGAAAAGTGAAGATGATTATGAGGCACTAACATCAGTTGTTCCCATTGCCTAAATAAAAAGAAAAGAAAAAAAAGAATGCTGACATTAGGCACTAATAGCATCATACAAAAAAAAAAAAAGCAAAATACACCTTTTACCTGAAGCCTATAATTTGTGGTGGTTTATGTGCTCTACCAAGACGTGGGAAATTATATTTGAAGCAAAGATGTCATGGTGGATTAGCTTAAGTAAAAGAAGTGTAGCTGTGCAATATACAAGTTGACATGCTTTATATTTATGGCTACATTGATTCACTCCCTTGTATTCAAGAGTGAATATAAAAAGCACATTCTCTAGCCTTTTTTGTGTTTCCAACAGGAGGGTATGCAAACTGAATGGCATTCTCTCTGTTTAATTCACTTCATGTTTAAACAAAAAGGCAATGCTATCGTATATTCAAGTCAGCAACATGTATATGGTGTAATGATGGAAAAGAAACAAATACCTTATCCTTAATGCCAGATCTTCCACCACCTTGGTATAGGTAATCTTCCTCAGTGTCAATCCCATGGTTATTAATGACAAATTAATAAGCATAATGCACCAGTCCATCGCCATAACCGTTGTTATATAAATGTTTATAAGTTAAGCAGTACAAAGAACTCAGCTTTGAAAGAGAAAAGAAAAAAAATCAAGGGAAGTTATCAAGTGGGTAAAGAAGTAGAAGGGCGTGAAGTACAATACCTCCGAATCCAACAGCAATCTTTATGAACAAGAGCTTCATTCCTGGAATTAAATCTCCTCTTTGTCCAACCTCCACTTTGAGCTGATATAGCTTCGGGCACCTTCAATTTGTGAACAAAAAACCTAACGAATTTAGGGGCCTTGGCTATAAACTGCCAAAACTTTTTTCAAGGCCCTTGAGTAATGAGTACTGTTGTTATATTGTTTCTTAACATCACGAATGGTGATCCCGTCTTATTCATTTCTGATAAACCAGCTGGCCTAAGCAGTGCCACCGTGAATTGAGAAATACATTTCAAAACTTTATATTGATCAAGAAACGTTAATCATCATTGCCCCATAGAATTGGCACTTCTCAGGCTTCTTTTTTCTGAAAAGAGAAATGTGTTAAAAAAGCCCAGAAGCCTCCTTTTTATCTTTTGTTTTTTTGGCAGCCTAGCGACTATAGTAACTAGGGGATACAGAAACTATTAATGCATGTTTCACAATTTCTTATATATTTTGGCGCAACGAAGAGAAGAATAAAAAAAAAAGCGAATACTGGCCTCTAAGAAAAACAACATAGGCAGAATCCACTAGAAGAGAAAAACCAGCGGGAGGGCTGAGATACTGAAAGGAAACCATGGGGAAACTGCCATTCGCATATTGGTTGTCTTCTCCCAAGATATGTAAGCCTAGGTTATAGACTGTTTCTATATCTGAGAAGAGGTAAGAAAAACTGTGGAAGAGTTAAACCTATTTTATAAGAGGTTCATCCTCACCCACTGAATTCAAAATTTGCCTAAAACTAATCAAAGGAGCACAATTGAGAGGATGGCAAAGTATTTGCAAGACGTAAGATCTGCCCACAAAAATCTTCAGAGTTGAAAATTTTGGGATGTGAAACTAACATGACAGTATAGTTGCGTGCAGAAACCTGTGTCGCTAAGAGATTGAGAGGCTACTTGGAAGCAAAAACCCCCTCTCGATGAGTTGAGATTGTGTAAATTTTTTTTCTTCTATATATATGTGAGGGGAACAAAGAGTGAGTAAATGTGCGTAAACCCATAATCAAAGCCTTCCAACAACTGCAATCTACCAACTCCAGCACACAACTTTCCCACTTCCCCAAACCTATCCCTCAAATTTGCACCAAGAAATAATAATGAAATTACGAGTCTGTTCAGAGTATAACAGCAAGAAACCAACTTGATAATAGATTTCTAGTAAGCACGGTTCGAAGTAATTTGGTCATAATCAGCTTTGGGTCATGAACCGCAGACATGAATCTCAACCAGACACTGATTAGGGAATGCCATCCTAACTCCCCTGTTCCTTAATCTACGAGGCGATTAATGTCACGATCCACTTAAGGAAACATCTCAATAAAACATGAAACCAAGCACCAGGCGACAATTTACTTCAATCTTCAATCTATTTAAAAACACATAAAGGATAACACAATATATTCATGATGAAAACGGTAAATATTATAATACTAGCATGAAAACGGTAGAAATTCAAGTACTGACATATCACCATACTTCAAAACACAAACAAATTATTTAAAGGGCCACCACGGACCCACACATCAACAAGTTCTTCTGATGGTCATAGACCGAAACCATCACTGATAAGAGACTAAACAAAGTAGCACAACCACCGTTCAAAAACCACCGCGAAGACGCAGCACAAGGTGAAGGGTGGACTCCTTCTGGATGTTGTAGTCAGCAAGGGTTCTTCCATCCTCTAACTGCTTCCCTGCAAAGATCAATCTCTGCTGGTCTGGTGGGATTCCTTCCTTGTCCTGGATTTTTGCCTTCACATTATCAATGGTATCCGAACTCTCAACTTCCAGAGTAATGGTTTTGCCTGTCAAGGTCTTCACAAAGATCTGCATACCTCCCCTGAGACGAAGCACAAGGTGAAGAGTGGACTCCTTCTGAATGTTGTAATCAGCCAGGGTACGTCCATCTTCAAGCTGCTTTCCAGCGAAAATCAATCTCTGCTGGTCTGGGGGGATGCCTTCCTTATCTTGGATCTTAGCCTTGACATTGTCAATTGTGTCTGAGCTCTCAACCTCCAAGGTGATTGTCTTGCCAGTAAGGGTCTTCACGAAAATCTGCATACCACCACGGAGACGCAAAACAAGATGGAGAGTAGACTCCTTCTGGATGTTATAGTCAGCCAAGGTTCGGCCATCCTCAAGCTGTTTGCCAGCGAAGATGAGCCTCTGTTGATCTGGAGGGATACCCTCTTTGTCTTGGATCTTGGCTTTGACGTTGTCAATAGTATCAGAGCTCTCCACCTCAAGGGTAATGGTCTTCCCGGTGAGGGTCTTAACAAAAATTTGCATTCCTCCACGGAGACGAAGCACAAGGTGGAGGGTGGACTCTTTTTGGATGTTGTAATCGGCCAAGGTACGGCCATCTTCAAGCTGCTTTCCGGCGAAGATCAGCCTTTGCTGGTCTGGTGGGATGCCCTCCTTGTCTTGGATCTTGGCCTTGACGTTGTCAATAGTGTCGGAGCTCTCCACCTCAAGGGTGATGGTCTTCCCAGTGAGGGTCTTAACGAAGATCTGCATACCTCCACGGAGTCGGAGAACAAGGTGGAGAGTGGATTCCTTTTGGATGTTGTAGTCAGCCAACGTACGACCGTCTTCAAGCTGCTTTCCGGCGAAGATCAACCTCTGCTGGTCTGGTGGGATGCCCTCCTTATCTTGAATCTTAGCCTTGACATTGTCAATGGTGTCAGAGCTCTCCACCTCAAGGGTGATGGTCTTACCGGTGAGAGTCTTGACAAAGATCTGCATACCACCACGTAGACGGAGGACGAGGTGGAGAGTCGATTCCTTTTGGATGTTGTAATCAGCAAGGGTACGGCCGTCCTCGAGTTGCTTACCAGCGAATATCAAACGCTGCTGGTCCGGTGGGATCCCTTCCTTGTCTTGAATCTTTGCCTTGACGTTGTCTATGGTGTCTGAGCTCTCAACTTCGAGAGTGATGGTCTTACCGGTGAGGGTCTTGACGAAGATTTGCATCTACAACACACCAAACAGACAAGATCAGACTTCATGAAAAGATCTCAAGAAATAATAAAAACAATATTAACAAATCCTCATCACAAAAACCTGACTGAAACAATTTGCAGAGAAACAATAACACCCAGATCCAAATCAAAAACTTTCACAAACAGGTCTAGAGATGGTCGAAAAGGAGAATTTTCTCAACAGCGTCCAAGACAGATAAAATCTGATAATACGAATAGATTCGAAAAAATAATATACCATTCACAATTTACAAATCCTAATCACAGAAGAAAAAAATGAAAGGCTTTCATGAACAGATCTGAAGATCGTCAAGAAACAGAGAATTTTTTCAACAGAATCTCATACGTATCTCAGTTCATTCCGCTATTTCCGAAGGCAAACTCAACTACGAATCGAAAACAACAACCAATCAATTCAAACAGTTTCCACGAACCCAAATAAATACCATATCTAAACTAAAAGGTTCGAAGAACAACTCTGAATATCGTTTCCGTTCACAACAATCCAAACCCTATTAGCAGATCTACAATCCTCCCAACTTAACAAATAACACAACATATTCACACCACAAGCCTCGACTACAATCAAACAAGAGAACACAAATCAAACGAGCAACACAAAAAACAAATCGAAAGAGAAAGGTACCTTGACGCGCTTTGAATATCTAGAGCTTTCTCTGCAACGCGATGAAATATAACAATTGCGATGAAATGGGCTGTTTGGGGCTTCCTTTATAGCAAAACGAGGAGACCGACTTCGTTGCCGCAACTAGGGGCTTTACCATTAAGATTGTGACGCGTGTACAAATGAGATGGCGTTAAACGATATTGACACGGTAACGTTTGGTATCGAGAAGCGATAAGAACTAAGCATTGACGTCAAAGTTTGGCATCCATAAATTAAAAGTTTAGGTTCGTGGGTGATCGTTATGACGGAGTGACCGCAAGGAGACCGTTATAACGGCGTTAGAAATACAGGAGAGATATTTTATTGTCAGTGGGCCCTCAGTCACTCGTTGGGCCGGCTGAAAGTTCTTTCTTTATTGCAAGTGGGCTTTTTTAGGTTTCTACACCATTGGCATTATTTGACTTTTAAAAATTCATCATTATTAACATTTTGTTTTTCAGAAAAAATATATAATCAAGTCTTCAATTATATATTTATGGAATAGATAACTTTCTCATCGAAGATTATAATAAAATAAAATAATAATTACAATAAAATAGTACATGATTATCCATTATGTTAGAAATCCAAACATTTTAGAATAAACAATGTCCATATATATATATAAAATCTCGTGATTTGGTTATTATTTTATATTATTATTCAATAACATCACATCATAAAATACTGTTCATCCATTTTTTTTTTATTTTAATTGAGAGCTGCACTTTTTTTTTTATCTTGTGGATACTTTTTTTTTTTCTGAATGCCATGCAGGGGTAGGTCCTAGTCTGAGTAAAAAGTCACAAATTCTATCCTTCTTATTAGCGCAAGGAAAATCTAAGAGGAGGGAATTGGATTTTTAAAAAATTTATTTTCCTTGTTTAAAATTCTTTAGATACAAATTTTTAGTTCCTACAATAATGTTTAAAAAATTAACTTCTTAAAATGCAATGTAAATATTAAAATTATGATTTTCAGGAGCTCAATTTAAAAACATTTGTGTGAATAGACTTTCTTTCCATCTTTCAAAATATGAACATTGAATCAGAGTAGTGAAAGGCTCCGATATAAATTCATTAGGGAATTTTATATCAACACTTATCTTATATAAAAGATAATAATGAAAAAAACGTGTATACAAAAATCAATTATTTGAAATCTCTTTAGCTAAAAATTGGATAAAACGAGAAGAATTAGACTATTCATAACTCAATATGAACTAAAATTATAACTATGTATAATTTGTGATGGTGTCAAACAATAAGTATTTAAAATATATTCTAAGTAAAATATATTTAAAAAAATTGTATCAATGTCTATTTTGATATTTTGATATATATAAATAATTAAGATTTAACTATTTTCCGCTATTTTTAGAATCAGTGTATTTTATAACCATAACTAATGAGGTTTCACTTTCTTTTACAAAGACACTGTTTTGGAATTACAAGAAATATAATAGGAAAAAAAGTGAATCTCATGAGATATATATAGTTCTAAAATAAATCATCTTCAAAGACACCTAAGTAAAATTAAGTCATTAATTATACAAATTGGTACGTGTGAATTAATTATAACAAACTGATTCATGTAAAAAAAAATTTAGTTCGACCACATGGTGAAATCTATTTGCATTAATTTAAAGAAAAATTTTTATCCTATTTTTTATATTTTTATTGTCATATTTCTTTAATCAAAATATAACAAGTATATAGTCCTCTAATAATAATAAAATATATGTGTGATTTTTACTGGCAATTATATGATTTTTTAATTAAATCATATATACATCATGTTATTATTAAAAATTTATATACTTATCTTATTTAATTGAAGAACCTAAGAATAAAGATATACAAAACTCTATATAATTATACTCTTTAATTTAATGGCTATCAGACTTTATTGGATGGCGGTTCACCAATCAATATATATATATATATATATATCATAACTAGTTTTTTTCCTGTTCCTATAATAATGCTTCTAAACATATAAAATACATAGATGTTAATCTAATTTTAAGAATTTCAAAACATCCATTATATTAGTTTTCTCGCACCTACACTTGAAGAGAGGAGAATCATAATTCTCATGTCACATATATGAGCTGGACTTATATATGTATATGTTTGATTTTGAATACTCCACCTTCTTAGTTATTCCGTAAGCATGTCATAAAAGAAGACAACGGTTTGAAAACAACGTTTTGTATGGAGAAGAAATTATATTTTACCCTCTTAAACTACGACTTAATATGAGATTTGTATGTAGAAGAGTTTGTATTTTATTTTCTTAAATTAAATTTAGTTACAATATATATATATATATATTAATTAAGATTTAGTATTTTATTTAAATATAAAATATATTTTATTATATTTGGAAGTTAATGTCCTCGTGTAAAATATAATTTCCTTATATATAACGGCTCGGTGAGGCATGCATCAGTGAAAAGAAAATGTTTTATGAATCTTTTGTACATAACATGATACAGAAATCTTGTTAATGGCTATTTTGTTTGATTCCTTGATTAGTGAAGGCTCATGCAAATTGTCCCTATAAGTTCCATTTTAAAACAGGGAAAAAGAACAAAGATGAAAGATTAAACAGATCTAGATTAGGGAAGTGATCAGAAATTTACAATTCATGATCCACCACCAGTAACGCTTCCATTGAAGATTTCAATGGTGTCACCCTGCCCTACTTGGTGCCACCGAAACGACTCATCATCATCCATCACATTTTGCCTGTAAATGAAGAAATAACCCTCTGGAGGAAGATGAAACTGAAGCCTCTGGTGCAACTTCTGAAGCTCCTTCCTCAACTCTCCCACTTTATCACAAGCATTCACCTCTACTGGTATCTTCGTCGTCCCGCACTTTGGCAAAACCATCACCTTTAACTTCTTGGACCCTCCGCCGCCACCACCGGCACCGCCACTATTTCCACTGGTTGTCGCCGCAATAGGCAATGGTCTAAAACTGACGTCAATCTCAGAATTGTCTGAAATGTCATAATCTCGTAGCATCTGATGGTCATGCAATTCCGCACCTGCTACATGTAACACTATCCTATTATTAATTGGTACGGCTTCAATTTCTTGAATTTTTTCCTTCAGCCTCAAGACTGTATCTTTTGCGTCCATTTCTAGAGGAACATGCATGTTGGACGACGGCATTTTCACGTTGAGCAGCAATTTTTTGGTGGCCGGCGCCGGAGACAACTCCTCCGTCTTGACAGGCGATGGCCTTGTGAAATCGGCGGCAACGCGCAGCTGAATGCGGGAGTTATGGAGGATTTCGCATTTCTCGATGTCGCCGTCATCTCGGAGAGGTTGGCCATTGAAGATTAGGGTTTGCATGGAAACGGGAATGCCTTGGTATTTCTGTACCTTCTCTTTGATCTCTAGGACTGTGTCGAAGAATCCCACTTCAATGGAGAATGGCCTTCCTCTCTGGGGCTCAAAAATCACATCCATGTTTGTAAATTAATTTCATAGTGAGAGAATAATATAAAGGTACTATAATTAAAGTTATAGTTATAACAGTATCCGATATTGTCTAACTAATAGCCGAAATGGGTGGTGATTTAATGATTTTGCATTTAATTTTTGCATTTAATGCCATTAAATTTTGATTCATAGTTTCTTACACGTATATTGTATATTAAATTTCAAATTTATTGAAGGTGCATTGAATAATTTTGGATTACTATTAAATTTTGTAAGAATAGGATTCATGATTAAGAATTTTTAATGCAATAATAGGTTTTAATTAAAAAAAATGCATCCTATAATCTGTTATTTAATATTATTTAGTGTAGAACGATATTGATTGCTATTAATGCCAATTGATCTCTCTTATACTTTTTATACCGATATGGCTATGGGGCGAGATAAAGTTGGTATTAAACTAAGAAGATTTGGACCAGTATGTGTTAAAGAAGGTTTACAGACCTATTTATTGAGCCTGTATCTAGAGGAGATGTACTTTCTTTCTTGAAATATGCATCTCTTAAATATTTGACCTTTGAATCTTGGATATACATGACTTAGCTTCTAAACATTTTTTATTCACTATTCATTAATTTCCATCAATAAAAAATCTGGCAAAAACGAAATAAATGTACATGCCTTAAGAATCACTGTTTTTTTTTAAAAAATTACATATATATATACTGATTATTGAATTGAACAAAATGCAATTTATGATTCAATAGTTCAATTATATTCAAACTGAAGTTGAGCTTTATATATATAAACGTAATTGTAAATGTATTAATTAATTTACCCAACTTGTCATAAATGAGATTTGTTAGGACTTGAGGAAACCTGTCACCAAGAACCACGAAAAGATATTGAACCTCCTTCATTTCACTTTTTGAAGAAATATATAAATAATTTTGACATCACTTCTTAAGCTAAAATCTTAAAAGCATTAGATTTATATGTTATTTTTACTTATATACCCCCCTCTAATTCAATTCTAATATGAAATTTCTTCCCATTTCTTGAACCCA
Source organism: Erythrophleum ivorense (assembly GCA_026724425.1). Taxonomy (NCBI): domain Eukaryota; kingdom Viridiplantae; phylum Streptophyta; class Magnoliopsida; order Fabales; family Fabaceae; genus Erythrophleum; species Erythrophleum ivorense. The sequence continues at coordinate 1,165,378 of JAIUCV010000200.1, read as the reverse complement.
ACAAGATTTACCTGAAAAATTTTCGTCACTGTAAATTTTAGTCAATCTGGTTGGTTTGTATCTTTCATCTATATATATATAAGAAAACCGATAAAAAAAGAACTAATCAAATGATCAAGTTTCAAGAATGCAGTTCTTGACAGGCTACTTGATTAATGTCATCAATCTTGAGATACGTAAAGTTGAACCTGCCGCGGCCAAACTTGGCCATAGACATCCTTCTTACTATATGGTCGATCCCAAGACCAAGGCACATCTGCAGAGAAAAACAGTAACTATAAGACAGGAAACCGTAATAAACGGAAGAAATTCTCATATACAATACGATGCAGTTCATTCAATGGCTGAGATTCAATTTCTACTCACGGAGCCCACATGTCTGATTGCTGAAATTAAATCATGGCCATTATATGTACAAACACCGAATTGTACGTAAGAATTTCTCCATAAAAGGGAGTGGCCGAGTATAGAGCCTGACCTTGAGAAGAGTGAGGCTGAGGAGGGAGCTCGTAAGGCACCGGTAATGGAATCACTTCAGATGATGAATCTGAACTCTCCCTTGTCATCCCAGCCAGAGTCACAAGTTTCGTTCTCTTCATTTGGGAAGTTTCTTGTTCCCTGCAATTATCCTGTAATTTTTAACGAGTCAGAGTGTTTTTCCCTCGTTTCCCTTTTTCCCTTTTCCTTTGTTAAATATGAAGCAGCACTAGAAAGCAAGGATGTTTGCTGTTACTACCTCTAATAGGCTAACATGACTTGTACAGGAAAAGTCACAACGATGCCTTTTGATTAATGATGGTAGAAACAGCACTCCTAGCTGAGAAAACATGTATTGAAATATATTATGTTAGTGCCAAAAAAGGAATGAAGTATGGAAGGAAGTTGACTACTATGAATCTTGCCAATCCATTGCTCTGTTTTGCCATATAAGAAAACTCTGACAAATACCTCATACGAACGGATAAACAACTGAGAATTGTTTTTCTGGAGGGCTCCCCAGGCTGCTTTACTGAGGTTTGCTGAAGTTAACAAAAACCAACTGTTTTGGAAGAGGATAATTTCATGGTCAACTATCTATAGCTTAGCAGTGCAGTAACTAACCAAAAATTTCCAAGAGCATAAAAATGGTGTGATGGAACTCTTACGCAAGCTTCTGGCCATTATAACGAGTAAAAGTCTTTATATGTGGCATGGCACGACTGAAACAAAAGGCACAAGAATATATATTAGAGGGGAAAAAGCTTCAAAAATGATATTTTATTCCCTTATTAGTTGTTCCTCAAGTTGTAGGTTGCTGTTTGCAGATAGTAGAGCAATTCCAAGTTCACAAAAATAAGGCAGGAAGGATTTGTGTAATTCCAATGATAACTGATAGGCAAACGGCATATTTCAAACTCGTCCATTTGTTTCACATGAGTTACAGTGCCCTCTGGTTATTTTGCAAAATAGATACATCACATTCTCAAGCTGCAAGCATACCATGTGGACAACTTTTTTCCCAGAATGGATGTAAAGCAGGCAATACCACAAGGGATACAGCAGATGCCTATGCTCCTCATACAAGCAATCAACTTCTTCACTCGAACATTTTAAATTTGTAGCAAGGAAACTAAAGCACATTTACTAAGAAGAGATGAAAATTGAATTTAAGAAGTTTCAATTAAATCTTAAAGGAATCTCAATTGAAAGAAAAATTTTAAGATATGACTTCTGTTGCTTATTAACTCCTCACCTGCGGCCAGTATGATCTGCTTTCCATTTTGCCCAATATTTTTTCAAGAAATCTTTTTCTACATTCTTCAGAGGACTAGGGATTGCATTTCCAGCTGCATAACCCTTTGGAAGAAATAGAAGCAATTTAAATATTGTCCAGTAAGCGTACTTAAAAATTCAATTATCAATGTTTAATCAAAAAACAAGACAAAACTTGTTCAGTAAGAATGCCTAGCTTATTTTATCCTTTACAATCAAATCTACTTGGTTCAAGTTTCAAAAACACCTGAACCGAAGCAAGATGAATAGTTAAAGTAAGTTGGCAAATTTTCAATTTTCTGGAAATCAATAATGCTGGACATGGTTTGCTGCTGTGATATAACTCAGAGAAGAAATAGGGGCACGACACTTGTATGCATCCAGGAAGTAAAAATTTTGTTCTCTATCCTGGACGCAGTGCATTTAAATTTAACCTAGTAATTCACTGAAAATTTCACCGTCATATTCTGAGTATTCGAACTTTGTGGCTACAGAAGAAAAGAACTCTTGTTTTGAGCCCAGTGATTAGACAAATTCTCTCACAGATCAATGGCAGAGAAGCATGGGTGTAATGTTGTGGCGCCACTGTTACTCACATGGGTTTTATATTGGTTGCTAGTCCGAAGGAATACAAAAAAGTTTAAATGACTCAATTTCAATCCACAGAACTATTTAATTGAGTAACTTAAATCAATAATACAGTACAAATTGTAAGATTTCAAAAATGTTTTTAAAGAACAACAAAAGATATGAGAATCAGAGACAAGTTGGATAATTTAAAAAAAAAAAGTTACAAATAGTTAAATAGATTAAAAAAATATTTAAATCTTTAAATGATCAAATTCTAATTATTAAGTAAGCAGAAAAATGAATTTGGTTGAAAGTGAAACAAAAAGCAAAATTGGCAGTAGTAAGGGAAGAGTGACGCTTCCATAGGTCTGAGCATCACAAAGGAACATGGCCAGGACCACAAAGGATAGTCATGCCAATCAAATATGTGACAGTCTACCAATAAAAAATAAAATAAAATATATGCAAAAGTGAACATCACCAAATAATGAAAGAGAAGTTATTAAAGTAAGAAAAATAAAATAAAAATAAAAAGAGGGAAAGTTCAACTCTCAAGATTCTGATTTTACCTCTAAAGAGCATCTAACATCTTCTACAGTGGGCCATATTATTTGAGGCTTCCCAATGCCAAGTGGAGTTTTATCTTCTGAAAAACCAGCTGACATTGAGGCTGCCAGCTCAGCCATCCACTTTTCGTCTAGAGAGCCAAGGGAGGAAAACTGCAGTGAGAAAGGTGAACTATATTCAAAACAGATACCATGCTTCAAAATCTGATACAAAAAATACACTCCAGAGCACTTTAAAATTAGACATCGTCGCCAGAACAACAGTCTCGAAATATAACAACATAAAGAGTTGCAAAATCAACAGGATGGGATCAATTCTAAAAACCAACTCCAAATTGCCATAAGCTGAATTTCAATCCAGTGAAAGAACATAATAGTATGGCACTTTATCATTGCCTTCTGCATCTAAACACAGGAAGGACTTCTTAGTTAAGATTGGCAATTTGACATCCACCACAACTACCCCTTAACAAGCATACATGTCAGGATACAGTATGACAGTACCTGATAAACAAGAGGAGAATTTTTAAACTCTTCATCAAAAGTACACTCCTGGAGAAGCGAACGCAACTTCATATGTCCCCACCTTTTTAAGTTAGCACCAGTATGATATCCAGGCACAGATGCAATTAATCTGACCTGAAAACATGTAAAGTGTGTCATATGCGCTCAACGATGTAAAGAATATTGCAAAGATCCTTCAAATGCCAGTGAAAGAAATTTCAAAACATTGACTCAATTACATACCATTGCATTGCTATAATCAAACTTCTTGAAGAAAGATGGCCTCATACTGAGGTTTCCAAGGGATGGTAGCGTAACAGAGAACTCGGGCCACTGCATCATAAAGTAAACCATGACACACAATCCAAACAATATCATAGTAGCAACAGAATACTAATGTCCGCATCTAATAGATCAACAAGATCTATATTGCATTCTCTTGAAAACTATACAAATTTAATAGCCATGCTAGTACTAACTAAGATAGGTGACAAGTTTTCCACAAAACCTCTGTTGAATTACTCGAAAAGGAAATCTTAGAAGAAAGAAATACAAAAGTATAATGTGCTCAAACAAAAAGCTTTGTCCAGAGAAAGGCATATGACAGGACGGATTGTTCCAGAATACGACGCGATTGAACAGGAATTAATCCAACCAGTAAAGATTTACTAGGGTCTTTAAATAAATTTGCTCACATTAATCTGATTGCATCATGATTTTTAATGGGCACATTCTATCCTGTTGTAGAAGAAGTAAATCATGTAGCCTACTCAATACCTTCAACAAATTGAGATATTCAATCAAGTCATTTTCAAAACCAGATCCTTTGCTGGGATTATTTTGATCTTTCCATGGAAAATCTTGCATCCATAAGCCTTGGCTCTTATTATTCCAGTCTACATAAATTAAATTTGCTGTATGTACAATAACTCTCACTCCACTAAGATAAACAAGAAGCATGGCCTTTGAGTGGTGTGTCCCATATGAAACTGGCAATGGTGGTTTGTGCAGAATCCAGCTTGCAGGTTTGTTTCTCTGATAATAATTAAAATAACAGATAGTGATTATTTAGCCATTAAAAATATTAAATTTTGTAAATGAGGGGTAGGGTTTATTAAATCTGAGAAAAACCTTCATATAATCCACCTTGCCATCACTCTCTCCATGAATAATGAGCACATGGGGGATTTTTGAAAGTGCTGGACATGCTACACCAAAAAAATATAGTAAAGAACATAGCAAAGCTCGGTGAAATGGGATTAGCTATAAAAGGATTCAAAAGAAATGATATCATGAAATAGATGGCTATAACTGATGAGTATAGACCTTGTATATTGCATAAAGACATGTACTGGTGAGTGTAAAAATTTTGGAACATTATACCTGCCACTAGACATGCAATAAAAGCATCATACTGATGCTGTAATGGAGAGATTAATCATGATGTTGCCCCTTTTAGGGTTTCTAAGATATAATACAACTATATAATAAGGATAAAAATACAGTTAAGGGCTATTTGCGAATTATTATATGTTTATTAGACTGACTACAACAATGCTCTAAACTGGCTGCATGCACTACCAAAAGTGACATGGAATGGGTTCCAATAAATGTAATGATAGAAAGAAGAAAGAAAGAAAGATGAGGGAAAGAAAAGAATGAATGACCCATGCTGCTCCTTCAAACTCAACATGCTTGCATCTCAGAACGATATCAAGTACAAGAATACAAGTCAAACTAAAATGAAGAGAAATTAGAGTAAGAAAGGGAATCGAAAATCGTAAGAGTAAACAGGCCAATCTGAAAGAATAGCTCACCAGGTATCAACCAGTCAATATCCACCATGTAATTTGAAAGGATAGCAACAAGAATATCCCCCTACAAATAATAAGGGGGAAAAATTTAGTCAAGCAGTTTCAATTATAAAAAAGTTTAAACAGCTCAAATTGAACATAATGTGTCTTATCACGCACAATTATTCTTCAACCAATAATTAAAAAATTAAAAGTCCCCACAGAATCAACACAGGAGTGGATTTATCACTTAGATATTAAACCAACAGGACATCATTTCAAGACAGTGCAACAAGGAGAGAATAACTTGTAATCAAAATATCAGTGTCATTACCTGAATAACATCATCTATTGAAACACAAGATGTATTCGCCCAAGGTGGTAGCCCCTTCACACTTAAAAGTCGAAAAGTCGAAGGTAATTCATAATTAGGGACAAGGAAATGGCGAATGGCCTCTGCACTAGTGTCTTCAATGGATTGTGAACGACTAGATTTATGTGTCACTACATTTCTTCCTCGTTCTTGGTTGCTTGCTTTAATCCTATCCTGCAGAGTCTACAAAGCATAAAAGATGATTAATTTAGAACATAAAAAGGGGAGGAACAGAAGAATGTGCGTTTAATTTTTAGTTAGAATAAATCACATATATTAAAAGAACACAAAAGCATAGAAATGATGCGATAACCAACAGACTGATATGTATAAACATAACCAAAAAAAAAAAACCTCGGAATTCCTGCCTGAAGCTCTATTTCCAGATGATACTTCAGTATCCTTCCTTTCACCACTAGAAGATCTTTTACGGGTATCAACCGAAGACACTTTTTTCTCACCACCCAACGCTTCATATTTAAAAAGATGGTGCCCGGGAATGAGCTCTATAATATCACCATTAGAAATGGTAGCTTTGTCTTGAGAATTCAACTTCTTTCTTTTATTCCCCGAATTAACAACGATTGGATTCGTTCCTTCCTACATTTGCAGCCAGTAGTCATACTAAAAATAAGCATTTCTAAAAATCAGGAAATAACGGGAAAACGTAGTCCCAATAAAGGCTTAATAATTGAATTACTACCACAACCAAATTAGCAGAGCCATCAGCAGAAGCAGTCAAAGTCAAGTGCTTGCGGCTAAGTCTCTTGTCCAATACAGGAATATTGTTCCGGCCGATAACGTTTTTACCGTCTGTGACAGGTAACTTTGGCACTGAAGCGTCTTCCTCCAAATTTTGATTCAGTGGAACCAAATACCCAACCTTCATCCAAACTAAACAAAGGTTACTCATTGAAATTACAAAGCCACCATAAAATTAAAGAAAAACAAACAAAGATCAATATACGAGATACTAAATATAGGCATTATGTAGAAAGGACCTGTGACAAAGACATGAATAAAGCTCTGGTTGCATGAGACAAGACCACCCAGCAGAGTCTGAGTTACACCGAGAAACCTTGGAAGGGGTTTTGCCGGTAACGATTCTGATGCAAAAACCCCAGATAGTTGCTTTCGCGGAATCTTTTCCCTAATGTGTCTAAGGCGAAACGATGCTCATGCTTCTATTCTGCAGTCGTCGTCCTCCCATAGCATTCCCGTTTGGTGAAATAATCCGTCTCAACTCTAAATTACAGGACAAAACACCTATTGGCTCTTCTAAAATAATATTCAAGTTATACCAACTTTTTTTTTCCTATCTTAAAAATTTACGCTTTCTTCTTTTAAAATTAAAATACACATTTTATTATCTTTTTTATAATAAAAAATAAATTGTAATGATAATTATTTTGATCAAAATATTCTTATATTTGTTACTTATCATTTAAAATAAATTAAATTTATGATTTTTAACACACAATAAATAATATTAAAATAAAAATTTAAAAAATACATTTTTAATAAATTATATCTTTAATAAAAGAAATCAATATTATCTATTAAAATTTTTTTAGTCATTTTTTAATTTCAAATGAAGTTTATGTATATTTTTCATAAGAGATAAAAGAATTATATAATTTAAATATCTCTAAAAAAGATTATAAAATAATTAAAGATTTGTAATTTAACAAGATATAACATTCCCAAATTACAAAGTTAAGGGGGAAAAAAATCCATAATATAGTTCTCTTATCAAAATTTGTAAAATTTTAGTCAAATTTCTTCTTGTTTTCTTCTATTTCACTAGTTGGAATAGAGTACATAGATTCCAACTGCAAAAGTTAAAATCACACGGAACGTTTGCTTAAAGCTAATTTTACAAACTAAATTATCTACAATTTATTAAAATAATTAGCTATTAATATTATCTTCATGAAAATTATTAACTCACTAATACCTCAACTAATCCACCTCCACTACAATAAACAAACATACAATTAATTGCCACGAGTCTGAAGCCAGGTAACCAAGTCATATCATTCCCTTAAAACGTGAGTAAAGCACAAACGCACTTGTAGTCTTCTGTGTTTGCCCAATGATTGCCATAGAGGGCGTCCTTTTAAATTGTCATGTGTCAAACTTCGTGTATCAAATGTTTATGAATCCCACTATTTCGTGGTTGACAAGAGGATATCCACTCTATCATCAGAATTCCAATTTTCACTACCCTGTTAATGCACTTATGTGGAACAATCCTTAACTAAAATATTCGTACTTCAAAAGCAAAGGCATCAGATGAAGCTACAAAAAACAGCTATCTTCTACGTTTAGATTCTTTGCGCATCTCAGCAAGGTAGCCCTCTAGGTTTGATTTCTTCCATAAACGCCTTAGCACAAGGTCTTCCTTTGTCCCTTCATCTATAAAACAGAGACACAAAATAATTAATTTATTTGTTTGGTGCCTGATAGAAGAAAGCTCAACGAAAATAAATTGTGCTCACCCATGCTTTTCCATGCATCGTAAGGTACACCAAGGGACCTTCGTGTCAGATAAGAAGCATCTTCCCAAGAATAGGGGTGTTGCTTAACCTTGTATCTCCAAAACCAACAGCCAGACCACCACAACAACTGGATGGAGGACAAAACTAATTAATACTTTCACATAGACCAATATTATTGAATTTCATGGATCAGCGCTCCTTGCGGGAAGGAATTGCCCAAACGTGAAATTGTAATTAAACTAGAGCAATGAGAATATCTATGGAATTCTTTTTCAAATTTCAGTTTCCAGATACAGGATTTGAGCTCAACCTTGCCTAAAGTATAAGGTAAGAGAATAAAGCGGACACCAACAAGTTCCCATACAACGGGCCTTTCAGCCCCCTTTATCTGCAATTCAAGTTCTTTGCTAAGGTCTTCCTGCATTTTCCTGCACACACAGATTCATCACATTGCGTTAGTGAGCATCAGTAGTTTAAAAAATAAGGTCAGGAAAGCCCAATCTTTCGTATTAAGAAAATTGATTCAGTAGAGGAGAAAGTAAGAGTTTGCAGGGATCATAACAGCAGCAGTAAACATGTCAGTTGACGTAAGGAAATTACATACAAGGACAGTTATCATTATTGCTATGGAATCAAAATAATAACCATACTTATCCATATTCTTCTGAGTCTTCTTCTTGTTTGTAATTCCTCCGCTGCGTTCAAGTTCCAATGCCTTTAGTCTATTTTTGTATGCGGGAGTCTTCTTGACCATATCTACAGCCTAGACACAGAAATGGCAGTGCAATGAATTGAATGTCTTAATCTTCAGAAATATTTTTACAAGAAACAAATACAACAATCTGCCCTAAACATGTGCTGCAGAAATCTTTCAAGGGATATACAAATGCATGTCTCTGATATATTTGAGACGTTTACCATGCATTAATCATCACGAATTCACATTAAAAAATTTAGTTAGAACTGACACCTGCATTCCGTGGACATGCATGATACAGAAAATTTATCAACAGTGAACTGCCAATATGAGACTTCGGTTGTGACAACACAACCCAACTTAACTTAGATACCTAGCAAGCAGAGTCTACAAATAGATAATTTGATTTTTTCTTAGCCCAAGAATTCACATGAATTGTTTCATAACAAATCTAAAAATGACTCCTTACAACAATGCACTTGGCATAAATAGGAAAAAATAAAATATACAGCATAGTAGTAGAAAACGCACAATTCACAATTCAAAACACACAATCTGACTCAATTCAAAAGGAAAATGATACCAAACGCTTGTTGAACCAGAAAAGCACTGGAATCGTAAATCTGAATCGTTGGAACATGCAATTTGCATAGGAAATGGCGATTTAGAACACTGCAACTTCATTGGGTCACAAAGTCAGATCTTTCCTGACCCACCACGACCTGCTTGATGAAGAAGATGATAACCTTTTTTCAAAAAAAAAAAAAATCTTACCTGAACGATTTTGGTCCAATTAATAGCCTTCCTCTATTAGTATTACATACTTATGCAGTCCTGCCTTAGGACTCAAAGAGGCCAGAGATGTATCACAGGAACTTTTTTCTAAGTGAAATGACAGAGACTGTCATTTCACTTAAAAGAAGTTGCAGTAAGTTGACTTGAATCTGATTGCAATATATATACACCTAAAACCCAAACTTTAGGTATATATTGTCAATTCCTGATTTAAATTTATAATTTTGAACACCTTTTTATGGTATATATTATTTATATTATATTTTTATTTTCTAATGTGTCTCCAATACAATTTATGATTCAAAAATTAATCTTTCAATTTATGATTTTAATCGCAATTCAATTACTATGATATACAGTATCATAGGCATAGCTCCTAAGCCTTTAGCTGGAAGATTAAAGCATAGAGAACGATAGATGAATAATTATATGGATGCAAAATGCGAGCTTCCTTGGCAATATAGTTGCATCAACATTTAGCATATCCAGAACACAGTTTCACATCACAAAAATGTTATAATAGTTTAACTGATAACTGGATATAATGGTACCTGATTATACCTTGTCCACCGATTTAGATATTGGAAACCAGAAAGAATAAGAAGAAGGCCAACCAACACAGCTCGCGGATCCTAGCAGGTAAAAGTAGACAATAAGATGAAGTCAGAATCAAGTCCAGAGATCAATCACTCAAAAATATAATGCAGTTTTAAACCAGAATTTGTTCTTGGTTACCACTGAAAATGAAAGAAATAAATCTCACCGTTTTGTGACCATAATATGCACGATAGTATTGAGCAGTATTATAAAATACCTGTCATAAAAAAATTTCAATTCAGATTTCATAAATAGTTAAAACCCAAGAAATCTAAAATGGCATTTCTCTCAGACCCTAAAGAAGCAATTATTATTTTGACTATGGCATCATCTCTCGTAAGTACCTTATTTTCCTTCTTGCAGCTTGTTTGCACACATGACAGACAAAAGGGGAAAAATAAAATGTAGGTGATGCCAGGGTGCCAATGGCAGGAGAGGAAGGATGCACATGTTACAGCTCAACAACTGACTATTCACATTCGACATCTAAGTTTACCAAAATGTGTACCTCACATAATTGCATTTGAAAAACCAGGTGAACAGAATTATAAGCAGAGAATTTTTTGTACATAAAGAATCTAATCTTCTCTTTTAGTGTTTTCTTGCCATCATTTGCTTCTTATACATACAATTCCACAGAGCTCCAATCCAACAAAAGTTCAAAGTCATTCAAGATGTGGTAAAGGATTTACATGTGGATAAGTTATAATCACTTTATTCAAATATTCATTTTACTTCATATGAATGAGTCACTTAATCTGTCAGTGAAAAATCTCCTTATTCACATAAAGATCTTCCTACAAAGCAAAATGAAAGTCAACCCTTAGAAATCTTTGAGGTAAACATTTCTTCATTATCCTGGATAAAAACCAAGCAAGCCAAGACAGACAGAAGCAAAGCGTACATGTCAATGAATCAGTACTTCTCAAACCAGATCAAAATATATTATTAAGCAAGCGGTTACCCAATGTATGAACTAAATAGACATGACAACGATCCTTATGCATTTCTATTCATTTTCTACAACTTACAGAATCCTCCGGAAAACTTAGATATTATTACCTCCTCTGGATGTGCAATTGCATAATCGTATTGTTCTCGTGTGGCCTCATCCTTCAAAATCTGCAAACAAGTTCCATTCCCATCATTTAATATCATTTTCTCAAGAAATATGTGATTCGATAAGCAATAACTTCAAAGCTTACATAAAAGTTTAAACTTGTCCGCTTTTAGAGGAATTTTATTAAAGACGCAATTTTTAGTTTCTGAAAGCATGGAGATGATAGCCTACATTTTAATTATTGCCATATTCAGATTTCCGAAATTGACAACCACATAAAGCATTAAAACAAGAACTAACGCACCTCATAAGCATTGGCAATTTTAACAAACAGCTTTCTCGTTTCTGGATCAGGGTTTTTATCTGGGTGACTGAAATTAGCATTAATATATAATTAAAAAAACTCCCATTTAGAAAACTTTAACAACGGCCTAAACAACATTTACTGGAAAATAGTTAAAAACAACAACGGCAGCAACTCACTATTTCAACGACAGTTTGTAGTAAGCTTTCTTGATTTCTGAAGCATTAGCATTCTGAGAAACCCTATATTAAAATTCCGGGTCAGAGCAAATCAACTAGATTGAAAAATAAAAGAAAAGTGATTATCCAATTGGGAAGCAGAGGAGCTGACCCCAGTAGATCATAGCAGTCATCTTCATCGCAGTAGATCGCCGCTGAAGGAGAGATAACAACTAAAAGCACCACAATCAATAGAATTGCCGCCCACCGTATCGGTGCCGGTGGCGCGTTCATCGTCGACGCCCTCTGTGTCTCTCCGGAGGATGGCGCTTCGTGATTCTTACTTCTCTTCGTTGGTTAATAGGAACTGATCTGGGACTGCAATTCAGATCCATCGGAAGGTCCAAATCTTACACATACTCCTACTTGAGTAAACGACACCGTTTAATATTATTATTATTTTATTTAAAACGACTAGCTTATTTTGTTCATATAATTTAACACAAAAAAAAGTTAAAAATAAAAACCAACCCATAAGCGATAACCTAAATTCATAATAAAGCTAAAAAAGAATTTATAATTAAATTAATTATTTAATAATTAATTACTTATTAATATTTAAATTTTGATTTTCAAATTTCAAAAGTCAATATGTCAATTTTTTTGTGTGGGAAGAACAAAAACTGACTATCAGTTTTGTTGTGCGAGACCAAGTGTTGTATGTGTGAATTTGGCCATTCTGAGGAAACACAGAGAAACTTTTATCAGAAAATCACAAAACAAAAATCTCTAGTTCCTCCTCTTTGTGATAATGTTGTCATGTCTTCTGGAATTTGAGATCAAAGTTTGAACCGTGTGACCCAGATCTACCATGTGGCGCAATTATTTAAGTAACAAATATGTTACAAGAGATAAATACCTCAATCTGCCTTATATATTTCCTTCAAATTAAAATTGAATAAAATTAAAAAAAAAGGTTTAAATCAATTTTTTGCATAATCAACTAAACCAATTTAATTTTTGATTCTTAGAGATTTGATTCAATTAATCAAACCAAACCAAACTAATATTGCTTTTGAGTTTTTTCTTTTTTTTTTTCTTTCCAATTAAGCCAAAAACATGCATTTCAATGTAAGGGATAAACTCCCTCATTAATATAGTTGTATTATGTTGGAGATTTTAAATTTTTGGGTTTTATGTTTGTGTCCAAGTTTCTGTTTGTATCCAACAGCAAAAAGTTTTGATACATGACTTCTTAATATAGTTGGATTAATTATATATATTATAAGAGGTCTAAACCTTGTAAATGGAAGAATATACTGCACAATTAGTGACCACACTTCAATTAATTCATGATAAATACCTGAGCACGTAATGAACATATATAATAAATGATTGAGATTTTAGATTAATGAAAAATTGACATAAATCTAAGCTAAAAGGCCCAAATATCAACTTTGCATTCAATTTTTTTACAAGGTTGCAAGATTTAATTGGCAAAAGCAGAAAAAAGAATCCAATCAATTCACATGCAATAACCAATAGTAATCAAAAAATGGGTCCTTATTCCTTTCTAATTTTTAACAACTAGTTTTTAGACCCATGCAATGCATAGGTTGTGAAAGTAAGTTATAATTAAATATAAGTTATAATTATGGGTTATGATTTCTTATGTTTTGAATATGAGACTTTATTTTTTACATGAGACGATGTTAGAATGGCGTAGTATAAGCAATAAGCATTTTAGCATGCAATGGTACAAAATGTTAGAATTTAATATGAATTTAGCTCACCTTATAAATTGCTAAAAAATTCTTTGTACACAACATTAATAGCATTGATTGAATTTCTACCTTCATTAAATATTAAAATCTTTAACCCACTTCTAGTGTGAACCCTTGAAATCATTACATAAAGTTGTCCATGAGTGAAAACAAGAGTCGAGGGATGTAATCCAACATTTAACAACACTTGGCTTTGACTCTTGTTGATTGACATGGCAAAATAAAGTGCCAATAGAAATTGTCTTTCTTATAGTTTGAAAGATAGTTTAGAATCACATGGGATTAACATTAACCTAGAAATAAATACCTTACGACTTATACTATTACCTAAAATAATTTGTGTTTCAATCACATGATTTCCTAATTGAGTAACAATTAGTACAATCCCATTACGTAAGCTACGATTTGTCAATATTTCTCAATAATATTATTGGAGTGCCAATTTTTAACTTTAACATATAACTAGACATACCTAAAATTTGAATCTTATTTAAAAATTTTGTAGTATAAATATCATCAATTGAATAAACATTCTCATTTGCTTTGCAAATATTGTCATAAATGAGGCATGTCTTTTCTTTGACTAGCATCAAGAATAACATGTACTCATTCATAACATCAACATTGTGTAACGCTAGTGTTAAAATAGCCCTTTCTTGAAAATAAACATGATTATTAATATTGTTCAATAAATTAGGATATGTACTTTGAAATATTACAGATATTAGGTCATCGTCAAATTTTACAAGAATATTATCTAGAATTTCAATAACACTTTTGCCATCCTTATTATTATCTAACAATCCTTCTTTGATACTTACAATTTATTTTGAGAATTCATTCACCTCCCTATTGGTATTATGTACACCACAAGAATCTTATGTTTTTTGTCAATGTCATCACCATAAAAAATCCCAAATGTATGAAGAATTTATTATTGAAGAAACAATAAATTGCCTTATGCGTCTTGGAATCACAAGAAGAATTTGTCTATAATTACCACCTAATAAGACAACTTTACCACTCAATAATTGTAACGGACTCATCAAGTTAAAAAATATTGTCATATCTCTCAATGTTCTATTTAAAGTCTCAAAACAATATTTATTTATCATTGGTGCTTCACCCCATATAATCAATCCAGTTTTAACCATTAGCTCCGCAACCTTTATACCTCGCTTGATATTGGAAATAGATTACTCATTGATATCTAATGGTATTGAAAATCTTAAATGAGCTATTCTCCCACTAAGAAGTAGAAGTGATACAATTTTGCTAAAAGCAATATTCAATACAATTATACATTTTTCATAAATGCATGAAGATAATGTCTTTCAAATAAATGTTTTGCCTGCTCCATCATTTCCATATGCAAAATAAGCACCTCTTTGATTAGAATTCACTACATTATAACCTTTTCATAAATATTTATTTGTTCATCATTAAGCAATGATGTTAGTATTGATAAGTCTTTTACCAATTTGACTATCATAATTGAGTCCTCTATTATAAGTATGTTTGATTGGCATTGAGCTTCGCTTGTATTTGTGTGTTACATGGATTTAAACTCTGTTAATATTCTACCATTGCTTTGTAAAAGGTTATCTATCTCAATAAGACCATAATTTTTCAACTCATCATTGGAAAGTTGCAATGCTATTAAAATTTGTAAATGTGCATGAGTACATTAATTCATGTAACCTATGAAATAATAATACGATACTATATTAAGAATGAACCCTAATAAGTCTAATAAATACTAAGATGATTTATGAAAGAAATTATTATGATGTCCAAGTAATGATCTTTGTTTGTATAAAATGTTATCAAATAAAAATTGTCAAGTTTTCTCCCAGACAAATTCAAGTATTAATAATGAGTTTGAGAATAACAATGTGAAAAATAACCTTCTCAAGTAATCAAGTGTGCCCTATAAACTTGCTTCTTCAATGCTATCAACATACTCTTTATCATCTAGTAAACCCATTGCATAATACACATCTTTATATGAACTGTAAAAAACTTTATCCATTGTTCTTATATCTTCATAAGATACAAGTCCCTTGACAATATTAAGCAATGTGCATAGATATTAAAGTTCACCACTATATAGGTGGCGTGTAATATGGCTTATCGATGGTGAATCTAGATTTTCTAGAAAGCCACAGTCTTGGATTTACATTGCAAACAAAATGCAATGTGAATTCAGCATATGTTAACTTTCTAGCTTTACAATATATCTTGTTTGCATCCATCCAAGCAAGAAACATGGTTTTTATTAATCAATGTTATGATTTATAATTGAATCAATATCTTCATCATCTTAAAAGAAAACATTTTGCTAATTTGGTAAATGAAAAGATAACCATTCTACGGTAGGGCTTTTATAGATTATGTCAAAGGCAAAGATTCTCCATACACATTCACAAGGAGACAAACATCTACAATCATAAAATATTTTTATCTCATTTGTAACTTCATTAACTTGAAGGCCTCTAAATCTACTAAAAAATGTTGTAGTCACTTTATTATGGCCCTTGATGATATATTTAAATAAATACTTAATAGATATAAATTGATTGTGCTGCTCAACATTGATATGTGCCTTGTACTTTATTAATAATCTTGGATTCTATGGAACCATATACCTATTATCAAGCGAAATCCCACCGTTCTTAATTATAGCACCATTATCTAATCACTTATATCATAGGAAACCATCTAATCAACAAAAATGGATGAGTTAAATTATTTAGGAAAATGCTTTGAACACTTTCCATTTACTATACATGGTGAATTTTGATTTACATGGATCATGAAATTACTTACTACTTTATATGCCTTAGGAAACTTAGACTTATCAAGAATTTCAACTGAAATAACCTTGTCAATGTCTATTAAAGTAGGCCATTTGTCATGATATGCAAGAAACAAAAGCATATAAGCATGTGGAAGTCCACATTTTTTAAATTCAACTGCATAAATGTCTACCAAAAGGATTAATATGGAGTAGTTTGGTACAGAGAATAACGAAGAATCATTAAGATAAAATAATATATAAAATATACATTACCTACAATGACATGACTAAAATGCTTCCTCTTGTGTAGATCTTTCATCAACTAGTCAAGTTTGATCTTAAAAACTCAATACAGGATATCAGGCCTATATTGACTCATCTCCAAAAAGCTTGTAATTTCTAACCACTTAGAATTACATGTAAAAGCAATGAATATGTTGAGATAACATATCCATTATAAATAATCATTGCAACGTGGTAGTTTTGGATAGTATATTGTACCCTACCAATAAACAATGGTGCAAAAATAATATGTTTCCCTTATGATGATGGTTATGTTTCACCTTTAAGCACAACATTCGCCAACCCCTTGTATAGGTTTGCTCTTAAGGTCTTTTAGTGAGTCTTTATATATAATAACCTTTGTGATTCAGTCATAATATATCTATCAACAATAAACTGTTAGAATAACTTTCTTAACACTAACAATATTCTTAGGCTCATTATCATGATTTTGAACCCTAAAAGCAAAGAACTCTCTTATAGTAAGTCTTTTCCTACATACAACTGAATTTAATTTGCATCACTTAGTGCAATGTCATCTCTATAGCCATCCTCACCATATGAAAACAATAATGGATATTACATTAGAAGGCACAATGGATATAATTCACTTATTCTTTGAAGTAGTCCTGATAATCAATGTAGCAATTTCTGAAGATGTGGGCAAGTTATACATTTTACCATCCTTCGTCTTCTTGCATCAGTTTAATCTTTATATCTTAAGGTCTAACAAAATAGAGAATGTCATTTACCATCCTAAAATTTTGCACTAATGGATTTCATGTATCTAACATCAATATCAACTTTGCTACAATCTATTTGTATATGTCCTCATCATCACATGAACTAATAAAAACATAAAATGCTATAATTCATTGGCACAAACAACATTCTTTAACTAATATGCAAATCTTAAACCAACTAAATTAACATACCTGCTTGTTGAAATCCTATTCATGACTTTGTTATTTGTATATAGGAAGTAAGCTACCAATTAGGTGCAAGTTTTTACTATGTAGTCTATATACATATAGAGCATGACCACTATTAACTTGTCATACCACTATAAAAGTAAAAGTAGACATCATATTGTAACGTATTATGTTGTTTAAAAGATGATTGCTTTCTACATTTCTACCATGTAATAAGTTCTCTAAAACATATGGTGGCTCTTTTAACAATGGCAATTCAAGTTTTCCTTGCATACAACACAATGAGAATTTTGGAGCTTCTAGATTTTATGTCTTTTTTGCACCTTTCATTATGCCACATTCTTGCACTACAATATCAACACAAATACAAAGGATCTCCTACATCCCAATAATCTATTAAAAAAAAACCAAAGAGGTAGGAAAAAAATTTTACCAAAAAGAAAACAAGTGCATGTAAGATGAAGTGTAGGAAAAACTTTAAAGAATAGGAAATATTGCTTGCGTAAATGTTATTGGTCTATAATTATTCATGTTGTTTCATAAGAATAGAGGTAGGAAAAAACTTTCTTAATAGTAAATGTTTATGTAATATTGTTAGTTGTGTGCAACAAACCTAAAAGACTATGAAAGATCATAAAATGCAATAAAAATATAATGTACCTTGTTTTGATACCTGAATGTTATTGTCAATAGGAATGATATTATTAGTTGTTATTAAGATGACATAAGGATTCCCATTACTTTCGATAGAGTTATTTATAGTTATGATTTAAGACAGTTTGAAAAATTCTTTACATCACATTATCTCAAATGTAGTAAATAAGTCATTTACACTGAATATGCACTTTTATAAGATTCATTAGGACGATGGTGTATTTGACTTGCCAACAAATCAATATTAATTGTAGAGTAAAAATATCAAATTACTTTATATTTTGAAGTGAAATATGGAGTAATTTAAAAAATCATCATACAAACTTGTAATCTTGCATTAGATGATAAAGAATTATTTCAATGATTGTTTGTGACATTTGAAAATGAGAATTTACCAAAACCACTTTCACTTTTTTCTCCACTTAATGGAAGCTTGATTGAGTTACATGAACCATTAACTCCCTATGCCTTTCTTTCTACCAATAGTAACTAGATGGATAGTAAGTAACAATATGAGATAATTATTATGTTAAAGAATGTCATTCTTGTCTCAACGTCTATAGCATTTTCTATCTTACCATTTGTGATATTGATAAGAGAAGAACCTGAAGATGATTGATTTAATACAATGGAGCCAACCCTTAGACAATATGATATCTTGAATGTATACTATCTGAAAAAATAATTATTCATCAAATTATCAAATATTTCTTCAAATCATGACCTATTGTAAATATGTATTAAAAATGTTAGAATACATTAAACATGTGGACAAATCAAACTATATTAAAATAAGAGTTAATTGTTCAAACACCAAGAATAGAGTTTTCATTTGTAGAAATTGCTCTTGTAAATGTGGTCACAATGTTCTTGTTACATGAAGCCATATTACATACAAGTATAGAATGCAAGTCGACACTTTTGGCATTGCTTTTAGTGAAGTCTTGCTACACAAAATGTGTTAATACAAGATGAAGATAATGGGTTGAATCACTATTGGTTATAAGATTTCAACATGTATAGATAGGTTTAAATTGAAATGCTAAAGTTATTATTTCAATAGATATAGAAGTTGATTAATCTTTAATTAACTTTCTATAATTAAAAAGATCCACTAAAATACTTTAATAATGGGGAGAATATAATATAACGAATAATTGTAGTTAGCATTAGGTTTAAGGTGTTCCACTCTTTTAAGAAAATATAGAGCCAAAATTATTGTCAGAAGTTCAAAATCCATCATGGTATATATATAAACATTATATTTTGTTTGGGTCACTTTTTCCATTTTGTTTTATTGTTTAATGGAGTGAAAGGGCAATCAAACTGTCCATGACAAAATATATATTTTTGTCTTTACTTGTTCCTTACATCAAATATTAAAAATTATATATTTAATTTCTTTGCCTAAGAAACAAATAAAGAGAGATAATTATAAATACTGTATTTTGTCCAAACATGTTCTTAAAATAATAATCAAATCAAATTAGTAAAAAATGTATAAAAAAGAAAAAAGAAACAAAGAAAAAAAGGAAGGAAAACTTTTAAGAAGCAAAAATAAAAGAAAACATATATATATATGTATATATAAAATAAATAATAATATGAAAAATTAATTAGCAAAATAAATAAAAAAATAAAGAGTCATTTATTTAATCTGAGTAATATTTAATTTTTAGAACTTTAGCTTAAAAAGAGAGAATGAAAAATAGAGAAAAAATTCCAAAAAAAAGGGAAGGAAGATTTCAAAGAAAAGAAAATATATAATATACTCGTTTCCTTTTCCCCTATCTTCTAAAAGCCCATTTCTTTTAGCCCCACTACACACAAAAAAAGGAGAAAAAAAAAGAAAACTTAGCAAAAAATGGAAGACCTAAATCCTTTAAATCGTGGCTATTTGGCCCAACACCCCAAAACCCAAAGGCTTGCTTACTAAACTCCATACCCAATAATCCAAAAAAAAGAGAGTTATTAGTTTGAGTTATATCTAAAAAATAAAGAAAAATTACCAAAAAAGAGAGGAAAAAAAATAAAAAATAAACTAAAAAAAATAAAAACAAAGAAAAATAAAAATAATAAAAAATTAAAGTAAATGAGAAGAAGAAGAAAAGAAGCTCTCAATTCCTTCCAGACCAATTGATTTCAAGCCCACATATGTCAATACCCAAGAAACCTAAAAAATATTAAAAAAAAAAAGAATAATAAAAAATGGAAAAAAAAGGCTGCAAAATGGATAGACAAAAAGCAATGCACATAGACGCATAGAGCTGGAGGGGAAGAGAGAAAGAGAGATTGACAAGGGGCTGAGACACACAAAAAGCATCAGGCCCAATTGCACATTTTAAAACCCAATCCCTTCCTTTGGTGGGCTGCGATTATTGATTCCTTTCTAGGCTCCATTTTGTTTGACCTTGCCTACATTAGTCCCTTACTTTATGGCTCTCTCTCTCTTTCAAGTCCACCAAAAGCAGGTATAATTTGGCTGTACATAAGGAGTGTAGGCACTAGCTGAATGCCAACCTTTTGCAAAGGAGGAAGGGGGCAACAAAAGAGAAGCTTTTTGCAAAAAAGGACAAGTAGGGAGAAACATAAATGCTAGAGTGGAGGATAAGTAGAGAAACATGACAATGATCTGTACAAAGGGCAAAGGAGGATGCACTTAGACTTGCCTATAAAAAAAGGGATTCGAAGAAAAGAATAGAGGCAGATAGAGGATTTAGGGAAGAAAAAACTATGAAGGGAGCTGCTGAGTAAAAACAAATTGAAAGAAAGGGGACCGAGGGTGAGAGAAATATAAGGAGAGAAAACTGAGAGCTGACAGAGAAGGGAAAATAGAGATAAGAGAGATAGAGACTAAGAGAGGGGCTAGAGATTATTTAGTGAAAAAAATAGAAAAGGGATTCAAAGGAGAGTGGGTTATGGGTTTTAAAGCTTTCTTTTTGACTAGAGGTTCAAAGAGGAAAAGCTGTGGCTAACGAAAAAGGGGTAAATAGTAAAAACTAACAGCAAAACAATTAAGAGTAACCAATTGACATTGAAGGTAATTCCACATTCCTATAATTCATCTCTACTTCTGAAAATGTGATGCCATGAGTTTTCAATGGGTAATTCTTAATTGATTGCTGGTTAAGTGTTTTCTTCTATTTTTATCCTTGTGCATGGTGATTCATAGGCTTGGAAATACTGAGTGTTTTATCTTACATTTTATTAATTTTGTCTTGAGGAAACTACGATCCATTTTTGTATTCCTAATTTCAAGTTTACTTGAGAATGGTAGTGGAAGTGTCTCTCATATATAGTTTTAGCCATCACATATTGACAAAAGTATATTCATTTCCATCTAGCTATCTTTTTTAGTGCTTTGTTTGTTCTTGGTCTATATGAATTGTGGCTGAGAAATGATATGGTACTATCATATTCCTTAAGGCTGAGAGGTATAAAGATGGTTTAATGTTAGTGTACAAGAGTTAGATCTAAGGTTTTAGGCTAGTGAATTGATATGTGAGAAGAGTGTATAAATGATGAGTAAAATTTTTGTCTAGGTCTTTCATCAGTTGATCCTCTAGGTCCTTGTCCTTTGAATGGAATGTTAAACCTTGATTGATGCATCATTTAGTAATCTAAAGTGTGCTATTTCATCAAATAAGCAATGAATAATTCCACATTTTTATTTAAATTCCTTGTTGACATGGGGTTCTCGGTTCTCTGTATGAGGGATTGGTTGGCATGGATTTGAGTGATGCCTTCAATTGAAATCAAAATGTTATTCTGCTTATACTATTATTGGGAATGTGACACTTTTATTTATCACCTTGATTTATCGTGATGAATGAATTTGAGAATCCATAATACCCTTATTGTCTAATAAGATATTTTAGTAGTTTTATTTTCAATCCCTTTTGGAATGGATTTGGATTGTTTATGTTTAGATCTTTATAATTGTGATCTGAAGGGAATTTCTGGATATAATTAGATTCATTTTATTTCTACTATAGCTTTTGGCTTATAAAAGACAAACTACTATGGCTTTTTTTTCGTTTCTGCTATGCATGTGGTCTATGGTCTGGACGTTCATGATTTGGTGAAAGCAAATGGGTGAAAGCTGTCCAAGGAGATGAATGATAGAGATATCTTGTGGTTTTGTTTTCTTCTCCTGATATAGTGCTGAATTTGAAATGTAAATACACTTAGAAGAGTATAATTGGAATGTTCGCGATTGCTTATGTTTTTATATATTTTATTTTTCTTTTTAAAATAGTCATGTAGACTTTGTGTCTTTTCAAACACATAGGAATCAATTTAAAGATCATGTGTAGCAATAAGTCTCTTTAATCCTTATTAAGTTTTATGATGGCATTCTAATAAACTTTGGGGGCCTGTGGCCCATATCAAATGGGGTTTAATCTTTGAAAAAAATAAAAAACAAAACAAAACAAAAAATGAGAAAAATAATAATAATAATAATAAAAGCACAAAAGGCAAAAAGCACATTTCAACTGTTAAAAAAAAGGAGAAGAGAGAAAAAATCAAAGATAAAATGAATTTTGTTTTTAATGAGAGCATCCTTCCTAATTCTCTTTTGAAAGTTGAAAAGGGGAAGAGAAAAGAAGATAAAAATTGTTTCTTTAATTTTTAAAGTTTTGTCTTAAAAAAATGTAGGAATAGAAAATACAAATGATGTTAATGTTTAATGCCAAAAATAAAAATTTTAAATTTAACCATTTGCATTTTACGTTTTGAGAATTTAATTTTCCAAAAATAAAGGAACAAAAAAATGTAATTTGTGAATGCTTGTGTCTCACAAGTTTAATTAAAAAAAATGAAATAAAATAATAATAAAACATTAAGGAAAAAAAACACAAAAAGCATAAAAAAGAGAAAAGAACTTAAAAAAAAAAAATCCTGTTTACTTAACTAAAAATATCACTCTAAAAATTAAAATATAAAATATAAAAAAGAGAAGAAAGCAAAGAGAGAGAAAAATCCTCTTCACTTAAATAAAAAAATATCATAAAATAAAAATATTAAAAAATTCAAAATCAAAAATCAACAACCAAAAAATCAAAGAATATATTAAATTAAAAAAAATAAAAACATTAAAAACCCCAAAAAAAGAGTAAAGAAGTGAAATTAATTCAATTTTTTGCAAATTAAAACATACAAACTAGCTTTAAAGTCATTTTGATTGCGAAAATCTAAATAATTTTTATTGTCTTTCTTTTTTTACCAAAAAAAGAACATAAATGTACTTACATTGTTTTATACCTGATGGAATTACATGGATTTTAATTCTTTCAATAAGGTACGTAGGTCTTAGATTCTCACATTATATCAAGTTCGCCCCTTATAAATAAATATTTTCTTTTTATTTCCTTTTCTTAATTTCATTTCTTTTATTTACTTTTGCATGTGATTGCTAGAGGGATTAAAATAAAATGAAGACTATATTAATTTTGTGTAACTAACTTAGAGTAACTAATTTTAGTAATGGGTGTTGTGGAGTGCTTAACACATTTCTCATTCACAATTGATTCCCAAATCTACCTTTTGGTTTGCAAACCATTTTTTCCTATAAAAATAGTTTTTCAAAGTTTTACCTTTTAAAAAATTAAAATCTTTTCTACTTAGTTTGATTTTCGTTTTTGAAAATTGATTTTTTTTTAAATTTTTCTAGCACCACGCAATTGCATTTCGAGTGTGATAATATAGAAGATACAATAATATTACTCCATAATCCATTCATAGCATTATGACAATTTTGACAATACAAGTAAAATGCAACTTGTGTAAGAGTCTAGTTAGCTATGCAATCAAGTTTCTACTTTTTTTTTGTAATTTCATTTTTTATGAGAGCTTAATACCAAAGTAGTTTAACATGTGGCAAAATCTTTACACAAGAGCATAGCTAGATTATAGAATGAAGTATAAACTATTTTAATTGCCAATGACATTATTTAAAGTTGAAAGTAGTCTCTTTTGTACTTATCATCTACATCTTTTAGTTCACATCTCTTCAAATATGTAAAAAGATAATTTGCTCAAACACTAATTCTAATACTCATGTAGGCAATATTATAAATGTACTCATTAAATAGAGCATAATTTTCTCTCCCTCTTGTTAAATCTCTTGATTCAAGTTTATAATTTTCTTATAATCCTATTTGGCAAAATAAACCCCATAAAGAAAAATTTATAAGAGCATAAGAAGAATAAAATTTGCCTAGTTTTATGATCATTATGTATCTTCTTAAAGATTTTGCTTGTACATTTTATGTACTATTAAACCTTCTACTCATTAATATGACAACAGAAAGGGCTTGTGGTTAAAAGGTACATATCAAAAAAGAAAATCCATGTGTATCTAAATAGGGATGGTGCATTAAATATTAGTAAGATTGACATAGCCCTTCTATATCATTCATGTTTTAGCTGTGCTAGAAAAATGATGGTTGAATGTGGTATCATATGGAGATTTGGTCAGTTGTGATGTGATTGAATGGGCGATTGTGACATGGGTGGTTGTGACTGAAAGATGGTCAAACCTTGTTATGTTTAGTGAACATGTTGTAACAAATGAATTTAAGTAGCAAAATTTTAATGATCTAAATTTATTGTGAGATTTATACAAGAATAACTTTGTTTTCTTGGTGACAAAACCATCAAGCAAAATAATTTGTGTAAAGACCCATAGTAATTTTACCAACAAATCTGACCATACACTTCCTTTGAATATTAGAATCTTATGAAATATATCTAAGCAATGCGAACCAAATGATTCTTGGAAAATAATTCATCATGAAAATATAGAAATATCTTCTTGCACCATCCAATATTAACTTGGAAGTTCATTGCACTTTGTGTCACTTATTGACTTGGATTGCACCACATTTTCATTTGGAGTGTGTTACATTTGCAGTTGGAGTGAAATACAGCTCTGTTCGAAGTGCACTACATGTAAAACTTGTAATGCATTACAATTATATCTTTTAGAGTCAACTTGCTTATATTTAGGAAGTTACCTATCTATTTGGCATTACTTAACTAATAGAGTTAACCATATTTTATACATAATATTTGTTGGAGTTAACTCTACTTAAGTATGGAGCTAACATTATCTTGATTCTATGTGATCCAGAGTAATCTCTACTTTATCTTGGAATGCACTACTATTACATTTATAGTAATTCGCATTTCTAGTGAATTACACGTTCATTTGGAGTGCACTACACTTTATATTTGAAGTGCATTGCATTTAAGTTGTTTGGAGCTAATTTCCTTATATTATGAGTTAATTATAAGCTTGATATAACTTGTCTATTTAGAGTGTGCTTTAAATTTTGTTATGTTTTAAAATTAACTCTTTAATTTTTGGAGTTAACTATGTTTTATGCATAATGCATGTTGGAGTTAACTCAACTTAAGTATTGAGTTAACCCTATTTTAATTCTTTCTAAGTTGCATCTATTTGACCTGCAAAGTTTACCACATGTTTGTGTCATTTATTGACTTGGAGTGCAATACATCTACATATGAAGTGTGTTGCATTTACATTTAGATTGAACTACAATTGCATTTATAGTGAATCACACAATATGTTTGAAGTGCATTGCATAACTATTGTACCTTTTATTTATTTAAGTAAACTTGCTTATATTTGGAGTTAACTACCTATTTGGTGAATCACATATTAAATAATTGCTTATTTTGTGATCTAGAGCAACCTTTACTTTATCTTGAAATACCATTTTACCTTTTTGTAATGATTGATTTGGAGTGTATTACTATTGCAATAGAGTAAAGTACATTATCATCTAAAGTGCATTACATTTTATATTCCGAGTGCACTCCATTTATGTCTTTTGGTATCAACTCCATACTTAAGTATGGAGTGAACTATATTTTTGTTTGAAGTTTGCTACATCTATGTTATTTATTATATTGGAGTGCATTACATCTGCATGTAGAATGTGCTTCATTTACATTTGGAGTTCATTACATCTACATTACATTAAAAAATTATTGCACCATTTTGTACTTATTGATGTAAAGGGCATAACTATTGAAGTGGGATGCACTACATTTGGAGTTCGAATAAATTACACTTTCATTAAAAGTGCACTTCATTGATGTCCTTTAGAGTAAATTGTTTATATTGTGAGTTAACTATCTGTTTGACGTTACTTAACTATTTTGAGTGTACTTTAAAACTTGTTTGTACTTTGAATTTTGGACTATGTTATATTTGCATTAGAGTAAAGCACACTTTTATATGAAGTAAATTATACTTTATATTCATTGTTTACTCCATTCAAGTATGGAATGCAATTAATCTACTTTACCTTTATGAAGTACACTTTCATGTAGAGGCTCTTTTAAGTATAGTGGGCTCTACATCTACTATTGCATTGGACTGCGCTATATTTGCATTTCAAGTAAATCATACTTTCATTCAAAATGCCTTCTACTTTATATTTAAAATGCATTTTGTTTGTCTTTTGGAGTTAACTTGCTTATATTGCAAGATAACTATTTGTTTGGTGTCACATAACTATTTGGAGTGTGCTTTATATTGGGTTGGAATGCACTACATCTGCATAAGGAGTGCGTTACCCATATTCGTTTAGAGTGCACTACATTCTATATTCGGAGTGCAACCCTTTTATGTCTCATGGGGAAATTAATATATTTAAGTATGTAGTGCATTCCATTTCTATTTGAAGTTCATTGTAGCTATGTGTCATTTATTGGGTCAAAGTGCACTACATCTACATGTGGAGTGCACTTCATTTGCATTTGGAATCACCTTGTTTATATTTAGAGTTAACTATCCATTTAGCATTACCTGGTTATTTGAATCATATTAAAAATTTTATTTGTTTTTAAAAATGGTTGTTGGAGTTTACTCTATGTAAGTGTAGAGTTAATTATATGTGACTTAAAGTAACATCTATTATGCCTTGGAAGTTCGCTTAATCTTTATGGATTTATTGATTTAGAGGGTATTAGATTTCTATTTAAAGTGTGATATATATGCATTTGAAGTACAAATTATTTATCTTTTGGAGTCAATCTTTTGGAAGTTGTTAATTTTGAAGGGCATACAACTAGGAGAGTCCTATCTACATATCATGTTGAAACTTTACACTCTATGAAGTACATAAATGTGGAAGGTGCTTAAATAAAAAATTGTGATGTTGGTGATTATCTGGCTAATCTAGCAAGTAAACATCAAACTGGAGGGCACTCCCCTAGCCAGATTTTAATTGAAACATCTCAAGAAAAAGCTAGGGTGCATTCCACCTACTACCTTGCTATGGATCACATTAAAGTTGGAGGACACTCCATTCAAGTTGCAAATATGGAGCACAATAGAGTTGGAAGACACTATCTTGTTATTGTGAAGCACACATAACATTAAACATATAAAGACCCAACATTGGTAATAGGAGGACACTCCACTTATGTCATTGATATGGAGCACAATGAAATTAAAATACACTTCACTATTGTTGAAATAGTGACTAGTACTGTCTCCACTCATGACCAGCATGGAGTTACCTCTTCCCTTACTTAGCATGTGACTCCACTTAAGAAGAAAAAGAAGTAACTGGATTTGTCTCCTTAAGTTGATGATGAGGAGGAAGACATTTTAGCTCCACCTCCAATTCCTCAAGATTCTCTATTCAGATTTGTTCTTAAGTTTCTTCCAACCTTTCTCCTGTATTCAACCCTTTTACTAACCTTTATGTTACTTAAAATGACCCTTCTCCACCTCTATAGCTCTCTTCTTCATTTTCACCTCCTATTTTAGAAGGTTCACCACCTCATCCACCTCTTCATCATCCACTAGAAACTCCTGCACATCTGGATCTTAAGATTGCTTTGCCTTTGTCTAACCCCATCATTGGTTAGTTTCCTAAAGTTATCCCTCCATGACTCCTCCAGATACTCTAAACATCCTAACTCTTCCTCTAATTCCTCAAGATTCTCCACCTAAATTTATTCTTGAGTTTCTTCCTTTCACCATCACCTTTACTACTACATTTTACCCTTTTACCTAACCCATCCACTACTTAAAATGACCATCCTCCACTTTCACAACTCTCTCTTCCATTTTCACCTCCCACTTCAGAAGGTTTACCCCCTCATACACCTCTTCCTCGTCTATTAGAGACTTTTCCACATGTGGATCCCAAGGTTGCTTTACCATTAAATTCTACCTTTTTATCTAACCCATGCTACTGAAAATGACCCTCCTTACCTTCACAACTTTCTCCTCCATTGTCATCTCCCACTCTAAAAGGTTTACCACCTTATACATCTCCTTCTCCACTAGAGACTCCTCCACATCTAGATCTTGAGATTGCTTTACCTATGTTTGACCTTGTCATTGGTCAATCACTTCAAATTGATCAATTCATGATTCCTCCACCTAATCTTTTTTTGAAGCAATCCTCCACTTTTGAGATCCTCTAGATTCTTAAGCATTTGCTCTAAATTCAAAATTAACTAGTAGCTACTGTTAGAGACCTAAATGATTAAGTTAGAAACCTTGCAATAGACGTTGGAATTACTTGAAGGTTGCTTGGAAGTGAAGGCATCATAAGGTAATAACTAAACCTTTTAACATCTGAAATGAAAGATACTAAAGATGGATTCTAGAATAAAAAGGTAATTTTGAAACAATGTCTAAAGGATATAGATGATGCCGTCATTTGTCTCGTTGAAGAAATGAGGAATGCATTCCAAAAAGTGGATGATAGGCTTTGCCATCTTTAGTTGCTTGTTGGGATTATTTCTTGATCTAACTAACCAATGATGGTCTTTATTTTAGTTTGCTTATTTGTGTTTGCTATGAATATTCATTTAAATTTTTTCCCTTAGATCAGTTGTTTGTTTTGAATACTTTGAATTTATGCTTTGCATTTGTTTCACATTTTATTATTGCTTTCCTGTATAATTTAAGTCTATAGTATATTTGCTATTGAAAGCATTTAAGTTGAGTGATCATTATACTCCATTTTAGAAAGGATTCTCAAAGTTATGCTCCATATTTAAGTTTATGGTTCTGAAACTATTTAAAATTATTATAAAAAAAAGTCACTTTCATCGATCTTTAAAAAAAACACAAAAAAAACTCATTTAAGCAAATTCCTACAACTTTGTTTCCTTGGTCTATCCTCATTATTATTCACGAATGCCATTGGCTATATTTGAATTCTTCTGCTCCTTTTTTAATATATAGAATAAATTGTTGCAACATCCACTGTATGATGTTCAAATATGATTCATGTCTATCAACTCTAGATAATCAATACTAAATTAAGTTCTACATCATAGTACCATACATATTAGAAATATATTGCATACAACATTATAATCCAAAAAGAGTCCCATGAAACATGTCTAAGTTTTGCATCACAACTAAAAAAAAAGCCATAAGACATCACAAAAACTTTTATAACTATTAAACAGGTTAGTACTCCAACAAAACATGCCAGAACATCCCAAGGTCAATAAACAACCTCAGGGCTTTATCCTCACAAAGCTTGGCTCATAAGAATTAACAAATTTGTACCAATTGAATTTATTACTATTCAATCTGCTGGACCAATGCCATTGTAAGTTTCTTATATTGTATGTGCTAATAAAGTGCCTGCATAACAACTTCCTATCATTGATGTCTTCATAGGTAGACCCCATGGTGAAAATAAGCATATCATTAATAACACATAATGGCTTATAAAATCTTGGTACCGAATACAACTATATGTAATGAGTCCAAGTATATGAGTCAAAACCTATCGTGTTGCAAACCCACAAGTCAAGGTTGTAAGGCCCCTCAAAATCCATGTTATAAAATATTATAAACAGCTAACCTTTATGTTTAATTGACATATGATTAAGCTTATCTGTTAATTCTGGGATTTTGATCTCATGAAACATTTGACTAGACACATCATGCACTACAAAATACTCAGCATCATAAAATCTTCCTCTAAGACTCTAAGCTATCCAGATAAGATAGTGCCTTCTTGAAATAAAATAGAAAAAAATTGATGAGAATTACACCCATTTTAACTAAAATATTCTTTACATGTGTCTATATATGATCTTTATATAATATGATGAGTAATTAAATATATAATAGACCAATACAATCAATATTATAAATAATTATTAAAAAAAGAACATCCTCAAAAAATTAATTTTTTTAAAAGTTAATCAATTAAAAACAATAATGTTTAATGTTTAATTTTAATGATAACATGCGTTTTAAATATATATATATATTAATAAACATAAGCATAATCATAAATCTAACAAAATTTTACAAGAAAATAAGTTTATACTTTTTAATACAAAATATATAATATCAAATAATAAATAATCATTAAAAAACAAAGAACATGTTCAAAAAATAATTTTTTAAAAAATTGATCAATTAAAAAATAATAATTTTTAATTTTTAATTTCAGCAATAACATGTGTTTTAAATATATATTAATAAACATAATAATAATCATCATAAATCTAATAAAATTTTACAAGAAAGTAAGTTTATACTTTTTAATACAAAATATATAATATCAAATAAAAGTTTAAAAAATATTTTTAATAAAAAACTAATGTTATCCTTCAGAATATTCTGGTCAAGTGATTGGTTTCAAGAGAGATTTATATTTTTTTTTTTTGTAATTGAGAGAAATTTTTTAACAATTAAGTTAATTTTTAGCTGAAAAAAATTATCCGTATAGTAATTCTTAGGTTTACTTTTTTCACCTAAAACAGGTACAATGAATCCACAAAATTCATTAAAAATAGGTGTTCGCGCGAAAGAACCTACTTATACATTTTTTCGATAAGCTTTGATTGACTTATACACTTAGAGTTACTTTGAGTTCAAAAAATGTACTCAAAAGTTCCTTGAATATTAAATATGTAATGTCACCTCTACGTGAGGCTGTCAAATATATATATATATATATATATATAGGTCCCACGGTTCTTCCTCAAGGTCACTTTGAAAACACAGTAATTAGATAAAAAGAAGACATATTTTTCAATTTTGAGGGTTGTTTTTGGTCCAGAAATGGAAGCTTATTTAATTTGGAGAAACAGGAAGCTTGGGTTTGAGATGAATATCGCAGGAGATGCATGTACAGCCTCTCCAATAAAATTGAAAAAGTCAAATTTCAGAGGAAGGTCCACTTGTGTTGCTAAATCTGAATGAAACAAGGCCATATGATCTTAGATCTGTGTGTCTATAATACAAAATTGTAGCATATTTGGAAGAGCAGCATGGGCCCATGTTGTCATATGTTAATTATATATTATTATCTTATATCGTAAAAATATACATGAACATTCTTTTAAAAAAATAATACAAAATGTTTTAAGTAAATTCATTTTTGAATATGATGTTTCAAGTAAAATACTCTTTATTATCTTTTAAGTAAATTCAAAGACTTAATGTTATATTATTTTTAACTAAAATACTATTTATTATCTTTTACACATGCTAAGTGCCTTTGTGTATACACGCTTATGCGCAGAGAGAGAGAGAGAGAGAGAGAGAATTATTAAGGGGTTGAGATTTTTCAAAAGAGCATATGCTTTTTTGAGATGGGCAATCATAGGTTTAAAATTGAATTTTAAGTAAATTAATAGCTTAGTCTTTAAAAATTTACTCTCTTTTTAGTTTAATTTTATAAAAACAAAATCTTTTAGTTTAGTCCTTCAAACTCCAATTAAAATTATCTTTTGAAAAATACTTATGGCTCTTTGAAACACTCAAATTTAGCTTTGATACAAAGTAGTATTGTTTTAGGGTTGGAGACATCTGAGCAGATATATTTCATTTTACCTCCTTAACTAAATTACAATTTTTATATATAAACTTTAAAATGTAATATAACACTTGATCATCATTTACAAAATATGAAAAAGTTAATATTGAAACAATAATAGAGGGGCTTGTAAAGGTTTTTATAAGTTATATTTATAATAAAAAATTAATTTTATCCTTCAAGATGTTTTGGTCAAGTGATTGGTTTCAAGAAAGGTTTAGATATTTTTTTTGTAATAAAAAGAAAATCTACACCATTAAATTAATTTGTAGGAAAAAGAAGAATAATTTATCCGTATAATAATCCTTAGGTTCATTTGTTTCACCAAAAAATAGGTACAATGAATCCATAAAATTCATTAAAAATAGCTGTTCACGTGAAAGAATCTACTGATACATCTTTTTGATAAGCTTTGATTGACTCATACTTATTTAATTACTTAGAGTTCAAAAAATGTACTCAAGAGTTCCTGGAATATTAAATATGTCATGTCACCTCTGTCAAATATATATATATATATATATATATATATATATATATATATATATATATATATATATATAGGTTCCATGGTTATTCAAGGACAGTTTGAAAGCAGAGTCATTGGATAAAAATGAGACATATTTTTCAATTTTGAGGATTGTTCTTGGTCCAAAAATGGAGGCTCACTTTATTTTGAGAAACGGGTAGCTTGGGTTTGAGATTAATTTTGCAGAAACTGCAGGTATAGCCTCTTCAGATTTCAGAGGAAGGCCCCCCTGTGTTGCTATATCTGAATGAAACAAGGCCATATGCTCTTAGATCTGCGTGTCTGTAATACAAAATTGTGGCATATTTGGAAGAGTAGCCAGGGCCCATATCATTAAGTGGTGGGAAATTATTTGATTATATATATATATATATATATATATATATATATATGTACTTGCCGGAATAAATAAGAATTGGATAAAAATATACATGAACATTCCTTAAATAAAAATTAAAAGAGAAAACGTTTTAAGTTAATTCAATTCTGAATATGATGTTAATGGATTCATTTAGATCCTTTTTTTTTTGTTTGGGAGTCAAACACTTAATGTCATATTATTTTTAATTAAAATATTCTTTATTATCTTTTACATATGCTAAGTCCTTTTTAATTGTAGACAAATAAAAAATTTATGTTTAGTTATAAATATAGTTAGTTAGAAGGGAGCCCTATGTAACTGTATGAGGTTCACATAAGGTTTAAATTTAAAAAACATAATAAAAAAAATTGAAAACAAAGGGAGATTTTTTTTTTTTAAAGTAGCCTATGAATAGGAGATGAACAATATTTTACAGTACCAATGATGCTCCTTTTATATACATATATATATATATATATATATATATAAACTTTAAAATGCAATATAACACTTTATCATTGTTTACAAAATATGAAAAAGTTAATATTGAAACAATAATAGAGGAGCTTGTATATATATATACTCTCTTTCACCCTTCTATGGCCAATTCCATCTAATTCCCATGAAATTTATAATGATAGAAAAGGGAAAAAATTCTTAAATTGGTAATTTATTCTACCTCTCAATTAATCCTTAATTAATCTACCATAACTTTTTGACCCTCTTTGTTCCATACGCGTTGAAAATCCAAACCAAAGCTCTCGCTCCAAAACGAAAACACAGTGACCAAACCAAAGTTTGTTGAGGTAAATATATTAGCTTATAGGTTAAATGTATTTTTCTATTAAACAAAATAAAATTCCTTCCAATAAATATAACTACCACATGACATTATGTGTCGTAAAAAATATAATATTCATTGAAGTGATTAATTAACAAGCCTAATATGATTGGAATGATTAAAGAACATATCAAATATAAAAATGGAGAGAGGGCAACAATTTCCAGCAAAGCACGTGAAAAAAAGAAAAAAATTATAAATGAAAAATATTATACGAAAAAATATTAAACTTTAAAATTATTCTTAAAACTTACACTAAAAATATTAAAGTTTAGGATTCTAATTAAAATTTTTATTTTAAAATAATTCTAAAATATAATATTTTTAGTATAAATATTTTAATTTTTAATTTAGAGTCCCTTAATTTTTTTTCCAAAAAAAAAATAACAGTAGGGAATGGGACTTGCGAAGTGCCACGTGTCGACACGTTTATGCTGCATATTAAAATAGAAAAGTGAGAATCTTCAAGGGTTTCATAATGATTGAGCTGCCTCCAAAGGCGCCATTTTAGGACAAAAACTCGACAGGTCCTTTCGCTCTCCACTCACTTTGACGCGACCCATCATAAATTAATGAGTGAATTACATTGGTTTTATTTTAAATTTAATTAAAATTTTATATTCATAAACTTTGTAAAGAGTTAATTTGCCTCAAACTTTATACATGTGATTCAACTTTTTTTTTTCTTTCAAACTAACACGGATTTTTCTGCAATAAGTCCCATCTAATTATACGTAATTTTGTTATATTTTAAAATAAATCATTTATTTTTTAACATTTGATATATATCAAAAATAATTTTTTAAAAACTTTTTGTTGATTAAGTTATGAAATTAATTTTTTATATTAGATATGGTTTTTAACAAAATAAAAATATTCAGTTATTTTATTAAATTTTATTTTTACAAAAGAAATAAATAAAAACAAATTTTCAAGGGAACCAGAGTGAGGAAAGAATGACTATTAGCAAAGATCAAAGTTTTTTTGTTTTTGGCTACTTCAATATATGGAAAAATTGAATTAAGATTCTCTTTAGTTCAAGAGAATATTTTGCAAAAGAAACAAAAACACATGGAAAATGGGACCCACATGAGTTGGTTTCATGAAGGCTCATTCCATATCTCTTTCTCTCTATTTTCTCCTTGATGAGAGAGGATCCATTAGGAAAAAAAATATTATTTTCTAAAGTATTATTATATTTTTCCTTCGTTAATTGTTGTGTTTATGACGTATGCTGTTAAAATGCATCAAAGTAATGCTTAGCTATAAAATTAAACTTATCTAATTTTTTTTTTAATATGATGAATAATTAAGTAATTTTTTTAAAGAATATATCTTGTGTCAAAAATTAATTTTATTGATAAAAAAAAAGTTGTACATGTCTTCACACTATCAAATATCAAGAGATGTAATGATACTTTTAAAGTAGGGAAAAAATGCAAAATTTTCTTTTAAACTTTGAGTTGCTTGTAAATAACTTTCTAAATTCTTAAAATTTGATGAAAAAAAAGTACTTCAATTTTCATGCAAGTCTTTTTTGTCTATTTCACTTTTCATATCATTATATTATATACCACTTCAAACTCTTATAATGTTTTGAACTCAATATATTGCATCAGAAATAAATGACAATTTGTCATGACAATTATAAGAAAATTTGAAGTGATATATAAAGTAAGAACATAATAGATAAAATAAAACAAAATGACTCATTATTTTTGAAAGTATGAAAGTTTAGGAACTTATTTTTTTTTATTTTAAAAGTTTACAAGACTATTTACAAATAGCTCAAAAATTAAGGGAGGATTTGTATTTTTTAGAAATAAAAAAATATCATGTATAATTTAACTAAATTTTAAAATAAATGAGTGTAATGTACTCTAACTTAATATATGCCTCTCCCTCCACTTCATTCTAATTTCCCCTGCTCCTAGTAAGAGGACATCCAAAAATTTAGTAACTCACTAACCAGTTTGATTTTGCAAGAGTTTTGCTCTCTGTCCCTCTCTCTCACTCTCTCTCTATAGAAACTTTAGTTTATAAAAATAGGAAGGTGAAGTTAATTAGAGATAAATTTAGATGTTTTCTTACATTCAAAATGTCAAGAATGAAAATTATAATGTACCAAACGTATGGATTACATATTGTGGTCATGAAAAAATATTATTAATTTGCAAGAAATTTTAATTATAATTTTTAGTGTCATTGTGTAAAAAATCGAAATGTAAACATGTATCATTCTCTCCTAATTACTTTACATGGACATCATATATCATATGCTATTAATTTCCTTTTTCTAAATTACATCAACATAGATGAGGACATCTATCTATTTTAAAATTTGTTTATGATGAATACAGGTTAGCGAAGCCCAATAAGCCTAAAAGCCAAATCAACGCAACTTTACTTAGCTTAACAAAAACTAAAAATGACTTACGTTATCTAATGGCCCATATAATTTTGTACAAAATAGAAGGATTGCCTTTTATATAATTATGTATAATGTTTATTATACTTTTATAATCATTACTTATTATTAACCAATAATATCTATCTTTTTTATATTTTTAATAATATAAAGTCACTTTTTCTTTTTAATATTTTCCTTTATACTGTGCATACCAAACACACCAAGATATATTTTTATGATGCCTTGTACTCAGATAACCTCTTTCTACCTCTTATAGCATTCTCTCAAGGCCAATGATTATCTCTAATAGTCTTCCTAAATTAAATCATTTAGGGACCAAAAATAATCACTTTAAGAAACTCTTAAGTCAAACCTATATAAAGATTGTATGCACCAAGCATATGTTTGGCTGTGCATTGAAGGAAGACAAAACCACATTTACAAACCTCGTTTATGAAGAAGCAACAATTTAATGCTTCTGTTGAAACTGCATTTCCATTCTCTCTAACGTGCAAACAAACACACACCAAGTATGAGGAACTTTCAGGTTATTCTTTTCTCTATCTTAAAGCTTATTATTGACTTAAAATATTGAAATATTTACAAGAACTTAATATCTCATTTTGAAATTGACATTAGAGTTATAATAAAACTAGAAGCATGTAACTAAAACAACATTAACTATTACATATAAAATAAAATAGAGGCATTTTAGATCGATATATTTATCTGTTTTCTACATTTGTATACCAAACACAAGCATTAAGATTATAAAATTGAATATACAGAAAATATCTCAACGAAAATAACATTGATAAGAGGTGGGTGGAGGGTAGAGAGAGGCTGGAAGGTATGGTGGTGGGAGATGGAGGATGGACAAGAAAACATCCAAGGCCCATTTACAACCAGGAAATGTTACCTGCGTAGAAGGGCATCACATGCTTTTAAATTCTACTTACAATATTTAATAATAATTTATGGGACCATTTTGCTGATATAATATGCATGTCCGTATAGTCCCTGAAGAAAGCCTTTTTGGTTTGATTCAACGAATGAATACGTGTGGGCCCTCTCCTCAGATACCACTTACGCACACATATGACAGGTTTTCAAGAAATTGGAGTAGGATCATCGTTAATGAAATAAGATGAATAAAAAAAAATTATAATAAAGGACTTAAAAATAAAAAAAAAATAATTTTAAAAATTTGTTATTACTTGTTTTAAAATAATTATCATTAAGTTTAGTAACAAACAGTTGAACTTAGTGGTAACAGGTTTTTAAAAATAAATTTTTTTACTTCTTAATCCATAAATATAATTTTTTTTAAAAATAATATACTCTAGTAAATGGAAAGTTAATAAAAAGATCTTACTCAAAAGTATTTTTTCAGTTTTGATTTTATAAATTATTATTTTAATTAAAAATGAAGATAATAGATTAAAAAAATATTAATTATATTTGTCTAATACTTTTCAATGACAAATTATTATTTTTTATAATATATCATTTGTTTAACTTTATTTAATCTTTAAAAAATTATCCAATTAAATTTATCAAAAATTATTTTGAATATTATTTTATTTAATACTTATTTGTTTATTTAATTTATATTTTGTAAAAAAATTTACTCATTTGTCCATGAAAAAACATTCATTGAATGAGTTGACAATCCAAACATAAATTGACACATTCACTAAATAAAAGTAAATAAAATAGTAAATATAAACAAGTGAATAAATAAATAAAATAATATTAAAAAATTTTAGATGAAGTTAATTAGATAATTTAAAAATAATTTTATGTAAAGTTGAATAAGAAATATATCATAAAGGATAATCTTGTCATAAGAAAATAAATGCTTATTTTGTGCCATATTACTTTCTCTGATTAAAATAGTCTTTAATTTAAAACACCAAAATAAATAAGTACTTTCTTAATTAATGCTTCAATGTTCTTCGTACACAAAATTGTTTTTAATGGAATTAAGAATGGAATAAAGATAAATAAAATAGAATAATTATATTTGATATAACATAAAAATAAACAATAATACTATTTGATTTATATATTTAATTGGATAAAAATAATATTGAAATAAAAAATGATGACAAATAATAAAAATACCCATACTAAAAAAATAATAAAAAAGAAACAGATAATAATAATAATAATAAATTTTGTATAAATTAAATTTCATAATTTTCTCCCAATGGCATGTTGCATCCCATCTCTTTTTCTGATGCATTAGTATATGGCTACTAAACGTGATTTTGGATGCATTCCATCTCCTTTTTTTATTTTTGAGTGGCTACCAGGCTGTAATAATACTGGTTAACAGGACTCCTAATATGAAAATGGATGGTACTTCACTTTCTATAGAATGTGTTTGAAAGGTTAAATCTTTAATATTATCATTATGATATTAACTGTTCTAAAAAAATAGAACGGCTTGAAAATTCAAGTATAAAATGAGTTAAGATAATTTTCAAATCATTCTAGACTTTTAAATATCCTACTAATAATTAAGATGTACAAATCATCCCGTTCCATTCCATTCAACTGTCAAATCATCTTCCTAATCAAACCCTTAAATGTCAATTTTGCAGCAACTTCATCGTCCTTCTCCATACATTTGCTTATCACTAGTTATGTCATTTCACTTACCAATTTTTCTCACTGTCACCATTGATGGTCAAACATTAAAACAGTGTGTAATATTACTTCCTCAATTTATAGTAGAATAAAGATTGACGTTACGAATGATATACAAGAAAAGTTGATGAATATAGTCCGTTTTGTATTTGTCAGCATACTATATATAAATGAAAATTAATATAAACGAATTTAAACAAGATACATAATTTTTTTTGGGCAAAATAAATTGAGTAAATTAGATTGATCTTTATCAAGATTTGATTAAATTACACCTAATAACCATCATTATGTGCCCTAACAATTGATTTATATTGTAAAATTTTTTTTAATCATCTACATTCTGCTAACAAAGTTAATTCTTTACCTAGTATGCATTATATCCAAAAATTAAAAATTAAAATAATGATTTAGCCTTTAAAAAATAAAAACGGTCAATAAAATCCTTAAAAAATTACTTTTATTTCAAATTAGTCATTCAAAGAAAAAGCTTTCTATTTTAGTCTCATGAACATTTTCTCTTGATAAAAAACAATCTATTTCAAAAGCATACCTAGGCTTTCTAAAAGAACTGTATTGAGACTTTATTTTTGGAGAATTAAATTACGAAAATAGACATATTTTTGGCACTAAATTGAGAGGGTTTATTCTTTGATGAAGGACTAAATTGAAAAAAAAATCTTTTAAGAATTAAATTATTAATTTACTCATAATAAAATAAAAAAGAATATTTTATAAATAGAATCTAAAATCAAAAAATTTCTTGATATAAATTTGGGTGACTGCCTGGGAGATATATCAGACACAGTTCTTTGGAGTGTAGATTTACTACCTCCTCATTGATTCCTCGTCCCCACCATCAGTCTCATTGATTAAGAAAGATTAGAAATTTAATCATCCACTATTATTAAGCTAGCTACTGATTCATTAATCATTGCCAGAGGCACCCTCTTTGTCATACCATTGAAAAGTAAAGTACACCTCTGATTTTTCACATTTCTGTACAATGATTACATAGATCTGGTTCTGTTTTTTCTTTTTTAACTTTCTTTACTTTTTTTTACTGGGTGTTTTGAATGAAAAGAGCCACATAACCAATACCCTTTATAAGGTATTGATCATATTTATGCTTTCTATAGCCCCAGAAGAAAAAATTATAGTGCCAACTCAAATTTCATGTGTTTCTTGTTTAGGTTTTAACACCCACCCTTTCGGAAGATGGGGCCCTGATGCCGAAATATATATATATATATATATATATATATTAAAGCCATTATTTATTTCACCTTCCCGAGAAAACCTAATGACCCATTTGCAGCAAGCTAGCAACAATGCCTACCAACGGGGAAAGTTTTGGTTTTTCCGCAGAAATTAAACAATGAACAAGCTTGGTCCCTGTCGAGATAAAGTGAGGAACCAATGATGTTTGATGAAACACCTCAATGGGATATTTTCATTATTTTGAGACCCTTATGCTGGGAGAGTGATTCTCATGTAAGCAATGCACATGCCTCTCCACTCAATTTCTCATCCTCAACCATTTTGGAAAATTTGACCTTCAGATACCGAAGTATAAGATTGAAAGATTTGAGTTTGAATACATCAAATTAATATCAAAAAACAAAAAAGGAAGGACATGCATGTGACCCGCCAAGATGGAGCCACGTTTGGCTGCCGACATGGACTCAGAGATTACGGTTAGCCACTGGTGTTTTGCAGTGTACTAAACATCTATGTACGTATCTCTCTCCCCATGTGATTTTTCTTTCACTTTAGGTTAATTTTACTAAATTTGCTGTCAAATTGACCAAAACTAATTAAACCAAGGACAATTATATTGACATTGCCCCAGATATAAGGACT
Source organism: Erythrophleum ivorense (assembly GCA_026724425.1). Classification (NCBI taxonomy): domain Eukaryota; kingdom Viridiplantae; phylum Streptophyta; class Magnoliopsida; order Fabales; family Fabaceae; genus Erythrophleum; species Erythrophleum ivorense. Next base: position 1,124,747 of record JAIUCV010000200.1, on the reverse strand, counting down.
ATTATGGGAGTATGGTTCTCATTCCTCCAAGTCTCTCTTTCTCCATCTCTTCCTTTGTCGAGGAGGCTTTTTCTCTCTGTCCCCTGTTATTTCTACATCAAAGAAATAAAGGCACATATTTTAGATATCATTGATGCTTAAAAACATTTAATGATAAAATAAATATAAAATTAATCTGCAATATTTTCTCTGATAGCACCATGAGCCGCGTGGTCTTCTCTTCAGCAGAAGTTTTCAATCCTCAAAATTTCCTTTGGCACATCAGTGATGACAATAATTGATGGGCTTTCCTACCTATAAATTATTGTTCTCCCAACCCTTTAAATTGTAGTATATACTACTTTCTCATAGACTGAAAGCTCACTTTATACTATTCTCCTCCTATATGTGAGTGCCACAATTCCTCCCATTAATATCTTCCGCATTTCTCGTTAGAATTTCAACTATTCTGCGTTTGTATATGTACTTCTTTTCATCTTCTATATTTAGCATGCTTCATTTCTCCCTAGCATAATCTGTTTACATCAAAAGTTCCTACATGATGCTAAAAACCTATGACATGAAGGTGTCCTTTTCAGTTGCTTGTGAAAGAAACAAGTATATAGTCATAATCCAAACAGCATTAAAATGCGCGCAAACCATTTCTTTAATTAGTTAATTTCCACCACTTTTTCAAGATTGTGTTTATTTATGGGTTTCAAATTTCAGTATAGCTTTTCTATATGCAGGACTGGTAATTGCAATATGCAGACTATCTGTTTGCAAGTTAAGAGGAAGCACGATGGAATCTGATAACTTGTTGAAGAGCCTCAACCAGGTGAGTAATTAACTAGCTATAGTGTGGACATTTAGTTATAATATGCTTCAATTTGTCCCTATGATGACATTTTAAAAATTATAAAAGTCAACAGATCGAGTCACTAGGTTTGACTATCTGATCTGATTCTGGAGATGTGACCATGTGAATGTCAGTCATAGATTTAAAATAATTACATCTTCCATCAGTAATGCTTGCTGCCATACTAATCATTCTCAAATTCCAACGAACACGGTTTGCTACCACATGATCAACCTAGAAAGAGAAAAGAATAAAGTTCTTATTCATTCGCAAGTTCTTCTCTTCGACTAAGAATATTCCTTCCCACCCCATTGTATAATAACTGCTTTGGTTAGTGGGTGGCAGACTAATTAAACTTATACTATTGCGAGGTATGTTTTTTCAGTAAAATCTGTTTCTGATATACCTGTATATTTATTTATTATATTAAGACCAAAACTTAAGTAAAGTTTTTTCTTTTCTTTTTTCAGATTTTTGTTATTAGATTTTTTGATAAAAATATTGGATGTGAAGATATTTTCTCAAAGGAACTAATCATGTTTCTGCAAAAAATATTTACTTTGATTAAAGAATTTGATAGTAAGCAACTTAAACAATATTAAACCTAAGTCTTGTTCTTATATTAATTAATTTAATTTATTTATCTTTTAATAGTAGACTTTACTAAAAAAAAAATACTCCTGTTACCATGGATATTTTAGTATTCATTAATTATCTGGATGTGGATTTAAATGATCGAATAGGGTTACATATAATATGCCAAAGTTTAATTTGTTTCAAATCCAAGTGGAGTGAGAAAATACTTGAAAGGATGATCTAGACTCTTCCAAGCAGCCACAAATTTTGAAATATTAAGGTAGAAATATCCGAATCCAGCCTCCAATATCACTATAATCTTCAATCTTCACGAATAAAGACAGCCTTAATGTTATCTTGCCTTGTCGAAGTTTCTTTGCAACGTTTGCCACTATGTGAAGATAAATCTTCTCTCTTCCTTCATATATTTATGTGCTTTGCTGATGAGATATATATATATATATATATATAGCCAGCATATTATTATTAAGTTTGTCTCTTTTAACTAGCCTGTAGAATTGTGATTTATACCAAAATCATAATCAATATCTATATAGCCTTAGATCATTAAGTCATTGAAAAAAGTGGTTACTTTTAATTCATTCTAATTTTGTTAATTAGGAAATTTTGGTTTGTCAAAATGAGGGCGTGTCTTGATTTATAAACCGACCTATATATATAGAGTGTATATATAGACTAGATAGGGTCGCCAATCCCGGATGGTATCATGATAGTATTAAATAATATTCTTGCTGGAAGAGAATACTAAAATGTCCTTTTTTTAGCGAATAAATTAAGTTTTCTGTTTCTGCAAGTTTTGATTATTCTTTCCTATGTACTGGTCTCGTAGCACAAATGGGCTCCACTTTTCCCTTCTGTGGAGGTAACCACCCGAGTTGAATACCCACATCTACTAATCCGCAGAAGTTGTATGCAAGATAAAGAAAACAAACTATTATATATGAGCTTATCCTATGTTTTGGAATTGGACTAAATTTACTTCAGTTTTTTTATATTTATATTTTTTTAGTAAAATTATAAGTTATTTAATTTTTTTTTCTTAAAATTTAACATATGATATTGAGTTGTAAAAATTATATATATGTCATGTTTTTATTAGAAAACCTATAGCAAAGATATAAAAAATATATTTAAGTTTTTCCTATAGAATTTCTCATTTTTTTTCATTTTATTTATGAATAATTACTTGGTTTTATTTGACATAATATATTTTTTAATTTATTCACTTATTAGTGTATATATGAATTTGAAAAGTATGAAGTAACAGGGTTTATTTTATTTACAAAGATACTAATTATATTTTTAAATAAGAATTTAAAGTCAATTCATTTACAAACTATACCATATGCAAGTACTATTACGTTTTATTCGAAATGAATTTTATTTCACTTCTGTACTAGTGTTCCAAATTCTAACTTTGATTTTTTTGGGACAAAACTTAGGTAAATTTTTTTAGTTATTTATTATCAAAATATAACATAAATTTTTTTAGAAAAAAATATATTCTTGTGATATTGAATTATATATATATATATATATATATAATCTCTACATATTATATATACTTTTGTTTAAAAGCCTCATCATAAACGTTTAACAACTACAAATAAGTTTTATTTTTCTCTCATGAAATATCTGGGTGTAATGCAATTGGATTGCGCTAAAAACAACTTAGCACTGTGCAAGAAAGATAGCAAAGACGAAGAGAATCATTTGTCTCAACAAAGAGACATGTAAACTGCCTTAGTCTCCAAAGTCTAAAACGTTTTCATCAAAGACGAAATAAACAGAAGAAACAAAGCAACCAAAACTCCTTGTCCCTATCTGTTATTGTCTCTCTATACTTCAGATTAAACAACCCCCACTTTTGTTCACACTTAGTTATTTATAACAATCTCCATCCTCCCTCACCTTCCTCCCCTCTTTGCAGCCTCTATCAAGCATGGACTTGAATTCAGACCCACCCTTTTACGAGGCCTACAAGATCCTCTTCGATAAGACCCAAAACAACAACAGTTTTCGCAATTATAATGAGCTTGTTGCAGTGGAGGAGCGTGAGCTGCCGGTGATCGACCTGAGCCGGTTGGAACACGGGGACGAGAGGGAGAGGGAGGAGTGCAAGACGGAGATAGCTAGGGCTTCCATGGAGTGGGGATTCTTCCAGGTGGTGAAGCATGGGATTTCCAGTGAGATTCTGAAGAAGCTGAGGTTTGAGCAGGAGAAAGTGTTCAAGCAGCCGTTTGATGAGAAGGTGAAGGAGGACAAGTTCTTGAACTTCTCTGCGGGTACTTACCGTTGGGGAACTCCCTCTGCTACCTGCATTCGACAGTTATCTTGGTCTGAAGCGTTTCATATACCTCTAACTGATATACTGTGTTCCACTGGATCCAACAGTCTTAGGTAAGATCACATGTGTTACAGCTAGCTATAAGCGTTACTCTTTTCCTTTTCAGTCTGGATATATATGCATGGTTTTATTGCATATATTTTTCAGTTTTAATTGCCTCTCTATATTATTCTCTCAATAATAGCAATAAAAATATGTATGTTTCATTTTTTTCAAAGTATAAGGATTTATGCATATGGGATCCCTGCAGGTCCCATACCCATTGAGAAATGAAGATAGGAAGAATTTATCTAGGGAATGGAGAAGGCAGGGAAGGCTTCTCTTCTCCCGTCTTGCCCTGTTATTATCTCTAATATGAGTTGTGTTTTTGATATTGTTATATGCTTCTTAATTAATTTCTTTGTAGAGAAGAAAAATTTGGCATGTGGTTTTTCAAAAGTCATGTGATTGACAACGTATTAGAATTCTTTGACGGGAGAAAAATCACTTTTACTTTTTGACTTGTAGGCTGTTGGTTTCTTTATTTTAACTAAAAAAATTATGTTGATTTCCAACAGCCAGGTTGTCTGGGTGGTGTAGTTGGTTATCACGCTAGTCTCACACACTAGAGGTCCCCGGTTCGAACCCGGGCTCAGACAGATTACGCCAACTGTTTTTCATTTTGGTATTATGATTGGCTCAGGTCAAGAGACAAAACACAATCCAGTTCTACTTGTTCACATGAATCACATCTCTCTCTGCTCTTTTTCTTTAGACTTTGTTACATTATGTAGCTCAAGTGTCATTCTCAAGACTAGAAAGCATGAGACCTTTTCTGCTTTCACAGGGCCATGTCTGGACTCGATCCCTAGAAAGGTCGATTCTATGTATAGTCAACTTAACGTGCCACCGCCATGACAGCACTCAAGATGGCATATCAGACTTTTTTGCTTCTAAAGCTATTCACAATCTAAACCCACATGACACACACATTGCTTTTCTCTTAGCCCCAAAACTTGTTCACACAAATTCTGTTTGCACATGGCTAGCAATTTGCATTATTCCTCATTATTCCTTTTGACCTCTTCCTTCTATCCCATTGTTTCTCACGTGAATGTCGCAAGCTGCTGAAGCTGATAACTCAGGCAGGCATGACAGAGTAAAAGTTAGCATTCATTCTGATGAATGATTTCCTTGTAGGTTTGGTGTCCGAATTAATAAGCTTTGAAGCAAATTAAGTACAGTGGTCCCTGCAACATATAGGTGGAGAATTACGTGGAGAGAGTGGTGGTTCTGGCACGTATTCCAATACTTGAGTCAGGACAAAGTACATAATAACGATGGAATCATTACCTAATAAGTTTTTGGGGTATTTATATAGGTGACTCCGTCTAGGTAGTATGATAGTTGTCTTCGCTCAAATAGTAACGCATAGTAGGTATTGGTTGGTAATTCTGCATGCAACACAAAGGATGTGGTAGCACGATGTTGACGAGACACATCTTTCTTGGATACCTAATTCCTTTTTGCTAATGGCCTGAGGCTATTAATTTTGATGTCAAAATCCCATTTATCCCACCCATTTGCAAAAAGATATTTTTAGATGATTCACTAGTCCATAACAAATAGGTTTATGAGATGAAGCCACTTAATTAACAATATCATTTGTAGATAAAAACCATAAGCCAAATGTAATCAGTTTTTGGGTGTATACGTGCAGCTCAACCATAGAACAGTTTGCTAGCACAGTGTCAAGTCTAGCACAAAGATTAGCTGAAATCCTGGCAGAGAAAATGGGTCACAAGTCGACTTTCTTTAAGGAAAATTGTTTGCCCAGCACTTGTTATCTTCGATTGAACCGATATCCTCCATGTCCTATGGCTTCCAAAGTTCATGGGCTGATGCCACACACTGATAGCGATTTCCTCACCATATTACACCAAGATCAGGTTGGAGGCTTGCAGCTGGTGAAAGATGGCAAGTGGATTGCAGTTAAACCAAATCCTGATGCCCTTATCATCAACATTGGTGACTTATTCCAGGTACGTACTTTCTAGTTTCCTACATTCAAAGTTTGAACTTGACCCATGTTTGCTTTTATATGAACAAAATTTTGTTTAATTTTCTTTGTTAAAAAACTTAGTTATGTGAATTTAACATATTTTATCAGTAAATAACAGGTTTCATTTGAAAAAATGGCCCCCGAAAAACAGTTAATTTAGTGACACTCTTATAACGAGGGATATTTTTGTCCAAATAGTGACATTTTTACAAAATTTGATTTATTTTAAAAAACCTAATTTATGAAGTAGAAAATAGAAAATGAGACATGTTAAAAGAAAATATAAATAATTAGAATATAAATATAATGACAAATTTAAAAATCACAAAAATCTCTAGCTCTAGCTAGCCAAATTAATCCAATTAAGTGTATAGCTTAATAAGATGATCTTGAGTTTAAATTTATTAGTCCAGCTGGCCTAGACTTCCTATATCAAGTCAAGCATACCTATTAAAGAAGCCTAATCCATGAATAGATCAAATGAGTATATAAATTTTAGCCACTACAATGCTTTATATTTGCTGTGATCCAGGCATGGAGCAATGGAGTATACAAGAGTGTTGAGCACCGAGTAATGACGAACCCCCAAGTGGAGAGGTTCTCTACAGCTTATTTCTTCTGTCCTTCGAACGACACAGTGATAGAGAGCTCCAGAGAGCCTGCAGTGTACAGGAAGTTCAGCTTCATGGAATACAGGCAACAAGTTCGAGAAGATGTTCAAAACTTGGGTTCTAAAATTGGCCTTCCAAGATTTCTCATACAAACTGAGCATACTGCCTAATTAATTAGTATAGTAGTATATATAGTCCTATCAAGTTACCACTAGAGTCATCTGTGTGATGAAAATATTTGAGTTTGAATATCAGTCGAAATCAAAATTAATTAAAAAAAAAAGGGGAAAGTATTGGTATAGTCGACCATATATATCCATCAACTAGTTATGTTTCATAATGATTTGGGTTAGTGAAATGAGAGAGACGGTATGGGAGCCGGTATCTACCTGCATTTTTTGGTGCTGTCTCATTTTTTGTCTGCTGTGTTAGGCTACAAGTACTGCAATATAGCATAAGAGTTTTTGTTTACAGCCTCAGTAGAAGGGAAACAGTGTGTGATACATCCCAAGGCAAAGTAATGTGAATCTTTGTTAAGGGAATATATGGTAAAGTGTCTCTCAGTTGAAAAGAGATTGAAAAAAAAAAAAGGGAGAGAGAGAGTGGACAAAAAAAAGAGTAGATTTTATACTAATTTCCACTCTCTATATCACTTTCTTTTTCTACTTGAGGAATAGTTTATCATCTTTTAAAAGAATCCAAATTAAAGATAACAGTACAGGCCATAAGAATGAAGGGAAAGGGCACTTGATTATTGCATGGGCAAAGAATTATTGTGTTATGGAGCTGATGAGCCGATTGCTTTTGTGTCATCTGACTTTACACTATTTCTCGCTCAGTAGTTTTTCAATGAAGATTTTGGAGAACATTGCCGTGCTAGATCTTCATTTGGAGTTTTTCCGAACTTGAATAGGAAAAATAATGAAGCCCCTTCCTTCTAGTTCCCTTTCTAATTCCTTTGTAATCTCTCTTTGAGAGACTTTGAAAATGCATATTTCTTACTGTAATCTATATAAAAAAAATTAGTGTGTACTGGTGTCTGCTTGTTCAGAGTATTTATATTGCAGCTTGCATAAAGTTTTGGTTGTTACAGATTATTATGAAGACTAATATATAATGGAGAATAATTGCATGCATAGGTTCAGTTTTTATATATTTAAAATGAACAAGTATATCGCATATTGGGTGACCAATGTTTTCCCCATATCATGGTTTTTTTAGACAACGATTCCCATAATTTTTTTTTTTTTAAAGGTGTCGGCTCTTCCTGCTATATCATAAAAAGATACAAATACTGAATGGAAATGTAAGAGGCCATGTGATATGGATCCTTTTTCGATGGACTCGTCTCTTAGCTGAAACCTTGTCTAGCATATAATGAATCTACTGTTCGACCCACAAAAATAAAAAAGGAATCAACACTAATTGTTTTTATTCAAAATTTGTGTTGACTTATAGCCCAGCCCATTTTTCTGAAAAATAAATAAAAATGGAGAGTTCAGAGTTAGTTTGCTTACAAAAAAGAAAAAAAGAAGTGTTGGTTTGTGAAATATACCACATTTTGTTGGAGCATCATTCTGTTGGTTCAGATAATACATTTTAAATCTCTGTATACAACAAGGTTTGACTATTGATGCGTGTGTGAATTTGCTTTTTTTAGTCTTGTTAAAGGCCGTTGCAGGGAATGCCAGAGTTACTGTAATTGAACAATCTGCTAGCTCCTGAAGATATTTTTAATATTGTTTTTTTTAAGGGAGTGTTTGGTTTGAACGTTTTGAGGAGGAGGGGAGATTTCCCCTTATTTGGTATAAAAAAATTGGAGGGAAGGAGTCTCTAAACCTTCTCCTCCCCTCCAAAAGTGAGAATTTTTGAAAAGGAGAACAAATTTTTAATTTTATTTAACTAAATTGTTCCTATTTTACTTTTACTTAAAATATAATATAAATTTTATTTTTTTAATGAGATTTAAGATAATTTTTTTATAAAAATAAAAAATATTTTTCAATAAAAATAAAAAAATTATTTTTTATAATAAAAAGTAGAAAAAAAGTTTTTTTAATAAAAATATCTTAAAAATAAAAAAATTAATTCTAATATCATAAGAGTATAATTATTTATTAATTATTCTCCTTTTTTCCATTGAACCAAACATTACCTGATTGTATCCTCCATCCTGTCGCGTGAGTTAATTTTAAGAGGAAAAGTAACGTGGCTTCCAAGATGAGTTCCACAATATCATAACTTGCCACCATGATCTTACTCCATAGTGCCGCTTTGAAGTCACGGAAATTCCTTGTTTACTTGTAAGGCTGCATACCTATTGGTTTGGAATGGGTTGGCTGAGTGTTTTTTTTTTTAAATAATTTTTGATAAAAATTACAAAAATAATTTGTAAAAAAAAATTCATATAAGTTCATATAAAATTATAAATTATCTTTAAAAAAATTAAAATTTTCATACAAATTTTTATAATTATTTTTAAAATTTTATGATTAAGGCGAATTAGGTCAATCTAACTAATATGATTAATTAAATATCTAATTTTGTAAACTGACTTGACTTTAAATTTTTTAACTCAACCCAACTCAATTTAATATGATTGGGCCAGACTAAATTCACTGGGCGGTCGGTCCATATGAACACTCCCTACTAATAAGGTTTGAGACAATATCTATATTTGTTGTAGTAACTTATGTGGACATTTCCAATCAAATGGTTTGCAATTCTTTTGAAAGTGTAATAGCACAATGCAACTAGAAGTTTCTATTGGGCTTTCCCCTGTCTTTAGACAGTTGTTTACATGACTAGGCAATATCAGTTTTGAAAAGTGCTGTAACTCCCAAAAAAAAAAAAAATTCGTGATGATTTGCTTTCTTAACTTAAGACCTAATGTTCAAATTACATTGCATGTCCATGTGTTTTTTCCAGTTTTCCACTTGAGTCCATTCCTTTCTGTTTCTTGTCTACTCATCAAGAAATATATACAATGGCTTATAATTGCATGATGATATATACAATAGGAATCTGCATTGATATCACAAGGTTACGCACAAATAAAATGTTTAGAGAATGCACCCATAATATTAGAAGTTTTAATATTGACAAAATAACACCCCATTTGGTAATGAGGTAAAAGGATATGGAGAAGAAATCATTTCCTATATCTCATTTGGCAATTAGATTTTTTTCTAAACGCTAGCATGGAAAAAGGAATCCATTTCCTTTAGATAAACACACAAATTAAAATTAATTATTGTATTTAATTTATACAATAATTATTATATCTTTATTATTATTATTATTACTTTTATATTATTATTTTAAGTATAAATACAAAGGTCATTTCTTTATTATTCTTTTCTATTTTAATATTTTTTATATTATACTAAACATAATTATTTCTTTCTATTTATATTCTTATTTTATTTCCATTTCCATAGTTAATAATTTTGTGTCCTAAATGAGTTGTAGTTATAAAGTTGATCGTGCAATTGCACCAATAAAATACAATTCTCAGTGAGCATAAGTAAAACACAGTTCTAGTGTATGCAAAGAACATTATGCCACAAGAATCAATGAACATCACAGGGGGGAAAAAATTCTGGAAGTCAAAAACACATTCCAAGTTGTGGGGAAGGATATAAAATCAATATTGCTAATAAAACCATATAATTATACAAATAAATTGCTCACTATATAAGCTTCATCAATTTATGACATATCAAAAAATTACCAAATATTGAATTTCCAAATTAATGGCCAACTACTGTTTAAAAAACTAGCAAAGAAATTGAAATAGAAATGGAATCCACTGAACAACATGTTTGGTAGAAAGAATACAAGGCAAAACGAGAAAGGCAAAGAGAATAGAGTGTTCTTTCGCTATGTGCATGAAAGGCTTGAGCTTTTGGAGCCAATTTGTGGGAAAGTCCACTATGTCCTCCATTGTCTCATTCTCCATCTTCTCATTCAGACATAGACCATATGGAACAGAGAATACTCTAAGTGGCCAAATAAGCCAAAATCGTGGAGGGAGGTGAGAGAACAATATAGCAGGAAGATGTATGTTGTCTTACTAGTGAGAATAAGAGGAAAAAGAGAAAAAAAAAATTATAAAAATAAAATTTTATTTTGTCTTAACTAGGGAGACGATGGATCAAGAGAAATGGGGTCTTTAAGAAACTCAGTTCTTCCCTTTTCCTTTTTGGTCTAAATGCCACCTTCTGTTGCCACAATAGAGTTGCAAGTGGCAATCAAATCTAGGCGACAATTGATGGTGGTAGTGGTGGTGATTCTCCATGGTCAAAGTAGTAGCAGCTCCAATGAAGAAAGGTAAATTGGATGATTTGTCTAAAGGTGAAAACCTCTGTAGATGATGAGACAAAAGAGATGGAGAACTGGACTGAAAGGTCCACTTGCTATTGAAACCTCTACAAATGTTAAAAATGCTTTTAAGCCATGTTTAAATCAATGTCAGGTTAACTTTCAATTATAACCGTTTAAGGTTTATTTCATATAAAAATTAGTTATATTAGTTTATTATTAAATATTATATGGATGTTAAATTAAAATTATTGTAAAAAAAAAGGAGATTATGTCAATGTTAATTACATAAATAATAAAAAAATTATAAAACAAGTGAATCAAATGGTATTTTTGTTTTCTTTTTCAAGATTGTTTTTGAAACAAAATTTTTATACAAATTTTTTAGCTTTTTTGTTTTTAAAACAAATTTTTTAAACAGACTTTTTCTAAAAAAAATTTATCTTGAAAACAATTTAACAAAATTATCTTAAAAACATAAAAACAAAAATAAGATCAAACAGGTTTTACTTTTTTCTTATAACATTTTTTTCTAATATTCTATTTAAAAAATTATTGTAAAATATACAAAAATTCAATTTCTTTTACAAATATCAAGGCAAGTCAGAAAAACATGAAAGGTAGGATAAGATATTTTATCTTGGCTTGCTTCCTCCTTCACTCTCGACATTTTCAGTGGCATGGGAACGGCAGCCATGGCGGTTTCGCAATTATGTGCAAACATCGGAGCCGTACCTGAAATCAGAGGGTGTAGCCGCAACAACCAAACCCAACCGGAAGCAGCATCAGAGTCACCAAATCCGAGACTGAAAGGTAGCCCTAAGCTGAACCGTTGGTCCAGGGCTCGAGCCATACGCTCCGGTCGCAAATTGGACCGCCCTAGTCCCCAAATTCGGACCCTCCAACCCGATGGTTCACTACCTCCACTTACTCTGTCGCCTGACCCAGATGCGTCCCATACCGACGGTGTGGAACGCGTGGAGGTGAGAGTGGTGAAGTCCATTTATATGGTCTCCGATGGAACCGGTTGGACGGCCGAGCATTGCGTTAACGCTGCCTTGGGTCAGTTCGATTACTGCTTGGTCGATCATGGCTGCCCTGTCAGTACCCACTTGTTTTCTGGGGTATCTTACCTTTTTACTCATCTTTGCTCCTTCTTTCTAATAATCTTGACGAGTCCCAAGCAGGAGTTAATTTTGTTTTGGGTTTGTGGTACATTTCATAGACCGTACTTTATATTTGGGAGTAATCTATATATAAAAGCACTATCAATTTTTTTTTTGGGGGGGAATGTGGCGCATTTCTAACATCATTTCTTGGGAATATGAAAAGCGTGTCATTTAGTTGATGAATAAGACGGAGCTTCTTTGCAGTCCTGTGTGTCAATTCCATGTCAAGCCATTTTCCTCCTTATTCTTCCTTTTTTATGTATTTAAGTTTATTAAAAGAAGGAAAAAAAGACCAATAATATGTTTGGTTTAACTTTTTTTTTACCCAAATTATAATTTTGGCCAAAATCATGATTTAGATAAAAAAAAAAAACTGAACCAAACATGCTACAATTGGCTTGATTGGATGAAGACTAGACGCCGAATGACTGCAGAGAAGCTAAAACCGAATAAGACTTAGATAAAGTGTTTTGCACCATTATTATGAGGTGTTGTTTTTTTTTTCCCGTTGTTGATGTTATAATTTTATTGGACAGTCACGTAACAAATATCTAAAAATTGCACTTAATTTGTTTTTTTTAGTTAGTTATGTGCACTTAACTAAGAACTATAGGCATTTTTGTGCACTTGATTAAGAAGAACCAGAGGCATTTTTGTATAATAGATTCATTAATTAGGGTTTTGTTATATATGATTTTGTTGGCTTTTTTTGGGGGGGGGGGGTGTTTCAGAAAATAGAAATTAAAATTTTGTTGTCAACTCACACTTATTTGTGAGTAGAATCCATCACTAATGTAGTTGGTGGTATTACGAGCTTAAACAACCTCCCCCCCCCCCCCCCCACCAAAAAAAAAAACCAAAATACTAGTAGTAAATTTGACATTTTCTAATTTGGGCCCTGATACCATGCACTGTATATCAAACAAAGTACACACAGACACAAGAATCTCTCACATGATGCGAAGAAGAACCAAAATGAAGCAAATTATTACATTCAATGCTAACATTTGAAAGATATTAAAAGTAGAGGGAGCAGGAGAAAATTAAAATAATACCATATCTTTCAACTTTGTAATTTATATTGATGCAGGGTGCTAATTTTATTCAATTATCATCCGTTGTTGATCAGATTGATGATGCGGAGAAATTATTGGAGATCATAAAGCAAGCAGCCAAAGAAGGTGCTCTGCTTGTGTATACTTTAGCTGACCCTTCAATGGCTGCATCTGCTATGCAGGCGTGCAAGTTATGGGGTGTTCCATGCACGGACGTATTAGGTCCAATAACAGAAGCCATTGCTTCCCATCTCCAGGTTTCACCATCTGGCCTTCCCCGTGGGGCTCCTGGCCGGAACTTTGCTCTCTCTGATGAATACTTTCGTCGTATTGAAGCTGTTGAATTCACCATCAAGCAAGATGATGGGGCATGTCCCCAGAATTTGGCCAAGGCTGATATTATTCTTACTGGTGTTTCGCGTACTGGCAAGACGCCATTATCGATTTATCTAGCACAAAAGGGTTACAAAGTGGCAAACGTACCCATTGTGATGGGTGTGGAAATGCCAAAGACTCTCTTTGCGGTAGATATTAAAAAAGTTTTTGGCTTAACAATAAATCCTGTAGTTCTACAGAACATTAGAAAATCGAGGGCTAGAACTCTGGGATTCAATCCAGAATCAAGGAGTAATTACTCAGAGATGGATTATGTTAGAGAAGAACTTGAATACGCAGGAAGACTCTTTGCTGAAAACCCTGTCTGGCCGGTGATTGGTAAGAAATCTAGTGCGATCATGCTTACATTTCTCTGCCTTTTCACTCTTTTTACATTCCTACCAAATTTGATTTTGTAAAATAACATAATTCATACATAAGAGATATTTGGAAAGTTTTTTTCTTTCAACTATTTACTGTGGGAACCTTATTCTGTTACTCCAACATCAGATGTGACTGGAAAAGCAATAGAAGAAACTGCAGCGGTTGTATTGAGGCTCTACCATGACAGGAAGCAGAAGTGCACAATGATGAGGATCTCAAAACGCTATTAGAGGTGACAATTTTGCCTACCTTATGTTAAACCACAAGTTGTAAGTCTTCAATTCTATAGTAATATAATACAAGTTTCATTATTTCATATCAGTCTACATTTGAGGGTGAAATGTTACTATCAATTTTAAGCCTTTGAGTAACAAAATGCTTGCTTTTACAAAGAATGCTTATTAATCTACCACGTCAAAAGTTGAATAGTATCTTAATAGGTCCAGATACCGCCCATCTGCCAAAAAGGTGTTTGCTTTGATGAACCTAGTGCGAATTGTAAAGCTGCAAATCAATACATTTAGTGAATGTTGGTGGCATTTCTTTATCAGTGAAAATTCTCATGGAGTCTAATCGATAAGTGGAAATGCGCCTTTATTACCCTTCAAGCGAAAGAAGTACTATTTTCTCAGACCAATGAAACATTCCTCCATGGCTTCGTATTCCAACTATTGAAACATCAGCATCAGCAACCTTTCAAGTATAGGAAAATTTGTGTCTTTATAATTGCCCTTTTTATTGGCTATACCTGTAATTTATGCTGTGAGGTTTCTTAGAGAGATTCTTGGTAGACTATGTTGTCAATAAAGAACAGTCATGTATTCTTGGGTAGACAGATGAAACCGGTTCGTTATAACCTTTTACAAATTCTTGATCAGTGGTGTCTAATGCACGTGGAGCTGCTAGTATTTAGTTCTTTATACTTGCATCTGAAATTGGTCAAAGTAACCTTAATCTTTCTTACCTAGTCTATTACAATACTAAAAGCTTCCATAGACAAATGGAAATTTTCTTACATACACCTTACGCATATTACAATACTAAGCTTTCATAGACAAATGGAAATTTTTTTACAAGCACCAAGTGCAATCAATGATAATAAATTAATTTGTATAGATGAGATTTACGTACATTAAAAGTAGAATTTACGTATAAAGTAAATATTAATCGTTTTGTATATAAATATTATGGCGTTTTTTATATACGTAAAAATTGAACTAGACAAATGAACATTCTTTGTCCCTGGAAAAGCACCCGTGGAATGCACTATTTCTTACAAAAAGCTAAAAGCTTTCGTAACAGCCATACATTGACGCCTACTGCCTACGCAAACACTTTATTGATTGTAGCTCTCCTAATCATAGTTCTTTTTTCCCCTTTCCTTTAGTTTGCTCACATGGAACTCACAAACACAAAAGGGCTCACCTGCTATTAGGACTGCATGTAAGAGCAAAATAGAGGGGGGAAAAAAACATAACAGAAAGAACCAGGGGAGGAAAGGTAAGGCTAAATAAAGGAGCTAGGAAGAGCAAAAAAGTGACATTCTCATCCTCCACTGAGCACTGCAATACTAACAAACATGAAATATTTCTATAGGCTAATCTGTTCCATGTCATCTGTTGTTTCCCATTCCTATAAAAGGAAGATTCCTTCTGTGTCATAGTGCAGTATGTCTTTGTATTTATCTCTTGAAGTTCCCAAAGTGGTGACCCCTCAAGCGCAGAGTATAGCTGATTTTGACGTCAAGGTGGTAATAGAAATTTCATTAGCTTTTTTTGAAACTCCTGTAGTTTTGTCTCCTTTGCACTGATTCATTTTCTGCGTTTTGCTGTAATTCTTCTGTAGGAAAATTTTTAGGTACATAATGTATCGATTGGTTGTTCAATGAACCAATGAAAACAACAGATGGGGTTCACTACCACTGAAAACACCTACTTTGATGAGTTTTTAATAGCTCCTTGTACTAGCTGGCTAACTATGACTCCTGAGAATTTTCTTCCTTCTGTGAAACTCTTATTGTAAATGGCCAATCCGTGGTTTCTAACTTATATTTACTCCAGAGTGCATGGTCTTTTGCTTCTCCTCTCCTCTCATTGCTGTCAATCACCCCCATATTCGTCATTTTGCTTGCTGATTGTAAGGGTGAAGAATATCAGCAACATAGTCCCCATGCTTGACCTGTGTTTGAGCAGAATAACAGACATCAGAAAGAGAAGTGAACATAATAGACGAGGCCATGAAAGGAGCTATATAATATCATGACAGCTGAATCTTACAAGGTGGCAAAGAAAAGAAGAACCCTTTTAGGATCGAGGACCCAGAAAGAAGGCCTTCTGAAACTGTTTCTCCGAGACACGCATTTGCTCTCGTTGGCAGTGGTGGCTGCAGCGGTGGTGCTGATATTGCTGGCCGTGATAGTAATCTGATGATGGACCTGTGAATTGGTGGAGTGATCAGTGGACCCTACGGCCATCACTCCAGGCTTTTCAGGCGTGCAACACCCTACAAGAGCAGCTGCAGTTCAATGATACCATACCCCAACATGAATACAACAATTTGTTTGTTCACAAGCTTGTTCAAGTTTCTGATAATGCCAATTCTCGTGACCCCACTTGAGAGTACCATAAAGGTACAAATACACCCTTATAATCTGTATTTGTACCAAACTGGGATTTCACTTCTCCAAATCTATTTTCCTTTGTACACTATGGTTGACCCAGAATGGCATTTCCTATTTTACTGTGAGAGATTTTTAGATAAATTTAACTTATAAAAATTAAATAAACTAGACTAATTAGAGGAAATTAACAAGTTGGATTGTGAAAGATAGCTTTTATGTTAGTTGGGTTCTTCAACTAATTTTTACATTAATTGAATACACAGATGGTTGGTTTTACATCAAATCAGTTTTTCCCTCACTATGATAATATGTTAAATCTTATTCAATAGAATGGTCAAAGGATTGATTTAATGTAAATAATAATTTTTGTATTCAAGTAATGCCCAAAAAAAAAGTATTGAAGAATTAAATTGATGCTCTACTTAAAAGTTTTTCTTTCACTGTAACCATATTTGGCCCTTAACAATGTCAAGTTCACAGTAGGTTTCACCCCAACAAAAACCAGTAGGCCTTACATTTTTTTACCTTTCTGATAATCTTTCATATCTCAGTAGATTACCAACCATGTTTGAATGTCATTCCCAAAACTATAGTGGATCTGTGATTATGACGATTATAATAATATGATAAAATCATTAACAGCAAGATGAATCCAAACACTCAGGGGACACCCACCAGCCACCATGACCTGACACAGTTACAGGTTGGTAGTGGAAATATTAATATATTATTATATAACACCATTCATGGGCATAAATTTAGGTATGGTCACATTATAATTTTATCACCTTCTACGGGATGCGATCATATTAAAAATAGGAAGAAAACAATAAATGGGTTTTTTGTAAGGGCAATGTACCTTTAGGTGTGCCTGTTGTAGGGACACTATCCCTATCATGAAGTGCAGTATTGCCATTGATCTTCTTGTCGCCCCCACGTTGAGATCCTTTCCTGGAAAAGCTCCTCTGCAACTATTTTGTTTTTTAAAAATCATAATAACAAAGATTAAAAAGGGTGGCTTAAAAAGGCCTAAACTAAAGTACGTGTTCTGAACCAAGCTAAATTTATAAGGCATATGATAAAATAATAAAATTAAATTTTGATAGTATTTGCTATTAAATTTTTTTATAAAAAATAATATTTAAATTAATAAATTATATGATAGAATAATAAAACTAAACATAATATGTGTTTTTTTTAATAATTCAGTACTGTTTCATTCACCCTAAGAATTTTTACACATAATATAAATATATTGAAGAACATAGTATTTAAGAAAATATATTCAAGTTCAATCTCAATTCAATTAATTGCTTTAAATGCTGGAAAAATTTATAGCCAGAGGAGTACTGTAGAAGTCATGTAGGTGGGGGTGAAGTACAAATTACACAAAGCAAAAGACGGTTTAATTAATTAAATGGCTGCTCTATTTTCAACGTTTCATTAATTTAAAATTATGGAAAGGGCGAAAGAGTGGAGAAGATAATAAAGCTTGAGAAAGACATTCGATTCAAATGGCCGCAAAGTTTAATGGAAGTTGTTAACAACAACAACGCCGTGTTATCTCAACCATGTTTTGATTTATTGTGAAAATTAACCATTTTCTTTATAAAAAATATCACTTTCACAACTTTAAATTAGATAATAAATTCCAACAAAAAGAAAAAAAGACACTCACAGAAATTCTTGAATTGGAATTGCTATCTTTGTTGATGGTGGAAGAGAAGGCATCCATGTCAATCACAAAGCTATCGGATTTCTCGGCTGTGTATTGAAATGCGTTTATGTGATCTGAAAATGACATTTTCTGGGCCCCCTTGTTCTGTTCTGATTCGAAGGCCTCGCGTGAAGAAGAAGAAGAAGAAGAAAAATCTGAATCCTGCAAAAACAGAGTTATGAAGGATCTGTGAGTGGAATTTATAGGGTTGAAGAAGAAAGACCAGAAATTCAATGGAACAGTTATAATGAAGAAAATTAAAAGAGAATCCAGGAAACGAATTCTCACCAACTTTGGAATTTCCGCCATTTCCGTCGCTTTCAAAGGAGAAGAAAACCAGAAAAAGAAGTCAAAACTGATATAAAAATTATACGAACAAACAAAAGCCAAAAGGGATCACAGCCATAACCCAGAAATTTTTTCCTTCTTCTCGAAAACCCACTTACAGAGGATACGGCCTTCTTCTTCAAAAGTTGGGTCTTCACTCTTTTATCTTCCAGAAGCTGCTTTCAACGGGAAACCAACAAAAACCCAGTGTGGGAACTTGTTTGCTTCTCGAGAAAATAATATAATCGATGATGAACTGACATATAAGTATTCTGTTTTTTGTCGGATTAAGAGGGCTGATTTTCTTGGAAGGAAGGACAGATACAAAAAGAAATGATGAGGAAGGTGATGGAAGAAGAGTGAGAGAGGGGAAGAAATAGTAGTAGCGAGGGTTGGAAATTTCAGAGGGCCATTTTGTGGCTTTTTTTTTTCTTATATAATAATATATCTTATAATCAAATTTTTGAGATTTCTCTCTGTACACTTACTGTAGCGTTTAGCAGATAATTTAATCCAGATTTTTTCATATTTAAAAGAGAAAAGAGAATGACATAAAAGAAAGATTTAATGAGACTTAATTTGTGAACTTGTCATCTTCTGTATCTTTTTTTTTTCAATCTCACATAATAGACTCTTAGACATGACATGCCTGCAATATTTTCCGTTGACAAATGGTGAAAATCACTTAAGGGTCCACTAATCCTTTTGTAATTATCCTTAACCCCCACTTTGTGTCACTATTGTAGCGTCGTTACAAACAAAGTGCACCATCAAACTGACGAATTGAATCCATTTTTAAATTTTATCATAATGGGATGAAAATGGGGAAATTCAATCATTATTAAGTTGTGAAATTTGATGAAAAATAAGTTAATTAACTGTTTGATAGTTTCAATTACAAAATAATCCCAGAAATATAATAATCATTTGTTTTTTATTTAATATTATAGTTAATTATGTTAAAAATGTTTCATTAACTTCTTTTTTATTACATGATTAATTATATTAATAAGAATAATTTTTATTTTACAAAATAAGATTTTTTTTGAAAAAATTAGTTGAAGATATTAAATTAAAAATATTTATATTAAAGAACTTTACATTTTAAAATTATTTTAAATAATTTAAGGATAAAAAATTTAAATTATAAAAATTACAATGTGAGATTTCATAAAATTTTTGTTTTCAGATTCTTAAAATTTTTTTAGTATAAATATTTTTATTAAAATTTCAATTAAAATTTTTTTAAATGTATAATCTGATAGAAACATTGAGAATTAAATATGCTGTACCTAATAATTCTGCGATAATGCAACTTCAGGAAAGGATGACAAATAAGCAAGTTTTGGTCGGCGACATGACAGCAGAGGAATTATCCATTTTGATTCATCATTGAATACTTTAAAATTCAGAGTTTTTTTTTTGGGTAAGAAATTAGAGGCTTATTTGATTTTATTATTTTTAAAATAGATATTTTTTAGAATATGTTTTAAAAATTAAAAAATTAAAAAATTTATTTGAATTATTATTCTAAAAATTAATTATTATTTTATTTTATTTTTATTTTACATAACAAAAGTTACAAAACATTTAAAATATGTTTTGATTTTTTTATTTTTAAAAATAAAATTTTATTTTTTTGTTTTATAAAACACTTCATTAAAAACACATTATTAAATAAATTTTTTTATTTTTTTATTCTTAAAAACAAAAAATTATTCTAAAAATAATTTACCAAATAGGTCATAGTATTTTTTTTATCTTTTAAATTCAATAGAAACTATCCCATTTGGTTGGGTGATTCGTGGAGGTATTCTTTTTATATAGTTTATATAATATTTATTATTTTATTTATTAAATTATTTTTTAAAAAATAAAAATAAAATAATTATTTTTTATCTCATTTACTTTTATTTATTCATATTTTGTATTTCTTTCATTATTACATCTTTTAATCAAATAGATTACTAATACATAAATTTTCATATCAAAAAATAGAAAATAAACAATAACTCCCTCATTTTTACTTTTTGGGAAAAATTGGAGAGGATGCAACACGTCATTTTTGGTAAAATTAAATACATAGCGAAGTATATTTGGTCAAGACGTCAAGGATCCCAAGGAACTACGGATTTTTCCAACCAAATCCTAATCTTTACTTATCAATATCACTATTTTGCCTTTAACTCTGTTTTTGAATGACAAGAAAATGCTCAAAATAGTATATAATGATGCAAACATATTGAAGTTGCTATTTAATTATACAATTTTAAAAATCATTTCTTAACTCTTTCATTATATTTGCTAATGAAGTTTATTCTTTTCTTTCTGTTCATGGCTTAAATCATTTTTTCAACATCTTTGAGAGCAAATTTCTGAGAAAAGTAAAGTATACTGAGAATTTGTCTATTTGGTCAATAATGCCATAAATAAGTCATATATATATATATATATATATATATAACACCTGAGATTGACATACTTTTTGTTAGTATATATGACGGCATTTGAGAGATGGAATGGGCACAGATAAAGAATAGAATTTGCGTGAAAGTCTCATGCTTCTCAGAAACCACAGATTCCACCACCTTCTGAAAATTGAATCCATTAGTGTGAATCAACTTGCAACTTGCGAATACTCTAATTAGTTAATTAAATATAAAAGAAATTCAATATTAATTGTGGGTCATGATCATATATAGGGATACATCTTGTTTTTCTGAAGTATTGTTAGAGGAAATGATCATGAAAGGCGCAATGGCTAGCTGAAACTGATGTACTGCATGTCAATGAGCTAGCTTACTTGAATTCCTCCTCATTTTCCTATGCCATTGGCTTCATATGCTTTTCCCTCTCTTCATCCTAATTAATTGATGCATCAAAAACACATTAAAGGGAAAAATTTCAAATAGAAAATTGAGAGATTAGGATTCGCAAATTCTATTTTAAAAAATTGTTGTCAAAATTAGACAAAATGTACTTACATGTTTGTCCTAATTAATTTTTTAAAAATAAATAAAAATAGCAAAACTTACCAAAGAAAAAACTAAAATAATCTCGAAAGGTGCAGACATGAAAGATTTTGGGTCTAAAAACAGCCTTTACGAGCCAAATCTGGGTTGAAACATCGAGTTCTAAGAATTTTTTATAGACATATAATAAAACTTAAAACTTCTCATAAATTAAAAATTAGAATATTTATTTATCAGTGACAATCAACCTACTTTATAAACTAATTTATTAGACATATCACGTCATTAATCACCGTTGGTTAAGGTGTAGCAATAATTATTTTATAGTAAGCATTTAAATATGGGGCCAAATTATAGTTGATACGTGGCACCTGAGATGAGGATAGTTAAATAAAAAAAGTTACATCTTAATAATTATATAATTTTTGACACAATCGTAAATGTTCAATCTAACCATCACAAGCATTAATTAATTAATCAATTTACGAGTATAGCTTATGTGATTACTGAGCTAAGCTTTTGAATATGATTATTCTTTTTTTCTGGTGTCCCATGTTTAACCTTCTAATTAATCAAGTCAAAAGGGTGCCAAAGTAAGCAATCCCTAACGATGTTTGATTACAACTACGTAAGACCTTTTCTGAGCTTAATTTATTAGGTTTATATTGTCTGTAAATATATAAAATGAATGTTTGATCGATGATGCAAAAGGTTGGTCCCCAGGTTAGGGTGACCTAGCCAATGCATGGCGCTTTCATACATTGTGTGTCAAGTGTGAATTCCTATAATTTATATGGCAACTTGCAATTATCGGTTGTGAAAGACGACACAACTTGGAGACACGTCCCGATGGTTCCACCCTTTTTGTTTTGTTCTTCAAGTAGACAACCGATGTATATATTTCATCTAACCACCCATGCTCATCCTTGTTCTCATCCCCACGCGTCAAACTCTTGTCTGGTCTCTTTTTAGGCACTACATTTAGTCTATATTAAATCTGAATTGGGAAGTTCAGTATCCTATTATCTCATGTAATTTTTTTTAAAATAATAGGCTAAATTATACATAAGTACTTTGAATTTCAGTTATCTGCATATAATTTTTTTATTTTTTAAATGTAATAATAAACCTCTTAAACTTTTAAATTTGTGTAAATAATTTCTTTATTATTAGTTAATCAATCATTTTATTAATTGAGTGTGATATGTCAAGAAAGTTATCTTTACATAATCTAAAATTCAAGAAAATTATATATACAAAAATAATAATAAAATTTAGAGAATTCATTGTTATTGATATGTTATACTCTATTAGTAAAATAATAAATTAATAATAAAAATTATCTACATAAATTTAAAAATTTAGTGAGTTTATTATCAAATTCTAAATGTTAGAAGATCATCGACACTTAACTCAGTTCAAAAAGTTTTGTGTAATTTAGTCATAATAATAAAATATGATGTATTAATATTTAATATGGTTATATTTGATATAATAACTTAAAATTGTCATAAAAATACATAAATAATATTTTGTATAAGCTATTAATTTTAACGCACTTTTTAATTTTTTTAAATTTTTTTGTCCGATTGAGTATTATTTAATAAAAAATTATGTGGTGGAGACAACTAGATAATCCAGCTAATGGTGGAATTATGTGAAAGAGAATCTGGAAGAATATTTCAACGTAGTACAATCTCATACTCTCCCATTAAAAAATTTATTCTTATAGATAATTCTTGAGTTTTTTTTTTGGGGGGTATCATGGTTATAGATAATTCTTGAGTTTTGTCTGCGTTAAAATTTTATCTTGGACGATCTTAATTAAGGGCCCACAATCTTATATTGGCGAAGAATATTTAAGATTTTAATTCAAAAAAAAATTTCTAAGCAATTCTACAATAAGTAAAATTTTATTTTTTCTTATTAACTAAGCCGACAAAAACCTTCGAGATTCATTTAACAATATAAAATTTGGAAGAAAATTTTACCAATATTACTGTTTTTAGGTCATTTAAACCGCGATTTTGTCTCTGATTAGGTGTCATATCTTTTTTAAAAATTTTCTTTTTCCTTTTATTTCTAATTCCTTTTTTTCTTGAATTTCGTATAAGACTCGAACGCCACCTAATTTTAACATAAGCTATGTTAAAGTTGTATTTTCTTAACATTTTTAGTTCAAAAAATTTCAAGTGAAAAACGTATTATTAAAGGTATTAATAAAATTAATCATGTATGTTTTATTAAGGCGAAGTGATACTTGACATCAACTGTTCACTAATTATGACAAAGAGGTTAGTTCGGTAACCATCCAAGATTATTCTTTCAGCTTCCATTGTTTGCTTCTTCCTTTTTTCGCAGATCACTTGAATTTGTGCTTTGGAACAGCTGTCTTGTAGTGCCCCAAAAAAAAAAAAAAAAAATATATATATATATATATATATATATATATATGAAAGAATATACACACACAATTCCACATCTGGAGGCACATATATATATGCGCATATGAAAGGATACACACACACAATTCCACATCTATACTGCCTCCCCCTCCTTTTTCTAATTCTGATAAATATAAAACGATACACCTTTTTCTTTTGTAAATCAAACACCTCCCTCTTTAGGTAAGTAAAGGGTCGATACTTTAATGTCCATTTTAGTGCGATCATGTTTAGCTTAATTAATTTACCCTTTAATAAATAAACCCTTCATAAAGACCAAGGGATATTAATTAGCCACGCCTTAATTAATATTATACTGTAATGGAAACAAAAAGTGAAAAAGTACAAGTAAGGATATGCATGCGTATGATGGTTACACAATAATCGACTTGCTTTTGTTTTCTACTCCACATCCACAAGCCTCCATATATGCTAAAGATTTCACTTCTCAACCTCATATGCTTTCCATGTGAGTTTCATATATAAACAATAGTATTATTCTTCCTTTTGCTCATTCATTGAACAGTGTGGACGGCAATAAGATCATGTCATGTGTTACCTTTGGTTTGCAAATTGGTCGGTTCAAATTCCACCACAAATTTACGTGACTACTTTTTCTTTTTTAAATTTTGTGTCGACTGCGATTTGAACTTGTTACTTCAGTCTTAGAGATAATTCTAGTAATAAGCTAAGGCTAAAGCTCATTCGTTATGGTGACCACATTCTTACCGCTACAAATTTTGTTTTCCAATTTCAAAAGCATATGATAAATTAGTACTTTAAAGGTTGGATAAATACTTTCTTATCTTATATTAAAATATGACTCTCTTTTTGGTTTTTAAAAAAATTATACTCCTTTTTCTTTAAAATAAAAAATGCATTACATTTATCTTTTTCTGAAACAAAAGATAAACTACAACTATAATTTTTTTACTAATATATTTTTATATTTATTACTTTTATAATATAATAAGTACTAAATGTGTATTTGATTAATATAAACTAATCACTATTTTGCATTTAGCAAATTTTAAAATCACTTAATAAAAAATTATTAAGAACAAAGAAAATATTCATAAAATTATTTAATTCAAGATTAACCAATTAAAAGATAATATTTAATTTGAAAATTAGCATGAGTTTTAAATATATATTAATAAATATGTATTATCATAACTTTAATAAAATTGTAGAATATATTAAATTTATGATTTTTTAACACACAATAAATAACATTAAAATAGGCTTAATTATGGTTACATAAACCATGGTTAAGTCATGGCATGACCATGATTTTAGAAACTGTAATTAAATCAAAGCAGCAAAACACCCGTTTTTTAGAAGTGGTACTTTTAAATTTATTTCCTTGCTTCTTGAATTTTCAATTATAACCTTTTCAAAGATTAAAAAATTATTTAAAAAATTATATAACCTATTTTAACTTGTGAGATACCAAGTATTTTAGGTATCATCAAATATTAGCAATTTTGCTAAAATGTAATATAAGGGTGCATGATACGTTAATGCCACCCCATATATAACAACTAATCAAATTTAGATATCAAATTTATAAGTCAATAAAAAAATTATCAAATTTGTAAAATACCAAAAAAAAAAGTGATATCAAAACTAAGATACCAACCTAAATGTTTAAAATCTAAACTATGGTCCCCTAAAGGAAGAGAAAGGAAAAACAAAAACATCATCTTTTGTGATGTACTCAAAGGATGCAAAACAAAGAAAGAAGTGGGTGGAGGTAATGATAGCATCCCAAACTTTTGCACTTGCAATAGATTCACCACCACCCCACACATGCTTGTTGGTTTGAAATTTAATAAGAACTAGTAGTTGGATTGATCGATAGGTTCGAACAATAGGTACATCAACTAGATGTGGGGTACAATATATATCATGGAACCAAACAAATCCCAAGATTTCTTATCTTGATTTTCATTATCTCTTTTGTTGAACATATTTGATGTGTCAAACTTATATATAATAAGCAAAGGTCTCTACGCCATCATGAACATGTTAGCTAAGAGTGCAAGAAAGAATATTCGTCTCATTGTAAGGTGGGGG
Source organism: Erythrophleum ivorense (assembly GCA_026724425.1). Lineage (NCBI taxonomy): Eukaryota > Viridiplantae > Streptophyta > Magnoliopsida > Fabales > Fabaceae > Erythrophleum > Erythrophleum ivorense. The sequence continues at coordinate 1,098,848 of JAIUCV010000200.1, read as the reverse complement.
AGCTTCAAAACACAAAATAACAATTGACACACAAAGTTGAAAGCAAAAGCCACCACATGATTAGACATCTTTCCTTTTTGATTATTTTTAATTTATATTTTTAGGGTTAATTAAACATGAGCTGCTGTGTATTTAGTGGCTTTTCCTTAAAAGAGGACATGATTAAGATTACTGAAGAGGGGAAATTTTATATGTTTACTATTTTTTTTAATTATTTTACTTTGCACTCATAATTAATCTCTTATTATTGTCTGCATAAATAAAGTTATAAATTGCAACGAGAGACCAAACTACATACAGAGAAGGCAAGAGTACAAAATATTAATTGGAAATAGAAATTTCGTCTTCCCTCATTTTTTTATAGATATTTGAGCCAATCATTTGTTACTTATCCTCATCGAACCCCTACCAGTTGAGACAAGTAGTCACTGTTTTATATATGACAAACTTCCGCGCATTAATTGTGAAATATAAATATAGAAAAATTAAATGCACACCCTGCATATTTTGTCACAAGATCATTTACATATTAGTGCAATAAAAGGAATGTGTTCCTTTGCATGACATAGAAAGGAACAACGGCCCGTAGCCCCGTACACGATCCTAATACCAGCTCGTCTTGTCTCTTCCAGAGGACTATGGGAGGTTTGATGCTTTAGAACAGAACCCTCAGATTTGGATAAGGCAATTCTCCCAGTTTTGTGACCTTCAAATCATGTTTGTCCACACGTGTCCCTTGATTCCCAGGGAGACTTGACACGTGGGAAGTCAAATTTGGCTTAATATAGCACCACGCCTGAGTCATTAGCCCATCACCTTCTATTTTTATACTCTTCATTTAAATAGATTAATTATTTAGTAGTCTATAATACTCACCATACAGTTACATCGTTTTTAGTTACTTTTAAAAAAATAAAAAAAAGGTGACTAGATCGTTTCTGTATAGAAGCTAGTGAAATACCAACCAAAGAAGCTTAACTCAGTAGATTGAAAATACCTTCTAAGCTAAACCAAAGACCAGATTTTTTTTTTCTTTTTTTTAATATAAGTTAGTGAAATACCGACCAAAATACCTGAGAAACCGAAGAAGCTTAACTCAGTAGATTGAAAAAGTGGAACAGAAGCAAAGTTTACTAAAGGCTTTTTTTTTTTTTTGACGAACCATATGTAAGTTTTTTTTAAAATGAAAAATCTGACCAAAAATTTATATACATGTAAGAAAAAATATACAATGAGGGAAGGGGCCCTTCCTCTGCCCTTGGTTGAGGGTGGAGTGATGCTACAAGTCGTCTTTGTCAAGTACGTCGTAGTTATCCGGCGTGATTGATTCTATTGTGTGTACAACTCACTAGGATGAGGAATGCCAGGTTGGGCCTATTTCGTCAAAGTCCAATAGGCCCAATGTCCAAAGTGAACTGTTTGATAATTATTTTAGTTTCCACTAATAGTCTGTGCAACCGTTAATTAAGGTTTCTTTATCTCAATGAACTAGAGGAGTACTTCAAAGAAAGTAGTATTGTACTTTCTTAAAAATAGATTTATATTTGATTTAAATTTAAATTTTTGTATATTCTTAATTATTTATTATTCATTTTGTTTTTTATTTTAAAAGAAGCAAAATATATGATGAAGTCTGTTATGAAAGTTAAAAAATTATCTTTATTTTATGCCTTATTTTTTAAAAATAAAAATAAAATAAAAAAGAATTAAAATCAAGACCTTCACTACTAAATCTAAACGATCGAGCACGTGATGTTGCTTCCTTAAAACAAATTCTGGAGCTCTACTCGAACTAGAGCGTCATGTACAAGGTCTGGTGAATAAAGATGGGCCCATATGTCCACGTACTTTGTGGAATCAGAGGATACAAATACTTAATAGCATCATTGTACAGAATTCACCAACTTTAATTTATTGCATGTTTGCAGGAAGTAATAATTAATCAGAATTTTGGGACCCCTTGGCTTTCGCCTGTCTCTTTAATTGCATGTTCCCTTCAGTTTGGCATTCATACATCACTTGCTTCATTCATCGGAGTAATGAAAGCTTTCGCTTGCTATAAATACGTGAGTTACCATGTCCAGTTGAGCTTCCAAGCACGTCCTATGTATAGGAGCAGGTGGTTTGGGGCTTGTACGGACACTTGGACACTCGAGAAATTTTCCTTCATCTTTTCTGAATTTTGAAACAGGGGAGGTGGACATGCATGTTGAGGCTCTTTTTTTTTTTTTTTAAATTGGAATTATCAAAATCTTGAAGGTGATTATCTATTAGAAAATTTGTAATGATAACTATATAATAATTTTCATTTTTAGCAAGCTCGGTAATTTTATGAAAACAAAATATTGCACTATTGAAGAATAGTTGTTGTATTAAATTTAATGTTTCCATTTGGAATATTTAATGCCATAATTAATCATTTCTTGATTTTTTTAATCTAATAACAACAAGTCCATAAAAAAACAATATACAAATATTGTTTTAGTATTGTAATACACAGAGCTGTTTGATATGTAAAATAAAAAGAAAATTAAATTAAATGAAAAGTGATTCTTATATCATTGCTTTGGAAAAGTAAACTATTAAATAATGATTACAAAAATATAATAAATATTATCCGAAAAAACAAACATTTTTATTGTGAGGGTCTCAATCTATTTAATTTTCTAGCATATGGTGAAGACAAATTAAATATATGTAAGTATGTATGTATGTATGTATATTGCCATCTGACCTAAAAAATTAACAAAGCGCAACATTTTATAAAAAATAAAAAAACAATATACGTTTGCTTTGAGGGTTCAAAGAAGGTGTTTGCTTTGATCACGTTGCTCGGCTCAAATCCTTGAAAGCAATATACGTTTATGGATCCCCAAAACCATGTTGTAGAAAGTATATGAAAATATACGTCTATGAATCCCCAAAACCATGTCCTCTTAAGTGATATTTTCATAAACTTTCTACAACATCTTACGAATTCTTTACACCATTTATATTTCCCCTATGCTTGTCTATCAACCTCTTCACTCCTTTTCATTTTTTTTTCATAGTTGGTATAAAAACCAACAAAATTTAAGTATAAATTTTAAATATTTATTATTAATATTTTTTAATGAAAACATAACATGATTTTTTTGTATAACTTAACATTTTTATTTTGCAAAAATTCTCCGCACATGAAAGTATTATTAATAAACTCATACTATTACTTGAGGCAGCATGACCTGGTGATCTCGCTAAGTTCTCAATTGTTGTTCCTTAATTATGAAGCTATTTGCAAGTATATAATAAATTAGAATTGTTCATGGGTAGGGTAGGGTCGGGTTGATATTTAGTATGCTTGATATTCATCCCGATTAAGATATCAGGCTTCTTTGTTATGCTCGTGACCTGACCTGACCCAAACAAATCCGATTTTATGTTAGGATAGAGCGAGTTAGAGTCGTTCGAACCATTTTTTTTAATGAACTAATACTTGTAATATAAAAATATTTTTTTTGTAAACTTATAGGTATATAATTCAAAATAAATAGACTTTTAGAACCTTCATGTTTTTATTAATAATAAAAAAATTGTTTGATATTATCAAGTAAAATATAAGTTATACTGACATAATTAATTTTAGATAAATATGTGTATTTTCATTATTCAATAAAAAAAAGTTAGTAAGCATGTACATTAATGATAAAAATAAATAAGAAGTAGAGAGGGTTTAGATATGTAATAAAAGTTATAGCATGCAAAGAGAATCAGATGAATATATATATATAATGACAAGATATTGATAACTAAAAAAACAGTAATTATTAGGATGGCAGAATATTTCTTCACCTATAGTCCGACCCAATCCGATATAGTTGTGTTTAAAGTTTTACTCATTTATATTTTTGGTCCGATCCGGCCCGACCCAATTAAACTAAGTTAGATCGGATCCCTAAAGCTTAATGGGCCAATGAACACTCCTTTAATAAGCAATAAAAAAGACTTCAATTAATTTAAATCCTACTTATGCTTTTATATTTAGTGCTTTTACCGCAAAAAAAAATTAATATTAATAGTATACAAAGTTGCACATGTAATGTATATCTTTTCTCATGTGATCGCAGTTCATAACTTGAGACTGGTGTACTCTTGCTTCGCATGACGAAGTTAATTAATAAACCAATGCATGATCAATCAGATAAAAAATCATTTGATACACTCAATAACACAAATCTACTTTCACAAAAACAACCTCTATATATATAAGAAATAAGTAAAAACATGAAATTGATTTTTAAAAAAAAAGGAAAAAATGGGGTTTGTATGAGCAGAAAGCATCCCTTAGAACAAAACACAAATTAAAAGCTTGCCATCCAAGAAAGAAGATATCTGAATATTTTCTAAGGAATTATACAGAAAGATTATTCTTTTCTTTCTCCATGAAACATTCCTTCTTCTCTCCACCACCTTCTTCTTCATCTTCCACATCCTCAATGCATAAAAACCTTTGTTCCTAGTCAAAAATGTAAAACCACCATGCAAGGCAACGACCACGTTCCGATCCACATCGTACCCGAACCGAAACACGTCAATCGCCACCACACCGCCCGCTACTACGTCCAGCGGGTCCGTGACAGCCTCACGACCCGAGTCTCCAAAGTCATATGCGCCACTTTCTTGGGTCTTCTCGCCATAATTGGCCTCATCACCTTCATCCTCTGGATTAGCCTCCGCCCGCACCGACCTAGAATCCATATCCACGGGTTTTCAATCCCGGGTCTGAGCCAGGAATCCGGGTTCGAAAATACCCAGATAGACTTCAACTTAACGACCCGAAACTCGAACCAGAATATCGGGATTTATTACGAGGACATTAGCGGGTCGGTTTATTATAGCGACCAGAAAATCGGGTCGACGCCGTTACTTTTTCCGTTTTATCAGGAGCCGAAGAATACGACGGAGGCGGACGGCGTCCTTAGTGGGGCCACGTTAGCGGTGAGTAGCGAGCTTTGGACGGACTTCATGAGCGATAGAGCGACGGGGAGTGTGGCATTCCGTGTGGATTTGACGGTCACGATCAGATTTAAGATATCGACGTGGGAAAGTAAGCGCCATCGGATGCACGCCAACTGTGATGTGGCTGTGGGCCCGGACAGCTCTATCTTAGATGCTTACAGAGATAAGAGATGTCCCGTTTACTTCTCTTGACGCGAGTGATTTTGCGTTGCACGTGAGAGGGGCGTGCCGTGATTTATTTTTTGTTTATAAATTTTTTTAACCTTGATCTAATTTAAAATTTTCAGGGAGAAATTTAGGGCTTGTTTGAAATTGTTTTTGTTTTAATGTTTTCAAAACAGGTGTTTTTAAGAACAAGTTTTTGAGAACAAAAAAATTAAAAAATCTGTTTGAATCATTATTTTGAAAAGTACTTATTTTTTGTTTTTTATCTGATTCTGTAGAACAAAAATTACAGAACACTTAAAAAGTGTTCTGAGTTTTTTGTTTTTGAAAACAAAATTTTATTTTTTTGTTTTACAAAACACTTCATTAAAAACACATTATCAAACAAGTTTTTTTGTTTTTTTGTTCTTGAAAACAAAAAAATTGTTTTACAGAACTGAATCTTAGTTTTTATGTGGTTGGATTACAATTCACGAACAGACCTTATTCACAAAGGGGTCCCATTTGAACCGTTTAAATTTCACATTTTTAATTTTAAAAATATAAAATATAAAACAAAAATAAATTTATAACTACGAATTACCCAAAAAATAATATTTTATGTTAAAAATAAAAAAATTATAAAATCTACACTATTTAAACCAAATATAAACGGTTTAGATTGAAAAGTGCGCATCCTCCTAAATTCATAGGGAATCCAAGTTCTTATAATTTGCGGTCAGTCTGTTGTATTATTTTTATTAATTTTGAATATAGTATCAACATTGGTTCAGTTGGTGAGTTTTACTTGGCAGAAATATCATTTTGATCCCTTATTTTTGAAGGGGGTTTCAATGTGGTTCCTTAATTATTTTTGTTGCAATTATGTTCTTTAACTCTGAAATCTGTTTCAATTTCTTCCTCTAGACTACACTGTTTAGAAACAAACGGAAATACCTTAGAACCAGTTCCATTGTTTACATTCCTAATCTCCAAGACTTTAGAGGCTTGTTTGGTAGCGGGGGTAAAAAAAAAAGAGGATTCCCTTTCTTTCTTTTTATTTTTTTCTTGTAATATATTTATTATATCTTTATTATCATTATTTAATAATATCCGTTCTTTTATCATATTTTTAGAATAAACATACAATAATCAATTTTTATTTATTTTATTCACTTTTTTTATTTTTATTTTCACACTTAACATCAAATGACCCCTCAGTATCTTTGGGAAGTGCCTCCTTGCCAAAGTACCCATATCGTTATATCATGTTTCCCTCTGAATCCGTCTCTTCGGATTTGTTGGGTCCAAGAGCTTAGAGCTATTCGGCTCCTTTGTCTGATGTTAGACCTGTATTTGAACATTCTAGCTGCTCAAACACTTTTATTATTTCTGTTTGTTTTTAAATAGTGTTAGTCTAGAGGAAGAAATTAATAGAGACTTCTAAGTTAAAGGATATATTTGAGACAATAAATAATTAAGGGACCATATCGAAACCTCCTCCAAAGATGAAGGATCAAAATGAGATTTTTGCCTTTATTATTAAATGGTGTCATTTATCCTATCATTTGATGGGAACTAAAATTTGTTCTAATACACAAGATTAAAAAGTGACCAAGAATATGTTGTTTTAATGTAAAAAAGAAAAAAAAAATCAATGTGTTAACTTGGTTGATAAAAGAAAATAAGACATCACTATAGCAACATGAATTTAGTGAGAGTAAAATCTTAAATGTATCAGGCAATTTTGTCAAACTTCATTTTTAAAATCATTCCCAAAAAAAAACCCAGGCAAAACCCAAAAATACCCATTAGCGTAATTATAAAATAAAAAAATTCTTACTTGAAGAATTTATAGCTTCTTCACCATAAATATTCTCGCGCACAAGCTCCCATTTATGTTAATAAACTATTCTTTTGGCCAAAAAAAAAAGAGAAAATATTAACTTAATATTCATAATTGTAACACCAAAGTAGATACTAGTTTGGTTTAAGAGGAATTTAAAAAAAAAATTATTTGTTTGATTGAAAAATAAAAAATAAAAAATAAGGGAAATTAAGCTACAGAATTAATAATCATGTTTCATTATTTTTATACATATATTTTTAATCCACGCGTTTTGAGCCCCAAGCTGAATTGTCATTCAGACTTGAGCGTAAAATATTTGACAACCAAATAATGTATATGTATGCAAAAATCTAAAGACCAGGTCCATTTTTTAGCATTTCAATATGGAAAAAAATTTATAGACAATTATTTATATTTTTATCATCAAATTTCATAATTAAAATATAATAAATATATAATTTTCTAATAATAATATAATGGGTATATAATTTTTATAAATAATTGCATAATTTTTGGATTAAAATAAATAAATATTATATTATTATTAAAAAATTATAAAAATATTATATTTTAATTAAAGAATCTGATAGTAAGAACATAGAAAATTATATATAAATTTAATCCTTTCAATAAGCAAAAGTTGCGACAATTTCCCTCCTCCTTTTTCTTTTGTCTAGATGAGAACCAAACATTGCAATTTGCAGCAACAATTGAAGCAGATTTTTTACAAGAAAGATTGCTTCATGGTATTACCAAAGCGAATGCCTTGTCCACAAGAAAAGCCCATATTCTTACCCACTTCTTCGTACCAACACAACAACGCTAAACAAATTCCTCTTGCACCAGTTACAAACATCACAGAAAACTAACGAATCCTCCCAAAACTGCCTCTCCATTAACACCCCTAATTTTGAGCATTAAAGAATGTGCGAACCAAAGAACTTCTACGTTTGGCTACTTCAATTTATAGGCCTCTTGGGTCTTCTTGCTCTGTCCCTATGGCTGGTCTTAAGACCCAAACCTCCCTCCTACTCCATTGTCTTCATGTCCATTCCACAGTCCTCTGATCCAAACGGCAGCATCATCTACAACCTTGAGATTGAAAACCCAAACAAGGACTCTGGCGTTTACTTTGATGACATAACATTGAGTTTCCTGTATGGGGAAGATAAGGTGGGAGAATCAACCATACGTTCTTTTCATCAAGGAGCTCATAAAACCAATAATGTATTTCAAAGTGTTGATGCCAATCGTAGAGCTTTGAAACCCATATTCAATGCAATTTCAAATGCCACAGCTGAGTTGAAGGTGGCTTTGATGACAAGGTTTCGATACAAGACATGGGGAATTAAGAGCAAGTTTCATGGGGTGCACCTGCAAGGTACCATACCTATTGGTCATGATGGGAGGCTTTCAGGTAAGAAGAAAAAGTATCCCATTAAGAACCACTCCAAAAGACTGCTGTCTAAAGCAAAGCATTGATCACAATTCCCATCTCTCTCTGTTTTTCTCATTCTGTCCTCATAACACATGCAACAATCCGTAATGCGTGTGCACATCCTCTTGATATAGTATTTGTGGATGGCAAACACAAACTCTGTAATGTATTTTTCTTGTGATTATAATTCATCTAAGCTTATACATTTATGATTTTGCTTTAACTTCATACACAATAGAATCCACAATTCAAGTGGTACGGATGCCACTGACCCAATTCAGGGGTATGAAATTTATTTCTAAAGTTTTTTCCTTAACTGTTATTATTTAATTGCTGCAATGTCAATCAGTCATGTTAATAAGCTCAAAAATTAGATATGGAACTTGACAGACCATGAAAGTATTAAGCATTTTAAAGGAGAACCAGCATTTCGGAAGTCCCAGGAAGAACAATACAATGCAGAATGAAAATTGAGGAGCACCTAACCAGGCTACTTCATTTAAACATCATTGCATACTAGGAAGAAATTCATCAATTTTAGATGACTTTTCTTAAATAGTTCTCTACACTATCTATCAGAAACTATTGCACCAAAGTTGCTTCCTGAGGCAAATGCTTGGATTTTACTAACTACTGCATAGTGCCTACCACAATATAATTTGCTGACTTTTAACGATTCCGTCTCCCTGGAGTCCTACAGCTGCCGACAATTTGTCTTCGCCATTTGTGAATGGAAACCTGCAAAGCAACGCAAAGGAGATGGTTTAGGTATTTATCTAACAATAGTACATGCGAATGTCCAATAATCATCAAGGACGAAGGTGTGCTGAAATGTTGAAAAAAGAGTGAGGGGGAGGAGGTGGGAATGCAAGGAAAAAATAAAATCCTTACAGCTGGGAAGCCACCATAATCCCCAGGCTCTTGGATGTCCTTGGTAACACAACTAGTTGCAGCAAGCCGAACCTGCAAATGCCATGTTATCCATGATCAGATATCACCTCAACCCCAGCTTCCAATTTTCAAGAAAAGTAAAAGCAGTATAATAGCAAAATACATTTTAATTTAAACACCTTACAGCAAGTAAACAATTCTAAGTTATTCTGACACCAACTATGCTGCAAACGATTCCCCCTTAAATTCCCAGAGACGGCAGATACATAAAGGGACTAAAAACGTCAGATTAACCAATATCTATATAATTCCAATGCCTTTCAGGCCTTTTCTTAATTTTGTACCACTGAACAAATGCAGCCTTTCTAAAGCATTCTAGTTGAGCATTATGTGTCTCATAACATGCACAGCAAGTCCATTTATTATTCATTCACTAGCCATCCTAAAGGCCAGCCCCAGGGCTACAACAGGCTAACCTTATAAGAATAGGGAAGAAAATAAATACCTTTGATACAATGGAAACATGATCTCGCACAGCTACCCTTCCCCCCATAGTCACGTAATCACCTATGCTGAAGGATAGCATATCAGACAAAGTTGTAATTCTTGAGAAATTCAAAAGCTTCAGCATGAATTATTTCGGATATGAATTTGACCACATATGTTAATCTGAGATCTGAGATTCAAAAATGACGATCTAAAAAGCAGTGAAGATAACATACGTTGCTGAACCTGCAATCCCTACTTGTCCACAAATCATACAATTCTTCCCAATAACTACATTATGGCCAATCTGCAGAAACAATTAGAACAGAAAGAAAAAATCCCACTAAAATTATAATTAATTATACAAAAAGCTAAATGTTAACCTGAACTAAATTATCTAACTTTGAATAATCCCCAATGACTGTATCTCTCCAACTGCATAATTAAAAGGTCAGTAGCATAAATAAAGTCCTTTAAGGCTCATAAATCCCAAATGAAAATCAAACTAGAAGACATGTATATATATATTACTATAGATGATGAAACTAATTAAAACAAAAAAAAAACAATTAAATCCCTTACCTGCCCCGATCAATGCATGTATTTGCACCAATCTCTACATGTTCCCCTATTATAACATTCAACATCTACATGTTTAAGCAAGAAATGCAATTATGGTTAATCGAAAACTAAGCCATGTTAAAAATATACATGCCAATGTAACATTGACAAAAAAGCACCTGACAAAAACATGAAAAGATCCTCAAGATGATTTCTGCATCTATGTGCAACAACTAATCACTTTTCTTCATAATTCTATATTTTTTTACATATAAGGCAAAAAATTGTCAAGGAAAAAATCCAAAGGAAGACTTCAATCTATGTAATAGATCAAGGACATGACATTTGAAGGACAGCTAGCTATCATATTTCATCATGAAGACCAATATGAAAGTTCCATATCATGTTTAAGAGCACAATCTTAACTCTTCAAGGCTAAAAGGATAAATAAAGGCAAGTATTTCCCAAACACAAAAAAAGTAAATGAAAAGAAAACTCTACCGTGAGAAAAGTCTACCAATAAATATACAAATATAAGATTAGAAAAAACAGAAATGAACCAAAACTCCAACCAATGGTAATGTAGGGCACAGAGATATTAAAATTAGACTTTTTACCAAAGAGTTAAGAGGTAGGTTATTGCTCCTCTGGCTATTTACTTAAGTGAACTAGACTTAGATGCAAATGAATCACAGTATTGATCATTTGTGTTTATACAAGGTCTAGAAGTAAAGCAATCTTCAAATTAGAAAATTGGTAACAAAAGCGTTTAGAAATGTACAAAGTATTTAAACATCCAAAACTCAAAAGCATATAGCTGACAATTTAGGTCATTCTTCCAATTTACCTTCTCCCACGACACGTGCTTATGTTAAAGAAGAAAGTTGAAAGAACACAACAAAGAAGTAGAGTTTGATATCAAACTAAATGAAGAAATATTACCAACCTGAGGCTTCTTTATCATATTACCATCATCATCCACATGAAATCCAAACCCTGCAGTAATTACATTAAGCTTATCAGAAAAGAACAAATTCTACAAAAAACATTTCCAGTATCAAAATAGTTGATTTAAAGGTGCACAGATGACTATTCAATAATAATCATATTCCGTGCAAAACGTAAAGTTCATTGCCTTACTAATATTATACTTGCTTCAGGATATATAGTGAGGTTCATAATAGGAATTCCATTCTTTCTTAAAGAACATACAATTCTATAAAACAAGCAAGTGTAGATGTCCAGCTTTACCATCTTGACCAATGCAGACTCCATTGTGGATTACACACAAGTCACCTACCTGGCAATTACTGAGTGCAACATTATACCTGGAAAAGAACAGTAGTTGGATAAAACTTCTAGAGCACACATTCAAAATTTTAAACATTTGGCAAAAGTTTAATTAAATGAGCTGCACATTTGAACTATAAACATAGAATATAATACAAAGCATGCCTCAGATACATGTACTAAAAAGGGAAGAATAACACCAACAGCAAGTTAAATTAGTTTCTAACGGTCCTTAGCAAATAGCCACAAGGTTAGCCGATAAGTGCAGACAATCCGTCACCAGTCACCACCAAACATTCCCAATACAGAGCAAACATGATATCAAGTCCCATGCTCTTGTAATCATTGATGGGCCATCCCTCAAATTTGCATCATAAATAACCCACACCTATATATTTCAAATTACCACGGTGTGAGTTACAAAATAATATGTAATTTATACTCAGTACAACATAATATGTGCTCTTGAAGTCAGTTTCTACTTTCTATATCAACATATTTTCCAGTCCAACCCTTCGCAGGTAAATCCCTTAAGGTAAAAGTTTTTGCAGTTCTAATCTTCTAGTCCCAGAACAACCGTCTTGTCTGTTACAAATTAATAGCTAAAAGCGTTTACATATTTAAGCAGAAAACCTAAAGTTAAAAGTTTAACAGCAATTTGAAACCTTTCACGCATAAAGATGTGAGAAAGTAATAAACATTGTTATAGAACGAGAAAATCAAGTAAATCGTACCCTATTTTTGTTGAATGGCCAATTGTAACAGAAGGTCCAACATTCGTTCCAGACCCTATATGAACATTTGCACCTACAACAGCTTTTGAATGAACTATAGCGCCAATCTCTACGAGCGCAGATGAGTCTATGGAAGCCGACTCGTGCAAAGTACCGCCTCCATTATGCCATTTGTGAAATTTGTCACGACAAGGTCCAGAGCCGTCCCCTAATCTTGAAAAGCAAGATAATCGCAAATGGGAATGGATAAAATAGATGCCAAACCAAGTGATGGCCACATAATAAGAAGCAAACTGAATCAAGAAACGCTAGAAATATAGTTTCCTCTATATTGGACGATAATTCAGAACTACACTTGGCTACTTCTTTGACTTCAGATTTTCATGTTTTTCAGAAGCAAATGTATTGGGGTCAGTGAAAATTTACCTGACTGAAAAGGCCCAGATTGTTCAGGCGAAGAAACGGTAGAATGACGACGACAAGCAGAGTGATATAGAGAGATAGCGCATGTACCTTGAAATTGTGCTTTTCTAATGGGATTGAGATAAAGAATTGAAGAGGCGACTATCCTTCTAGCCGTGGCTGCCATAGCCAACGCACTCAGCTAAATCGAAGTTGGGGATGAAGTTTGAGCTCCGCAACTTGGAATGCGAAGCATAACAGAAGGGTCCATCTCTGCGATGGTCGAAGACAACCATCTTCGGTACAGATTATGGGCCGTTGCCAAGGCCCATATTAGTTTCGTTCTATAGGACTGCCAAAGCCTGGTAAAGACTAAAGAGCACTCCATGAAAATCTCTTGTATGAATCTTTTTTTTTCCGAACTTGTATTACTTTAGGGAAATGAAAATTGAGAGACATGAAATAAAATTATTTATTTTAAATAATTTTATATTTTAAAATTATTTTAAAGGATTTAAAAATAAAATATTTAAAGTGTTAGAACAAAAATCCTTTAATGACATTAGTAACTAAAGCAATTAAAATAATTCTTTTTGTTTCTCTTAATCTTTAATTTGAACCATCTCCTATGTGAGGAGTCATATGAAGTATAGAATGACTGAAAATGAGACCCATGTAGATAGGTCATACTCACTTTGTCACTCTTTCTCTTACAAGATCTCTCTTATATAAAAGAAGATCCAGAATCCTTAATTTGAATAAGAAACTTGAGTTTCTTATAATTAAATAGATTATCTCTTGTACATAGGACATCATCCTATACACCTACTAAAAATTATAGCATTACACATCACCCTATAAATAAGAATATATAAGAAAAGTATCTATATCATCACACTTAAAAATTTAAGTCTTTAAATATTTTAAAATAATTTTGAAATATACGTTCTTTTAAAATAAAGGATTTAGTTTTCTACTCTTCAATTCTAATTTTCCCTTTATATATAGCTGACCAAAGGAGAAATTATTCTAAGTTTTTTTTCTTTGGGCGAGGAAGGGGTCATTAAAACAGTGAAGAACCTCCCATACATCATAAGAAAGAGAGTTAAATCTAAACTTCGAGCATAGGCAGCATGCAATAAAACACAAAAACAAAAATAAGCTAATTGGTAACACCAGAAAGGCACGTTTTGTTCAGAGTTATGCGCATCATATATGTGCTCAATATTTGGTGCCAGAGATGATAACTTCTAACCAGGATTATTTGTTTTTTTTTTTCATTTTCCTTTGGGTTACAGTAGTTGATGTCTGATATTCACGAGTTATCCGCAATTTCACATATAGTTTTTATTTGGATTCATTTGTATAACGCACAAGAAAATTAATCAAGAAACAAGGCATTATTTAATTCTTTGAAAGATTGAATAAAGAAAAATAAGAGTTATTTTTTAGCTTAAAAGAAATTGAAGAAGACTGAGTATAGAAGTACGCATATATAAATGATACTTTTATAGTTTCTATATTTATAAATCTGATGGGTTGTTCAAGTCGATTTGCGTTGCGAACACTTCACGGCAAGAGAGGAATGAAGAAGAATAAAAAATAAGAAGTGAACCTAAAATATCAAACTTAGTTCTATTTTAAATATTTTGTCCTTAGAATATTTGAATTCTCTGGATTTGATTTAGATTATTTAATTTTTTCTTAATTTTACAAAAAAGTAAAATATAAAAAAATTAATCTTTTAATTACGAACTTTAAAAAGAATAATATTTGATACTAAAAAAATAAAAAAAAATTAAATTATTCAAATTAAATCTAAACAATTCAAATATTCACAGACAAAGAACTTAAATTAAACTATTTCTTAAAAAAAAAAAAAATAGTCTAATCCAAATTTCAATGTATACTTGTTTTGCTTAAAGTATAAGCGGTGATTTGAAAATTATGGACTTGAATATTAATTATAACATAATATTTATTAAATATAAAATAATAAATTTTTTAATTTTTTATTATTAATTACAAAAATCAAATCAATTATATTAAAAAATTGATAATAATTAAATAAATTAATATTTTAAATAATTAACTATAAAATATTTAATAAAAATTATTTTATATTTAATAATTATTACACTATAACTAAAAATTAAAATTTATAAGAAAGAGGTTAGACTTCAAAGAAGCTGTAAACTTCCTCCATCACCACTGCTTTCACTTTCTAGCCATTTAGGCTCATCGTGTTGGACAAATGGTTTGTCAATTGTCGAACACAGTCTAAACACGCTACATGAACCACGCGAGATTAGTCGATGTCTTCTATTTGACTAATCCAAGTTATCTCTATTCTTCTTTGAAAAAAAACAAAACTATAGTTTTGAAGTGTCAAAATCCATATATGATTTTAATATAATTTCTTACAACATCAATATTTTGTGGCACGCAGTGATATAACCAAATAATCTAAATAAGGATTACAATTTGCAGTTAAAATTTGTTATTCTATGATATTTTAGAATATTTTAAAATTTAAAATATTTTAATATAAATGCCTTTAATTTAAAATCTTGAATTATACAATTTTCTTTTATAAATGATTTCATAAAGAGGGCCTTGTCATGTACCACTCTCTTCCTTTCTTTCGTTGTCATAAATCTAAATGCGAACCTTTAAGAAGGAATTGAAAGAGGAGGGGCCAAAAAAAAAAAGGAATCGAACTTGAGAATATTAGACCTCCTCAAAACTTGAGTTTAGTTAAGATATCACTAAATCCAAGACTATTAAACAACTTCTTTTCTTTATCTCTTAAAACTCTCATTTTCTAAAAGCAATCAATCCATGTATACCGACCTTCTTAATTGTGGTTAGTGGTCAATTGTTAAAATTATCGGGATGAAAACTGACCAGTGCTTTTTGGGTTGAAGAAGTGTGGATTCAAATCACCGAAGACTATTCCAACGTGCCGTCTGGTTCAGTTCCCTCAGATCACGATGACGGTGCCGTTCCATTCCATTCAATTATTCAACCTTGTAATGTAAGCCACCCCTTGACCCATATTTCAAGTCTTTAAACTATCTTCACACTGGATAGACCCACACCCCTTGACCCACGTTTCAAGTCTTTTTAACTATCTTCACACTTCATAGACCCACACTCCGCGTCAACAGTAAACCTAAGTCGTCCTTCTTCTGTAGCAATCCTGAATTTTCACGCGGTTTCAAATATCTTAAAAAATACTCAACATCATTCAAAATATAAAAAAACACATAAAATAATGTCATTTTAAGTGATATATGAGATTTTGCTTTAACCTTTTTCTATTATTCTTTAATGATTTATATATTTTATGTTGGCAATATCAGAACAGTGTTAATTTCTTGTCTTTGGGCTACGAGTAGGATTTTTTTTTTTCACTTTTTGTTTACTTGTCAAATCTGACTGCTTTGGCACTAAGGCCCCACTGTAGTTTAAAAGTTAAATACCATTATATATATACATATATATACGTGTGTGTGTGTGTGTAATATATTATAGTATATATCTTAATCAAAAATTTTTGTGTTACATATACATATCAGAATATGTATTCGTACGTAAGATTTACTTTTCATACTTTTTAATACATATTATATATACACTTGGTGTGTGCAAAAAATTGCTTTATACCTTATGAATGTCATATGTAATGTGACGTGTGATATCAAAAGTGGCCACTTTCATATATCAAGGGTGTTCTTTGTTGCTCGCAAATTTTGCGCCGGAGCAATCAGTACACTGCTAATGACAATGCATCCTTTTATTGGTAATATTTGTTTAAAATGTTTGCGACTAAATACATTGTTATTATTACCAACTGATTATCTAATAAACCATTATCTGTATGATACAAAGACATTTCTATCATGATGACAGACAGATACCAACAATGCCGTAATTACACTTATGCACAATTTGCACAGTAAAATCTGTGTTACCTCCTTGTCTCATTATGTATATGAATTTTTTTGAATTTTTTATTATAAAAATTTTGTAAAATTTGAAAAGAGAAAAGAGAGAATGTGAAAAAAAAAAAGAAAAAAAATGAAATTATATATATTTTTAATTTTTTATCGCTCGCTTTTGAAATTCTACGAAAATTTTACAGTAAAGAATTCAAGATATTACTCCTCTTTGTTTATTATTTTCTTTAACAAATCAACTCATTATTGTTAAAATTGCGAGTAATAAAGCTACATATTCTCTCTTCACAGAGGCTTGTGAGTACAATAGTTACCTCGCGAGTTGTATATATTAACTTTAAGCGATAAGAGCTAGCAAGAGACAGAGATCATCAAAGACGAAATGAAGCTCTTCAAAGTTTGTCCTAGTCTCTCTGTTTTCTTACTCTTGATCACTAGCCTTACAGTGATAATAACCAGTTCGAGATCCGAACCCACAGAACAGTATTATTACTGTGTTAACACAACTACTTTCTCTCCCAATAGTATCTACCAAACCAATCTCAACCAGCTCCTTTCTTGGCTTTCCTCAAATTCCACCCGCCAAAATGGTTTCTACTACACCACAGCCGGCAACACCAACAACACCGTCTACGGCGCCTTCCTCTGCCGTGGAGATCTCGCCGCCGACGCCTGCCAAGACTGCGCTTCCACGGCAGCCAAAGAAATACTCCAAAAGTGTCCAATAGAAAAGGAATCAGTCATGTGGTACAACGAGTGTATGTTACATTACTCGGACCAGTCCTTCTTCTCTATAGCCGAAGAAGTGCCTATGCTACTTCTAATGAACACTGCCAATATCTCAGACCAAAGCCGCTTTAAGCCGTTGCTAGCGGAAACAATTAACGCGGCGGCGGAGCAAGCGGCGGCGGACGGCAATGGCAAGAAGTTTGGTACCAAAGAAGCGAACTTTTCGAGCTTCCAAACGCTGTACACGCTTGCACAGTGCACGCCAGATTTGTCAGAGGCGAACTGCGACAAATGCCTGAAAGGAGCAATTGCGAATTTGCCTATTTGCTGCGATGGAAAGCAAGGAGCCAGAGTGCTGCTCCCTAGTTGTAATATTCGATATGAAGTGTACCCTTTCTACCATCTGTCGCCAGTCGTCAGTACCCCACAGCAACCAAAGCCAAAAGGCATGGTGGAAAGTTAATACCCATTTCTATTGCTATGTGGCTCAGATAAGGGTGGGGCGGATAAGGATTTTTTAAGGATTTGAATCCCTTACATTTAATTTTCATGTGTCTAGTTTCATATTCTTTACATTTAATTTAATTAAATGCATACTAAATACATGAAAATTAACGTAAGGAATCCAAATCCCATTTTTAGTAAGTCAAAATGTACATTATTTTCTTGAATTTTATTCATATGCAGATAATTTTTTATTTTTTAAACTTTGAAATATGCTTCCAAATTTTATTTTTTTGTATAGATAATTTTATTGTTAGTAAATCTGCTAATTGCACCCTGTTTTGGCATCCTTATTTTTGGCAACTTTTTTATTTTTTTTCTGTTTTTCACAGATTAATGGACTATGGGAATTTCCTTACTTAATTTTACATATCCCGAGCACCAAAAGTTTCAGCTTTTACGAGATCTCTGTTTTGGGTTATAAAGTATATATAGTTGGTTATCGTAACTTGTCACCCAAGACGTGTATATGGTACACATAAACATGATGATTAGGTGGTAATCTATTGGAAATTGATCCCATTAATTACGCAGGAGAAAGCGGGATCTCTGTAGCCATAATTGTCGCCATTGTGGCTCCAATTGTGCTTGCTTTGCTGCTTTTCTTCCTTGCCTGCTGGTTCATAACCAGACGGGCAAGCAAGAAGTACAATTCAGTGCCAGAAGAAAATGGTATGTTTCAGAAAATACTTGTATTTGTGATTCTTTCAATACTGCCTTATTTTGCAAGTTTAGCTGCTAAAAAGTCTAAGGAAGAACACTCAAAGTTTCAAACTTTTTTATGCTTGTAGCTAATAATCCAATCTATTACAAAATGCTTGATTCAACAGTGTGAAACTCAAAGGATCTTCAGCTTTTAAGTTTACTCTGGCTGCATATGTGCAGTTGAAATTTCCAGTGTGGAGTACTTGCAATTTGATCTCGAAACAATCAAACTGGCGACAAATAACTTCTGTGATGACAATAAATTAGGTGAAGGAGGATTTGGTGAGGTTTTCAAGGTATTTTGCCTCCAAGAATTTGAAACATTTTGGTTTTTGGGTTTAGAGCTTCTCAAAGTATGTATGATATTTTCAGGGTTCCCTT
Organism: Erythrophleum ivorense; assembly: GCA_026724425.1. Lineage (NCBI taxonomy): Eukaryota > Viridiplantae > Streptophyta > Magnoliopsida > Fabales > Fabaceae > Erythrophleum > Erythrophleum ivorense. Next base: position 1,079,774 of record JAIUCV010000200.1, on the reverse strand, counting down.
CCTAATGGGCAAGATATTGCAGTGAAGAGGCTTTCACTAAGCTCTAGGCAAGGTGTAGAAGAATTCAAGAATGAGGTGGTTTTGGTGGCCAAACTTCAACATAGAAACCTTGTTAGGCTACTGGGATTTTGCTTGGATGGAGAAGAGAAGATCCTCATCTATGAGTTCATCCCTAACAAGAGCTTGGACCATTTTCTTTTTGGTATGTCTTTCAAAAATATGTTTGTTTAGTTTGAACATTTTTCCTTTTTTGGTACATTAATTTTTGCTCCTTAACTTGAATGATTCATTTTTATATCAATTAGATACTCAAAAACAACATGAATTGAATTGGTCAAGACGATATAAGATTATACAAGGAATTGCTCGGGGAATGCTTTATCTTCATGAAGATTCTCGACTTACAATTATACATCGTGATCTTAAAGCTAGTAATATATTATTAGATGAGAATTTGAATCCAAAAATTGCGGATTTCGGTATGGCAAGAATTTTTGATATTGATCAAACTCAAGACAATACGAATAGAATTGCGGGGACATTGTGAGTTCTATTTCTTTTTCACTTTCTATATTTCAATGTCCATCTATTTCATTCAAAAAGTATAATATTTTAATAAAGAATTCCTATAATACATTTATCATGCCAAGTTTTACATGTTAAATTTACTTTGTTTGCAGTGGTTATATGCCTCCAGAATATGCAATGCATGGAAATTTTTCTGTAAAAATGGATGTGTATAGCTTTGGTGTGCTAGTCCTCGAAATAATAAGTGGAAAGAAGAACACATCATTCCATGAATCAAGCTATGCTGAGGATCTCTTGACCTATGTAAGTTTGGAGCAACTATGCATTTCTCTTCTTTTTTTTTTTGTTAATTTTTGGCATCACATTTAGGGTCATTCTTGATCTTGCATGAAACTCAATATCTTCTTCGGCAAAGATTTTGCCTGAAACTAAATCCTCTTTGAATCAAAATGATTATAAAGACAGTTTCTTATATTTATTTGATGTATTTAGAGCAATCATTTTGCTTTTTGTAAATATACTATTTTTCAGGCTTGGAAAAAATGGAGAGATGGGACGCCATTAGAATTGTTGGACGTGAGTATGAGAGACTCTTATAATAGAGATGAAGTGAGTAGATGCATCCACATTGCATTATCATGTGTACAGGAAGATCCAGCTCAAAGGCCAACAATGCAGACAATAGTTCTGATGCTGAATAGTCTCTCTGTTAGTCTACCAACACCTGAGAGGCCTCCATTTTTTGTTCATAGCAGAACTACTGAGCAGCCCGGTTTTCTACTGCAGTCAGAGAAGTCTTCTAAAAGTAAATCAGTCTCATACTCTGTTGATGATTCATCCATCACTCAAGTATACCCTCGATAGCTTCTTTGATAAAGAAAAACCATCTGCAAACTGAAATGGTAAGTATTTGATGCTTGACAAAATAACTTGCAGTTTGAGAGAATCGATATAATTTTTCTTTTTTTTTTCATTTTCCTTTGAGTTGCAGTAACTCCTGATATTCTGTTTACCAACTTGCGGTATTCATTTGGATTCTTCTATAAAGTCACACGAAAATTAATACGGAGAAAAGGAACCATCCACTTCTTCGCAGACCAGAGATTTGAAATTGTCATGTTAATTCAGATTTTAATTAGACTTTAGTCTTCCTAAGTTAATATAACTCACAGTTCTTCAACTACTAAATTTTAATGAAAAATTTCGAGAATTAATAAATATATGGTGATTATTATGGTCAATCTTGCGTACCTGATAGAAAAGTGGATACATATACATTAACTACTCCATTAAAAATGCATGGACAAAAAGCAAAAGCATAAACCCCCAGCAATCTAAATTCTAAATACAATATATACCAATATTGAGATATTTTGGTAACTAAAATCAAATGCACTTTTGTTTCGTTTGGAGATAGATGAAAAATTAACAACATACAAATTATATAACCAGTCAATTCAGCTTGAGCCACTAATTATGTTTTTCTTTAAAAAAGTAAAAAATCTCTAGAACCAGCCAATGAAACGCTACCCATGAAAGCCACTTCTACAGGTCCAAGTATACACAGCTTTTATAGTTCTAATGTCTTTCTCAATGTCAGTTTTGCAATATTATTCTTCACAATTTCTATAGATAAACTGGAATACATTCCCACCTTCAAATCAGAGTCGAAAGTTTCATGCACTGCAATGTAAAGTCTAATCTAAAAAATTAAATCCAATGCCTTACTTCAACTACCAAGAGCCTACCTATAACAATATTCCCAACATTCGCTACTCGCGGCAGTAGCTAGGAGCACTTTTTGTGCGGGTTACCCATAAGCATAGTTTTACGAATCAATAATTATTAGCTGAAGAGAATGAGGAGGAAAAAAAATTGCCTATCTAAACTTTAACAACAATAGAAATACCCAGAATTGAAGAGAGCTTCCGTAAGGCTTGAGAAGAAGGATGAGGTGCTCCTGAAGGTATGAAGATATTGTTGCAGTGGTCGTACAAAGCCTGAACGTTGGAGCTTTGCTACCTCATACTGAAGTTGTTAAAATAAATTGGGACATAAAGTTTAGATCATATTAAATCAGATGCTATTAGCTAAAGAGGATACGAGGGTGCTACAACTTACTTTGCCACATTTCTACTTATATCAACAAGCTAAGAGGGACATTTATGTACACACACATATATAGTAAACACTTAGCTTGTTTGACAAGCCAAAGATGATTTGTCCTACAAGCGAAGGTAGCTTCTCTCACAAGTTAAGGAAGTTTTTCTCACAAGCTAAGGTTATTGTAATATATAGGCATGTAATAAAAAATTCACTAACTAGTATAAACAGGATAACCTACTAGAAAATAGACTATAAATTAAGATATCTAATTTAGTAGACTTATGAACATTTTAGTCTATTACAAGTTGTCCAATCACAAGACTGTAAATGCCAACAAAGTTTTAAGTTTGAATTAAAATTGGAATAGCAAATATATATATATATATATATCCAAAACACTTAATTTAACTAAATGTCAAAAAATATATCAAAGTGTCCCTTAAAAGCATAACTTAAACTTTCATAAAGCCAAGGCATCAACAAAAGATTTCACACTACCAAAGAGTTACATGTTTCTAGAAAGTTCCACCAAGTATGCCGTTAGCTAATAGATTAACTAGTATATTATCTATAAAACATGTTCAGTGAGTCTGAGATTCATGAATCTTCTCTCTCCCAATAAACAATAATTTTAATATCAAACTTTTGTATTACTAGAATTCTTGTAATTTTGAAAGAAACATAAAACAGAATTATTGTTATGATAAGATAGTCAAAACCCAAGATATGCAATGGCCTTATAACAAGTGACATATTCTACATTCATAGATGAGACAGTCGTAAGTGTTTATTTAGCACCCTTTAACCAAACAACTCCTTTGAACATCATAAATGTGCATCCACAATTGAGACAATTGTCAGTATCTATTTGACACTTTAGCGCAAATAATTTTTTCAAAATATCACATGATGTATAAAGTATATTTCAAATTATCTGCATAAATCACATAATCCAAATCCAAATAGCCAAATGATTACAAACATATTAGATTTATCACAATATGCAATTTTGGTACCTTGTAGGTACTATATAATTTTTTCTCTATAGCTATCCATTGATCTAACATAAGATTACTCTTAAGTATTTATTGAGTGCACTATAATAAGAACTTTGTTAAGATGGGTGCAAGCTTGAGTATACATCAAAGTTACCAATAGCTGAAGTATATGGAATTTTCAATTTTGGTCTTTCTTTATGCCCTTATAAGGACACTAAGATTATAATCTCTCACCTTTCATAAATAGTTGAATATGAAAGGAATAAGAATGCATATTGAATTTTTAGAGTACTCGATCACCAATAGTTCCTTAAGATAAATTTAAAATAGTATGAAACTTATCACTTTAGATCTAAATAGAGAGAATATAGAAAGTCTCACCAAAATCTTTCCTGTTAGAAGTGACAATATTAATGGTAGAATTACTATGATAAATAGGTGAAAAACAAATTCAACATAGCATAACTTAATCTAATAGGTAACTATGCTCCAATTTCTCTACCAAAATGAGTATTCACATTAGTTCAATACAGATGTGAGAATCAAATTTCTCCTTAAATGGGTGCATAAATTTAATCTCATGATAACAATACTGTCTAAATCGAAATACCAAAAACAATCTTAACAAGATTGGATACATAAACATGATCTAGCTCCTTGTAAAGGCATACTTGACCTTACAAGATCCCAAATAGTTAACATAACTATCACATGACTTGTTAACAATTTTTTTATCATAGATTGGGACTTAAGCTTTTAACCTTTATATTCAACTTACTACTAAATTTAAGAGTCAAATAATTCATGATAGGAGTGAAAGTTTTTCCCTTTTCCTTAATTTCCTTATATTGAAGAACAATCTCAATATTTTGATATTAACCCATTCAACATGCTAGGCAAAATGAGAAACCTTTAGTATGGGAGATATGCTTAAAGTGCCAAACATGATGACTACTTCTCGAAGCGCAGTAAAGCACAAGCTTCAAGATGTGTTTATTAAATACCAGACAATTCATCACAGTGAGTGTTTTCTAATAAGGAAAAGCAATAGCTCTTTTGAATTTTGACAAATTAATTAAACATTTTCCTTAACAGTTCTCAGGAATTCCAATATGATTTCCTCTTTAAGAATCCATCACCTAAGCACACTCTATCAAAGATGTGTCATAATTTCTAAAAAGCTTTACCAATAATAGTAGTATAGTTGTTAAATATAATAAGTGCATCTATCCTCAGGATCGAGACCAATAATGCAATTTTCAAGGTACAAATCTAGGGACTATTTTAGTAGTCTTCTTAATTAGTTCCATACAAAGTTTTCATAGATAGTAATTACATAAGTATAGAAGTTAAAACATATAAATAACATGAATACAAACTAATCATATGTATAACATATTTAGAAACCAAGTTTTACACAAAATCTAACTAATGCAATTACACATGAATATGTAGTTTATTACAATCTTAACTAAGGGTTTCAAATTGCAATAAATCAAGAAAACTCAATTGTGCATCTAAAGGCCTTCAAAACATGTCTTTAACATCTTTGTACTGATAAAGTACAACAAATATTACAACATCAACTTAAATATATCTTAATAATAATAGATTATATTAACAATACTAAACTAATAGGGCATATTTACTACCAATATAATTTATCTAACAATCATCATGTAACAATAAAGGTATTACTATATATATATATATATATATATACATATATGTATGTATATCAATAAAATTAAGCTTCTGAATCAAATTAACCAAACAATAAGTACAAAACTATAAGATGTCAATAGTCAAAGTGATTGTTATGGCAAGCAAAATTACTCAATTATACTCTACACTAATTAACACCAATAATTATTTATATAATGGTGTATTAAGAGTGTGAATATTCAAAACTAATGACGTGGTATTCAAAATTATATAATTAATGGTCAAAATTGCAAAATAAACCATGTATAGCTGCAAATCATGTCAAATTAATGATTATTTTAAATTAAGTAGATACCCTTATGATTGAACTCACACGATAGGTGAGCACACAGTCATAAAGTGCAAAGTTTTTATTATCATAATTACTATAATCAAATCCTCAAAATTCATAAAATTAGGCTTTAATTTTAATCTTGGCATATAAAAGTGTTTAAATCACCAAGAAATTATTTGGCATGCCAAAATGTATCACTAATGAGAGTCTAAAAAATATATTGTGCAAAGATGCATGTAGATTATGCACAAAAATTCTTGACTAAAAATTCAAAGACTACATAGCTTAACACTAGTGTGGAATATTATGAAAATTCAAAAACTCATATTTTAAGCATTCAAAACATTCGTAAAAAATCACCATTAAATTAAGACTAAAAATTGAAAATATAAAACTAGAGTTGAGTTTATGGGGCCATGACTAAGCCTGCATGCCTCACACACCTATAAGTGTGTGTGAGCTTTGGCCAAGAAATGCAAAATTGCATCATCTACATGAAGCACCTCTCTGCATACACAAATGGCAATTTTTTTTGCTAGGGGAAGACCAAGCTAAAGCTCCAAAAAGCATTTTTAACATAATTTGGTGTGCCCAAACACACCTAAAGCTACAAGTTTACTAATTTGGCTTAAGGCCATCCTCTTCAAGCTTCACTTAGCTTGCTAATAGTATTTTTTGCCATGGAAGGACCATAAGAGCTTCAAGAATCAATGTTTAACACTTCTACTTATCAAAAAAATCATAAGAAGCATCAATGACCATGAATCAACCATCCAAAGTTCAAAAAATGAATTTTGATAAAGAAATAAAAAGCCCTAAAATTTTAGATATGAAAGAAACTACTTCTTTTTCTCAATTCGCCATGGATCCATACTTTTATGCCATTACAAGAGTCCAAATAACCAAATAACATTACAAACAAGTGAAGAAGAATTCCCATAAGAAAATTAAACAAAAAATAAACACACTAATTTGTGTTTAAGGTTCATTCTTGATGCAATTTTTCTTTTCTTTCAATCAGCAATAAATCCAATAGTTTACATGAAATCAAATGATATTACAAGCATGTGAGAAATATTTCCCATATAAAGAACAAATCAAAAATTCTAGAAATGCATTATGGATTTAAAGATCTATGGGTTCCAAGAAATTCTTCCTATTTTGAGACATTATCTAGACATGGAGTTCAAGATATACATCATGATAAATCATGTAATAAAGGAACAACAATTCATATGCACTTGAATCATCCATAAATTCATATGCATTATTTTTTTTTCCAGAACAAAATGCAATGAACAGTGGCAAGGCCTTGATGCCAATTGCTAAAATAAATTGGGATATAAGGTTTAGATCATACTAAATCTGATGCTATTAGCTAAAAAGATAGAGTAGGGACACAAGGGAGCTACTATTTGACAAGGCAACCAACACCTGAGAAGGGTTCAATTGGATGTTTACAAAAGTTTAGGTAATTTTCTTAATTTTTTTTCAAAAACTTGTTGTTGACGAGTATTAAGCAAACCAAGAAATATATCATTCAAGAAAAACGTTACTATTATGGTTGCTTTGAAGAGTATTAGACAAACCAACAATTATATCAATTAAGAAAAAATTTCATATTGATATTTGGAGTATAAAAAACATATTTTTTATTCCAAAATAATAGACCACTTAACAATATATAGATGAACTTGATGCAAAAATTTATTTTTAAGTAAACTAGAATAATTTTACAATCTCTTTAACAGTTAGTTTATTTAAAATGAATATAAGAAAATATATCTAATAAGAGATAATCAATTTTTCAAGCAAAGTATCAAAATAAAAATAGAGCATTAATCAAACAATTTGAAATGTAAATAGTAAAAAAAATGTAAATTCAAGATTTATCTTGATTCAACTCCAATCCAAGTTTACATCTAGTTCCCAAACTTTAACTTGAGATTTTTTCACTAATTTTTACAAGTTTGATTGAGCACTTATGAGCTTTTATAGTATTCAACGCAATCTAAAATTATTTTTTTACTTTAAAATAGAGAACTTCTCACTTTTTAGAAGATAATCACTCTAAGAGTTTTCACACTCTTATTTTCTTTTACCAGGGATACACTATCCTTGTCATATAATAATTTTAAGAGAATAATATTACTTAAAAAAAATCCTCTTAAAAAGTATATATACAAGATAAAATTCTAAGAACTCAAATGATGGGGGGTTTTGCAAGATTTGACTTAAGAATGATGTTTTCTTTTTCTAAAGATCAAGAATAAGTTTATGATCATATTATAACTCATTGTTCTCTTAAAAAACATGTTTGAAAATTTCATATTTATAACCCATAATGAAATAGAACCATTTGGGATCAAAAAGAGCCGTTACATACTTTAAAAAGCTATTCCTAATACTACTAATCAACTATTAAAGTTGTGCCAATTGACTATCATACAAAATATGACCATTAGATTGAATTTCTAAGGACTTAAATAACTTTTCAAATATAGGTTATTCACTCAAAATAGAAGTTCAAATAAATAAGTTATAATAATTTAAAGTTGAGTAGTGAGATATGGATTTTAATAAAACTCTATTATGACCTTTAGTCACTCTTTTGATTATATCTCACAAAATATATGAAATTTTGAAATGAATCATGTTGTAATAGAAAATAGACTTAAATAGCTTTTCAACGATTAGTCATCACTTAAAATGAAGTTAACATGAGAGAAATATGACCATTTGAAGTGTGTGTTGATAATTTGATTAAGTCTATTTTTAAATAAAATAAGTTTTATCATTTGTAAGATATAATAAAAATAGTTACTAAAGGTCAAATTAAAGTTTTTGGAAAAAATCATATCTCACATTTTGGATCCAAATATATATTTTAAGAATCAAAATGTTTTGAGTTAATAAATGTAAATCTAAATAATTGAATTTTAAATAAAAACTCTTAGCCTACGATAAATATATCTATTTAAGTCAATTAACTATTTTGATACAATTAAACTTCCAAATCTTTAAATCTTTAAGTATCCTTTTTTTCATGCTGTTTTTTTTTTTCGTAAAGCATAATATTAATATTTTATTCTCTTCACTTCAACGCTCACTCTTCTTTCTTTGGACCATTTTATATGAAAAATATTTAACTTACAAACCAAATAATTAAAGCATTTATTAATATGCATGACATAATAGCATTTAATATAATATAAATAATCTTATCATGCATATGAAATTTTATATTTCATATATCCAATTTAAATTATATATATAGCCTTAAAACCTGTTGGATATATTACAAGCAAACATATCTTATACATAAGAGGCAAATCATGATTAAAGAATAAAATATTGAGTTAATAATTAAACAAGTAAGTATATAATAATACTATATTTGTCAATATATTTTTATCACCAAAACTTATAATATAATTAGGGCAGACAATATTCTTTATAATCATTTATGACTTATAACAATCAAATAAGCACATATTGATATTGTATTTATAACTTATTTGTCATATATTTATCATACATTTATAATCATCAAAACTTATAATATTGAACGTTAAGGCTAACAGCTACAACTTACTTCACCACATTTCTACTTATGTCAACAAGCTAAGAGGGATGTATGTGTGTGTGTGTGTGTGTGTATAATGAAAACTTTGCTTGACAAGCCAAAGATAACTTATCTCACAAGTTAAGATAGCTTTTCCTACAAGCTAAGAAAGCTTCTTGCCAATGTTATTATCATATATATATATATATATATATGTGTGTGTGTGTGTGTGTGTGTGTGTGTGTAATAATAAAATCCTTAACCAATATAAATAGGATAGCTAATTAGAAAATGGACTATAAGTTTAGGTCCTTAATTTAGTGGAATATGAACACCTTGGCCTATAACAAGTTGTCTAATTTCAAAACCTAATTTATTTTGTTAATATTAAGTATTGAATTAATTATTTGATTAGATATTATTAAACATAATTTATTAATTAGTATAATAATTGATTAATGCTAATCTATAGCTAAATATTCCAACAGAAGTATTTCAAAAGGAAGTGAAGATGACCATATCCATCTTAATAGATAATATTTGTAATTTTGGAGGCATTTTTATTTTAATGGTGAAAAGAAGTAAAGCAGATTGAGAATCATTCATATGAAAGCAAAGCATTGCTAAATGCACAATTTTTTGTGGAAAAATTTGTTGACTTTCCCAATTTCTTCCATAATTTTTCTTTACTTTCGAACTAAAGAGAAAAAAAAAAAATCCCATCTTTGGTACTTTGGGTTGGCAATTTCTTTTTTCATAGTGGACATAGGGGGAAAAAGTACTCATCATTCAATGCCAATCATAAAATCCAAACTCAACTCATAGTTGAATCAAGTGTCACTAAAATGGTGTTGAGAGAGAGAGTGTTAGTGTTAGGGTTAAAATGAGAAAGTTTTGAAAGGAGCCTATATATTAAAAATTAATGACATCTAATCTTACACTTTAAAACTTGATTAAGTTATTTATTATTTTAATATACAAGAGAGGTATGATGGATATTAAAGTTATATAATACAATGTTTATACCAAATAATTGATAATTTCATAATATATTATATTAGCATATTTTATCAAATTTAATAACACAAACAATAGGCAATAAAAACACACAACAAAAATAAGCTAATTGGCAACATTGAGGCTTGCAGTTTTTGTTCAGAGTATGCAATGCGTATCATATCTGCTCAGTATTTGGTGCTTGAGATGATAATTTTCAACTAAGAATATTTGTTTTTTTTCCTTTTGATTTTCCTTTGGATTATAGTAGCTGGCATATGATATTCATGGGTTTATCCACAATACCACATATAATGTTTATTTAGATTCTTCTATAAAAGAATAAAATTAATAAGGAAATAAGGCACCATCTAATTTGGTTTCAAATTGAATAAATAAAAATAAGAGTTCTGTTTGAGTTAAAAAGAAATTGAAGGAGGTTGAGTATAGAAGTGCACAAATAAATCATACTTCTGTAGTGATATTTAAAGATTCGATGGAGTTGATAGGTTGATTTGGGTTTTAGGTCTTGTTTGCTATGTAGATTCCTCAATGATGAAAATGGAAATGGAAAGGGAAAGATTAATAGAATATACTAAAAAAACTTATGTTTGGTATGATTAGAAAGGAAAATGATTATATTTGAATTTGTTTGTTTGGTTGGATGAAATAGGAATGGAATGAAAAGTAATAAAAACAAAAATACTCTCGTTCAAAAAAAATGATATGATTTCATGTTATATCAAGCACCGTATAATATACCATGTGTTAAATTCTCTAGCTACTTTTTTTTTCATTTGTCAGCAAAGGCTATTATTAAGAAAAATTCAAATGTGTTAATGTATAATGGTCATGTCCATTGTTTTACTTTTTTTAAATAGAACACAATTACTTTTAATTTAGATTTTTAGTGATAAATATGACCTTATTTAGTTGTTTTATATTTTTATAGTTAATTTTGTAAGTGATATAATTATTATGTTTCTTGTTATTTATCTTTTTGTAAACGTTTTGAATTATTATTGGAGGCAACTAAATTTAAAAATAATTGTTTTATGAGGAAAAAATTGAAAAACAAACAAAGAAAAAAATAACGATAGAAAACAAATATAAAAAAAAACTTAACAAATTGTAGCATAGGCTCTAAAGTGTCTTTGGACTGAAATTTGGTTGAAATTTTCAACTGCAATACAGTTATAACTCGTTCAATTATTGTTTGGTCAAATGCGATCTGATCGCATTGCAATCGAAACAGAATTTTGGCCATAATGTACTCAGAACACATCTGACTATTGTTTGGTTGGATGCGTTGGAACAAACTTCTAATTATAATGTAGTTGGAATATAGTTTTGACTAAAATTTAGTTAAAAATTTTTAATTAATTTTTTTTAGAATTATTTGAATTAATTTTTTTTAATTTTAACTGTGTGTTTTTTTCTAATAAAAAAACCTTATTAAAGAATAATTTTTTCTATTATTTGAACACTTTTTTTAATTGATTTCAACTTTTTTTATTTCATTATTTGGCTTAATTATTTTTAAATTAAAATTTTTTTATTAGTTTGATCTTTTTTTTTTTCAAAAATTCATTGTTTTTATTTGTTAAATATTTTTTTAAAGAAATTTGCTTTGGTTTTTTGTGTGTGTTAGTATTATTAGTCTTTCATTTTTATGATAAGACTAATTATTTTCCTCCTATTAACTATGCATAATTACATTTTATATGATAATAATAAATAAATTTTGTATGATAATAATATTAATAGGCAAAAGTAGCAAATACTCAATTTGAATAATAGTGCTGATTATGTTGAAAAAGCATATTGTGAATGAGAAAGAAGGGTAGAAAGATTATTACAGATGGCATAGAGGTGCTGAAGAATAATAAAAAAAGAACAATATCTATACTTTCTATATTAGTTTTTGTTTCCTTGCAACAGACACCTACCAAACATATTTTGCTAGCATATTTTGTTTCTTTATAACTAACAAGGCGTTAATAACACTCCTATATAACGGAGAGGAGTGAAAGAAGGGATAAAGATAAGGACTGAATATGAAATTTCAAATTCATTTAAATATTTATTCGAACCTATGCAATATTAGCTCGTTGGTTTTATGCTTTTGGTAGACCATGACATGCGTTTAGTCAGTCAAGTAAAAAAAAAAAAATTATCGGGAGCACACTAATTCAAGAAATCTACATAACCTTTGAGAAATTTCTGAAAATTTTGTCAATTTTCGTTGTCACGTAATTATTGTCAGCTGATTTGATTTTCTCTAAAGAATAGTGCGGGTCCAAATTCGAATGTATACTTTTTCCCGCATAGAAATGAATATAAGTCATGATTTGATAAATTTGTGTCTGAATTTTAATTACGACACAATATTTATTAAATATAAAATAATATTTTATTAAATAATTAAAATATTAAATTAATTATATTAAAATTTGTTAATAATTAAATATTTTAATATTTTAAGTGATTAAATATACAATATTTAATAAAAAAATTACTAAAATTAAAATTCATAAGGGAGGTAGTCATGGATGAATTCGCGGGAGAGACTTCAAAGAAGCTATATACCCTTAGGTGAGACTCCAAGTTAGGGGTTTGAAACCCAGCCTCCAAAATTTCTACGTCCAGATGGATTTTTAAAGCGGGAATCACAGAGACTTGTCTCCGTGTCTATACATGGATGTATGAATTGTTTATAATAAATGCTAACAGGTTTTCAGAACATTAGTCAAGGAAGTATTAAGGAATACTGTTTAATATATAAAATATTGTTTTTAGAAAAAAATATGCTAATTAATAAAAAAGATAGTTAGATTTATTTATAATTTTAGATGACAAAGTTTCTCTTAAGAAGTAGTTATGTGTACTCATCCAACTTTTCAAAGAATTTTTATTTTCTTTAATTTTTTTATTTATACAACTTGTTCATTTACTATAACATTTAAGAGATTTCTAAGTTTTCATTAAAATGCTAATTTCATTTATCTATATGATAACAACGACGTGAGAATATGGACAATGTCAACACTTCAAACTCTCCCAATATAAATGTACCAAGAAACAAAGCTACCCTCTAGTAAAAGTAATCCTATATGCATTGCATTTCTGATTTTCTCTCTCACATTTTGCTCCTGTAATTTCAATGGATTTTTTACTTAATCATCTATATTTTATTTGTTTACAATTGTATACATATATAAAATGTCAAAATCCATAAATAATTTTATTATAATTCCTTATAACATCAGCATTCATCAGCAATTGAAATCATTTTTATGGCACACAGTGAAGTAACCAAATAATATAAGTAAGTGTTGAAAAACTAAAAAATATATATAACAAAAGTAAGGAAAAAAGTTGATAAGAGAAATAAGAAGAACTAATTCTTATTTGTTTATATATCTCATGCTTTGTGTGCGTGTATATATATCTAGCTATATAATATTTATTTATAAATTTTCAATCATAAAAATAAATTTATGAGTTAAGAAAAATTATTATGTATGATTATGTAATATAAATCAGTTGAGATTTATAAAATTTTACACAGAATTGATTATTGAAAGATTTTTTAAAAAAAATTGTAAATTTTCATATAATTATATTAGTTACAATAGTAAGGAGGTATTAATAAATGATTTCCCAAGGAGGCCTTCTCTTAAAATGACCATTTTCTCGAAGCTCTTAATCTTTATATTGTGTAGTAATTATCAAACGATTTTAATTTGTTATTTGGTAATTAATTAAATTATCGGAATGTAAGTGTTGCAATTAGCAAATGATGATATGTTTAATTAGAGGATATAATAATAAAAGAGATGTAAAAAGCAGATACGTGAAGGGAGTGAGATAAAAAATAATTATAAAAATAATTTGATAAATAAAATAATAAATATAAAAATAAAATAATCATTACATAGATTATATAAAAAAAAAATACGTCTCCGATGCTGCGAACCCAAACATAGCCTTAAGTTATACTTACTATTATTGGTCGTATTATTTATTAAGTTTTTAAGGCTGACAACTAACCAATATTCAAAGAATCTGGACGGAAGACCACTCTGCTGCTATCAATTTTCAACTTAGTAAACTTAGACCAACTTTTCCAAGTCTTCATTGTCATTTATTGGGCTCTTCCATTCCATCCGTAATCACCTCACAAGTTGTCTATGTGTATATATATATATATATATATATATATATATAAGCAATAAGAGCTAGCAAGAGACATAGTTCATCAGAAAACGAAATGAAGCTCTTCAAAGTTTATCCTACTGTTCTCTCTGTTGTCATGTGCTTGGTCACGATCCTTACAGTAATAATAACCAGTTCTAGAGCAGCACCCACAGATGAGAATTATTACTGTCGAAACACAACCACTTTCTCTCCCAATAGCGTCTATCAAACCAATCTCAACCAACTCCTTTCTTGGCTTTCCTCAAATTCCACCCGTCAGAATGGTTTCTACTACACCACCGCCGGCAAGACCAACAACACCGTCTACGGCGCCTTCCTCTGCCGCGGAGATCTCGCCCCCGACGCCTGCCAAGACTGCGCTTCCACGGCAGCTAAACAAGTACGCCAAAAGTGTCCGATAGATAAGGAGTCGGTCATGTGGTACGCCGAGTGTATGTTACGTTACTCGGATCAGTCCTTCTTCTCCACAACAGAACAGGTACCCATCAGTATTCTGGTGAATACTGCCACTATCTCAAACCAGAGTGGCTTTATGCCGCTGTTGAGTGAAACTATCAACGCGGCGACGGAGCAAGCGGCGAAGGGTGGAGCCAACAAGAAGTTTGGTACCAGAGAAGCAAACTTTTCGAGTTTTCAAACGCTGTACACGCTTGCACAGTGCACGCCGGACTTATCGGGGGCGGACTGCGAAAGATGCCTGAAAGGGGCAATTGCGAACCTACCCAGTTGCTGTAATGGAAAGCAAGGGGCTAGAGTGTTGCTTGCAAGTTGTAATATTCGATATGAACTGTACCCGTTTTACCATCCGTCGCCGGTGGTAACCCCACAAGAACCAACGCCGAAAGGTATCGTCGAAACTTCTATTCATTGCTTTTTGACTTGACCGTGGGGATAGGGACACACTTTTCCAATGTTTTCAGAAAATATATAATATTTTATAATTAAATTAATATATAAAATAATATTTAAAGTATTTAAAAATAAAAATTAGGTAACATATTTTGGATATACTAATAAATTTATATGAAATAAGTTGGATAAAATACATTAAATATTATAAATATTTATTCTAAAATATTGATAATTTAATTAAAAAGATCAAAAATTAATTTTTAATTGGTTGGATGGATTTTTAATTAATTTTCTGATAGGCCGTTTTCTAAGGATAAAGAGCTCAAAACCACAATGAGTTGATTGATTTTCTAATCTGCCTAACTAATTTGGTCTAATTTTTTGACCCATGATTGTTGCTTTATTGATGGGCTAGACTTTGTATTCTATACTAATATATATTATTGTTATTTATATTATCTTGTGTTATTTAATTTAGATCATAATTAAATTAAATATTAAATTTTAAATGAAAATTACTTGTTTATCAAAATATGAATAGTAAAAATATTAAAATTTTTTATTACTATAGTCAATATATAAGTTTTGTGTATTTATAATTTATACTAAAACTTTTATATATATATATATAATTTTTAGATTATTATATTGTGTTAACTTTTTAAAATTTCACAAATATAGTGATTTCAATGAGTCCTAATCTACTTCATGAGAAATGAAGGCGCACGGAAACTTGTCCGAGCCTGGATGAGGAATTTGGATCCTCTGCTATTGAAGTTTAGATGCTGTTGTATTGTTGAGAAGATACAGAGTGTATTTTGATTTTTTTATTATTTTAAGTTAAAATTATTCATCTTTTTTTATTGTAAGCTAAATTTCCTCAACAGCATCACAACACAACAGCAGAAGATCTGATTCCCTGGATGAGTATTATACTGTGCAGCTTAAGTCCTATATATTTTTTTTAAATTTTAATCTTAATCGTTATTTTCTTGAAGTTGATAATTAAAAAAATATTTTATTTTATGTTTTGAATATTTTAATATGAAAAAAATAAAAACCTGAAAAGAAATATAAAATAAAATCTACGACGTCCAATGAGCACGGCCGCGCTGGGCACTAAATCTGATTCCCAACTTGTCCAGCCAGGGGGGGAGGGGAGACAAAGAGATTAAGTGCCTGTTTAGATGGACGGTGACATTTCTCAAATCATGCTTCAAATAAAGTAATGAATTGTTGTTTCTATGTATTATGTATCATGGTTGAGCATACGAAATTTTCAACATTTTCACTACAGTAAAAACAAACACGCTATTAGGAATGGCTGGGACAAGCAACAAGGAGGACTTTGTCCCAGTCGCATTCTTGCTTTTAGCATGCTTTTTTCTTTTTGTTTTTCATTTTACAGATTAATGGAATTTGGGTATTTCCTCACTTGATTCTTTTTACATATCAAGAGCACCAAAAGTTTCAGTTTCTACCAAATCTCTGTTTCATGGGTTAAGAATACATATAAACAGGATGATTATGTGGTAATCTATTGGAAATTGATCCAATTAATTATGCAGGAAAGTCCCGGATCTCTGTAGCTGTAGTCATCACAATTGTGGCTCCAATTGTGATTGCTTTGCTGCTTTTCTTCCTTGTCTGCTGGTTCATAACCAGAAGTGCAAGCAAGAAGTACAATTCAGTGCCAGAAGAAAATGGTATGTTTTAGAAAATAGTTGTATTTGTGATTCTTTCAATACTGCCTCATCTTGCAAACTTAGCTGCTGTAAAGTCTAAGGAAGAACGCACAGAGTTCCTAACTTTTAATGCTTGTAGCTAATAATCCAATCTATTATAAAATGCTTGATTCAATTGTGTGAAACTCAAAAGATCTTCAACAAAGTTTACGCTGGCTGCTCATGTGCAGTTGAAGTTTCCAGTGTGGAGTACTTGCAATTTGATCTCGAAACTGTCAGACTGGCAACAAATAACTTCTGTGATGACAATAAATTAGGCGAAGGAGGATTTGGTGAGGTTTTCAAGGTATTTTCCCTTCAAGAATTTGAAATGTTTTAGTTTTTGGTTTAGAGCTTCTCAAAGTATGTATGATATTTTCAGGGTTCCCTTCCTAATGGGCAAAATATTGCAGTGAAGAGGCTCTCAATAAGCTCGAGGCAAGGTGCAGAAGAATTCAAGAATGAGGTGGTTTTGGTGGCCAAACTTCAGCATAGAAACCTTGTTAGGCTATTGGGATTTTGCTTGGATGGAGAAGAGAAGATCCTTATCTATGAGTTCATCCCTAACAAGAGCTTGGACCATTTTCTTTTTGGTGTGTCCTCCAAAAATTTGTTTGTTTAATTTCAACTTTTTTCCTTGTTTGATACTGTATATTAATTTCTTCTCCTTAAGTTGAATGATTCATTTTGATATTGATTAGATATTGAAAAACAACGCGTGTTGAATTGGCCAAGACGATACAAGATTATACAAGGAATTGCTCGAGGAATGCTTTATCTTCATGAAGATTCTCGACTTAGAATCATACATCGTGATCTTAAAGCTAGTAATATATTGTTAGATGAGAACTTGAATCCAAAAATTGCAGATTTTGGTATGGCAAGAATTTTTGGTGTTGATCAAACTCAAGGAAACACAAGCAGAATTGTGGGAACATTGTGAGTTCTATTTCTTTTTCACTTTTTGTGTTTCACTGTCATTTATTTCATTTTAAAAGTATAGCATTTTTATAAAGAATGCCTATGACATATTTATTATGCCAAGTTTTATACACTAAATTCATTTTGCTTGTAGTGGATATATGCCTCCAGAATATGCAATGCATGGATACTTTTCTGTGAAAATGGATGTGTATAGCTTTGGTGTTCTCATTCTAGAAATAATAAGTGGAAAGAAGAACACATCCTTCCATGAATCAAGTTATGCTGAGGATCTCTTGAACTATGTGAGTTTGGATCAACTTTGCAGTTCTCTTCTTTTTTTGTTAAATTTTGACATTACATTTAGGGTTGTTCTTGATCTTACGTGAAACTAAATATTTTATTTGACAAAGACTTTACTTGGAACTAAATTCTCTCTAAATCAAGGCGATCATAAAGACACATTCTTTTATATCGATTTGGTATATTTTGAATAATAATTTTGCTTTTTTTTAAGTCATATATTAAGGAACATAAAAGGGGACAAAGATTTTCTGTTTCTGGTTTAATTTTTGTAGAGGTACTGTTTTTCAGGCCTGGAAAAAATGGAGAGATGGGACGCCATTGGAATTGTTGGACATGTGTTTGAGAGATTCTTATAATGGAGAGGAAGTAAGTAGATGCATCCACATTGCGTTATCATGTGTACAAGAAGATCCAGCTCAAAGGCCAACAATGCAGACAATAGTTCTGATGCTAAACAGTCACTCAGTTAGTCTAGCAACACCTGAGAGGCCTCCATTTTTGGTTCGTAGCAGAACTACTGAGCCCAGTTTTCCATTGGAGTTAAACATGTCTTCTAAAAGCAAATCAGTCCCAAAGTCTGTTGATGAAGCATCCATCACTCAAGTGTACCCTCGATAGCTTCTCTGATATACAAAGACCATTTGCAGGCTGAAAATGGTATGTGTTTGGTGCTTGAGAAAATAACTTGCACTCTGAGAGAACCAAGATTTTTTTTTTCTTTTTTCTTTCTTTCTTTTGCCTTTGAGTTACAATAGCTCCTGATATTCTGTTTACCAACGTGTGGTATTTATTTAGATTCTTCTGTAAAATCACAAGAAAATTAATAAATAAGGAAAGAAAGAACTATCTACTTCTTTGCAAACCAGAGATGGTACTCTAGTTTTGTTTTGAATGAATGATTACCCTGGATTTGTAATGACATTATTTTTCTTCTCTATCAACAAGCAGAGATGTTATTATATTAGTCAAGTGACTCTGTAAAAAGGTTGCCATTCCTTGCTTAAATGATAGATGTCAAGATTCATCTGTAGTGTAATTTCTAACTCAACTTATAGAACACCTATATTTTAAAAATGGAATTATATTTGTTGAATCAAAAGCTTCAATATGTTTTATGTTTTAATTATGTCAAATATAGAAGTTAATATTTAAACGTAAAAATAATTTATGGAAAACCAAAAAGTATTTAAATGGACCAAAGTTTGCTGTGTGCCAAATGGATCACTATGCTATTTAGCCTCCATGTGATTTGTGCTAAATGGGCAAATATGCCTTTTGAACAAATATGATGGGCTGAAACTACTGTGCCAATCTGCTTAGTGCTATACTGGCCCAAATATGCTTTGTCCACTAGCTTGGACTTACTCCTAAGAACTTACGTGATTTGGGCTTAAAATGCTGTGAAAAGAAATTCTGTCCACATTTTCTCATGTGCTCCACATATTCAAAATGGCATCAGCTCAAGTGTGCTGAAGTCATTATCCAGTAGCTAGAGGGGCTGTGAGAATTTGAATGGAAAGTCTTATCTCGTGGACTCAATGGCTGAAGAAGAACAATGCTTCAGAAGCATTCAAAATATACCATAAGCCTTTTGAAAAGATGAATGATCTTTGTGCTCAGGATGTTTCTATGAGAAAAATATCATCTGAACTTTGTGTTCAAAACTCAGCCTAAGTTTATCAATATGGGTTAAGAAAAGTATTATAAACACCATTGGACCTATTATTTTCTTATTGGGCTAAAGATTGTTTATTTTCTTTGACATTCATTCAAATATGCCTGCGCACAGTAGTGGGATATGCTTTTATTACGCTGTTGACTTAAGTTATGACTTTTGAGAGTCATATTGCCACTAAAATTGAAAAAAAAAATTGAAGACAGAATACGCTTACTCAAGAAAATTACGCGGCCATTATAAGAAAATTTCTCAACATTTTCCGATATTCGTTTTCATGTGATGTCAGTATAGTTAGCTGCTTCAATTTCCCGAGGGTTTAGAGAAGTTAAAATTACGTTTATCAACTATTGTTATACAGAAACAATACATTATTATTTTATACAAAACATGTTTTGAAAGATAAAAAAGTTTTTTCAAATATGCATGGAATAGTCCAAGCCCAATGTATTATTTTTCTCATTTTTCTTTTATAAAAAAAAGAGTCTAAAAAGACTCAAAAATATCAAAAGATTTAAAAAACTATTTCACAGAAAAAATAAGAACAGAAGAGAACATCCTCTAATAAGATCAGCAGCAAGCAAGAACATCCTCCAACTTGGTTTTGTGTAGTTTGGATCTTCTCTTTTCACAGTAGAAAGACTAATCCAAACTTGGTTTTGTGGAGTCCAAGAAGCATCTGCCATGTAATTGGAGAGTTCTCAGCTTTCTAGTATTTTTTCATTTGTTTTATAAATATTGCATCACGAGACTTTGTTTTTGTGTGAATTCAATTTATATCAGTTTATTAGAGAAAATTTATGAAATTTATTACATAAAAATTATAATTGTTCATTATTAATGCTTACTCGTTTTTTAAAATTAAAATTGAAAATAACTTTGTAGACTAGTAGAAAATATCCTTGCATTCTTGGTTTAGAATTTGTGCGAGAAAGGTTATGAAAACCATGATGTATCAAGAAATTGATTGATATCAGACAAGTCTTGGCACATTTAAGAATTGCGAATATTCTACCCACCAAAAAAGAGAAAGAATTGCGTACCAGGCACAGTTACGAAAAATAGTGCCTCACGAGGGGGGGAAAAATAATTAACTCAAAATTTAATCAGACTTAAACTTCCTGTGTTAATTTATTTTAAATTTTTAATAAAAAATTTAAAGAATCAATACACATATGGCGGTTAATCTGGTCAATCTTGTGTGCTGGATAGCAAGAGGATATAAACATTAAAGGCACGAACTACCCAAATATTAGAAAAAGACATAAAACCACCAAAAAAAGTTCATCGCAGACCATTGTTGTGTAAATCCTCTCCTTCTGATTCTGAATATGACATCCCTCTGGTTTCCTAGTCTTCCATCTAAATGATGAATTAACCATCAGACACTAGTAATCCCAAATGACTGTACCTCGCCTCCATCTCATATTCCACTTCTTCTTCCTCAGCTTCCTCCAATATTCCGCCATAGCCACCGAAGCAGATGGCCCTGTTTATTTAGGCAATCCAGATGGCCCCGTTTATCTCTACCACATCTGCTCAACCAACAAAACCTTCACTCCCAAGAGTCCCCACCATCTCATCCTCAACACTCTCCTCTCCTCCTTATCTTCCCATGCAACCGGCGCCGCCGAATTCTACAACACCACCGTCACCGGAGGCGGTGGAAACACAGGCGACGCCTTCTATGGCCTTTTCCTCTGCCGCGGCGACGTCACCCATCAGTTGTGCAAAAACTGCCTCCAATTGGCGATCCAGAAAATCTCGTCCAGCTGTTTCTACTCTAAAGAAGCCATCGTTTGGTACCACGAGTGCTTAGTTCGGTATTCGAACCGTTCCTTCTTCTCCGCCGTGGAGGAATGGCCGAGGCTTAAGCTCGTGAATTTCAGCGCGATTCCAGACTCGTCGGAGCAAGGTAGCGTCGGGTGGGTGTTGGCGAACACCCTGGACAAGGCGGTGGGGGAGGCGGCGGACGGTGTGCCCACCGACGAGAAAAAATTTGCGACGAAGACGGGGAAGTTGGCGGGGGCTGGGAATCGGAAGGTATACACTCTGGTTCAATGCTCGCCGGACCTGACGAGCGGAGATTGCAGGAGGTGTCTGAGGGATATGATGGGAGATGTTCTAGCTGAGGGATATGACGCTGGAATGCTTCTGTATCCTAGCTGCACTTTGATGTTTGGGTTGCGACTCTTTTACAGGGAAGTTAAAGTTGTGCACGCGCGTTCGCCTGAGCGTGCCCCACCTGATCCTGTTCCTGCTGATCGTGGTAGAGGCTACCCAGCTGCTGGTAAAATCTGGGAAAAATTACAGATAAGATTTAAATTAAAAATATTTATATTTAAAGATTTTAAATTTTAAAATTATTTCAAAAAATTATAATTTAAAGTCTGAATTATAATTTTTTTACATAATTTAAATTTTGAATCTTCAAATTTTTTGAAATGATTTTAAAATTTAGAATTTTTTTAATATAAATATCCTTAATTTAAAATTTTTAACTATAAATTTCTCTAAAGTTTAATTTATAATAAATAGGTAGATTAACCTAGTTACAGAAAAGAGATATTTACGTATGTGAAATAGATAGAGTGATTAAAATGAAATGAAATTTGACCCTTTTTCTTTTAATTGAAATCCTAAGTCTAGACCCATTTTTCATAGGGTTGATCCTTCAAAATAATACGAATTTGAAAAATCCTATATTTTAAAACTCTATTATTTGTTTTATATTTTTTAAGTTGTTGGGTTAGATATTTTGAGATTTGGGCAAATTATTTTTGTTTGATGGTAAAGATATATACTTTTGATCGTTAAAGGAGTAGTTTGAATGTTTAAAATTTGGGTTTGAATATTTGATCAAATTGTTTGGATTTTAGATATTTAATTTTATTACTTGTTGCAATATTAAATGTTATTTGTTATTAATTATTTTTTTCAAAAAAACATGTTGGTGAACTAAATCGGCCAATTGTCTAATCCTGTTGGTGAGTCAAGTTAGACATTTCATAATATGTTTATCAAATGAGACAGTTTAGCTTATAGTACCTGTGACAGCTCTGTTTACGTGGATTGAGCTAACTTGTTTTGAGATAAGAGGATGATGTAACGGTGAAAAAAATATAAAATATGGATAGATAAAATTAGGTGAGATAAGAAATGATTAATTTATTTTTATTTTTTAAAAAATAATTTAATAAATAAAATAATAAATATAAAAGTATAATAAATATTATAAAAAAATTATGTTCACAATGCAGCAAATCAATTAAAGCCAAAAAGTTAGTTCCATTGATAAGAAAGATAGTATTTGTCCTTATCAAGTTACCAATTCTTCTGGGAAAAAAAAACTCTTTAACAAAAATTTTAAATACATTGTAAATTCTGCTTTAAAATGGCTCAGGAACATACATATATATATATATATATATATATATCTAAGCAAAGTTTGAGAATATTCTTGATTATAATACTAGAAAAAAAAAGAAATATTTAGATTTGGTTTATCTTAAACAAATAGGTTATGTGAATTAAAAATAAACATATAAATATATTTTTTAGCAAGGTTAGATTTGTAATTATGTCAATGTGGAATGAGTAGTATTTAATAACGTCAATTTTGATATGGTTATAGGTTTATTTATAAATTACTTGATATACTTATTTTTGATAGATTAGATCTAGTTAAAATTTTTTATAACAAAATATTATAAAGTCAATCATAATATCGAAGATATATGAGGGATGCACATGCAATTTGAGTATATATAGTATAATTACTTTTTACTGAACATGATGTTTAGGATTTAATTATCTCAAACTATGATGTGAGATATATATACATATATATAGCGTGATTTTTTAACAAGTCACAAGATTGCAATATTTTAGTTTACTCCCCTTCCCTCCAGCAGCCAAAATCCCTTAAGTCTTTAGATTTGTGCGGTACAAAAATGAAAAACTATAACAAAAATGAAATATGTATTTGGTGTGGAACATGCTTTTTAGTTATTGGCTGGAATTAGATTGCAAATGTAGGTGCTAGTGTGGGGCATAAGAATAACCAAGAAAATTATCTTTAATTATTTTTATATTTTATAGAAGAGGTTACTCAATTAGTCTTCAGATATTAAGAGATCTCTTCCGAAAGGATTGACTATCAAGCAAAATTATTAATCGTAGGAGGGATTTGAGCTCTTGCATATGAGGATGTAAAAACTGAGTTTGAATCATTACTTCAGCCAAAACTCCTAAATAAAATTAATCACTTAGCAACCTATAGATATTATAGTCTGGACTTCTAACAAATATTTATATAATAACTACTTTAATTTACGCGTCTACATTGATTGCGCAGGAGCAAGGAAAGTTAGAGCACTAGCCATTATCATGGCGATTGTCCCGGTTGTTGTCACCGTCCTGCTTTACTATTTCGTCTTCTATTTGCTGCGAAGACAAGCGAGGAAGAGATATGCTATTCTCAAAGAAAATTGTACGTAATGTGAAAATGAAAAAAGAAAATTGAATCAACCATGCTCTTCACTTTTTTATGCTTAGAACTGAGATGCTTATTTGAAAAATACATATATATACATGGGTTTAGTTGGAAATGAATGTACTACTTTGGAGTCACTGCAATTCGATTTTTCTACAATTGAAGCTGCAACAGACAGGTTTTCAGGCCAGAACAGGATAGGCCAAGGAGGATTTGGAGAAGTATACAAGGTGAGAAATTAATTAGTTACATATATATATATATATATAAATAATGCAAATGCTAATTTTTAGTCAACTTATATATAAATCATGCATGGTTTTAGGGTATACTTTCCAATGGACAAGAAATAGCTGTAAAGAGACTCTCTGTGAGGTCCGAGCAAGGCACAATGGAATTTAAGAATGAGGTTTTACTTATAGCCAAACTTCAACACAGAAATCTAGTGACATTGTTGGGATTCTGCTTACAAGAGCATGAGAAGATACTTGTTTATGAATTCGTGCCCAACAAAAGCCTCGACTACTTTCTCTTCGGTTTGGCATTTATCATTTACTCTTGAAGTTTAACACCTTTATTTTGTTGCTCTACTTGTTGATATTTACAAATTTACAGATTCTCAAAAACAAAGACTATTAAATTGGTCTAAGCGCCTTAAAATCATAGAAGGAATTGCTCGAGCAATTCTCTATCTTCATGAACATTCGCGTCTCAAAATTATACATCGTGATCTCAAACCTAGTAATGTTCTATTAGATGACAATATGAATCCAAAACTCTCTGATTTTGGGATGGCAAGAATGGTGGCAATAGATCAAGACCAAGGAAGAACAAGAAGAATTGTTGGGACATAGTAAGTAATTGAATGTTCATTCCTTTTTCTCCTTCAACTTCTTCATTCAAATGTCTAAAATATTCTTTATATTTTTGGTTTATATTGTTTTGATATTGATTTTTATTTTTTTTATAGCGGTTATATGTCTCCAGAATATGTAAAATTTGGAAAATATTCAGAGAAATCAGATATCTTTAGTTTTGGAGTCATGATTTTGGAAATTATTAGTGGGCGAAAAAATGCTAATTCTTATGAATTACCCAGCATTGGTGGCCTCATGACTTATGTGAGTATTATCTACTATGTTAGTTCGTTTCTTGTTATATGGCTGTTAATTAGAACTCATCATGAGATGAATTATACGAGTTTGATTTTTGTCAAATTTAAAACTCAATAAATTTTTATATAAATATGTTGAAACAATTAATTATGCCTATTATTCATAATATCATCGCCGATGCATAGAAACTAAGAAAAAGCAAATCATATCAATACTCTGAATAATTTGCAGGCTTGGAAACAATGGAGGGATGAGACACCGTTAGAAATCATGGTTCCAAGTTTGAGAGATTCTTCTTGTGAAACAGAAGTGATTAAGTGCATCCAGATTGGGTTATTATGTGTTCAAGAGAATGCAGAGGATAGGCCTCCTATGTCAAGAGTTGTTTCATATTTAAGTAATCTTTCAGCAGAATTGCCATTTCCTCATGAGCCCGCTTTTTATGTACAGGATAGGATGGAGCCAAATGTGGTAGCAATCAAATCAAATTCAGGTCATCAATCTACCAACAATATTTCCATTCCATCTTCTATCAATGAAATGACTATAACTAGATCTTTTCCTCGATAATATGAGGTTTTATTTTTTGGAGTCATTATCAAATTTCCTACTTATTAATGCATGGAAATTGAATTTTGTTTTTTCTTTTGGAACATGTGATTTGATAAATTATATTGTTGCAAGCTCGGAATCGGGTGCTGTGGAAGGATAAAGACTAGTATAATATTGCCACCTCATCCAACGAATGTTAATTATTCTGAAACAGAATTTGAAAAATCAGATGCTAAGCCTTCAGTAATTAATGCATTGTTTCAAATATTAGAAATCACTGGGGAAGTGTTTGGTAAGTTGATATCTTGATCTAATCATTTGATATATTATGATATCTTGAATATTAAATTTTGTATTTGATAATTTGTTATGTGATTATAGTGACATCTATGGTATCATAATAATATATATCACGTTTAAGCAAAAACACTTCATGTGGTCACACTTTGAATACGCATCCCATAATATGTGATATAAAATTGTTTTATAGACTACCATTTTCGTCATTGTCAAAGAGTGTACATTTGAAAATTTTAAAAAATATATTATGATAATTAAAATCGACAACCAAACATATATCTGTTAAAAATGTTAAATATAATTATTTTTGGTACTTGAAATGCTTGTTCTAAATACATTAACATCGTGTAACAAAATATTAGAAAAAAAATTGGCTAGCCTCTGTAGGTTAGCAACCTTTATATTTTTATTTTGGACTACTAAATCTTCATTTTTTTTCTATTAAGAAGACAAAAAGGTATTACAACAACAAAATGGCAAAATAGGGAAGAAATCTAGTGAGGGATCAATGAGGGTACAAAACTCTCTCATTAATTTACTATGATTTAAAGAGAGAAAAGGGAAGAAAGCTCACACCAGCTTTTGTGACGATTTAACGACAGAATGACAAGCAAATTTTTACTCGTTAAATTATGTCATTGCTAGCCATTCGGTGAGAGATATTTCCCATTCTAAAAAGTTTTTATTAGGGAAGGATGCATTCATTGCTAATCTATCACTATTTTAATCTATAACCCCTTCTAGGATGACTTGCACACATAGGTATCCCTCCTTCTCATCCCTTCCTCCCCTCCCCTAGCCTCCCATCCCTCTTCACTCCTTAGAGAGGCAAAATATTTGAATCTTATCATGTTAATTTTGAGACTAATTCTGTAATTTTATCAATTTGTGGATCACATAAAGCCAAAAAAAAAAAAAAAGGCAACTTTCAATTTTTAGTAAAGTTTCTTTCATTGTAAAGAAAAAAAGTATTTTTCTTTTGTTACATTTATGTCTAATTTTGCCAAAGTATTTACACTCTTGTTGCTAGGAAAAAATGATTACTCAATTGATAATTATAGTAAATGTGTTTTGTACACAACATGAAAGGAGGTGAGCTATCTATGATTTTGTATATGATTGTGTTTGTTTTAGGTGTCATTTGATTTCTCATTGAAATACATTATTCTCATATTATTAAAAAATATGTTGTCATGATTTACTAAACATGAATTGATAGTTTGAACAAATTATTATAAATTTTACGACAAAGCCTTTTTTAGAAACATTTTATTGAAATTGTCACAAAAATCTAACACTATGTTGTAGTAAAACCTTCGTTTTCCATTCAAGATTGGTGCATAAGAACATGTGTATCTTTCAATACACATGTCAGTGTATTAAATTTTAAAGTGTCTAATTTGGATAATTTGAGAAGACTTTTTTTCTTCACCTAAGTAGTAGTACTTACAAAAAACGTTATATGTTTTACTTGATGAAATTTTTGGACGTTACATTTCCTTTTGTTCTTTGGGTGTTTGTTCTTTGGGTGCATATTTGATCGGGTTAGGGGTGCCCCAATCTTGTCATGTACTTAAGATACAAAGGAGAAATGTTGCAAAAATTTTGACAAGCATAGGGTGTGAGGTTTTTTTAGGGTGCCGCTAACTAGGTTTGGAAATGTGTCTTTTCAAATGGGGTAAGGCCATACCTTGTTGTCAAGAAGTTGATGACATTATGCACTAACGTGTTTCAAAATATTTGATTTAAATTGATTTTCAGCAAGTATAAGACCTTATCAAAGTTGAAAGTTATGGAAAAAGAATCCCACAATTGGTCAAGCAACTATAGAGTTTGAAGATAAGGTTGATGATTTCCTTGAATTTGCATGTGCACGTGCACGTGCATGAAGGAGTGGTGAATTATTTGGGTAAGCTTCCATGTGTCCATGCACTAGGTGCATTAAGCTTATTAGGAAAGAGTCATAATAGGTAGAAAAATACTTATATGCTTATAGGTTTATGGAATGGTACATCAATTGGACACATCACAAGGAGGAATGATGGGTAGACAATGGTTCAACCACAGACATTATTAGTGCCAAGGCAAAGAATAGTAACCCTTATGTTGAAATGGTTATGGATGCATTAGGTAATGATATGGCTTGTGATAATATACAGTCCAAAGAGGAACTAAATCAATTGGCACAGAAGTTCTTTAACTTGTTGAGGGATGCCAATAAACTATTATGAAAAGGTTACGTGAAGAATAGTAAGTTATCAGTAGTAACACAACTCCTAAATCTAAAATCGAAGTTCAATATTAATGAAAGTTGTTATGATTGAATGATAATTATAATCAATGGTACACTTTCAAATTTAAGAAGTCTCATATCTAACTATTGGCTTTATGAAAATTTCAAGCTCCATTGCAAGTTTCATATAGTCACCAACACTTAGATGGGACACGTTCCAATCTTATAGAATTTGTGATGTTTGTCATTACACATTTTCAAATATATTTCATACCCATGAGATTTGTAAAGTTCACCACAACTTATTGTAAACATTGCATTCACATTGAGGTGAATAGGTCTTAAGAGAAACATAGCTATTGCAAAGAAAAAGACTTTGATAATGATAGTTAGGAGTTTTGTATGAATATTTTCTTTAGGAATTTTATAATATAATGTACAACTTTGTTATTATGTGTCTATATATATGCATATATATTGTTGATTATATTTTGTAGTACTATTCTAGTACAAGTTAAAGATGAGAATAAATATAAAACAAATATAATATTGTAATTTTTTTAAAATTAGGAATGAAATAGCAAGGGATTGGTAAGAGGCATTAGCAAGGGAACTTCTCTCCCAATTTCCATAATAAATGCCAAGGGAATTGGGAAAAAATGCACCTATAATTGCAATGAAATTTGGAGAGGAATTTTCTCTCAATATTTTGTCTGTGATGAAACTTAGCGAGGAATTAAAAAAAGGACATTTCATTACTAATTAGCAACTAGAATTTAGTTAAAGAATGATCCCTCTTTATTCTCTCGTTGAGGTGACTTAGCAAGGAAAAAGCCAAAGAATTTTTTCTCACTAGTTATCTCTTTTTTGTGGGTTATATGAGTATTTGGATCTTTTTCTCATAATTATGCCATTAGTGGACATAGAGAAATAACTTAAATATTTTCATGCATGTTTTGTCTTTTAATAAAAAGATAAGATATTTTAATACAAAGCACAAATATGAGTGTTGCTAACCTTCACAATATTAATGAGGTGGTTAGCAATTCTTATATTTAAAATATATATAAATTTGAAATATTAGTATACTAAATGCGTGGGTTGAATTGTCATATCTACTCCAGGATACTCAAAGAATTTAGATTTGCAAAGAGATTATTTTAGTTGACAGGAAGAGATATTTTTTTTAATAATTTGAGTTCCATTTTTTGAAAAATACTATAAAGTTTAAATTTTAAATTCATAAAATAAATATATGAAATGCAACTTTAAAATTATCCCAAAAAAAATCCTAACAAAATTAGAGGACACCCAAGTAACTGTAATAACAAAAGAAAATATCCACAATAGCATTTTGGATGCACGGTGGAATGGAATGTAAAATTTATGAATGGAGATATGTTATTGTTCTTATTAAGGAATAGATTTGAAGCATTCATATAAATTCATCTAGATTTTAATAAATTTTTATTAATTCTAACCATATATATATACAATGTTTTTAAAATTGGACCGGTCATTGAATCGGTGGTGGTACTGGTTCATGGTTCATTGGTTGAACCATGATTTAACCGTGGTCGAACTGGTAATAATTAAATGTATTATTTTAAAAAATTTTATGTATTAAAATTTTAATATAACAAATAAATATTAGTAAATTTTAAATATTTGATTACTAATTCAATATTTCTTAAGATATTATAAAAATTAATGTTTAATTTAAAATAAAAATTATCTATGATTAAAAGTTAAAAATATTTAATATTAAATTTTTAGAATTTCTAAATTATATTAAGATTCTACTTATTATTAAAAAATAAAATAATAAATAATGATTTTAGCTAAGTACCTTGATATTTGAGAGAAATGTCTTTAGGAAATTGAACATAATAGAAAACAAGTTTAAAAATAATTAATTATGCACATTTTATTTTTCTTATATTCTCTTTCTTTAAAAAAAAATTTTCATATTTCAACTCCCTCATCTTTTTTATTACTTTCTATTTTTAATTTGTCAAATTTATTTAAGATAAATTATTCTATTATATAAGAAAAATTAAAAAAAAAATTGTTTTAGATCGGTTCAAACTAGTTTTTTGGTCCGATTTTCATTGGTTTTCACCAATTCTTGATCGGTTTGACTGATTTTTTGATTAGTCGATTTTCAACTTCAACTGAATTGGACCAGGGACTGATTCCTGGTCGAATCAGTTGAACTGGCCAGCCTAGTCTGGTTTTGAGAACCATGTATATATATTAATTTTAAAAAATAAAATATAAGATAAAAAGAACCTTTTAATAGACCGATAGTTCCTATACTTGTCTGGCCTATTAGTCAGTCATTAGCCTTTGTCATATGTATGAAAGTCCATGATATGTCATGCACCCTCATGGGATGATGAGTATTTGAAGTCATCACCAGCTGTTTCCATATAAATACCATCAAGCTTGTCCTTGTCTCTTGGGCTTGGATCCTTTTGCCTCTTTTAAGAATTTATTTTAAAACTACACATTATTTGGGTTAAAAGCTTTCAAGAAAAATTTATCTAATTTGCTAAAATATTATAATATTCTTAACTTAAAATACAATATAAGTTATAATCGTATGATGAGTAGTGGATATATAATTATTGTAAGATTTTCATTTTTTGTTACTTTTTATTTTAAAATAATTAAAATAAAATAAATAATAAATTACTCTCTACTCTTCCAAGACATGTTTAAATTAGACAAAATTTTTTATTTTCAAAAATTACATTTTTAATTCAAAAATACATTACATTGACTTTATTACAATAAAAAATAAACTATAATGATAATTCTTTTAACTAAAATACCATTATATATATTATTTATATAATATAACAAGTATTAAATATATATTTGATTATTATAAAAATAATTAATTCTTTAAATTTAAAATAAAATAATAATTTTTAATAAAAAATTAATAGCATTACTATAAAATTTTTAAAATATAATTTTTAAATAGGTTATAATTTTAATAAAAGAAATTAATATTATTTTTAAAGGTATTTTGGTTATATTTATTTTAAAAAATTGTATATATTTTTATAATAAAATTTTTTATAATTTAAATATGTTAAGAAAAGGAAGAATAACGAATCCTATAAAATAAATTTACATAGCATACATTTGTTTTTTTTATTATTTAATAAGAAATTATGGATTGTCAACTTCATGAAGTGATATTTCACGAAGTTCATTTGCACAAGGGAATATATACAAAGAGAATCTTAGGTACTCTTGGAGCACCAGCTCATCCATACTCCATCCAATAAAATGTTTTCAACTTATTTAAGTGGAACACACATTTTTTTCATTCTTTCCATAGGATTAGCTTTTCACCTGGTAGCCCAGTTTCCTACTTTCCCCAAGACCCTTTCATCCATTTTGTTAGCCATAGCATCAATAGCATTGTCCATTTCTTTCAGCATCTCTCTATTAGAATGCTGACGAAGTTCATGCTATCGAAATTGTTGATGGGGCACACAATGCGAGATCGTTCACCACGCTACCATAGCTAACAAACACATGGTTTCCTTCAGCCTTCTCCATTCACAGATCCACAACCTATTTCCCTTCTGAAGCAAGATTCTTGAATCGAGTTTCGATTTGGCTTTTGATTTGTCGTAAGATTTCTATGTTGCCAGTAATTGGTTCGAAGACACACATGAGATTCTTCATCAGTTGGCTAGGGTCGATTTCCTACTACCATGGATGCAATTGCGCAAGATGAGAACCCTTTTGTTTGTTTGTGTCTTTTTTTTTATGTTTTGCTTTTTGATTCGTATTATCTTTGTTTAGATGGTGTGTGGACCTCAGTTCTGTATCATCTCCATTGCTGATTAGTCTATTTGTTCCTAAGCTGTGGGTTGTTTGGTCTCAAGATTTGCATTTTTCTTCTTTCTTCGATCCATATCACTTTTGTTAGCTGATATGTGAATGTTATTGCTATTGCACCTCCATTTTTGATTAGTTAGTTTTGTTATTAATGATTGTTTATGAGGCTAAGTTTAATTTAAAGTTGAGTTGAAATGTTTTTTGAATCTTAGTTGCCATGATTTTGGTATTTGGTGGCTTGTGTGTAGGCTAATTTCTTTTTAGTGACTTGATTTTGATTCAGATTAGGCGTTGAATGCTTTGAATGTTTCAAGTAGAAATCTAACCTCCATCACAGCTAAATATATATTTTGACCTTTTTTATAGATTTTTTAGCATGGATAATATAATAGTAGAAATGTTTATTTGACATTCGCAAAATTCTTGTTTAACATTAGCCAACCACATTTTGCATCATTTACTATTTTTTCTCATTTCATTTACTACTGCTTGTTCGTTATATTGCCCCATATAGAACAATAGAAGAAGAAGAAAAAGAAATAAGGGGAGTTCTGTGAATATAAAGAGGATTATTGAGGTGTGGTGAAGAATCAGTTGGAGTGGAAGTGTCACCCTTCACATTCATCATCATCTTCATCAAATCTATTTTATCCTCTTCTGTGTAAGACCCGACGTGCATGATGTATGGGAATGGAGTGAAGTTTGACTTTTCAATGCAGATTTTGCAGCTGCCACACACCAGCTTTCTTCCTTCTGTAACTTTACAGATATATCCCTCCTTCTAATTACTTTAAGTTGGTTTTTTGGTCATTTAGCATCCAAACTTCTGCAGTACACATCTTGTCCAGCAGAGAAGTCGCAGAAGCAGACTCTGCATCTTCATCCTTGTTCGCTGGACGCTGCCCTTCTGCTTCTTCGAGCTGTGAGTTACTCTCTACTACATCTCCAGTAAGTTGCTTCATTCAAGTCGTATAACTTCTTTTGCTGGACGAAGGCTGGTGCTGATCAAAAACTGCAATTTATTTCTCCTCTGTTCAGCGCTACTTTGCAGTCCCTGTTTGAGTTGCTGTTGCTGGTGCTTGCTCCTTGAATTTTGTTAAGTTTTTGCTGCTGGTTATTGGTGAAATCACGCCAGAAAATTAATCTCCCAGGTCTGAAATTTCTGCCATATGAATTGTTTCTGCTGGGTTCATCTTTTCCCCTCTACTCATGCCATTTTACTTCTACTGGTTTGCCCTTCTTGCAGCTCACTCTCTCTTCATTTCAGCTGAGCTTCGTGGCTGTGTGTGGCTGGTAGATTAACGCCGTAGAGGTTTCTCTAGGCTTGGAATTTCTGATGTATGTATTGCTTCTTCTGGTCTCCTCTTCATGCGTCTCCCTCCTCTATTTTCTTAATTCTGTGATGTGTTTTCTGTTGTGGCCAGCCGAGGGAAGTCCTGTGCAGAAGACAAAAAGGTGGTACAGTGATTTTAGTTGGAATAACTCTGACTCCCTTCATGCTGAATTGTATCTCCACTTTCCTATATGCTAATTCTTCCTATTTTCCGCATCTACTTCCCAATTTAAGACCAAATTCTAGTGTGCTTCTTCTTACTTGCTAAATTCTATTTATGCAGAACAAGCTTCCCTTTAACGTGTGGCTGCAGATTGAAGATGGTATGCGTTTCCTTTATTTCTGGGTTTTGAGTTTAGCTCCTAAATGGAATTAGGGAAAAGATGGCACAATATATGTATATTGTATATATGGTATGAGTATGGAAGGCGTGAAAATTAGTAGAGGAATAAATTTCAAAACAAGATAAGTTTTGTATGAGATCATTGGAATAATTCACCCTCTAAAATATGATGAACGGGTATTGTAGGGTATTCAGGAGATTGAGGCATAGCTGAGAAAAGGGGCAGGGAATTTCTATAAAATCTTGGAAGGTGAGTAAATAATACGGACCGTGAGTAATGAGAAATTTTTATTTTGTTACTAAGTTTCCTTGCAGTGTTCAAAAAAATTCGGTGATCTAATTATGGAGATATATATTTAAATGTTGTCATATGCATGTTTACCAAAAAATTGATTCGAACATGAATTTTTCAAATTGACAGATGTTTGAGTTATTTGGAAATTTTACTATGAAATCGATCTAGAAGGTATTTTGTCTGAGATGTAAAATGGGAAAAATACATTATTTTATGAAGTTATCTGCTCAGAACCCTATAGCTAACAGTAGTGGATGTTAGCCCTGGTGCACCATGATCTGTACCTTAGCTAGCAGGGGTGGTGCTAGCCCCGTGTGTAGGCCACCACACGTGGAGTCATATTATTTTCGCAAGCTGAATGCTTTGCGTTTGTATTGATTTTTCCCTGCGAGCTGTGTGCTCTGCATCTGTTCCAATTGGTTCTGCTCAGATGCTTTCAGTGCATTTTGAGAAATAATTTGCATAAAGCATGTTTCATACGGTATTTCTCTCTCTCTCTCTCTCTCTCTATATATATATATATACATATTTGACCCTATGTTTGTTTTAAAGAGGTTGGCATTGCTTATTCATTGAGTATCAAACTCATTTTTTTTTCAAAAATATTTTTTCAGAGAGCAGTGCGGACCCTAATCTACCTCCAGCAGCCTACTAGTGGTCGGTCTCTTGGTTGCTTTTGTTGGCGAGCCTGCAGTTACTCATGTGGGTGTATTTTGTTTGTATAGGTGTAACTTATTTTGTCCTGAATCTTGTAAAGTTGGCTCTACTGAATCATAGATAGGGCATCTCCACTCCTCGGAAATCTCTTTTGGTCTGAATGGATATGGGTTATCCCTTTTGGATGTATTGTGTTGGTTGACAATTTGTAGAAATATCGGGAGGTTTAAAATATAGAGGAGACTTTGCCGAAATTTCTACAAATGTCCTTTAAAAGAAAAGCTTATACATTTTATATGACTAAAAAAAAATGATACCCACCATTACTCTCTTTATTTTTCTTCTTTTGCGCCAACGTACTTAAATTGTGGGATGTGACATTCTGTATATGCACTGCAGGTCCTAAAATTTTGTCTTTTGGATCATTCATTTTCCATTTGTTTTGGCAAATTTTGTTTTGGGTGCACCTAATAGTCCTTTTTATTCCAAATATGCATATTTGTTATGGGCCCATACCATTCCTAAAAGTTATTGATTCTATTAACCAATAAAGTCAGAGATTTTGGAGTTGAATGCTATTGTCTATATGTATTTGTGGTGTCTGAAGAAAATATTTTTATACCATGCAGGAAATTTTAATGCTACTGGCTCTCCAAAAGCTTTTAAATGACCAAATGAGTTTTATTTCTATACAGGTGTGGCACCAGAGATTGAATTGGCTGTGAAAGATATTGCCAAAAGTATTTAAAAAATTCAAAAAAAGTACCAAAAGATGCTAAGAAAGCTACTTCTTAAGCAGTAGAAAGAGAAGAATAGGCTGAGTGCAATCAATGAGGACAAAAAGGCTAATCTTAGGGAAAAATACAAACAAAGTCAGCTGTTATTCATTATTGTTTTCCTAATGATGTAAAGAGATCAGAAAAACTTAAAATTTTGTTGAACCAAATGATGTGATGAGGTCAAAAAAAGTGAAATATTGGGCATAAGATAGATTAAACATGCTTCTTTGTCAGCTTTGTTGAACCAGGCTTCATGTCAGCAAAGAGGCTAATTTACAAATTTAGCTTAGGACATGAAAGTAGATTGGATATTGTAGATTGAATATTGTAAATGTTATATAAATATTGTGAATGTTGAAAGTAGTTTGAATATTGTGAATCATGTGTTGTACTTTGAGGATCTTGTTAATCATTTGCAATGCCAATAATGTGTTTTATTTTCTGCTATACTTCTTCTTCTCTCAATTGTTAGTTGTTATTCACATATATTAATTATACTTTGATCTTAATGGGAACCTGGTTTCTGGACTAAAGCAGGACTTAATTATGCATTGAACCAAAAGTAGTTTTTGGACAGAAGCAGAACCAATTTTTGCATTGAACCAGTTTTGGTTCTACCCAAAAGTTATTTTTGGCTTAGTCCAAATCTAGTTTGTGGTATGCTCCTGGACAGAATCAGATGGGAAAGCCACAAAACTGTAATCACCATTTACATTTCATTGCAAATATGAGAATGTGTAATCATATAATCATCATTTACTTACAAAATGGTTAGCCATATACAAAGTTGATATTCTAACATACAAAATCAATGATATGATGTACAAAAAAATGATTTGACCATATCAAAAAAAGATGACCATATACTTGTCATTTGGCCATATACAAAAAATGACATATTAAGCTGTACATCAATAACACCAATAAATTTGAACTCTAATCTTATGAAAGTGCATTTGAAGGTCCCCAATTACATGGACTTGTTTCCTACAAAGGCCATTGGGATAAATTAGACAACAATCTATGCAATCTTAATTTTTTAAGAAATTATTATATTAAATCAATCAATATCAGTATTTAAAATTTACCTGACTTAAATAATTGCCCTTGTCCATCATGGGGAACATCTTATTAGAAGGAATAATAGGCCTACTTATATTCCAAGTGTCATAATAGAGTTATTGTAGGATCATAGGATAACCTGAGTGAATAAACTAAATTGTATTGACCTATAACATTACACATAACTCAATTGAATAGATTGTCATAAACACAATACTTTATTATCATATTAACAAATTTCATAACCACATATGCACTTATTGGTAGATATGTATAACCAAATGTTTGAGGAAGGGAAATAAGGTTTGGTGTAGTTGCTGCAACATCATCCTCTTTTTTTTTTGTTTTTCTAAAAAAGAATTAGATGTTAGAAAAAGATAATTTATATATATATATATATATATATATATATATATAAAGAAATATCTACAAAGATTATTTCTTACTTGATTTTTTTTGCTTTTCAAAATGACCTTTTCTTCTACCATTAGAAGTTCCCTTTGGCTTTTCTTTAAGAAGGTCAAGGATTTGTCCAACTTCTTGAGCTTGATCCTTGTTATTAGCATAAATCTCCTTCTTTTTTTCATTGGTGGTACTTGCATTCAAAGTCCATTTATGTAGAAATTCTTGAACTTGTTGAGATCCATATTTAATAACAACCCCCATAATTTCTTGAGTTTCCTTGTGGTCTTGTGTTGCCAACACAAGATTATAGAAAGATCGCATGATAGAATTGCAGTATACAATTTTTGGATCCTTACTAATGTCACCAATCCATGTATTTTTACCATCAAGCTTACATTCAATAAAATTTTCATTCTTGGATCACTATTTTAAGAAGTATTTGTTTGGAACTTTTGTCACACATTTAATGTTATAAACTCTTAATGCATGTGAACAAAGAATTCCCGTTAAGTTAAATTTCTTACAGCTATAAGTAACATCCTCATTAGAAGAATCAAATTGTACAACCCACTTCTTTGAATCTTTTCCCTCCACCTACACCTCGTAAGAAAAAGTATCTCCTTGTCTCTCCATTTCTTGGAAGAAGATCCCCACTCCATCTAAATACTCCTTCTCAAATAATTTGAAAATTTTATGAGTATAAATCTTGGATGCATGATACAAGGTACTACTATTCTTGATGGTATAAAAGGAAACATTTTGGCTATTACGAAAATCTTTTTCAGCCTCAAAAGTTCTCCATCATTCTACCATCTTCCCAAAAGCTAAAAAAAATTGTGTAAGGGTAGTTGTTTTGGTAGATATTTTACCCAAAACACTATTAGTGCTCTCACTCCTTTGAGAAGCCTTAATATTTCCAAAAAACATATCTTTTCTAAAGGTAGTTGACCATTTATGTCAAATTTTATACATATTGTTCAACCAACTATGTTCATGGAGGTTATATTTCTCAATCATTGCATCCCATGTGGTTTGAAATTCTTCTTCTGAGTCACATTCTTTCATGCAGTTTTGAAACAATAATTGAAACCCACAGTTGGAGTTGAGAGATTCTAAATGAGAGGGAGCATTTTTTGATATATGCCATAAGCATAAGCGATGCCTAGTATTAGGAAATATTTTCTGAATTGCTTTAGCCATAGTAGCATCTTGATCAATAACAATAGTTTTTGGGTGTTGGTCTTTCATAGATTGTAGAAATTGACCAAATAACCACTTAAATGACTTAGTTGATTCATTCATCAAAAAAGCACAACCAAATATTACATTTTGCCAATGATGATTTACCCTAACAAAAGGTGCACAAATTAAATCATACTTATTTGTACGATAAGTAGTATAAAAAATCACTACATCTCCAAAACAATCATAATCAACTTGTGATCTCCTATCCCGCCAAAAGACATTTGTCAAATGTAAATCTTCATCAAATTGAACAATATAATAAAACATGGGATCTTTAACTTGTTGACTTTGTAAATGATTAACCAAACTTTGACCATCCCTAGCTTCTATTAGTTTAAGCTTTTGATTGTTGACATAATTATAATAATCCTTTTTGGAAAATCCAATCTTGTCAAAGCCATGAGTTTCTTCACCCAAATAACTCCACATATCCTTGGTCCTAATTCTAGTATTGACCATAGAACTAATAACATCAACCTTATCAACAGGAATGTTTCTCGCAAAACGCATTAAGTGTTTATACTCTGGTTTCACAAGCTCATGATTATGCTCAGTTATCAATTTAGTAATTTTCCACAACCTATCTATTTGAACCAAAAAATGAATCATTGTTTGGCACTTTGTTCTTGTATTTAGTTTACTAAATGAACCACCACTACCTTTTTCAAAATCTTTGGATCCTTCCTTTGATCACACATATTCTTTTATACAAATTTTATTGGTTCCAGCAAAATAAGTTTATTTCCATTTTCTTATAAAAAAACCCAAGTGATACCCATACTCTGAATATAAGGCATAAGCTTCATTTCACAATTAGCAACTCGACCCAAGTAAATATTTTTACTCCCAAAACTTGCATCTACACTCATAGATTTTTCTTTTTCACTTGTATCATGTTCTGTATCCTTCATTACATTCACGTGTGAATCATCACAATCATCCATTCTGTATAATATTAAAAATATCAACACTTATAAATAAAAAGCCAAATAAAAAAGATAAAAATTATCACATTAGTAAAAAAAGAGAGAGATAAATATTTGGCATGTTTTCAATTTTTTTTCTTTTGGTTCACAATAGTAGCTACTTTAGAAATAAAAAGCCAAAAAAGAGTATGGGATATTTGTATTAAAAATAACAAAAACGCACCTATAGAACCTTTGCTCGTTTGTAATGGTTTTCCTGGCTTTCACTAGCGTCTTTTTGATTTCTCTCCAATGTATACTGACTTGTTTTTTTTGCCAATTTCAACTGAAGCAGATGTAATATGACCACTTTTTGGCAGGATGTGAGTGAATGGTGAAAATAGTGCGAGACCTGCCATTTGGTTTTTGGCGTGATAAGAAAAAAAAATGAAATGGTGAATGGTTTAATTGATTATTGGGTATAGAAGGTAAAACTTCTGGAAAAAAATTAAAAAATTAGTGGATCTCACTTAGATGAATTAAAAGAATTTTATTGGATAGAGTACATGTGAGCTGGTGCTCCAAGAACACCTAAGATTTGCTCATCTATACACATGTGAGGGCAATTATATATTATGAGCATACATGTATAGTTTTGTGATATATTAAAAAGACTTTAAGTAGAGTTGATTTGAAAGCAACGGTAAGGATATTATAGTATTTATTGTAACAATTCGAGTCTTTTTTTTTAATATTAGATACTTAAATTCTCATACCCAAACTTATATACCCAGAGAGATTTTAAATTGAAAAAGTTTCTTTTTTTAAAGTTGAGAATTGTCTATATGAAATTTATTTATATAAAATTAAAAAAAATAAAATTTCTCTAACGAATATTAATATAATTCAAAACACATAGAATTCCTTTTGGATAATTTTTTGCTATTTTTTAATTATTAAATTAGCTATTATAAATAAATAAATACACTATATATTTATGATGAGATGAGTATCATACTACTTAGATCTAAACCCAAACACTTAAAATTTACTAAACAAATCTTTAGGTGGAGTCTAAAGCATAGATTATTTTTTTATTTCCACATTCAAATTAATTCCAACGGATAAATTTTAGGATTGTTTATAAAATATTTGTACGATTTTGTCCATCGCAAATCCAAAGCTTTGAGCAATGTGATTAGTTGACATTAAGGATAGTGCCTACCATCGCTTTATATATAGTTGAATAAAGCACACGCTGCAAAAAAAAGAAAGAAGAATTAATGATATTTTCATCCCTAATCTAGTAAATTTTGTTCTAAAACTTTCAATTGCAATAAATTTGCTTTTCGTTGCAAATCGGTCTCAAAACAAGGATAGAATAACCTACTTTAATTTAGAGACATAAAATTTTGTTCCTAAATTTGTCTTATAAATAGGAAATATATTATACAGCAGCGGGTTTGACCGCTGTTAATGCTACAAAAAAACAGTTTCCATTCCCATTGCAAACACCAGTTGCATTCCTTCCCACCGAAACATCAACCTATATATATACATCGCCTTCTAAAACAAATATTTAAGACAACCTTGATCACATTAAGTAAAAAAATATTGAAATAATGTTAGAACCTGTGGAAGACCATTAGTAATGAGAAATATCAATTCATCTGTCCATCAATAAAGTCAGAGGGAAAATAGTGAGAAGTATCCATGGCACATTCATCAGAAAAGAAATATAAGCTAGCAACGTTATGTCTAATCTAAAAGCACTGAACTAATCAGCAGCTCAAGCACAAAAAATAACTTACGATGGCTATCCGTGAAAGATCGACCAAGAAATAATTAGATTCCAGGATATATATATATATATATATATATATATATTAATAATCTTAACTTGTGAAAGTAGCTAAAGCCAGTTTCAATTTAGAAGCAACTCCAAAATTAACCAGTATTATGAAAAGATTAGTTGAATGGGGGATTTGGTGAGGTTTGCAAGTTGTACAACATCAATTTTGATTTTAGAAAATGAAATCTCTCAAAATTCCTTAATTTTTTGTTTTCAAGATGGTTATTTTCAATAGTTAGTTAAGTTTGTGCTTGGGTTATACTTCCTGTTCAACAAGAATAACTGCGTGGAAGCTATTAAGCAGCTGTAGACAAAGTGCAGACACTATAAAAATGAGGTTGTTACGATGGTACAACTTCAATACAACAGGCTACTTGGGTTTAGCTTAAATGAAGAAGAAGAAGGAAAAAAAAATACTCATCTTTAAATTTGAGCCCAACAAAAGCCTGGACCATTTTCTTTTTGATAATATTTGCATATTTTTTTCTACATTTAGGTGCACTTATAATTAACGTATCATAATTTTTTTATTAAACGATTGGTTTGAATGAAGTAATTAGTTCTGCATGGATATGAATCTAATTTCTTATCTTATACTTGACTTTTGGTTAGCTATACAGCTGGACTTGCAAGGGGATCTTTTTTTTTTTTTTTACAAATATTCACAAATTAGAATCATATATTGTGATCTCAAAGTTAGTAATGTATTGTTGGATGAAAATTTAAATCTCAAGATTGCTGGTTTTGGCATGGCTAAGACTTTTGTATTTGATCAAACTCATGCAAGCACAAATAGTAGTTGATAACTAGCCAGCATGTTCTTGAAATCAAAATTTCAGTACCAATTGCTTTATGTCATAATTCATAATGGATAAAACGAAGAGGCCATTTGTATATAATGTATGTTGTTTATATATGGGCTCCTTGTCTTCAAAATATGCAATGTATGGGCAAACTTCAGTTAAATCCAATGTGTATAGTTTTAGTGTCTTGATTATATATATCAGTATAGCAAGGAGAGAATACACCTTTTCGTAGGGCAACGCGAAAGACCTATTAAGCTATGTAAGTTGATTCTAAAGTCAAACAACTCGAAATGGAAAAGTATATTAGTTAAGAGAGATCAAAATCTTGAACAAATTGATTACGTGATTATTGAATTTGCAGGCCTCGAAGATATGGAGGGAAGGGATAACACTTGAAGTGCTGGATCCTGCTCCAAGGGAATTCTTATTCAAGAAATGAGGTTACCAGATGTGCATCCATGAAAAAGGATATTGACATTGAAAGAAGAGACAGAGCAAGGAAAGAGTTTCACCAATAAACAAATCTTCCACGCGCAAAAGTACATTTATTCTCAAGTAATTGTCTGTTCTTTGATGTTAAATAGCATATGCATCAATTGTAAAAAAAAAAAGGAACTTTTACTTTTCCTCTTTAATTTGTGAAAATCTTTGCCATCATGATTATATATGTTTGATACTCCAACAAGATGTACTACTAGTAATTAATCTATTGTAGCCATTCATGTAATGTTTCCTATTTCCTACACCAGCCTATGGTCTGAGTTGAGTTTTTAATAAAAAGAGAGCTTCCTCTCTTTCACGCTGCAGAATTGAAATAGAATTATTTAATAACAGGGGATCCTGTTTATAGCAACAACGAATTCGCCTACCAATCTTCTTTTGACCATACCATTTCTGACTTCTACCCTCGATATTTTTTTTTCCTAGCTAGACAAGACGTGCGGTTTTTATAAGTATATGTGTCTGCATCGATTCTCATGGCAATAGCTTTCCAAGACGTTAGTAGGAAATTATCATTCAAAAGATAAATACTATAGCACGCTTGAATTGACTTTGTTCATCGAATTGCATTAACCAATTGAAAATAATAGTTTCCAGAGCGCCGGCATCATCACTGAAGCCTCAGATGACCCTACTAAAGCTTGACTTGGTTGCCTTATTTGATTTACTTGTGTATGGTGTCAAGGCATTAATCCCTTATCGGCGAGGGCAAACTTCGTGCCAATAGTTCTCCCGCACTTGCTATTAAAATTAAGAAAAGAAAACTCTATTAAAATTAGGAAAAATTATAAATTTCAAGTTAAAAGTAGGTTAAAATAGTATTGTAGCCCTTTAACTTTATTTATTGTTTTTCAAAATAGTCCTCAAAGTTTTAAATTCATCCTATAAAAATCCTTTTTGATGAAATTCATCTTTGCCTTTACTGATGTGGACTTCAAGTGCCTTTCTTCTTCTTATTTAATAATGAGGTGGTAGACGAAACAACATTTATCAAAATACAAACAGAAAAGGAAAAATTATTTATTTCGCCCTTATAGTTTACATCAATTTTCAAATTGGTCCCT
Source organism: Erythrophleum ivorense (assembly GCA_026724425.1). Taxonomy (NCBI): domain Eukaryota; kingdom Viridiplantae; phylum Streptophyta; class Magnoliopsida; order Fabales; family Fabaceae; genus Erythrophleum; species Erythrophleum ivorense. Next base: position 1,036,077 of record JAIUCV010000200.1, on the reverse strand, counting down.
CTAGTTTAATTTTTTTAAAAGAAAAATCATCCCTATACTTTTCAAACGTTTCATGGTTAATTCTTATAATTTCCAATCATTAAAATGTTACTTCGGACCAGGTCATGTGTGATAATGTCGTGATGACGTAGCAAACTGAATCTGACTTGGTTGCCACGTTGGAGGTATGAGAAGACTTAAAATGCTGAATATGATAAAAGGCAGACTGAAGTGTATATTTGCCCATAAAAGCCATAATCCATCTTGCTTTGGGAAAAAGCAGAACGCAGAACGCCAAAAACGGAGGAAGCTCTGCCTTAACCTCTCTGTGTTCTGCATTTTCCCAGAGCATGGAGCTTGCGTTTTATCTGCGTTTTCCCAAAGCAAGATGGCAGCAATTGTTCTTGTGTTGGAGCATAGACACTAGTTTCAAATAGAATATTGCTGGAGCACAGACATCAGTTTCAAATATAATAGTGGTAGCAGTCGTTCTTGTAACCCTTTTGTTTCTCATGCGTTTGTTTTATTGCACACTAAATGTTGTCTTAGTAGCCATTATCATTATTGCTGTGACTGGGCTAATAGATTACCAAGCTGCATATAAATTGTAGAAGGTAAACAAGATCGACTTCTTGGCTTGTTTGTGCTCTTTTTGTGGTATCGTGTTCATCTCAGTACCTATAGGCCTGGTATAGCAGTATGTTTTCGATTCCTTTGTTTCTTGTTATTAAAAAGCTAATAATATTACAAATGACAAGAAAAGTTCTTAGATGGACATAGTATGACATTAAAAGACTAAACTAATCATTGTCAGAGTGAAGAGTGTATTAATATGCTTACATGTCAGTGAATAATTAATTTGGTCTATTAATTTTTACACTTTGTCCACTTAAGGATTTCTTAACAAAGCTAATATGATACATGTCTATTGACTTGGCCAAATTGTTCATGTAGGAATATCGGTCTTCAAGATCTGTGTTCAGCCAAACACTGTGGTTTTGGGAAACATACCAGGAACATATATACACCATAGCTTAAACCAATACAGAGAAGCTTCAAGGATTCCTTCATTTCTCATCCTAGCTGTTGAGTCACCCATTTACTTGGCCAATTCAACTTACCTGTAAGAAAGGTCAGTGAAGGCTATTTGTAGATCGATAAGTAACACCATTAGCCTTTTGGCACTTGGGAGTTTTTCTGCCTGCAACAAATACTAAAAAACCTAAAATTTCCGAGTTTGTCTGCTTCATTATAGCAGAGAGAGTGAAAATCGAAGTCTTGGTCCAAGAGTGATTCTTCTCCCAAAGGTTAGAACCAGACGATGAAGAAGAAGCCAAAAACGAAGGAAGCACTACCATAACCTCTCTACGTTTTGCGTTTTTCAGAGCTTGGAACCTGTGTTTATCTGCGTTTTCGCCAAGCAAGATGGGCAGTGCGTTTTATGGGTAAATGTACATTTAACCTCCGTGTTGTCATATTTAGCATTTTAAGCCTTCTCAGATCTCCATCGTGGCAGCCTAGTTAACTAGTTTGTCGTGTCATCATAGTGTTATCACACATGGACCTGGTAGGGAGTAACCTTTTAATGGTTTGAAGTTGTAGGGACTAAACCTGAAACTTTGGAAAGTATAGGGATAATTAAAAAAAAAAAAACTATAAGGATCAATTTAAAAATTAAGCTAACTTTTAGGAACCGAATAATTAATTTTTCCAAAAAATTGTCAGATAAAATAAAGCAACACATTGACATCGTCTCTCCCGTTAATTTTTCCTCGCCTTTCTGCGTATCTCGTTTAAACGGGTAAACACTATAAAATTGCATTGCTATAGGAAGAGACGTCCCCCGTTGGTCTCTTTCCCTTTTTTTTGTACAAAGCAGATACCAAATGCAACCTGATCTCCCCCAACCAACCAACCAAACCCTTCTATCACCAAAGCAAATTTTCAAGCTGGGGTTCTTTCCTTCAAGCAATGCCAAATGGTTTCTAGGCATATGGTATAAGAACATTGAGGTTAAAACAGTGGTTTGGGTTGAAGACAGACGCCCACTTGGGAATCCCTATGGAATTTTCAAGATCAGAGACGGGAAACCTTGTTCTTCTCGATCAAATAGGAAATCCCATATACATATATGGTCCTCAAATCAAACCACAGTTTCGACTTCAAACCCAGTTTTTCAACTTTTAAATTCAAGGAATTTGGTTCTAAAAGAAGCAAACCAGAACGACAGCACAAAATATCTATTGTAAAGCTTTGATTACCTCATACTCTGTTACCAGGCATGAGACTCTGTTGGAACTTCAACACCGGAATGGAGAGACACATAATGTTGTGAATGGTCACTGTAGAAGACCCATCCATCGGAGATTTCTCTTTAAAGCTAGATTACCGACGCCTCCCACAAATTTTCTTGGCAAACAAACAGAAAATAGTGTACCGACGGGGCCTTGGAATGGCGATAGATTCAGTGGAGTACCCGATGCAACCCCATTAGATTCCATCAGGTTTATGTTAGATTATTTAGTTATATATCTTGAGGTGAATGACTTGCGGCAATACAAGAAGAGGGGAAGAATTAACGGGAGAGACGATGTAAACGTGTTGTTCTGTTTTATTTTGCTATATATATATATATATATATATATATATATATATATATATATATATATATATATATATTAATTTAGATAAATGATGATTTGTCCCCACCTCATCATTAAAAAATAAAAATATAGATATTTGTACTCCACATCACCTAAGCCAAAATGAATTTTATTAAAAATAATTTTTATAAGATAAATTTAAAATTTTAAAAATTATTTTAAAATTAAAAAATAAATTTAAAATAATAAATAAAATTAAGAGACTAACACTATTATATTTTAACTTAAAAATATTTATATTAAGAACATTAAATTTTAAAATTAATACAAAAGATTCAAAAAATTAAAAATTTAAATTACATTAAAAAATTATAATATATAATTTTAATTAAAAATTTTAACTCTTACTTTATTAAAATAATTTTAAAATTCAAAATTTTTTAATATAAATATTTTTAATTTAAAATCTTTAATTATAATTTTCTCTTCAAATTAACAAAGAAAACTACACAAACTACAAAACTACATTGCCATCTCTAAAACCAACTAAGCCTTCACCGTTACCGTCTCCATCGTCATGGCTTCCTACAAACTTGTGTTCTTCCTCTTCTTTATTAGCGTCTTCTATTCTGCTACTACTAATCCTGCTGGCCCTAATTATCTTAGCTGTGACGTTCGCTATGAATTGTACCGTTTCTATTATTCTGCTGCTCAGCCAGCTGTAGCACCGGCACCTACACTAGCTGCATTTTTTCCTCCTACAAATTCTTCAGAGCCTGAAGATAAGTTCAGATCATATGCTTTCTCATTTTATATTTTTAAAATAGATAAAAAAATCATATAATTTAGACATATATCAAAGGATGAGAGGGTAATTTATTCAAATATTTATATTACTAGATTAATTTAAAACTATTTCCATTCTTCATTTGATCGAGGGAAAAAAAAGCTTTTGAGATAAGTAATTCCAAGAAAGAATAAACTGCTATTACTGTCATCAATTTAGTATTTAAAAGTTTATTAACATCAATTTAATCCAAATATTTTAAAAATTATTATTCGCCTTAATTTAGAACTAAATTAATGATGTCATTAAAAATTTTTAAGGACTGAATTGATAGTAATAAGTTTTAAGACACAATTGATGATAATAAATTTTTAAAAACTAACTTAGTTTTCATTAAACCTTTTGTAATTAGAGAGGTGACATGAATAGTATAGTATGTAGAGGTCTAATTAAAAAGAGTGATAGTATATGAGATCATTTGAGATTAGCCTAAATGGTAAGTGTAGAATGAGAATATAAATAGTGTTAAGAATTCGATCCCTATAATATAATAAAAAAGAAAAAGAGATTGATGGTATATGGCTCGTTGGATACTCAAATTTAGGAAAGCACTTGTTGAGGAGTTCTTGAGGGGATATAACTTGCTTGGTCTTATGGCTTCAGCAAAGTCGTCTTTAAAATTTACTCCACTGTTGGTAGAAGGAATCAATTCCCCTCAAAACCACATCGCTGATTTATACAACATTTTCTCGAGGAACATGGATAATAACAATTGGAAGGTTAAAGTTCTGTATCAGCGGAAGGAAGCGAGTATATCAGAGAGGTCCAGTAATTTATGATACGGTGTCAAAAATAGTATAGCTCCTTATCTTCTTGCTGATTTAATGGGGACATTCATGCTCAGTGTAATATCTTTTTAGTCTTTCTTGCTCAAGTTTTTTGGCCTCTGTATTTTGCCAAAAGAAAGAACTTTTGTAAAAAAAAAAAAAAAATGTATATATATATATAATTTCTTATATCTTTATTGTTAAGTTTTATAATTAAGATATGATTAGTGTATACTTTTTGTAAATAATTGTATAATTTTTTAATTAAACTATACACTAATATATTATTATTAAAAAACTATACATTTATTATAATTTAATTGAAAATTTTAATAAGAAGGATATAACAAATTATATACACTAATCCGAAAAATGACTTTTATAAATTACACTAACTTGTAAAATAAAAATTGTATACTTTATACTCTTGGACTATAACATGTGAGTGACACGTGGAAATATCTCATGTTTACACAGGGGAAGGAAAAGGCCAAACGCCAAGGACTGTTGTGGTGGTTGTGGTTTCCATTCTTGTTACGGCTTACTTCTTTGTCTCGCCTACTCTCTCTTGCGGAGTAAAATGAAGAAGCGTCGTATGGCCGTTCTCAGACAAAACTATTGTACGTAGTTTTCATTCTGTGAGTCTTTACTCAAACATCGCTTTCTTTACTAATCAGTTTTTATAAAATAGTAATTAATCAAATTTATTTAAAAAATCACATTTATCAATTTTTAATTATAAATTATAAATTGTGATGTATTCCTAATTTATAAACAGCTGCAATTGACCTTGATCTTTGTGAAGAGGTGGTGCAACACGCTTTTTGAATGTTATTTGGCATTTTGATATCTATGCGAGAAATGAGAAGCTACATCAGTATCATATAAGTGCTTAAATAAATTATCACATAAACATTTTATTTAAGTAATTAATTAGCAATTCTGAGATAGAAATATATATATATATATATATATATATATATATAAACCTTAAATCTAACTTGACTCTTATAAAATTGCTATATATATATATGTTTGATAGGAATTTATAGCCAATTTGTGGTTGATGTAGATTTTTTTTTTTTTAATTTTGAAACAACTTATCTTTAGGTAGAGTTTTATAAGAAGCATTGAGTACTTTTTATTTGAAAAAATTATTTGATAAGCATTTTTACCAATATTATTGTGTTTGAAATATTTTGTCATGTACTTAAGAAAATAGATTAAAAAAAGTTATGGTATTTAATAATGGATTAGGCTTAAATGCAATTTTTTATATTTTTGTCATTAAGTTTTCTAATCAAAATATGACAAGTGAATATTTTTCCAATAATAATAGACAAGTATATGTTTAATCAAGGAACCATACAATTATTTATAAAAACTATACAAATATTATGTTATTATTATTTATTAGAGACCTATACGCATTTGTTATATTTTTATTGAAGAATTAGCTAAAAAAAATATAAAAATTTGCATATAAATTTTTTCTTTTAATATGTTTGAGGAGGGATATAATTGTCTTAAAAGATATTTTTTTTTTTGCTTCCACTTTTGTTTTAAAGAAGAAATTACTTCCTTCTCACATAAAAAAAAAATATTTCTACGACCACTGAAACACATCTCATATTTTTAGGAGCTGGCCAAATACCATCCTAAATTTTGAATTATTCATGCCCATTTTCCTTTCTTACACACCTACATGTCCAATTTTTCCTATTCTATTTGTCTGAATTCATAGGATTGCACCTCTTGTGGTTTCCAAAAAAAGCCTCTAAATTTCTTTTGGCATCTATTTGATAATTTCTTAATTGACAAAATTTGACTATTTTTTGTGGGTTTAACTGATAAAAGTTTTGCATTTAGATTACAGATAATTACTCAAGTGAGATGCTTAAATAGATTATTGGGAAGAAAAAGAAGAAGGAATATATAAAATGAGTATAAAGTGACGGGAAGGATATTTTAATAATTTTATATAATTAAAATTGTTTCATGTTTAATTCAATTCAGAGGGGATAAGTGCAATAGAGCTAATAAATTAAGGAATCAACTGTAACTTGTTTTTAATAAATTGAAGAGAGACATTACAATTAGGAGTAATTGAGATCAAGACAAATAAATCAAATTTTCTTACGTTATTTTTATAATATTTATGTGTAAGAAAAAGGATATATAAAAGTAATGCAAATTTGACAGTGTAAAAATAACATAACTTATGAAAAAGAGACTCTCAATTATAAATTAATTATAAAGTATATTAAAGCAACTGATTTTAGCATACTTTAAACTCTGTATATCTTCCTAGTTGGAAGTGAAAGCACCACTTTGGAGCCCTTGCAATTTAGTTTGGCCACAATTGAAGCAGCAACAAATAAGTTTTCACATTAGAACAGTATAGGCAAAGGTGGTTCTGGAGAAGTTTAAAAGGTAACAAATGCAATTAAAGAAATGTTTTATGCTTATATTTTCCACCTTTTAATCTAGTCAACTATGATTACAGGGCATTCTTTCTAATGGCCAAGAAAAAACTGTAAAAAGACTTTCGAAGAGTTCTTGGCAAGGTGCAACAGAATTCAAGAATGAGGTTTTGTTGGTAGCCAAACTTCAACATAGAAATCTGATGGCACTATTATAGGATATTGCATTGAAGAGCGAGAAAAAAAATACTTATTTATGAATATGTTCCCAACAAGAGCTGATTACTTTCTATTTGGTTTGGCTCTTCTAAACTCATTTTAACTTTTAGTTGAAATTTCTAGTTCATATATGTCATGCATGCTATTATTTATTTGGTGCCTTCTATATTTTGCTTGAGTTAATTGTTTAAAGATTATATTCATTTATTTGTCACTTGACTCACTCATGACAAATTTATGTATAAGGTCCCAAAAAAGTAGAGTATGGAATTGGTTGGAGTGTTGTAACATTATAGGAGGAATTGTTTGAGAAATTCTTTATCTTCACAGGTATTCTCGCTTTAAAATAATATATTGTGATTTTAAATCTAGCAATATTTTATTAGATAATAAAATAAATAAATAAATTTTAGATTTTGATATGGCCAAAATAGTTGCTATTAATGAAACTAAAGGCAAAACAAATAAAATTGTTGGAATATAGTAAGTTGTTGTTGTTGTTGTTATTATTATCTTCTTCCTTTAACTCACCTCTACATTTATCTTGGTATTGGTGAACAAAGAAAAATAAGTTGTGACCTAATGGAATGTGAATAATGCTTGATCTGCATAGAAAAGTTTGTCTTAATATCTATTAAGTTTTAAATGTCCAAAATGTTCTTATTGTCTATTGGATAAAATTCCAACATTGATATCATTTTTATATTTTTTTAGTGGTTATATGTTTCTAAAATATGTAATATTTTGACAATATTCTAAGAAATACAATATTTTTAATTTTGGAGTTATGATTCTAAAAATTGTTAGTAGAAAGAAAAATACGAGTCGTCATGAATTACAATATGTAGATAGCCTTCTTAAGCTATGTAAGTTGTGATAATCTGTTTCTCTTAACAATATTGATTATATACTCATATCAACACCTTTGGAGAAAAATTAATTTAACAATGTATAAGCTATTTAGAAGGATAATGATTAGAATAGTTAATTTTACTTAATTATTGTAGGCTTGGAAGCAATGGACGGATGAAAATTTGTTAGAGATATTGGATTTGAATATTAAAGAATTCGGATCATATAATAAAGTGATTAAGTGAATCCGTATTGGTTTGTTATATGTTCAAGAAAATCCAGAAGTTGGGCCTTCTATGGCTACGATGGTTTCATATCTTAGCAATGATTCAGTTCAATTGCCATCTCCACATCAACCAGCATTCTTTATGAATGGTTGAATGGAGCCTACCATTGGAAATACTGAATCAGGCTTTGATCAATATACCAACAATTCCCACTCATACTCTATCAATGAGATGTCTATAAGTAAATTCTTTCCTCATTAGTACAAGCTAGGTTTATATTTCTTCTTCTTTTCCTTGGATACTAAGGGTTTTTTTTTTTAATCTTTTGAAATCAGTGGATATTCAGCAATAGAGAAGGGATGAATTTCCACCACTCTTTAATGATTTTTTTTCCTGCTTTGTCCCAATTGTTTAAGCATTTGCTGCACCGAAACACAGTAACCAAAAATAGTTTGTTTGATGGCACAAGAATCATTCATCTTTAGATTCTGTGATAGAAACATCGTTGATGATGAAACGGTTATCAAGCACGTTATTATTTATATGATAATGTTCATATTTGGCATTCCACAATAGACTCCATAAACTTGATTCTTGAAATTCTACATGTATGTCTGAAGTCTAAACTTTGCTTTGACAATTAGAAAACAATTTTCCTTTTGTTCACGTTAATCTTGATAATTTTTTTTTTTTTTTCTGAAAAAAAAATTTGGTCATGTAATTTTGATAGTTTTTAATGTTTTAATTCATATGTGAAAGATAATTACAAGATATGATTCAAAGTTTTATTAGGAATGAAACTTGAATCCATCGATTCTATCATTTAGAATCTTTAGACAAAGTTTAGAAGAAAAGAAGAGGGAAAAGGTTCACAACTTACTGATCCGCACATAATAACTGAAGGGCATATATATATATATATATATATATATATATATATGGGGCAACCACTGGTCCTCTTCTTTAATGAGTTTAAGGATATTTTAACTTATTACAGACTGTCCAATTATATGATTTGATCTATTTTAATGGTAGTAATTTAATTAATTTTTTGATCTTGTTAAAACATAATCTATTAATTAGTTTAATAATTGATTATTGCTAATTTATAATTGATTTATTAGAATATTTTAATAATCTTTCACTTGAATAACATAATCAATTATTAGATAAAATAAGAAAAAATTAATGCATATCTATTAAGAATATCAAATAATCAATAAGTATTTTAACTAAAAAATTAAAAAAATGAAACGCCAAATTAAGAATATTTAACTCAATAGGAAACTTAATCTTCTAAATGTCAACAAAGTTCTAAGACTGAATTAAAATGGAATAGTAAATAAAATATATTCAAAATGTTTGTTTACCTAAATTGTCAAATACATTAAAATGTCCTTCAAAAGTACAATTCAAATTTTCAAAAGATTTTATAAGATCCATATGAGTTACAAATTTATAAAAAAAAAAAAACTCAATTTGATCCCTTACAATAAGCTTATTTTCGATTTGGTTTCTTATAGATGCTTTTTATCAAAATGGTTCTCTACAGATCAAACTGTTATCATTTTACTGATTAGAGGGGATAAAATGAAAGAAAGGAAAAAAATCAGAGTGCTTTGATTCAAAGTCCTTGCTGATATGGGAAGGTTGGAGAAAAAAAAAAAAATCCAGGTTAGCATTTAACCCCAGCGTTAACAGATAATAGTCTATGTCAGTCATTTATTTATGTCATAGGACGGAAGGCCCATAATAATATGGATTTGATTTGTAAAGGATAAAATTGAGGATGAACTCATCTACGAGGGTTCAAAATAATATTTTACTTCTTTAAAAAAATTATAGTTCAAAATTTTAGATTAATGATTGAAGAATTTTAAATTTTAAAAATATTTTAAAAGATTTTTGAACACAAAATTTTAATTGTTTGAGAATATTATAATTAAGACCTCAAATTAAAAATATTGATATTGAAGGACCTTAAGTTTTAATCTTATAATCTTTTAAAATGATTATATAATTTAAAATCTTAGATTTATAATCTATAATTTTTTTCTTAAACTTTTTCTTTATATCAAACATAATTTACTTTCATTTAATGTATGACTTAACTAGTATAGTACATCTCCTTTTTAAGTATTAAATAAGATGTTTATTTGGACAAACTATTTAAGTAAAAAAAAAATTTGATATTTCTTTTAAAAGGTACATATTTTAAAAATAAAATGTTTGACCAAGTTTTAGAATTTTGTTAATAGTAGTAAAGATAATTTTTATTATTAAAAAAAATAAAACTTTTATCTCAAAACAAAAGTAGAAACAAAAACAATTTGTTGTAAGACAAAAATATCTCAACTTGAAATTATTAATTATGATTTCATCAAAATTACATTTTTTCTATCTATAATATTCTCTTTTTCTATTTTCAATTATTCTTTTATCTCTAAATATTTATTTTGATATATTTTTTTATATTTACTTTAAATTTATATATTATACGTATTTATTTTGATTAAAATATTTTATAAATTTATTGTAATTTTATCTTATATATTTTAATTAAATAAAAATTAGAAAAGAAAGATTAAGATAGAGATAGACCAAACCGTCTTGTGTTTGCTCAAGCACCTCGCCTCCTTCTTATTACAACTACCTCCAAACATTGCAAGACAAGTTCGTTCTCCTTTTGGAAAGGGAGGAGGACGTCGATCACAAGCAATTATTACACTTTAAGTAACTCATGACAATAATTCTAGGTCCCGGAAAAAAAAAGTATCAAAATTGGTTGGAGTATTATAAGTTTTATTTTTTTAATGAATTGCTAATGAAATTTTAGATATTTTTATCTTAAAATAATATATTATGACCTCAAATCGAATAATATTTTGTTAGATGACAACATGAATTCAAAAATATCACATTCCAACTTATTTAAGATGATTGTTGTTGATGAAATACAAAGAAATACAAATAAAATTATTGGAAAGAGTAAGTTATGCATCCTTATTTCTTTATTTATCTCATTTGAAATGGATGAATAATGGAAAAATAGTTGTAAATTAGATCTAGTTGAATAATGTATGATCTAAAATACGCACCTAACCTAACTTGTGAATTTTAAATATACAAAATATTCTTCTTATACTATCCTTAGATCTAAAATTCACACGGTCATAATATTTTTTTGTATTGATTATATGTTTTCAAAATATACAATACTTGCAAATTTTTTTAAAATGTCAGACATCTTGAGCTTTGAAGTTATAGTTCAAGAAATTATTCATGAAAAGAAGAATGTTGATTTTCTTTTTGGGAATCACAATATGATAATGTCCTAATCAGTTATGTAAGTCCTAATTATTTGTTTCTTTCATTAGTACAGCTCAAACCATCATCTCCATATTTAAATTAACAATGTCAAAGCTAATAAGGGCAATGATTTGATGACATAATATTTGCAGGCATGGAAACAATGGAGGGATAGAAAATCATTAGAAATATTGGATTCAACAACAACAACAACAACACCAACAAAACCTTTTCCCACTAAGTGGGGTCGGCTACATGGATCAATCGACGCCATAAACATCTATCATAAATCATATTTTTAGATAGACCATTTAAATCTAAATCTCTCTTAATAATTTCTCCTATAGTTTTTCTTGGTCTTCCTCTACCTCTAGTTATTGGACTATTCTCCATCTCATCTACTCTCCTAACTGGGGCTTCTATAGGTCTCCTCCCCACATGACCAAACCATCTAAGTCTCGATTCTATCATCTTTTCCACAATAGGAGCGACTTCCACCTTCTCTCTAATGCATTCATTTCTAATTCTATCTCTTCTAGTGTGTCCACTCATCCAACGCAACATTCTCATCTCTGCAACATTTAACTTATTTTCTTGTTGACTTTTTATTGCCCAACACTCAGTTCCATACAACATTGCAGGTCTTATAACTGTGCGGTAGAATTTACCCTTAAGTTTGAGTGGTACTCTTCTATCACAAATAACACCCGAGGCACTCCTCCATTTCATCCACCCCGCTTGAATCCTATGCTTTACATCTTCTTCTATTTCTCCGTTATGTTGTATGATAGATCCAAGATACTTAAATCGTGTGACTTGTGGTAGGATATGTTCTCCAATTTTTACTTCTACGCTAGAAATGGTGTGCCTCTTACTAAACTTACACTCCATATACTCCGTTTTACTTCTACTTAAACGAAATCCATAAGCTTCCAAAGCTAGTCTCCACCTCTCTAACTTCTCATTCATTTCCTCTCTCGATTCTCCAACTAGAACAATATCATCTGCAAAAAGCATGCACTGTGGCACCGGCTCTTGGATATGTTCAGTAAGCACATCCAAAACTAAAGTAAAAAGATAAGGGCTCAGAGTTGACCCTTGATGTAAACCAACAGTTATCGGAAAATCTTCCGTAAGTCCACCTTTTGTTACTACGCTAGTTGTAACCTTATCATACATGTCTTGGATTGCTCGAATATAAGCTATACGAACTCCTTTTTTCTCCAAAACCTTCCATAGAACCTCTCTTGGCACTCTATCATATGCTTTTTCTAAATCGATAAATACCATGTGTAAATCTCTTTGATTCTCTCGATATCTCTCCATTAATCTTCGCAACAAGTATATTGCTTCCATAGTTGACCTTCCTGGCATAAAACCAAATTGATTCTCCATCACTTGAGTCTCTTTCCTTAACCTTCTCTCAATTACTCTTTCCCATAATTTCATAGTGTGGCTCATGAGTTTAATTCCTCTATAATTTGCACAATTTTGAATGTCCCCTTTACTCTTATAAATAGGGATTAAAGTACTTTTCCTCCACTCGTCTGGCATTCTTTTAGATCTCATAATTTCATTAAATAACTTTGTGAGCCAACTTATGCCTTTCCCTCCTAAACTCTTCCATACCTCAATGGGTATATTATTCGGTCCAACTGCTCTGCCATTCTCCATTCGTTGTAATGCTTCTTTTACCTCTACCTCACGAATCCTACGATAAAAAGTATAATTTTGATCCTCTTCTCTAATATCTAGTCTATCCGATTGCAATAAAATCCCATGTCCTTCATTAAAAAGCCTATGAAAATAATCCTTCCACCGTTCTCTGATATCTTGTTCCGTTACTAACACTTTCCCTTCTTCATCCTTGATGCATTTCACTTGGTCCACATCTCTTGTTTTTCTTTCCCTACTTTTAGCTAGCTTATAAATACTTCTTTCTCCAACTTTAGTACCTAAAGATTGGTATAATCCATCAAATGCCCTTGCTTTCGCTTCACTCACTGCCTTCTTAGTGTCTTTTCTTGCTACTTTATATTTTTCCCAATTTTCATTACTCTTACATAATGACCACACTTTGTAACACTCTCTTTTAACTTTAATCTTATTTTGTACACTCGCATCCCACCACCAAGATTCTTTATCCCTAGGTCCAAAACCCTTTGATTCACCTAATATTTCCCTTGCTATCTTCCTAATTTCTTTAGCCATTCCATTCCACATATCATTAGCACTTCCTTGTATTTCCCAAGATCCTTCTTCCACAATCCGTCTCTGCAAATTCCTTTCTTTATCCCCCTTTAGTTGCCACCACTTAGTTCTTAACACCCTATCTTCGCCTTTGTTTTTTACTCTCCTCTTAACTCTTACATCCATAACCAAAACTCTATGCTGAGTAGTTAAACTCTCTCCAGGGATAACTTTGCAATCTATACAAAGTTTTCTATCTGATTTCTTTATAAGAAAGAAATCAATTTGAGAACATACCCTTCCACTTTTATACGTGATAAGGTGTTCCTCACGCTTTCTAAAACAAGTGTTAGCTAATATAAGATCGAACGCTAATGAGAAATCTAGAATAGTTTTACCCTCTGCATTTGCTTCCCCTATGCCATATCCTCCATGAACACCCTCGTACCCTGAAGATACCCTTCCCACATGACCATTTAAATCTCCTCCTAAAAGAATCTTTTCTCCGAGTGGTATTTCTTGAACTAAACATTCTAAATCCTCCCAAAACTTTACCTTGTGATATTCTTCTAGCCCTACTTGTGGTGCATAAGCACTAATAACATTAAAGATTTCCTTTTCTACTACAAACTTTAATGCAATGATTCTATCTCCCAACCTTTTTACATCCACTATCGCATTTTTCCAAAACTTATCTACAATTATACCTACTCCATTTCTAAATTTAGCCTTACCAGTATACCAAAGTTTAAAACCTGAAGTGTCTAATTCTTTCGCTTTTTCTCCTACCCATTTAGTTTCTTATAAACACATAAAATTAATCCTCCTCCTAATCATAGTATCTACTATTTCCATAGACTTGCCCGTAAGTGTACTTATATTCCAAGTGCCAAAACGAATCCTACTCTCATGAACTAGCTTCTTTAGCCACATTCGTTCACGAAAATGTGGGAACCTTTGCTTATTTTTCACTACATCCAGGCGTCGATGCAGCGGCTCTTGCTCACTTCTCACTGTACCCGAGCTATACAGCGCGTTACTTACAGGCAACGACCTAGCTTTACGTTTAATATATCGATTGTCCATGTCATAAAGATTCGACAAAGTTTTACGTTGGCTGTCGACTGCCTAACACAACCCTCCTCTTTTTCCCGGGCTTGGGACCGGCTATGAAAAATAATTTACATGAAAGTTCATCATAGGCAGAGTTAAATATTGGATTCAAGTATGATAGAAATTGATTCAATTAGTCAAATCATTAGATGCAATCAAATTGGTGTATTATGTGTTCAGGAAAATCCAGATCTCAGGCCGTCAATGGTTACAACTGCATCATATCTTAGCAATGATTCGATTCAACTCCCATTTCCTAAAGAGCCAGCATTCTTCATGCACAATCGAATGGAACCATCCATTGGAACAAAGGAATCAGGCTCCTCTCAATATAGCAGCAATTCCAAACCATGCTCCCTGAATGAAATGTCTATCAGTAATTTCCTTCCTCCCTAGTGGGAAGGCTAATATTTCTTTTTCTTTCTTGTTACTGAAGGTATTTCGTTTGAAATCATTTTATATCAATTGAAATTTTATTGTTAAAATATTTGTATAATGACAACTTCATCACTTTCACAGATAGATAAGTTGCCCCTTTCTTCTTTCTATTTGTTAAGATCGATCCTCCAATGATTTTTGTTTCTCCTTCGTCGCAATAGTCCCAAATATAATCAGTGTTACGGTACGAGACTCATCACCAGATTCTGTGATAGAAACTTCACTAATTACTGACTAAAAGATATGTATGTCTAAGCTTTGATTTCTGCATGAACTTTCATCATCCTCCGCTTAAAAGGTGAACATGCAAATTACTGGCTTTGATCCCTGACTCTTCAGCTATTTAAAGAAATGTTTTTTGCATTGTTTTATATTGAAACTTCAGTTTCAAATTTACGCAAGTAAACATACATTATTGAGTTGAGTATTGAAGTAAAACCCCAGCTCATTTTCATGCGGTAGAATTCAAATAGATTTTTTACTCACCTAGTAGCAACAAGGATCCTATTGCCTAACAATCTTCTTTTGCCTATAAGAATATGTACTTCTGAGAACTAGCGAGGATATAAGTCAGAAATCGTATCTTCATCCATAGACCGCTGCACTGACTTGCTTGTAGATTGGTCAGACCTGTTTTCATCAATGGTTGGCTTGTTTGAATCTGTTCTAGTATGATCAATAAAAAATGCTGGCTCTTGAGGATTAGGCAAGGTGATGGAATGACTACCCAGCATCACCATAATAGACTGTATTGTAGGTCTCTGAGCTGCGTTTTCCTGAACGCACAACAAGCTTATATGAATGCATCTAATAACCTCATTTCTTGAATAAGAATCCCTTAGACTAGGATCCAACAGTTCTATTGGCGTCCCTTCCCTCCAGAGCTTCCAGGCCTGCAAATTCAATAATATATAATCAATCTATTCAAGATTTTAATCTCTCTACCATAAGAAACTTTTCCATTTTGAGTTGTTTAATAATCAACTTACATAGCTTAGCAGGTCTTCAGCATAACATGATACATGGAAAGATGTATTCTTCTTGCCACTAATGATCTCTAGAATCAGGACACCAAAACTATATATATCAGATTTAACTGAAATCTGACCGTGCATTGCATATTCCGGAGACATATAGCCACTACAAAATAGTACACATTATATGATAAATGACCTCTTCTGTTTAGTTCTTTGTGAATTATGGCACAAAGCAATTGGTATGAAAATTTTGATTTCAATAACTTACTAGGTGCCAACAACTCTATTTGTGTTTGCTTGAGTTTGATCAACTCCAAAAATTCTAGCCATTCCAAAATCAGAAATTTTTGGATTGAAATCTCCATCCAACAATACATTGCTAGCTTTGAGATCGCGATGTATAATTTTGAGTCGAGAATCTTCATGAAGATAAAGAATCCCCTTTGCAATGCCTTCAATAATTTTGTAACACTTAGACCAATCCAATTTACCTCTGTTTCGAGACTCTGTTCAGTCAACAAGAAGCAAATTTAAATTACAGGATAAAAGATTTGATTCAGATCCTTACTCAAGTATCTTCATTCAAACCAATTTCTAATAAACATTATTGTGTTGGGTAATTAAAAGTGTACCTAAATGCAGAAAATACTTCTGCAAAACTTACCAAACAGAAAATGATCCAAGCTTTTGTTGGGCACAAATTCATATATGAGTATCTTTTCTTGTTCATCCAAGCAAAATCCTAGTAACCTTACAAGATTTCTATGTTGAAGTTGTGCCATTGTAACAACCTCATTCTTAAACTGTTCTACACCTTGTTTCGAGCTGCTTGATAGTCTCTTCACGGCTATCTCTTCTCCACCAGGCAGTGTACCCTGAATATAAAAATAACCAACTATTAACAACCATCTGCAAAACAATAATTTTACAATTTTGAGAGTGATTCCAATTTCTATAATTGAAATTTATTTGTATACCTTGTATACCTCACCAAATCCTCCTTGACCCAGTTTATTGTCAGCACAGAAGTTGTTTGTGGCTGATTTGATGGTATCTAAATCAAATTGTAGGGATTCTACACTTGAAATCTCAACTATATAACCAAACACAAAGATTTAATCAATTACGCAAAGCCTTCTTGCACCATGTTTACTACAGAAGTACATACAAGTTTGAATGGTAAATAAAAAATTGTTAGTTCATAGTAAATTTATGATATTATTCATCAAAGGAAACTTCCGCATATACTGAAGTATCTAAACATGAAAACTGATAATTATCATACCAGTTTGTTTAGGAACTGAAGTATACTTCTTCCTCGTTCTCCTATTTAGGTACCAGCAGCAGAGCGAGACTAACAATATGAATATCACCGTTGGAACAACTATGGCAATAATTGTCCCAGCTGAAGTTTTGCTTTTACCTGAACAAATAGAAGAAAACATATTTGCTAATTGATGGATCAGACATACATCACTTCATATCATATCCATCACTAATAATTTTATCGAAGGGTTAGTTTTGTTGTCTCAAAAAATTAACCTTCCCAAGTCCTGCTCAACCCATATGATTTTCTCGAAAGAAAAAAAAATCTGAACCTCAAACATTTTGGTTCATTTGTTATATTGATCCATTTACCATATACGCTATTGAATATTCTTCAGGGTAAACTATAGTTATGATTTTTAAAAGATATTAACTTATTCCATCGGTTTTGTTTTTCAAAGATACCATCAAACTATTCCAAATTATTTGAAAAACACGTCAATTCAATCTTTCTGTGAGTTCTATTAATCTCTTTTTGATAGAATTCTCCGTGTAAATTAACTTTCTCCAACTTGGAACACCTTTGGATGATCGAGTTGATTAGCAAACCATTTAAATACTTGGCAACAGAAAAAAAAGGGGTTTTTGACAAGCAAGCAAATGTGCTACCCTGCCTTCTACTGCGAATCAAACCCAAAATGCCAATTTTTTTTTTTTTCTTTTTGGTTGGACTAAACAGAGTAAACGGACCAAACATAGATATTTGAAGGAAGAAATGGTAGCTTACTCTGTTCTTTTATTCCATACCTTTAGGAGTGAATTCTGTCGTAGGAGGTTGTGGCGTGGACACGTCATGGTAAAAGGGGTACAGTTCATACCTAACATAGCAACTGGGAGTGAGGACTCTTCCCCCTTGCTTCCCATCACAGCAATTAGGTAGGTTCGCAATTGTTGTTTGCAGACACCTATTACAATCATCCCCAGATAAATCCGGTGTGCACTGCCCAAGAGTATATAGATTTTGAAAAGCACTGAAGTTTGCTTCTTTAGTTGCAAATTTCTTGCCGCCACCACCGTTGGCCGCTTGTTCCGCCACCGCACGCATAGTATCAGCCAACAATTGCATAAAGCGACTCTGTTCTGATACATTGCCGGTGTTCAACATACTAATCATGGGGTTTTCTTGCGCTGTGGAGAAGAAATTCTGGTCGGAGTATCGTAACAAGCACTCGTCGTACCAAATGACGGCTTCTTTCTCAATGGGACATTTTTGAAGGACCTGTTTGGTTGCCGTGGAAACACAGTCTTGACACGTCGGAATGGTGACGTCTCCGCGGCAGAGGAAGAGGCCGTAGACGGCGGTGCTGGGGTTGTTTTGGCCGACGGTGGTGTTGTAAAATCCATCGCTTTGATTGGCGTTTGAGGAAAGGGAAGAAAGTAAGTGATTAAGATTGGTTTGGTATGTGCTGTTTGGGGCAAAAGTGGTTGTGTTTGGGCAGGAGTTATAATTGTAAGTAGGGTCTCCTTGGATTCTGGCAATCCAAATGTCTATAAGACACAGAAGCAGAAAGGCTTTAATAGAATTCATGAGGCGAAACATTTTCTGATGATCAACATCAACATTGGGGGTTTATTATCAAATTCTGGGATATGGTGAAATATGGCAGATTTGGAACTTGGAAACCATTGAAAAAAAGAGATGTGGACTGGAGTGGAAACGTCAAATTATTAAACTCTACAGTTTTGGTCAAAACAAGATTATTAGGTTAGGTAATATTCAACCAAGCAATATATGCAGGTGCAGGCAATGGTAACCTTTAGATGAATGGGCTACTATAGAATACTAGAAAAAATCTCCCTTTTTTTTTGGTAGAAGAAATCATGTTTATCTTTTACTTTGTTACAATGAAAGGAAGAAAAAAAAAAACCTATAACGTGCAGAACTGGTGCTGAATATTTCTATGCACAGAATTTTCGAATGGTTTTATCAGAAGCTAGTTCAGGAGAGCATCAGCCTCAACCTTGGGGGTTTATTATCTAGATTATGTTTTTAGTCATAGTCTACTGATTAGTAGTGTGAAAAAAAAAATTTTAGAGTAGTCTTTGAAAATTAGCGAGAGACATCTCATTGATAATTATCTTATTGATGCTGAATATTTTGAATCGCAGATGGTTTTTTCTTGGCTTTTCTTATCCGGGTTAGGCTTATATTTGCTGCAGGTACTTACTGTACAGAGAAGTAATGTTTGAAAATTTGTGTTTGCTTCGGAGTGAGGATGTTGACGCTGCATTCAAATGTGCAGAAAATGTCCACCGACCCGATAAAAGTATGGTTATATGTGGCAGATTATAAGCCTTTGAAAGAGTGTGATGTGGACTGGACTGGAGTGGAAACAATATTATTAATTATTAAATGGAGGTTTGGTCAGAAGAAGATTGTCAAGCACGTAGGTTCCTTGTTACTACGCACCCAATCCTATGTTGTTGAAAAGTTCCGTTTGAATTCTGCAGCCAGAAAAAAACTAGCAGAGCAGGTTTTTTTTTAATTAATTCAAAACTTAATCCATCAACTACCCCGTTGAAGTTTCAAAGAGATCCAATAGGGATAACAAATATTTTTACAGTCGGTGTCAGGACCTGTGCAAATTTTCTTAGACTTAAAAAAAACAAATTAAAAAAAAATAATGGCACTCGACCAAGTCATAAAATTATACTGGATAGTATAATTTTCTACTTTTACATATATATATATATATATATATATATATATAAGATTGAAGTTTATAAAAAAAATATAAGTTTTTTTTTCAAGTAAATATATTATCATCTACTGTTTTGTTAATTCAGGTGACTGGTGGGTCCATATGATATTTAACATCATGAACACGCAAAAAGTTAGGTATAAATGAACCCTTAGCAAGCGGAAAAATTGTTTATTAATGAAGCATTGTCTCATTCATAGTCATATTATTGGTGCTAAATATTTCGAATTGCAATCTTTTTGAGGTAGAGATATAATAATTACTTCTGTGAACATGGAATCTTTCAATGACAACTATGAGATTAGTTTTTTACACCAGACCTTGACTAAAAACAACCTAGAAAGTAACCTACATTAGAAATTGTTTGGAAATTGTCAATCCAAAAATTAGACAAACATATCCCTTAGTTACCTTGGATGACAGTTTCAAATCTCCCCGAGGTTGTTATAGAATGCGTGTGTACACAAAATTTTCATGTCAAATATTAGAAGAAATTTGACGAACAAATTAATTTTTATTAATATGTTTGAAGACAGGAGTTAGCATTTTAAGTAGGCTCTCCCTTGTGTTCAGGCAATCAAAATGCCTATAAGGAGGCAGAGAAGGAAACAGGGCCTTAAGTAAATTCAGGAAGCAGAATATTTTCTGATGATCAATGCTACTTCATACTCTGAGTAATAATAAATTTGAGGGTCTTGTTTCTCTCTTCCATCCCATTTTTTTCATTGCACATGGTATTTCTTTTCTAAGTTGGGCTTATCTATTTGTCAGGTTGTTGTTGAACTGAACAGAGAAGTGATGCTTGAAATTTTTGTTTTGCTTCGGATGTTGACTCAAGTATTAAAATGTGCAGAAATTGATCACCGTTCTAATAAAAATACGGTGATATGAGGCAGATTTAGAAGCCATCGATGTGGACTGGACTAGAAACATAATTTATTAAATAAATGAAGTTTTAGTCAGAAGAACATTGTAAGGCAAATAGTTCATTGTCGCCACAAACAGGATCCTCTGTTATTAAAAGATTCCATTTGAATTTCGCAACTTGTAAAAGGACTAACATAATGTTTGGATAGAGAGAAAAGTGAAGAGAATGGGAAGGAGGGAAGAAAATGAAATTTTACCCTGTTTGGTTCCAAAAAAAAAATGAAGAGAAAAGTACAATGGATCTTATTGTTTTTTTTTTCTCTCTCCAAATATGAAGAGATTGGAATAGAAAATGGATGGATGATTATATCCGACTGCATTGCAGTCGGAATATGAAAAATAATAAATATATATTTAATAAAATTTTTAAAACATTGTAATTATTTAATTAAAAAATTAATGTTATAATTAATTTTATTATTAAATTAATTAATATATTTTACAAAGTAATAATATTTTTTTAATTTAAAAATTAATAAATTATATATAATTTTAAAAAAAATATACATAATTAAAAAAAAAACTACGTCTAAATTATAGTCAGACATATATATCCTATTATAATTTGGACATAACATTATCCGACTGCATTGCAGTGGGAATATAAAAAATAATAGATATATATATTTAATAAAATTTTTTAAACATCTTAATTAATTAATTAAAAAATTAATGTTACAATTAATTTTATTATTAAATTAATTAATATATTTTACAAAGTAATAATATTTTTTTAATATAAAAATTAATAAATTATATATAATTTTAAAAAAATTATACAAAATTAAAAAAAAAAACTAAGTCTGAATTATAATCGGACATATATGTCCGATTGTAATTTAGTCACAACATTGTCCAATTGCATTGCAGTCGGACAATACTTAATGGAATGCATTGCCTATTTGGGCAATGCATTACATATATTATATTATATTATATTATATTATATTTTTAAATATATAATATTTATATATTATATATATATTCTTTAAATTAATTAATATATATTAAAATAATATTAATATTTATAATTTTAAAATAATAAATTATAAATATTTTTTATAAAATAAAATCTAATTAATTTAAAGAATATATATTTTTAAAATTTAAATATGTGTTTTTTAATGAAAATTTTTTGAAATTAGTTTTTATATCTTTTATTATTTTTATTTTTTAAAAAATATATATGTAAAAATTTAAAATAATAAAAAAATTATTATTATATTAAATTAATTTTTTTTTTGTATATTTTCTCTCCCTCCATCCAAATGCATGGAGAAAAAATATTTTCCCCCCAATTTTCTCTTTTCTTGCATCTCTCTCCACTTTTCTCTTTCTCCCATTTTCTCTTTCCCCATCCAAACAAAGCGCAAGATAGCAAGCTTTTTTTTTTTTTAATTACGCAATAATTAACTCGGCAATGTGTTTGCAGGTGCATGAATCTTCAGGTAAATGACAACCATAGATTATTTTTATGTGGCCGCGTTGAAGTTTCGAACAAATCCAATAGGAATACAGGGTTGACATGAAAAATAAATGCGATCTCTCTTTTTAAAATAAGAATTTTATTCCCACAAACTGTTATGTTGATTGGGGTAGGCGGTACATGCTCATGTTATGTAACTTTATATAATAGACAAATACTAAATGAACCCTCGTGAGTGGAAGATTTGTTCACTAGTCAAGATTGGCGAAATCACCTGGGCGCTAGGTCCTGTGTGAGCAGGATCGCTTAGCCATGCTTCATATATAACTGAAAAAATGAGCACCAAAATAAATACATGCCACTCAGTTGTTTTTCCTTCTCTAAGAATAACCATTTCGTGTAAAAGTTACAGAACAAAGTCAACAGACAGACGCTGAATTGTTCATTTACACAGAATTTTCATGTCTTTTTTCTATCCAGTGCTAGTTCAGTAAAGCATCAACATCAACCTTGGGGGAAAATTAGTCATGTATATCTCATTTTTACTAATCTAATTGGTGCTGAATATTTTGAACGGAAATCTCTTAAGGTAAAGCTACAGTGATTAGTTCCGTGAATATGGATTCTTTTAAAGACAACTCTAGGAATAGTTTTTGCATCACTTTATCAGGATCGTGACTAAACATAATCTAGAAAATAAGTTACCTTGAATGATAATTGTTAGGTTACTGTCCATGCAAAGCTTGGACACACGTCTCTTAGTTACCCTGAATGACAATTTCAAATCCTCCGAAGGTTATTGTGGAATGCATGATATGAATATTCTGTGTCAAATAAGGTGCTTCGGTTACGGTTGTTTGCTCTATTCTTGCATATTTTTCCAGGTCTGGTGCAGCTTCGCAGAACCAGCCATAAGAAGGAGTTTTGTCCCCCACATGCTGATTTAATCAGCCACTATACAGGTTGTGCGGTTTTAAAAGTAAATATATCAGCATTTGTTTTCATGCCAATAGCTTTCCAAGACGACATACAGAATAATCGTTCAACTTTTTTAGCTGTATGCACCAGGACAGATGACAAAGACACTCTCTTTTAATGGGGGTTTAAGAAGTGAAAATGAAATGGTGATGAATTCATATAAATATCTTTTTTTTATTCTCAGAACCAGGAAAAAGATAAATACAATAGTTTGAATTAGAATTTGTTCATTGACTTACGTTGACCAATGAAAATATCTATTCTAGAGATTCCCAACTTAGCTTACTGAATTATACCGTCACTGAAGCCTCAGATAGCCCTGCTTCCCTTCATGACAACTGCGCTACTAATGACTTGCATGACTTGCCTTCCTCATTTAATTTGACTGAACTGTGTATATAACAAATACAAATATATGAAAATTTTTTGGATTAGAAAGGTAAATTAGTTAAGATACATAAAAGCTTATCCAAACACCATTTGACTACAGTTCAAAAAGACAAGTATTGACTACAAAAATATGTGACTCGAGATTTTTTGTAAATTGTTATCCTATATTTTATAATACTTTGGATATTATAATATAAAATATCAATGAAGAAGATATCATCGTATTTAAGATGTCTATAGTTTGTATAACAATTAAAAATTATCATAAAATGATATAAGTGATATTTTATAAAAATAAAATAAAATAAAAAGGATGTGATGTAAAATCCCGTTTGTTTTTTTGAGTGGTATAACATGAGTTACCACCCACAATATGTCATTCTATCTGGCTTTTGGATGATGGTATTTATCAATATGCATCTTGGATGTCATCTAGGTTCTAAAATATTAGAATTAAAATGACATTATACCCAAGGCCTCCTTAAATCATGCGTCTTGATCACTATGGTAGGTGGCAAACTTGCAAGTCAAAAATGTCTGCTGAAAGAGATTCCACATTCCACTATCTCCCAAATTTCTTTTCTACATAAGAAGCACTTGAACTCTAGAAGAGTTAAAACGAAAATCATGCATTTGTTATACAAAATCATTTTTCTCTTTCTCGCTAGCTTCCTCTACTCTTCTACTATTGAAGCGGCTGACCCTACTTATCTTTATCACAACTGCTCTACCAACAAAACCTTCACTGCCAATAGTCCCTTCCAATTGGACCGAACCACCCTCCTCTCTTCCTTGGCTTCCAACGCCACCGGCAACACCGAGTTTTACAACACAACCGTCACCGGCAGAAACCCCTCCGACACCGTCTATGGCCTCTTCATGTGCCGAGGTGACGTGACCCCTCAGCTCTGCAGCCAATGCGTCGTCAACGCAACCCAGCGATTATCCTATGTGTGCCCTTTATCCAAGGAGGCTATAATCTGGTACGACGAGTGCTTACTCCGCTATTCCAATCGCTCTTTCTTCTCCACCGTCGACACAAGGCCTAGACTTGGCCTCTTGAACAGCGCCAATGCGTCACAGGAAAGCTACTTGCAGTTATTGCTGAACACCTTTAACTTGACAGCAGATAAGGCAGCCAACCATCCTTTGGGTGCTAAGAAATATGCCACAACCGAAGCAAGCATATCTGGGTTTGGGTCCATGTATTCTCTAGTTCAGTGCACGCCGGACCTGTCACCGCAAGATTGCAGAAGGTGTCTAAGTGATGTGATTGGGGACCTCCCATGGTGTTGTGCGGGAAAGCGAGGAGGAAGAGTTCTATATCCCAGCTGTAACATTCGCTATGAATTGTACCCTTTCTACGCTCAGCCAGGAGCACCAACGCCCACACCGACCGCACTTTTTCCTCCTACAAATTCTTCAGATTCCCAAGGTAACTTTATGCTTTCTGATTTTTTTAACGTATTAGAGTAAATATAATAATGAAAAAGATTATGTTGATTTTGGAAGCAAAAGAAATTGGAATACTTATATTTTAAAATTTACGTTTTGTAAAATTTATAATAAAAATTTTAAAAATTAAAATTATTTTAAAAAACAAGTTTTAAAATGTTTATTATTAAAATTTAAGAAATTTATATTTAAATTATAATTTTTAAAAATTTTGATAATAAATTTTCTAAATCTTAATAAATTTTAATAATTTTGATTTTGGAAAGTAATTTTAATTTTTAAAATCTTTTATTATCAATTTTATAAAATCTGACTCTTTTAATATAAGTTTTTCAAATAAATTTTAAAAGATGAGGAAAAATAGGAACACGGAAGCCGAGAAAACAAAAAATCTATTATCTGTATTATAAATATGCACACGTACTGGGCCCCAAAACTGGCTTGAAAAGTCTTTCGAAGACTTCTAGAGCAAGCTTCTAAGCGCTGATAGCAGAACCCGTCTATAGCCATGTCTATCAAGATCGTTTATTAGATAATTTAAATTATATTTTTTTTTTATTTTAAAAAATATAGAATACAAAATAAAAATAATTTTATAACTTTTATTTACCAAAAAAAAATTTAATACTAAAAAATAAAAAAATATTTTATAAAATTTGAGTTATCTAAATTTAATTTAAATAGTCTAAATTAAAATATTTTCTTGAATTTGTAGAGAATTCAAATCCTGACACGATGCATTAGGAATGTTTGTTGGAGTTAGGCAAATAATAATAACGGTAAATTAGTATTTTTTCATAAGAAATCTCGAAATTTATTATTTATTAAAAAAGAATATACATTTAATCTCTTGAAAATAAAATATTTTTGAGATTAATATTATTTTTTATTAAAAATATCATTTATAAAAAGTATATTAATTTTTTCAATTTGTATTTTAATGTTATTTATTTTATATTACAACAATCTTAAATTTAATTTATTTTAAAATTTTATTAAATTTAGGACAATGCTTATGTTCATTATAATAGATTTAATATAGATTTGATTTTTGAAATTAATTATTATCTATAAGTTAGTAAAATTTAAAAAATTACTTTGTGAATTTTTTTGAGTATTTTTTTCATCAAATAAATTTACAATTTGCTAGACTTAAAAAGTTTATATCTATGAAAAAATATTTTTTGCTTATTATATTTTGTAAATGATAGATATAAGAATATTTCAGCCAAATAATTTTAATTGTAGCTTTTCTTTTGTTACAGAAGAAGCAATAAGTGTAGCACTTTTTTTTTTTTGGTTTTAGAAAAGGGAATATATATTTTCAAAGGAAAGCTTGTGTAATTTAGATATTTTTTAGAGGAAGAAAGAGTAACTTATCCAAATATTAATGATCCAGATAAAACAATTTAAAACTATCCATCTATCTTTATCTATTTTTTTTTTCAAAAATTTTGGGACAGGTAATTCCAGTGAAGAATAAATTATTACTTTGGTTCTTAAAAGATATTCTGGCCATCAATTTGATTTTGAAAGTTTATTGATATTAACTTAGTCGAAATGTTTTAAAAATATGTTATTTTAATCCTAACTTAATATTAACTTAGTGTCATTAAAATTTATCAAAGACTAAATTGATGGTAATAAAATTTTTTTTATCAAAACTAAATCACAGTAAGCTCTCAAGAAATAAGTTAATGTTACTAAATTATTTTTCGAACTAATATGATAAATATAGCTTGTAAAATAAAAATTTTACACTTTAGCTTACATTTAATGGATGGATGAAATAGCAAGGAATGAATTAGTCAATTTGGAAAAAACTTTTATTTGAGAGGTTTTTTCTTTTTAAGGATAGTATAGAATGGGAAAGGAAGGATTCCAATACCCTTCTTTGTCATACATAACCTAAATATTTTTATCTCTCCATATTGAAAATTTTAAGAACGAATAAAATAGATAATTAGTATAATTATAATTATATTTTTATTGAAAATTTGTTAAAATCACATTCTAATTATAAATCACTTTATTCTAATAATAACATTCCCTCTTTCTTTATTAAACTTCTAAATAGTAAAATTACACGTATCTTTTTATTGGACTCTCTATCATTTCATTGTATTTCATTATGAACTAGTTCATTCTATTCACTTTTAAAACATCTAAACGCTCAAACACTGAAACATCTAAAGTTTATACAGGAAAAGGAAAAGGCCAGTCACCAAGGGCTATTGTGATTGTCGTGGTTTCTATTGTTGGCGCGGGGATACTTCTTTGTTTCGCCTACTTTCTCTTACGGAGTAAAATGAAGAAGAGTCATGAGGCTGTTCCCAGACAAAGCTACTGTAAGTAATTTTCATTCTATCTCTTTACTCATACATATCTTTCTTTATTTATATGTTTTTGTAAAATAGTAATTAATCAAAATTATTTTTAAAAAAATTATGTATTCACTCTAATATTTTTTAATTTCAAATTATAAATTGTCCTCCTAATTTATAAACAGATCTATTATCTAGCTTCGTTATTTTTACCATCTATCTTCTAAATTAAATATTAAATTTATATTTACATATGCTTTTAATTCCTCTAATTTTATTGAAATTTTTATTTCTTTATCTGATTTAAAGCCAAGAAATATTAGCTTTCCATTTTCTAAAAAAATTCAATATGTTCTGTCACTAATTGTCAATTGCTTAATAGAAAAAATGCTGATATGATCATTTTTTTAACATCGTGAAAAGCAAACACTTTTAGCGTTTTTCAATTTTTGTACGTTTGTCTAGTTGGAAGTGAAAGCACCACTTTAGAGCCTCTGCACTTCAGTTTGGCTACTATTGAAGCTGCAACAAATAAGTTTTCACACGAAAACAGAATAGGCAAAGGTGGATTTGGAGAAGTTTACAAGGTGACAAATGCTATCAATGTAAATGTTTTATGAATATATTTTTCCTTTTTAATCCAACCAATTATGATTTCAGGGTATTCTTTCTAATGGCCAAGAAATAGCTATAAAAAAACTTTCAAAACATTCTGGGCAAGGTGCAGAAGAATTCAAGAATGAGGTTTTATTGATATCCAAACTTCAGCATAGAAATTTGGTGACCTTATTAGGATTTTGCATGGAAGAGCAAGAGAAGATACTTGTTTATGAATATGTTCCCAACAGAAGCCTTGATTACTTTTTATTTGGTTTGGCTCTTCTAAACTCATTTTAAGTTTTAGTTGAAATTTATAGTTCATATATGTTATGCATGTTATTATTTTTTTGGTGCCTTCTATAATTTGCTTGAGTTAATTGCTTAAAGGTTATATTTATTTATTATGATCTCATTTTAGTCACTCCTGACAAATTTGTGTATAGGTTCCCAAAAAAGCAGAGTATTAAATTGGTTGGAGCGTTATAAAATCATAGGAGGAATTGCTCGAGGAATTCTTTATCTTCATGAATATTCTCGCCTTAAAATAATACATCGTGATCTCAAACCTAGCAATATTTTGTTAGATAATGAAATGAATCCAAAAATTTCAGATTTTGGCATGGCAAGGATGGTAGCTATAAATGAAACTGAAGGGAGTACAAATAGAATTGTTGGAACATAGTAAGTTATAATTCTATTATTTCTTTTTTTTCAAAATTTCTTCTTTTATACTCTACATCCATCTTGATATGGCTAAATAAAGAAAATAAGTTGTGACCTTATAGAATGTGAACAATGCTTGACATATAAAAGTTAACCTTTCAACTAATCATTTAGAATGTCCAAAATGTTCTTATTATCTATTAGATAAAATTTTATCATTGATATTGTTTTTCTTTTTTTAGTGGTTATATGTCTCCAGAATATGCAATGCTCGGACAATATTCTGAAAAATCAGATGTTTTTAGTTTTGGAGTTATGATTTTGGAAATTGTTAGTGGAAAGAAGAATGCAAGTTACTATGAATCACAATATGTTGATGGCCTCTTAAGCTATGTAAGTTATGCTAATTTGTTTCTCTCATGAATATTTCTTATATAATCATCTCAACCTTTATATCAGAGGAAGATTAGTTTAACAATATTGTATAAGCTAATTAGAAGGGTAATGATTAAAGAAATAATTTTACTTAATTGTTGCAGGCTTGGAAGCAATGGAGGGATAAAAAATTGTTAGAGATATTGGATTCAACTCTAAAGGAACTTGGATCATATAATGAAGTGATTAAGTGCATTGAAATTGGTTTGTTATGTGTTCAAGAAAATCCAAATACTAGGCCTTCCATGGCTACGGTTGTTTCATATCTTAGCAATGATTCAATTCAATTACCATTTCCACAGGAACCAGCATTCTTTATGCATGGTCGAATGGAGCATACCATTGGGAAGAAAGAATCAGGTTCTAATCAATATACCAACAATTCCAAATCATGCTCTACCAATGAAATGTCTATAAGTAAATTCTTTCCTCGGTAGTATAAGGCTTGTATTTCTTCATCTTCTTCTTTTTCTTGGATATGAAAGGTTTAGATTTCTTTTGGAATCATCGGATATCAAAAGTAGTTTTATTGTCAAATATTTGTATTTTTTTTTTCTGTTTTTGTTATTTCTACTTTGTTACAATCGTTTAAGCATTTGCTACATTGAAGCATATAACCCAAAAATGCTTTGTCTAATGGTACAAGAATCACACGTCTCCAGATTCCGTGACAGAAACGTCATTGATGATGATATTACTGAGCATCTTATTCAACTCAGAATGTTCATATCATGCATTCCACAAAAGATTCCATAAACTTGATTCTTGAAATTCTACATGTATATATATCTAAACTTTGCATATTGACTATTACCAAATAATTTTCTTCTCGTCACGGTAGTTTTGATTGTTTTTCTTTTTTAACTGTCTGGTCTTCTAATTTTGATAGTTTTTCACACACCAGAAACATCTTAAAATTTGGACATTGATTTACTTCACTTTATTTGACTGTGTAACACACGTTACATTGGAAGCATATGAATGCATCATTATAAAATGCAACAAGAACAAAATAAAGATTAAAATATTGTTTTATTGATAAGTAACTCAAAATATTATAAGATATTTATATGAAATCCTAGTTAACTCTAATAAATAAAAAAATAAATTTTAATGAAAATGGAATGAAATAAATGTCATAAAATTAGAAATAAATGTCTTAAAATAGAAAAATAACTAAAATAACTTTAAAATATATGAAAATGAAAATTTTTGGACCTCAAAATGATCCCAATTGAGTAAACTCAGGTTGCTTCAGTGATGGCCTCAAAAACAGCTTTTCATATATGTATAGTAATAGCCAAAATTCCTTTGGGATAAGAAAGTTATGGTCATTTAAAAATATACCGACTATTATGCCTTACATTTAGGCTTCTATCAATTAGATCAGTCCACAAAATCATTAGCTAGATGCTCTTCGTCATTATCTACTGGGCAATGGTGTAAAAAAAAGAAAAAAAAGGTTCATAGAGTAGTCTTTGAAATGTTCCATATTCACAAGGAGTAATTAGTGCAGCTGTATGGTAAAAATCGTTGCGGAAGGATCAAACCCAACTTGAATTGATGGATCTAAGATTAAAAAAGATTGCTATTCAAAATACTAAAGCAACAATAAGATAATTATGAATGAGATGGCGATGACTAAATTTTCCCCATGAATGATGTTGATACTTAACTAACTTGTGGAAAGAAAGATATATACAAGAAATATTCCACATTTGTCTGTCCTGTAACCTTTGCACGTTATAGTTATTTTTATTTGGATTTATATCCAAGAGGAAGATAAGCATGATTTCCATAGAAAATAGTTGCCCTTAAATTTTTTCTTTTGAAAGTAATATATTAAAACTCGGGCTCCAATTAATATCAGTATCTTTGCCACCTTGATTAGATGTGTTAGACACTCCAACTTAATGGAGATCTTACACAACCAAACATTCTTGAGATGAGTATTGAAGCAAAACACCTGCCCTTTTCGTGCTGCAGAATTCAAACGAATTATTCAGGTAACAGAGGCTCTGCTTGTTGCTACAAGGAACCTATTTTACCTATCAATTTTTTTTTTCCAAAGCAAGATTTTTCTTTTTAATAATATCAAGGGTATAAGTCAGAAATCATATCTTTATCGATGGACGATAGCACTGACTATTGACCTGCTTGTAGATTGATCAGACATGTACTCGTTGGCTGGTTTGTCTGAATCTGTTCCAGTATTGTTAGAAACATACAATCAGACAAACAGAAAAATAGACTCTGATATGAGGTATGAAAGATTACTTTTTTTAAAGAGTGATTACTTAGATACTAAAAAATTACAATTAATGCTCTTTCAAGATACAACAAGGCCTATAGGTATACACAAAAATCTCTTATCACTTCTTGTGGAAAATGATAATATATATGTACTCTGAACAAACACTTCTAAAAGTTATCTCTTTCTATATCAAGACACATGTTAGTTTAATTGAAATAAACAAATACGTCACTTTAAATGTATATTATAAGACTGTCAGAGTATAATATAATTTTTTAAAAATGTTTAAGGTTTAAACCTAAGCCTAAGTCATATATATATATATATATATATATATTAAATGAGGTTCTCCTTATATAACTCAATCCCCTTCCACTATATGATTCTAAAATATCCCACCATATTACAAAGTACATAACAATTCTCCAATAGTTTATAATATTACTTCATAATATTATGCATAATAGAGAGTGTCTTTTAATGATTTAAACTTTCTATTAATATAAATACTTTAAAACTTTGATGAAGTTTTGGTATCATAAGATTTGAATCATTACTCTTTATGTCAAAATCAAAAGTATCACACACAAGATATTATTAAGTTACTAAGAAGTTCCAATATTTACTTTAGTACTTTTATGGCAATGTATTAGTCTTGATTTCATGAATATTTACAAAATCAACCCTATAAATCTTTTTTGAAACGGCACCACTTCGATATTCATATAAGTAGTGTTTGTTATTATGTCTTTGTTACTTTAGATGTTTAACAACTCCATTAAAAATCTTATCAACCTCTTCTCATAATAGTGTATACTATGGAGTTTGTTGTTTTGTCCTTGTTACTTTAGACATTTAATAACTCTCCTACTCCTGTGCAACACATTATAATGTGAAGCTTAGTGCTTGATCAACATATAGTCACTTTTTATTGCCCATTGAAGTTGTATTGCTAAAACATACAGTAACTCAAAGTTAAGTTCTTATTACCATAGTGTTTGTTGGTTTAAGGGTTTTAGTCTCATTTCTTCACGTGTTTGTTGTAATGCACCTCTTGCCAACACTTTGGCAAGAGAATCAACCAAATTCTTATAAGATTTTACATAGATTATTGTCTTATAGTCCTATCCATGATTAATTTCTCCAAAGACATATAATTTTATAATGCAAAGATATGACTGGCTTTGGTTGTCGCCATAACACTTTCTTTTATAACAAATTCCTTAGAAATTCTGTTCCTCTCCATTGTTTAACAAGCTACATGCTCATTCCAATGGCAGAACCAAGTTACACAAGTATTTCTATTTTGGAGTTCATAAGCTCTCCTTTATTATGGACAAACACAAAAACATATACATGCAAATTTAACTTCATATATATATTGGCTATCTAAGTAGCATCAATGTATTCATCAATAACATATCAAAGTACTTGTAAATTCAATCCTAGAGTTAGTTTCTTTTGATATATACTAGGACACTTAATAAAAACTTTTAATATCTAGTAGTACAACATAATCAAATACACTATTTTAACTTAACTCTCATGGCATCAATAACTCTATTCAAATAATTGATCCACCATAATTTCAACTCGTGTGAAATATTATAAGGGGTCATTAATCTCTTAATAATCAAGTATTAAATTTGAGAACCTTCAAACAACTTTTATGCCTAAGTATTTAAAACTTGATAACCTTTAAACAAATAAAGGATGGATATACCCCCACTATATAAGTCCTTTATTTTCACATCTAAGATAACATCTATCTCAAGATATGTAAATAATTTTACTCACACCAATCATACTTATCTCAACAAATATATATAAATATGAGAATAAAAATTTCTTACAATTATATTCCTTCACCATAAGAGCAAGCTTGTCATTTGTGTTATAAATGTTTTGGAAATCAAATTATACTTTCATCACATTTTTAGGTAGTACATACAAACCTTTTAGATTATTCCATGTCCACCTCTTCATATTATTAATCATTTGAAAGTGCAATATAACTATCCATTAGATGTACACAATTTATTCACCACCACTTCTACTGCTTAGTTATATCCATGAGACAAATTAAATAAGGTAATTTCATCTAGTTTACCATTTGAAAATAGCATTCACCATTAGATATATTTATAACAAACTTGCAATTGTAAATTTCACAAACAATATACTTAACCAAAATTATAAGCATATCCTAATATGTAAGTTTACTATCTTATCATTATCTTTATATATACGTACACACACACACACACACATATCAATACTAATTAAAATTAAAATCTCATAAGATAATCATAATCTATTTGATCCACAATAGAATTCAATGGGATCGTTTGGTCCATATAATTGACCTCATTTAGTGAGGAAATGCTTCTTCTTCTTACACTACAAAAAAGTAGACATTTAGTGATGATTTTTAGTGGCAACCAAAAACAATCATCATTAAAAGCACACAATTAGTGGCGACAAAAAGAAATTGACACTAAACATTGTTACTAAAATAGAATGCAGCATTTTGATAGAATTTTTAGTGACAACAAAAAAAATTGCCATTAAAAATATTTAGTGACAATTTTTAGTAGCGACCTAAGGCTAAAACTAATCCATCACATAAATAATTTTACGCCAAAATTTTAATGGCGACAAGAAGTCGCCACTAAAACATTTTAGTGGCAACAATTAGGAATTGCCACCAAAAAATATTTTAGTGGCGACAATCAGTCGTCACTAAAAGGCTAAAAAGATTTGCAGAAATTTAATAAATTATTTCAACCAAAGAAAACTTTTAGTGGCGACCACTAGTCGCCACTAAAATCTCTACACAGGTTTTTGTGGCAACTAAGAAGTTGTCACTAAAAGATTTTTGTATAATTTTTTAAATTAATAATATTGGTCCAAAAATTTTTAAGAGTTTTAGTGGTGATAATATAGGTTGCCACTAATACATTGATCACAGAAATTATGATAAATTTTGTGTTTAAAGTTATTAGTGGTAAGCTATATGTCGCAACTAAAAATTTTTAATGGCGACTAGATTTGATTGTCACTAAAAACTTTGGCTCTAAATTTTTAAATCATAAAAAATTTCTATTATTTGCAAATTTTTTAAATATTTAAATGTTTAGTGCCAAAATTTTTTGAGGCAACATGAGCTTGTCACCACAAAAATCTAACAATAATTATATGATGCATAGTTCACATATATATACTTTCTAAAAACAATAATGTAACAAAAGATTATATATAGCATACATATAATATAAGAAACCAAAAAACTATAATATATTATTTATATGAATAAATATGTTTTATACTTGGTTAAGTTTTTATTTTTTTTTAATTTTTAATTTTTAAGCCCTTTGTTTTTTATTTTTTTAATAATAATGGAAGCTTAATATAATTTAGGAATAATTGAAGAAGTTGAATGTTAAGTATGTTTAAATTTTAAATATTGTTACTTTTTGTTTTTTAATAAGAAATTTAAATCAATTAATTATGTTATATATTAATAACAAATTTAAATCAAGTAATAGTGGAATAAGTCATAATAAAATAAATTTTTATGATATATAACATAAATATTGAGATTGAACATTTAAGAAATATTATATATTTATATAAAAAATATAACTACAATAAAAAATAAAAAAAATTATAACAAATCAGTAAAACAATAACATAAAGCCATGGTTAAAGGAGTAAAATAATAAAGTCAAATTAATGAAATAATAAAAAAAAGGATAAAAAAAACTTAAGGGCTTGTTTGATTATGTTTTGGATTTAATATTTTCAAAACAGACATTTTTTTGAACAAATTTTGAAAAGAAAAAAAATTAAAAAATATGTTTTAATCCTTATTCTAAAAAATTGATGTTTTCTGTTTTTTTTTTTCCTGATTTTGTAAAACAAAAGTTACAAAAGATTTAAAAAATTTTCTACTTTTTTTGGTCTCGAAAACATAGTTTTGTTTTTTCATTTTACAAAACCCTTCACTAAAAATATATTAGCAAACAAGTTTTTTTTTTTAATTTTTGTTCTTAAAAATAAAAAACTATTTTGGAAACAAAAAATAAAACAGGCCCCGGGACTCTTTCCTTCAATCATGGCTTTTGGCAATGGTAAGATGATAAAAGGATGAATGACATTCTCTAGACTTAGAAGAGTTTTCATTAGATGTTAAATTATTATTAAGTTTTGTAGAACCTAATTAGAAGGAGATTCATTTTTTTTTCAATTAATTTCAAACTTTGCTTCTTGATGACTTGGTTTTTAATTATTGTTAAAATAAATTGAAAAAGGTTAAAAATTAAAATTTTAATTGATCAATGAGACCAACGGACAAAAAGGAAAAAAAAAATGTATTCATCATATGCACATACCCTTAAGGGTGAAGAATTAGAATTTCATATGTACAATAGGGCAATATGTGTAAATCAAATCTTAATTATTGACCCATAAATTTTTTGATGAAAATGAACACGAGTACTAATTTCGCAATATAACTACGTACGAATGAAAGATTCTTATACACAATATATGGTATCATTTTATTTGCACAACATCCAACAACTTTTAACCCACTGGATTAATGCGTCCTATGCAATGCAACATTAGTTGGTATAGATTTTGGCTAATTTATATCCTTTTTATTTGGGAGGATAAATGCATAAGTTAAATTTAAAGAGAGATAAACAAAGAGGAAGAGAGAGAGTGAGTGATAATGATACACTTTCTCTTCTTCTCATTCTTTTTTCTAAATGTACTTAATGCGATAACGTAGCGATGACTAATTTGTCATTGCTAAATTTTTGTTAGGATGACTTCTGGTGTTTTAGCGGCAACAAAAAATTCATATTTTCTTTTGTTGTAAGGCTTATTTTATTTGACTTAAACTTTTTTCATTAAAAATAGTGCAAATGATTTAATACTTGAAGAATACTAATTTTTAAATAAAAACACATTATAAGATAATTATATCTATTTATTGAACGAGATATTCAGTTAATTTCTTAATTTTTGTTTCTTAATCTCTTTTTTTTTCATAAGCATAAATTCACTTAAATCATCCCTTTTTAAAAAATTAAAAAATGTTTAAGTCAGATTCGTTCTAATGAAGTAATCTCTATTTTAATAATTTAGAATAATAATTTTTACTAAAACATTTTATAATAGTTATAATGCATGGCATTGTATATATAAATATTTAAATATCTATAAACATATTTATTTTATTTTATTTTCACTATAATTTTTTTAAGAATTTTTAGTTTGGTTTCATTTCACAAACTCCACAATTAAAGTAATTTGGATCCTTTTCTATATATTCAAAGCACTAATTTGTTAGATGGAGATAGGAAAAAAAGTGATACAAAGAAGTGAAAATATATATGAAGTTTATTTCTTATTTTTTTCACCTAGTGTTTTTTTCTTTTTATTTCTCTTTAACAAACTGAAGGTTCAGCTAATGCTAAATAAAAGTAAAAGTACAAATGCTAATTAAAGATTAAAAAATTATATATATTTTTATATTTTTATTATCAAAATTTTTAATAAAAATATTATAAGTAATAATTTTTATAATTAAATTATATGATTAAATTTTTAAAAATTTTTATTAAACATCTTAAAAGTAAAAGTATAAAAAAGTTATATGAAAATATAATTTTTTGACTAAGAAATAGTACTATTTCTGACTGAAAATAGTTTAAAGTTTTTTCACACTACCTATCAATGGAATATTATGCCACTTACTTTAGTGTCCCTAATGTAAACCTTTGGCTAGATGCAACCATCAACTCATTCTGCAAAACAATAAGGATAGTTTGTTTGGCATTTACAATGAGTTAGGGGAAGACCAATTTATCATGAATAGCATGTTGATAATGGTTAATCTATTTATACTCACTCAATTAAATAGATTAAAACTTTAAATTCAATTTGTTAAGTGAGTTAAATGGGTTAGCATAGCTTATGATTATCGAAGAAGAAGAAGAAGAAGAAGAAAAAGAAAAAGGAGAAGATGACATTTAAGGTTAAAGGTTGTAACATATCCTATAGTTCTTGAAAAAGTCAAAATTGTTGTTCTCATCAACTCTTGCAAATCTTGTTGAAGATTATAGATTTGCACTTGTAATTGAGCTCAACGGTTAGGATATATAAGTTGTTAACCGATGAAACATGATAGAAACATGGATCTCTTATTACAAGGATTCATGAATAGTAATGGTGTAATAAGTAATTTCTATCTTTTCTTTTTTTAACTTGTTAGGTTTAAAGATGAATATAGAAAAAAAAATTTCAAAAACAAGTATTTTAATTCTAAAAGATTTACATTTTAAAAATTTTAGATGTACCACCTTTAAATGCATAACTCAAAGTTACAATATTGTCTACATTATATGTACATATATTTATTAATTAGAATTTAAGTAAAATTATAGTTTTAAGTTTTAAATTAAAAAAACTTATATCAAATGATATTAAACTTGTAAATTATTATAAAAAAACTTATGATGAAAAATTTAACTGAGAATATTAAATTATAATTTTTTATGTAGGTTAAATTTTTAGTTGTAACAACTTCAAAATTTAAAAATATTTAATATAAATATTTTAATGAAAAATCCTGAATTATAATTTGTAGTAAAAAAATAAAGAGGAAAGGAAGTGGTTTTCTAATACTATTTTTGTCTCTCTTTCTTTTTCCTTTATCTAACTTTAAAATTAATAAAAAGAACAATATGTGATATGTAGTGTAACTTTGAAATTTATAAAGTATTTTTAAAATGAAAAAAATATACTTAAATTTGGTCCAAATGAAATTTTGTATTATAAAAAATTTACTATCACTTAAGTATCATTTGAATAAGACTCTAAGAAGTGTAATAATGCCTTTTTCCTTTTCTCCTTTATTTTAATATCCATTTCTTTAAAATTTTTTCTAAAATTTCCTCATCTTTCTTTTTCAATTACCATCAAAATTTTGTAATTCCCTCATTTTTCTTTTTCAACATGTGATTAAGCCACATTCCCTCTTTTTGGCCTCTGAGCTTAATGCTCAAGGAGTAGATTCCTCCTTTTTCTCTTCTATAATTTGGGGGCACGATATCAACAATTCTATTTTCTGATAGGATGTCATCTTCTTCTTTCTTTGTAATTGTTATGTTCTTATCTCTTCCACTATTCTAGTCTCTCTTTTCAAAATAGATTACTTTATTTAAGAGAAAGACTAATCCAAAATAAATTCAAATGAAATTGGATAAAGAATAAATTAAAACAAATTACTGATTATCAATATATAGATAAAGAAATATAGCTTTAGTGATAAGTATATTAATTATTTAAAAATTTTTAAATTAAATTAATCTTAATTTTGGTGAGATAAGTATTAAATTTTTTTTTTATCTATTATCCACTTGTAAGTTGATTTAAATTAATTTCTTCCATTACTCTAGTATCTCTTTCTCTTTTTTCTTTTTTTCTTCTAAAATATAGAGTGATTTAACTTTACAATTTTCACAAAAAAATTTTCTCATGTGATTCTTGTACATAATTGATATTAATTTTTGAAGCATTATAACAAGCACTCGTCGTACCACATGATGGCTTCTTTCTCAATGGGCCATTTTTGAAGCACCTGTTTAGTTATAGTGGAAACACAGTCCTGACACGTCAGAATGGGGATGTCTCCTCAATAGAGGAAGAGGGCGTAGTGTGTGTTTGGATTGATGGTGAGTAAAATTGGTTTTGATAAATTTGATTTTGTATAAAAGTGGATTTACATGAACGTGATTTATATTTAGAAAGTTTAGTTGAAAAGTGATTCTGGTAGAATTGATTTTGTTTGGATATTATATACCAAAGTCACTTTTAAGTGTAAAATTACCAGAAAGGGTAGTTATATTACTTTGTTAGATTTATTCCGATAACATTATTATTTTTTAAATAGCATTTAACAAATGATATAGCATAATATTTCTTTTTATTTCTGTTGATATTAAAATTAAAATATAAATTAAAAATAAATATTTTAGTTAAGTCTATAAATGTGCATAGTATAGAAATAGAGTATTACAATTGATTGAAACTATTAGTCATTTCACGCATATAGTGCAATTTGATCCCGAATGGTGTCTTGAAGTTGATCCATTTCAGATGAAAAGGCAATGTTTAGACTTGGCAATGGATCTAGGCCACTGTGCTCATTAGTTTCTCCATCAAATTGGCTTTCATCTTTAAGACGACAGAACTTAATATTTATTTTAGAATTCCGTCTAATAAAATTATGTATAGCCATTGTCGCACTAACGATTTGCACTTATGTTTCAAATTTGAACTTTGTCATGTACCGTAAAATTTTAAACCTATTCTTCCATACCCTAAAAGTTCTTTCTATAGTACACCCCAAACTTGAATGGTAATAGTTGAATGCCTCATTATCATTTTTAAATTTGGAAGAACGTCTAAAGTCAGGGAGATGATAACGCTCACATTTATATGGACCAATGTATCCAACTGGGGTTGGATGGCCAGCATCCACTAGATGAAATTTACCTAATAAATAATTAAAGTATTACACATTAATTATTGTAAAAAAAAATTGTAACCATAATAGTGAGGGCATGAATATACCAGGTGTAACAACCAGAAAAGGAATGAGAGAAAAATGAGAAAAGAGGAAGCTGGGAAATTTTCGGAGAGCTGAAAATTTTCTAAGTCTTCTCGCCATAGTGAGAAATAGAGTCGCCATAGCGAGAATGCCTCCTCGCAATAGCGAAGATGTTCCTAGCTGTAGCGAGTGCGACATTCCATACAGAAACCAGGGAGTTGCTCGCCATAGCGGCGCTATAGCGAAGGCAAAGGTCTGGAACAGGCCGAGCTCGCCGTAGCGACGCCATAGCGAAGGCAAAGTCTGGAACTTGCACGAGCTCGCCGTAGCGAGGGTAACGACTCGCTATAGCGAGAGCGGTCCAGAAAAGCGTAAAAAGAGAGATTTTGACTTTTTAAAGAGTCTAAACTTTTCCTTTCTCTTAGAACCGACCAGAGCTTCGACCAAAGAGAGAGAAGAGAGCGGTGGGGGGAGAGAGAGAGGCCAAGAAGCAAGGAGATCAAGCAAAGAGGTGAGTAATCTTTAGATTTCCCTAGCTTTTCTCCTTAGCCTGTTGTCTCCTCCTCTTGCTTTCTCTTTCTATGGTTTTAGAAGCTGAGTTAGGAGAGGTTCAGAAGAGGGAAATAGGAAAACTACTCTAGAAGGAGGATAGAACTCATTTATCCTCAATTCTTCTTCCTTGCTTTCTTCTTGGAGAGCTTGAGAGAGGAAGGAGAGTGAGTAGAGTTCTAGAGAGAGAATCCCTAGATCTGTGAGGGTAATGAGGGTTTAATTTGATGAAGAGTCTCTTTTAGCTTGGTAAGAGTTATTTAAGCTATGAGAGAATGATATGGTGCTCTTGTTATGCCTAGGCTCAAAGGAAGAAACTCCACCTTGTTGTGAGTGTGAAATCAAGGAGGAAGAAGAGAAATTGAAAGGGAAGACTTGTGTAATCTGAGAAGGTAGCTCTCTACTCTGTTCTTGTTGCATTCTTGGATGTGTAATAGTCATTGTATGTTGTATATGTGCTTGTATGATGAGATATGCCATTGCTTTTGCCTTGATGTATCGGTACCAATATGCTTATGATATGATTGTGGAAATTGCTCGGGTGAGGTGGTGCCGAAAGTCCCTTGAGACGGGTGAGGAGGAGCCAAAAGTCCCTAAACCAAGGGTGAGGCCGATCCAAAAGTCCTAAAGCTCGGGTGAGGCTAGACCGAAAGTCCCTAGAGCCTAGTCTTGGCATTGGTTTGATTTCATGGCATGAAACACATATGTTGTGTTATGATGATTTGTTTGCATGTTTGACTAGTATATGCCTTGATTGCATCTTGAATGAGTATGAGCTATTGAGATTCTCCCGAATCTCACCCCCTTCCCCTCCCATCCTATTACTCGGGTGGTGTTTAAGGAGAGGCGAGCACACCTCACGGAGCCTAGAAGAGCATAGTAGAATGATGTATAGTTTTTTTTGGTTATTTTGGTATAAGGTGCCAAAATGAGAGTGCACCTATTCTTTTTGGAGTTGCAACTATATGAGCACATGTAAATGTATGTACAAATGATGTATGGATGATATAAAGGGTTAAAGTAATGAGAATGTATAAGTTGGCCTTTTGAGGCTTATGTGAAATGGTGTATTCTCTTCCATAGCATAGTGAAATTGGAATGTATGATGATTTGGATTACTTAGATAATCCATATATGCTATGTTTGTACTTTTAAATTTGCCCAATAGAGGTTAGAGCATGTGGGAGGTCATTTAGACCCATTTTGAACCCCATGTGGTGCTAAAATTGCCATTTGGGTGAGCTCCGTCAAAGTATGACCGGATGAGCTCTTCTTGTTATGGAATTTGGCATGCCTCTAGAGTCTATTGAGAGCTTCTTGGAAAGCTAGAGTAGGTAATATTTGGAGGTCTAGAGAATATTTGGTGAATTGTTGAAATTGGGAAAATTCAATGGTTTGGTCATGGTACTGTACATTGAGTCCAAAAATGAAACCATGCCATTCATAGACCAAATGATGTCCAAATGTCATGAAACTTTAGGATCATAAACTAGATATCCACAGTGACCTATAACAACTGGAATCACCTTAATTGGAGGTCTGTAGAGAGAGAAATGATTTACTGAAGTTCTGTATCAGCATCAGGAAAGTTTCTGACCTTCGTTACTGTTTTATCGGGTTTCGAGGTCTTAGAACTCCTGAAATGATCTGAACTCATTTTTTTCCTCTAATTAACATCTGTAGCTTTCCAAATTGGTATAGTTTTCCCTGATTGGATTTTTTTGGATTTAATTACGAATTTCCGAAGTTCATGACAGTAAACTGCACCAGCAACAGGGACAGCCGGACGTCTGTTCCTATTTCGATGTCAATGAGGGTCTAAACGTTGAGATTGAGGCTGGGAGTTATTTTTAGTGTGAATTTAACATCCCAAGCTTTACAGAGAGCTATGATTTTCTTGATTCCCATTTTTCTAGAATTAATTGTGATTTTCCAAAGTTGGAGCCAGAATCTGATTTATGGGCCCGATTGAGAAATTGTATTTTTCTGAGTTTTTGGCTTCTTACCCGTGCGTTGTGAGATGTTTGAGACTATGTACAAGTATTCTAATTGGTGTTTGAGTAAATAATGTGAATGATGGGTTCACAGGACCCACGGGGCAAGATATGACCGGTTAAACCCCAACTTTAAATAGTAAAATACCACGGTTTCTGTCATTTCTCTGGACAATCATATGGAGTCAAGCCTAGAGGGAGATGAACTAGAGTGTAGTCAGTAAGGTGTTACACCAGGAGGAGGATGGAGGAAGTTCATGCTCGGAGTCATGAGAGCATGAGAAAATACACGAGCATCATGGGCAATGCCTTCCCAACAAGGCAAGGCAAATGTGAAACACATGCCCCAATCACATACAGCCATAACATTTTGTATTGGATGCCCTTTTCTACTAATAAATCTTGGTTGTTCACTAGGACTAACCACACATGGTACATAAGTTTCATCAATTGCTCCAATGGCATTCTTGAAACATGGCCAGTATTGTGAGTCATTTCGAATCTTTGATTGGGTTGAACGAAATGTTTGATCTCGTGGCTTAATGTATTTGAAGGCCAATCTCATGCAAGCAAGTAATACTACATGTAAATGTCTACTTATAGTCTCCCCTGAGTGCTGAAACCTTTCTTGTAGCATTCTATTACATACTCCATGGCCAACCATGTTTAAAAACATCGCAACCATCTCTTCAATTCCCATGCGTGTAGTGTAGTTCAACCCACATTCAACTAATTCAATGCAAAATTTATGAAACACTTATTTTTCCAT
The DNA here is from genome assembly GCA_026724425.1 of Erythrophleum ivorense. Lineage (NCBI taxonomy): Eukaryota > Viridiplantae > Streptophyta > Magnoliopsida > Fabales > Fabaceae > Erythrophleum > Erythrophleum ivorense. Next base: position 992,718 of record JAIUCV010000200.1, on the reverse strand, counting down.
GCGAAACATCTCATAATAATGAGTGGGATGCCCTTGCAATATTTCTTGAACCCAAGAATAACCAATTTGTTCACTCATTCTACATGGTTGTTTACATAAATATGTTACTGTGTAGCTACCAATTAGTGCAGCCACATGAGCTTGTTGCTCGCGAGAAAGAACTTGTGTCGTTTCAATTTCCATTTCTCCATCTTGTATTTCCTTAAATTCTATTTAGACCTAAAAAAAAAGCATTATGGTATGAATATAAACCAATAAAGCATAGTTTGAACATAACGGCACATTACAATCACAAATCTATAAAAGAACAAATTGAATACAAAAGCATAATATCATCAGAAACCCATAAACCATATAATCTGAAGACAAAACCATAGTACCTAAATACAAAAGAACAATCTGGATATAAAAGCGTAGTACCATCACAAACCCATAAAACATAACCCGAATACAAATTCTAAGTTAACTCATGGTGGAGATTTCATGAATAAAAGTGGATTATCTACTGCATGTCGAAGCCAAATCAACCTTCGATCCTCATAACCATGAAAGGTGACAAACATCTCCTAATTTTGTTTATATATCATCATTTGACAGCAATTTGCATACCACACTAGATCACTGACAATCTCATCGATTAAGTTCAACTCATTCATCACTTCCTTCATTGATGTTCCAGGTGATTCTATAGGACCGGAGCAACATGTATTTACAATGACACTTATAGCGTTAGCTATTTTTGATGTTGCAAGGACTTTGGCCTTACTTGTCCGTTCACCAGGGTTAGCTCTCTTTCTATTCCCACCACTTATGTGGCCACTAGTTCCTTGGGATAGGTATAGATTGATATTTGCAACTCCTTCAGTGGCCCCAACACTATCATCTTCACTATCTTCAGATCCTTCCTCTATATCTAGCCCAATATTATCTAGGTTCGAGTAGTACCCATCCTCACTTTCAAGCGAACCATTAGGGAATGTCATTGACGATGACGCTCATGCAAATTATCTAGTTACAACTACATCTTTAAAAAGTATGGTTAACTTTTGGGCAAATGGAAGTCCCTTATACCTAAATCTCCCATATTGTGGATTTTCCTGTATGTATAAGACAACTCATCACTTTTACAAATAATCAAACAGGCCTAGGGTGGGATAGTGTGAAGATGACTATTGATGCACCTGATGAGTGATGGGAGAAGAAGGAATTGGTAGGTTATGCATCAACATGATAATTTGCATGGGCGCCTTCCACCCTTTTTTGGCAAACAATTTATGCCATACTGACTATTCTTTTTTTAAGTTATCCTATTTGTTTTTCAGTTGAACTCTATTATAATTTCATCCAGTTAATTCATTGAATTGCTCAATGGCAGCCTTCCACCCTTTCTTCGTTAGGGTTGTTCCATTGCGTTCTCCCTTTTGGACTTAGTCCAAGCATGCTTTAACAAAATACTTAATTGTTCTTGGATCCCATACAACCTTTTTTTAAGAACTCATTTTTCTATGTAGCCAAAAAAATTATAAAGGACTAAGGCCAGCATGCACAAATTTTCAACAGGCCCACATACAGTAATAAGTAGCAAAATCATTAATATTGTTAATAAAACTATTAAGTCTCAACAATTTAAGAGAACAAATCGAAAAAATAGGAACCTAGAAAAAGCATGGTTCTTAATTATAAAAAAGAAAAGAAACAAAATCCTAAAGGAGCACATCCACAAAGGTATTAACAATAATGGAAACTTAGTAAAAAACACTATATATTATATAAAGAACACTGATGAAAAGAAAATTCAAAAGAATACCATATACACATATGAGTACACACATACCTATTTAATTGTAAATTTAACAGACACATCCGTTTATTTAATTTTAAATTTAGAAGAATTAAATTAAGATTTTCAGGCTTTATTTCCTTTAGAGTTTATTTATTTCATTAATAGACATGTCTATTATGTATTAACAAGTTTAGTTTAATAGACATATCTATTTATTTAATTTTAATTTTAAATGATTAAATTAAAATTATCAGGCTTTATTTTCTTTAGAATCTAAAGTCCAAGTTTAAGTCTAAGTCCAAATCCATATCTTTTAATATATATATTAATTATTTTAGACATACTAAATAGGTTTACCCTTATATATCTTTAAATAACATCTTTCCTATCCAATATGAGATTTGAAATCCCACTTTATATTACAAACTATATAACAAAATGAAATTACATGGTTATGCTTCCATTGTATTCCCTCTTTTCCTCATCTAATGTCATAAAAAAATTTTTAAAAAATTTTCAATAATTCAAAATTTTCTTCACTTTTTTAAGAAAAAATTTTCTTTTGGAAAAAAAAAAAGTATGAAAACCATTTTTATTTTTTTCTTCAACTAACCAATATGAACTTACTATGATTACACCTTACAAATGCAAGTACACACGTACATGTGAACATGCACATATGTTGTCTTTGCTCACATTGCATCACCAAACGTTTAACCATTATCATTATTTATTGTTTTTTGTTCTTTTTTTTTTGGTCTCATGTAATGAAAACAAAAAAAAATTGAAAAAAATTATAATGAAATAAATTATGAAAAATCTTATTATAGAATTAGTTGTAAAAAAATCCAAAAAAAATAAAATTTCTAATTTTCTATGAAACAAAGAAATGGAATCTTATTTTGTGCAATACATATTATATTTTTTTAATCTATTTCCTTTTATTATTTTTTTAAAATATAAACATGATAATTATTTTTTATCTATTTTTATTTTTATACTTAAAATTTTGTATGCCTAGCAATCCCTAGCCAATTTGGTAAGCAAGAATAATAACAAAAAAAGACATATTATTAAATAACAAAAAATAAATAAATATTACATAAATTGAATATCTTCACTTTTTATGAAGGACTTTCCACTTTGCAAACTTTTCTAGAAGAGGGTTGATGGAGAAAACGTCCAATTAGATTCTTATATTGGATGAGTTGTCTTTCACAAACTTATCATTTGGTTTGGTGTAACATTTATGCTCTTCTCTCGGTTTTAAAAAAAATATCATTTTTGCAAAAGTACATGGTTGATAAAGATTAAATCTTATCTAACACATGGTTGACCATCTTTTGTAGATAGAGTTTTCATAGTTAATATTGATTTTCAACCCTATTTTTTAAATTAACATGAGGGGAAACTAGAAGGTGAAACTGAAAGTTCACTTAGAGGTCTATACGTGAAAAAAGCAAAAGATAGAAAGTAGGTCGAAATTAGAGGTAATAACTATACCAAGTGATGCAGATTCAATAATTAAGGTCTTTAAAGTGGAAAGAAGAAAGTGGAAATAATGGCGTGAATCTTCGAAGAAAGTACAAAAGCAGAACTAACAATAGTCATTATTGTGAGAACCCTTTTGGTCCAAGTACAAACCAGCAGACCACAGCAAATGTGCTCTGGTACAAACCAAAGCTGTCATTTATTAAGGAGGAAGAAGACAAATCAGAGGAAGAAGATGTTACTTGAGTTTGCTGAGATGTATATGCAAAAATAGAGTAAAACAGAGAAGCAGGTTTACATGCAACAAGGTTGGCAGAGATGAGTTTCGAACATAGACAATGTATCCTCTACGTTTGCTATATCCTTAGACTAGTTTGGATATAAAGGACATTGGTCGTTGGAGTAATTAACGTGTCTTTAATGCAATGTGTTTGTGTTGGCAGAAAGCAGGTATAAAATGCTTTAACCTAGTGTGATTTTCGCACTCCTTAGAGCGATGGTGCGGTAGGTCAAACATGGATCCAAATGATGCTTACCAGAATAATGACATCACAAGTGTATAGGTCATAAAAGTAGTACGTGATAAATTAAAGTTGTTCCCTTAGAGAATCAGTATGATTAATGACTAGACATTAGAGTTCTCATGTTCATTTTAGTTAAACAAATCAAATTATAATTGGATTTTATGAAAATTAATTCAAATGTAATTAACAATAATGAAAGATGGTTTTAATCGAAAATAAGCAATTAAAGACACCCTAGGAATTCTAATCCCTTTTTACACAATATCAATCATTCTCTTTTTTTATTAGTCAGTTTAATGTCAATTTTAGAATCAAAGGTCTAATTAGGTACAAATGTCTTTCGATCCATTTAACCTCTATATCAACTCGACTCTTTGATGTCTCAATTGAGTAGTTAATATTCAATTAAGCTCAGACCTTATATAGACTACCTAGGGCCCTTGAGTATATTTCTATCTCAAGTGCAAATTAGACTATTTCTAATCTTAAGTTATTTAATCAATAGTTTATAAGCAATTCCCTTCTTTCAAAGGTTAATTACACAACCCATAATCAAACTAAAGGAGGCCAATCAATAGAATGAAATCATAATTCAGATTAAACTCTAAAATATTCAATAATCCAACATAATCAAAAGGAAAATAATCTCCAAAGATTAAAGGTTTATAGAATCTTTAAGGATTACAAGATTTAGCCACTCATGGCTTGAAATCCACAAACAATCTCAGTAAACATATCAACAATCATTAACTAGAAAGGAAGATGGAGTAGAAACACCTAGTCGGAAGAATAAATGACAGAATTGATGATTTCTCAATCAGTATGAAGCTTCCCCAACACCTCTTGTGCGTTTTCCTCCTCTCCTAGTCGGCCAGAACACTCCTCTCTTGCTGAATAATGAAGCCCTAGCCTCCTCTCCTCTATTTTAGCTCGCAAATTAAAGCTGTGAGTTTTAGTGGCCGATCTCGCTATGGCGAGAGCTTATAGGCTCCCAAATTTTTGCTGCTCTCGCTACTTTTGCACTATAGCGAGTTGCTCCTTAGAATTTGTATGCATCGCGACTTCGCTATGGCAAAGTACCTTCCTTGCTACAGTGAAAGCGCATCCTCGCTATAGCAAATTAAGTTCTAGCTGTAGTGAGAGGACTTGTTCCACTTGTATTTTTCACTTCTCAGCTTCCCTCTCTTTTCTCAATTCTTTCTACAATCTTTTAGTTTTCCCTGAAATTAAAATTAATCATAAAATAAGGCTCAAATTGATAAAGATATTGCAATTGAAACACTTTCTTTATTTTGTTTAATTGAATACACTTTTAACTATATTAATCAAAAGAAAAGTACTTTGCCTCCCTAATTTAATCTCAAATATATCCCTTTTTCATCCTAAATTAGGAAGTCATCAAACTCCCCCATACTTAAATCCTTGCTTGTCCCCAAGCAATTCTTAGAAAATATCAAACAATGTGATTATTAATTACTTCTTTTCCACAATAAACACCCAATCAATCAGAATTTCAAATCCCCCCACACTTAGAATGAAACCAATGTCAAAAGCAGAAGCTCAGCAAAACTCAAATTAAATTTCGAAAACAATGCAATCATAGCAACACCTTGATTTCTAAAGTGTTTGTGTGCTCCACAGATAGATTTTTAGAAGCAATCAAGTAACCTTCAATAAACCCTTACTGCATTTTCTAGACCCAATCCAACTATCTGCTCTAACTTCAATCATCAAAATTCATTACGAAAGGCCTTTGTTTTTTGTTTTATTTTTTTTTCATTTTTTTCTTTTATTTTCTTCTTCTTCTCTTCTTTATTTTTTTTCTTTCTCCTCCTCAATTCTCTTAATCCTTTTGATGCGAATGACAACATTGGTTATGAAGCCACCCAGTTACTTAGATTAAGAAAATCCTCAGAGTGCTCACTAGCATACTCTTAATTTTATCACTATTTGACATGAAAGTTCACACTTTTTGGTGCAAACCCCTGGTTACTAAGTGATTTCAACCATTGAAGTAGAGAGTTTTTTTTTTCAGCACTGAATATCTCTCTCAAATGACAATCAGATGTCAATAAGAAGCAGATAAATTGGAGAGATCTAAAAAAAATAAATGGGAGTTAACTAAAGAGAAAGCTTGAATTACTTCAATAATCATCTTGTTGAGAAGTGCTCCTATTATGGGTGCACACTACAACTACATTACTTACTTTTTTCATTTCAAGTCATTTCAAGTTTACTTAACCTCCACATTCATTGATTAGTATTCATCTAAAGCAAGAGGGGCTAAATCTGGTTAAAATTGGGGGCATTATGTATATCCACCTGGCCTATGTTTACCTTCCCTCACACTTAAAGTTAACATTGTCCGCAATGTGTAAAAAAAAAAGAAACAAAAAGCAGAAAAATAGAAGTAGATTGGGGCAGAGGTAAGGGATGTAGGGAGATAGAAAGAGACGAGACTCCCTTGATAAGAAAAAGTAAGGAAGAGAGGGATGTGCCTGAACAACTCCTGCATCTGATAGACCAAAAATGGACAAAGATCACGTAGCAAACAATAAGTTGGCATTAGAAATAATATATCAATTATGGGATTAGCCAATGCAGAATTCAAAAACATAACGATATACAGTTATCTAAAATGTAAAGTAGAGAAATAAAAAGAAGAAGCATGCAAGGAACAGAAAGGTCCTATGAATCAGAAGGCCCAGGCCTATCCTGCGGTGTAGGGTCCTGTGGGAGAACGATGACCAAGGACTGAGGAACCTCAGGGGGTGGAGGTGGAGGTGGAGGTGTAGGCATCAGATAGTCCATAAGCATCTGCAGCTGGTCTTTCATTGATAGGATATGCCCCTCTAGCCTGTCAATAGACTCCCTCACCCAGCCCTCAAACTTAGTGTGAGGTGGTGCATCTTGCCTCATTGGCTATGGAGTACTTAATTGCTGTTGTGGGGGAGGAGGTGGAGATGCCTCAGGCTGTGCCTATGTAGGTACCCGATGTCTGCAGGGACATCCCGGCTTATCCTTTATACTATCATATTTAAAGGACCCCTTCGACTTGAACTGAGTGTCATTTTTTAAAACGTAGCTTCCCCCCCATTGGGAGTAACTCTGTGAGCATGTAAGGGTAAGCCAAGCTTGCCCTTGTTTGAAGTTGAGGTACATAAGTTGGGGGATATTCACCCGCTGCCTTATCATAAAACACCAAGTCAACGTTGCTCGTTCTTGGAGCATGTCAGACCCATGAGAACTCGTCAGAATGTTGCTGGTGATGAATTGCAGCCAATACCGAGCAAGCTTGTTTAGTTGATTGACTAGATAGACTTTATTGACCAACCTTGCTCATCCTTCATGTGTAATGGTGGTTTTCACCTCCTCCTATGGAATAGACTGTAGATTCTACAAGTAAGACTAGAAAGCCCATTCCGCAACGTCGGATAATTCATAAAAGTCTTAAAAGACCTTCTCATTGATGCATACCCAAGCAGAGCGGCAATAGTATTCATCTTCCTCCTCCTTTGTGTCCTCAAAATTGGTATAAAGTTCTTAGATCATTAGCGGAATCCGATGCACTGGCTTTTTGGTGAAGCCTTGCAACCTATGCCACTCAAAGTCAGTGTAAGTGAGATCCAAGCCGTGGGGCTCATAGTAGCGATCTTCAACTACCCCCTCCCTCGGTCAGAGAAAAGTCTCTTAAAATAGAATTCTACTCTGGCTGAAGCAAACTGATCCTTATCATAAGATTTCTTCTTTTGCGTCGAGGAGGAAGCTTTAGCGGTCTTGGTTTGCTTTTTGGGAACCATGACTGTGAAATTCAAATAAGAATTAGAAAAAAATCAATGTCAGCAATAATAAAAAACCACAAACAAGCAGGGGAAATGGGATGCTTACATGTAGAGTGATGAAAAAGTAAAATTGATGAATCAAATGAATATGGCATGCTTGTAATAGGGAAATAAGCTTCTAAAAGCATACAAGGGAATAGGAGAAAAGAAAAGATGGAAGCAAACAAGGCAAAAGTGTTCAGAAACGAAAGAGTAATTTCTGGAAAATGCTCGAACTCGCTATAGCGAGAACGAACAGGTTTCTGGAGATGTTGATTTAAATCAAAAAATACCAAAATACCAAATTAAAGATAACTTCTTGCACATAAACAATCGGCCAACAGAGCTCATCTAGAAAAACTGACTTATTGACCCCTAATTACATAGATACATGCGAAGAAAAACTCAACCCTAATGTCCACAGAAATGACTAAAACCAACAGTGATTTAGGAGATAAAAGGGACAATCAATATACCTGATGCAAGGAATGTGATGTACGAGGGGAATGGGAGCGTTGAAAGCGAGAAATTTGGTCGAAGAAAAGGAAGAAAGGGGAGGAAGGCTCAAAGGCGCAATAGCGAGAACGAGAAAGTGGGAACTATTATATGAATGAAATTAGGTTTTTCATTTTTTTATATGGTTAGAGACCTCGCTATTGCCTAGCGAGGATGTCTCTAGAATTAGTACCACAAGCAGAGTTGCTGGCTTCACAATAACGAAAGTTCCTCTCACAATGGCGATCATACTTGGATAATTCGTGGTAGCTGATGAATCTCGCTATAGCTAGGTTATAGCGAGAAACTCTTTGGTATTTGTACTGGTCCATGAGCATGCTGCATTCGCTATAGCGAAAATTCCTCTCGCAATAGCGAGGAAACTTTGAAAAAATTTTCCAATACTTTACTCACTATAGCCTGGCTATAGTAACATACTCTCTGGGCTTTGTACTAGATGTAAAACAAGCAGCTTCGCCATAGCGAAATGGACTTCTCGCTGTAACAATTTTTTTTTTAAATCCCCCACCTAAATATTTAAATAAGTACTCTCTAACCTTATTTATACTTCCTATCAACTAAACCCATTGCCCTCAAACCTTAACCAAACATAGCCGATGATCAATATTATTAGAATAATGATTTGCCATTCAAAGCATGGTTAGAAACTCCCTAAAAATCATGTCTGAAGTTGCTCTTTCCTGCCAATCACTTGTTCCTTAATATCCAACACTTCAACACTAACACCCAACCTACAAAACACAAAGAAAAAGGAAGGTCGAACAAAAAACAAAAAGAATGTTAAACTCAAACATAAGAACAAGAAGAAAACTTAGGTTGCCTCCCAAGAAGCGCTTGGTTTATAATTCTCAGCTGAACTTTGTTAGCCAATCAAGGAGGTTGAGCCAAACTATGGACTGTTATCTGCCGATCTATCTCGCCACCCAAATAATGTTTAAGCCTTTGACCATTTACTTTAAATTGATCTCCTGACTTCTCATCTTGAACTTCAATAGCTTCATAAGAAGTCACAGAGATCACCTTGAACGAACCAGACCACCTTGATCTCAACTTACCTGGAAACAACTTCAAACGAGAATTATAAAGTAACACAAGGTCTCCAGGTTCAAACTTCCTTGGTAAGATGTGTCTATCATGAACTCTTTTGGTCCTTTCCTTATAAATTCTAGAACTCTCAAAAGCTTGTAGTCTAAACTCATCTAACTCATTTAGTTGCATTAGTCTTTTCTCACCCACTTTAGCCATATCAAAATTCGATTTCTTTATAGCCCAAAATGCCTTATGCTCTAGCTCAATGGGCAAATGACAAGCTTTGCCAAAAACCAATTGATATGGAGACATACTTATTGGAGATTTAAAAGCAGTCTTATATGCCCATAAAATGTCATCAAGCTTATCCTCCCAATTCTTTTAGTAAGACTCAATTTTTTCCAAAATTCTTTTTATTTCTCTATTGGACACTTCACACAACTCGTTGGTTTGAGGGTGATAAGCCAATGCCATCTTATGGGTGACTCCATATTTTGCAAGCAAACCTTTGAATAATTTATTGTTAAAATAAGTCTCCCCATCACTAATGATTGCTCTAAGTGTACCAAATCAAGTAAAAATATTCTTTTTCAAAAATCGCACCACCATATTAGCATCATTAGAATGACAAGATATAGCCTCAACCCATTTACTCACATACTCAACAGCAACCAATATATGTTGATGGCTCCTAGATGAAACAAAAGGCCTCATAAAATCTATACCCCACACATCAAACAATTCTATCTCAAAAATACTAGATTGGGGCATTTCATGCCTCCTTGAGATGTTACCTATTCTCTGACATGCATCACAATGACAAACAAACAAGTAAGAATCTTTAAATAATGAAGGCCAATAATATCTAGATTGCAACACTTTGTATGCAGTACATTGGCCACTAAAATGACCACCATAAGGAGCAGTATGACAAGCATGAAGAATATTATTTCGTTCAGTTTAAGGCATACACTTTTGCAAAATTTGGTCAGCACATTTCATATACAAAAGGGGTTTATCCCACACAAACCATTTCACATCATGCAAAAACTTTTTTTGTTGATAAGATTTTAATTCATCAGGTACAATACCACTGACCAAATAATTTGCATAATCAGCATACCAAGGTACAGATACACTGTTCACAGCAAATATAGATTCATTAGAAAAGCTCTCATTAATCAATAAATCATCCACATGCTCAGAACTATTTACAAGCCTAGATAAGTGATCAGCAACTTGGTTTTTAGTTCCTTTCCTATCAGCAATTTGCACATCAAATTCTTGTAATAATAAAACCTACCTAATCAACCTAGGTTTAGATTCTTTCTTACATAAAAGATATCTGATAGCAGCATGATCAGTATGAACTATAATTTTAGTGCTCATCAAATACACCCTAAATTTCTCAAAAGCAAAGACAACAGCAAGCATTTCTTTTTTAATAGTTAAGTAATTTACCTGTGCTCCAGCTAGAGTTTTGCTTGCATAATAAATAGGATGAAAGATCTTCCCATGTCTTTAGCCAAGCACAGCTCCAACCGCATAATCGCTTGCATCGCACATAACCTCAAAGGGTAGTGACCAGTCAGGGGCCATTATAATTAGTGTGGTGATAAGTCTTTGCTTAAGCTCTTCAAAAGTTTTCAAGCAATTTATATCCAACTTAAATGGGATATCCTTTTTAAGTAATTGAGATAGAGGTTTTCCTATCTTTGAGAAATCTTTGATGAATCTCTGATAGAACCCAACATGCCCCAAGAAACTTCTAATAGCTTTCACATTGGTAGGTAGTGGTAATTGTTCAATCACAGAAGCCTTAGCTCGATCCACCTCTAATCCTTTTTTTGACACCTTATGCCTAAGCACTATACCTTCACATACCATGTAGTGACACTTTTCCTAATTTAGGACCAAATTGGTATCCTCACACCTTTACAAAACTAATGTCAAATTAGTCAGACATTCTTCAAAAGTGATGCCAAACACTGAGAAGTCGTCCATAAAGACTTCCATGATATGCTCAATCATGTCAAAGAAAATTGACATCATACATCTTTGAAATGTGGCAGGAGTATTACACAATCCAAAAGGCATACGTCTGAATGCGAAAGTTCCATATAGACATGTGAAAGTGGTTTTTTCTTGATCCTCAGGGGTAATGGCAATTTGATTGTACCTAGAATAGCCATCCAAGAAACAAAAGAATTCTTTTCCTGCTAACCGATCTAACATTTGATTGATAAATGGAAGCAGGAAATGATCCTTTCTTATAGCTGTGTTCAACTTCTTATAGTCCATACAAACTCTACAACTAGTAATTGTTCTTGCGGCAATCATTTCATTCTTCTTATTGTTCACCACTGTCATTCCTCCTTTCTTAGGGACACATTGCACCGGACTTACCTAGTCACTATCAGAGATGAGATAAATAATACTAGCATTAAGCCACTTGATAATCTCTTTCTTGACCACTTCTTTCATTATAGAATTCAATTGCCTTTGATTCTCTACTTATTTTTTATGGTCATCTTCTAAGAGAATTTTGTGCATGCAGATGGCTGGACTAATCCCTTTTATATTAGCTATGGTATAACCAATGGCTCTTTTATGCTCTTTTAACATTTTTAACACTTATTTTTTTTTGGGAAAGTGTTAATGCAAATGAGACTATGACTGGTAAAGTCTCTCTTTCCCCCAAATAAGTATATTTTAGATGCGATGGAAAAGGTTTCAATTCCAAAATTGAAGGTTGCTCAATGGATGGTAGGAGAGTATGGGCTTTTCGTGAAGTTAGCTCCAGTGATTCAAAATGCCTATTCTGCTTAGCCACAGGTTTGAATGCATTAAGTTTGTGCTTAACTTCTATTCTCATCACCTCTCCTATATTTGGTTTACCAACAAGTACGGCTTCAAGAAGATCGATGAAAGCAAAAGAGTTCAATTCTTCTTGAATTACTTCCTCAACAATAGATACTCTTGAGCATTCTTCGACACTGCCCAGATGTTTCATAGCTTTCTCCACACTAAAGGTAATTTTCTCATCTCCAAGCCTCATTATAATTTCTCATTTTTCCACATCAACTAGTGCTCTGCCAGTAGCTAGAAACGGCCTCCCCACTATCAATGGGATATTTCTATCCTCTTCAATATCAAGTACAATAAAATTAGTAGGATAAATGAATGGGCCAACCTTCACTAGCACGTATTCAATGATTCCATATGTATAAAAAAAGCTTCTATCAACCAGTTGCAAGGTGACAATTGTTGGGTTAGCCTCACCTATTTGTAGCTTTTGAAAAACAGATATGGGCATGAGATTCACAGAATATCCTAAATCATAGAGTGCTCAACCCTCAAATTTATCCCTAATCATGTAAGGGATAGAAAAAGAACCAAGGTCTTTGTACTTAACTGGGAGATTGGATTTGAGGATATTAGTGGTTTCTTTTGTCAAAGCCATTGTTGCAAATTCGATGATCCGCTTCTTCTTGCTAAGCATGTCATTAAGAAACTTAGCATATTTAGGCATTTGCTCTAAAGCCTCAAAGAAGGGGATATTGATGTGGAGTTGCTTAAACATGTCCAAGAACTTCTTATATTGCTCATCAAGGACTTTCTTTTGCAATCTCTGTGGAAATGGAGGCAATGACATCACTTTAGGATATACCACTGTCTTTTCTTTAGACTTGTCCACTTTAGACTTTCTCTCCTTGTCCTTTTTTTTTTTGCATTCAAACTGGCAGTCTTTTTTTCTTTTTCCTGTTGAAGTTCTTTATTTTCGACCTGAATTGCACCTGCTAGACCCTTAAAGTTCACCTTGGTTGGCTCTTTCACTTGAATTTGTACTTTAGGGAACTCTTTACCACTTCTCAAATTGATAGCTTTATGTTCTTCCTTACCATCTCTCATTGGATTAGGAATTGTATCACTTGGCAAACCTCTTTGATGTAGTGCATTTATAGCAAATGCTAACTGCCCCATCTATACTTCTATATTCTTGAGAGAGGAATCCACCCTTGCATTAATACCAGCTTGCTCTTCATTATTCTTGATTTGAGTGGTCATGAATTTAGCCAAAACATCTTCTAAATTTGTTTTGGGCTCTTGAATAGGCACATTTTGCCTTGTCATTTGAGAGAACACAGGAGCTTGAGTTAACCTTGATCCAGAGGATGATGGCTAATTAAATGATGGACCATTCTTCTAAGAGAAATTCATATGATTACACCATGCAGGGTTGTAGGTGTTTGAGTAAGGGTTCTAATTCTTCAAAAAGTTCCCTACATAGTTAACTGATAACTCCCTAATTTATGATATAAAATGATTATATTTGAGATAAAAATTAGGGAGTCAAATGCTTTCTTCTTGATTAATAGAGTTAAAATGGATTCAATCAAATAAAATAAAGAAAGTATTTTATTATGTTTTCTTTAGCAGTTTGAGCCTCACTTTTTGATTGATTTCAATTTCAGGAAAGATAAAAGAAGAAAGAAAGGATTGAGAAAAGAGAAGGAAGCTGAGAAGTGAGAAAGTACAAGTGGATCAAGCACTCTCGCTACAGCGAGGATGGAATTCGCTATGGCGAAAACACACTTTCGCTATAGCGAAGGAGGTACTTCGCCACGGCGAAGTCGCGAAGCATACAAATTCCAGGAAGAAGCTCGCCATAGCATAGCAGTGGCGAAGAATGAAGGAATCTGAGAACTCTAAGAGAGCTCGCTATAGCGAGAGGCACTCCTCGCCATAGCGAGATCGGACCCTGAAACGCACAGTTTTATTTATCAAGCTATAGAAGACGGGAAGAATTAGAGTTTTGATTCATTAAGCAATTGGAGCGAGTTCTGGCCGACTAGGAGTGAAGAAAACACATCCAAGGTGTTGGAGAGCTTCAATTTGATCGGGGAATTCATCGATTCTAGTGATTTCTCTTCCGATTAGGTGTTTCTACTCCATCTCCTCTCTTAGTTGATGATATTAAACATGTTTGCTGAACTTGTCTGTGGAATTCAATCCATGAGCGGCTAGATTTTGTAACCCTTAGGAATTTTATGAACCTTTTATCTGTAGAGATTATTTTCCCTTGTTGATTCTGCAGTTTATTGAGAATAGTATTATTTAATCTGAATTATATTTCATTCTATTGGGTGGCCTCCTTTAGTTTGATTGTGGATTGAGTAATTAACCTTTGATGGAAGGAATTTGCTTATAGACCATTGGTTAAACAACTTAGGATTAGATATAATCTGATTTGCACTTGAGATAGAAATATTCTCAAGGGCCCTAGGTAGTCAAAAGAAGGTCTGCACGTGATAAAGTATTAACCTCTCCTTGAGACATCAAGCGTGAGTGGATATAAGGGTTCAATTGGATCGAAAGACAATTGCACCTACTTTAACCTTGACTATAAAATTTGAATTAAGCTGTTTAATTAAAAGGGAAATAATTGACATTTGATAAAAAGGGGATTAAAATTCCTAAGGTGTTTTTGATTGCATAAGTCCAGTACAACTATCGTTTATTATTTGTTTTTGCATCATTCTCATAAATCCATTTATAATTTGATAGTTTAACTAAAATGAACATGAGAACTCTAATGCCTAATTGTAATCTGTATTGATTCTCTGAGGGAACGACCTTGATTCATCACGTACTACAATTGCGACCCGTACACTTGCGGTGTCATAATTTAGTGAGCATCATTAACTGATTCTGTAAATGCAAAAGGGTAATAATCTGTTGAGTGTAGATCCCCACAACTTTCGCAAGTAATTGGGGTCACTTGAGTAGAATAGACACTCATATGCTGACTTCACTGCACTTGAGATTCCAACATATCAAATCTCTTGTTCAGAGCGGAGAGAATAGTTGCAAGCGGAACAGAGGAGTCTTCTTGAGTATTAGCAACATTAGCAATCAACCTTCTGTCACCCCCTCTTTGCACATAGCTTTCAGATAATGTGTCCAATGCCAGAATAACATCATCTACAGGCATTTCATCCCAATGCCCATTTAAAATAGCATATAACATTGTATCAGTTTGTGGGGTTAGATGCGTGTAGAAATTCTAAACAATTGCATAGTTATCCATCCCATGGCTCGAGCATTGGCGGAGCAAATGTTTGTATCTCTACCATGTAGTATACAAATGGTCATCTGAAGCTTGCTTAAAGTTGATAAGCTCATGATGGGCATCCGCTATTCTATTATTTGGAATGAAGCGAGCTCTGAACCTTGCCTCTAGCTTATCCTAAGTGTTAATTGAACCCTTCGGTAGAGTCAACAACTATTCCTTAGCTTTTCCTTGTAGAGAGAGTGGGAATAGTCTAAGTCTCAGAACATCCCTTGGTACCCCATTCTGCTTGAATGAATCACATACTCCCAAAAATGACAGAATGTGACAGTTGGGATCTTCATCGGACCTCTCACCAGTGAACTGTCCATTGAGTTGCAACATGGAGATCATCACAGGCTTAAGCTCAAAATTAGCAGCTTGAAAGTTTGGTACTACAATGCTAGGCTGAGTGGTTCTCATAGTTCTTCCCATAAAATCCTTGATAGTTCAATTCTAATTATCTTTGTGTGCCATATTTGTAGTAGGAACGCTTATCTCACTTTCAGGTTGGATTAGCATAGACCCCTAAGCCAAAATATCCGTCAAACTCCTTGTCTTTCTAGGTATTCTGTTGGATCTAGATTTAGGTGACATAAACTATGTACGTGTAAAAACAAAAGAGTGTAGATCAAGAGTCTCACTAAACCAAGGAAACCAAAAGGTAATTACTACGAAAGTATTAATAAAATTACTATAACTAACAAATGAAAGCGTAAATAAACAAGAGAGTAAATGAAAAGAAACTAAGTGCTTAAGCTAAAACTACTCAAAGCCCTTTAATTCTCTTCACTAATTGCCTTGATTCCTGGGTAACAGCGCCAAAACTTGTTGCTCACCAAAATAATGACACCGCAAGTGTATGGGTCGTAAAAGTAGTACGTGATAAATCAAGGTCGTTCCCTCAGAGAATCAGTACGATTAGTGACTAGGCATTAGAGTTTTCATGTTCATTTTAGTTAAACAAATCAAATTGTAATTGAGTTTTTATGAAAATTAATTCAAATGTAATTAACAATAATGAAAGATGGTTTTAATCGAAAATAAGCAATTAAAGACACCCTAGGAATTCTAATTCCCTTTTTACATAATGTCAATCATTCCCCTTTTTTATTAATTCACTTAATGTCAATTTTAGAGTCAAAGGTCTAATTGGGTACAAATGTCTTTTGATCCATTTAACTTCTATATCAACTCGACTCTTTGATGTCTCAATTGAGTAGTTAATATTCAATTAAGCTCAGACCTTATCTAGACTATCTAGGGCTCTTGAGTATATTTCTATCTCAAGTGCAAATTAGACTATCTCTAATTCTAAGTTACTTAATCAATGGTCTATAAGCAATTCCTTTCTTTTGAAGGTTAATTACACAACTCATAATCAAACTAAAGGAGACCAATCAATAGAATGAAATCATAATTCAGATTAAACTCTAAAATATTCAATAATCTAACATAATCAAAAGAGAAACAATCTCCAAAGATTAAAAGTTCATAAAATCTTTAAGGATTACAAGATTTAGCCACTCATGGCTTGAAATCCACAAACAATCTCAGCAAACATATCAACAATCATCAACTAGAAGGAAAGATGGAGTAGAAACACCTAGTCAAAAGAATAAATGATAGAATCGATGATTTCCTAATCAGTATGAAGCTTCCCTAACACCTCTTGTGCGTTTTCTCCTCTCCTAGTCGACTAGAACACTCTTCTCTTGCTAAATAATGAAGCCCTAGCCTCTTCTCCTCTGTTTTAGCTTGCAAATTAAAGTTGTGCATTTTAGTGGCCGATCTCACTATGGCGAAGAGTGCTTCTTGCTATGGTGAGAGCTTATAGGCTCCTAGATTTCTGCTACTCTCACTACTTCTGTGCTATAGTGAGTTGCTCCCTGGAATTTGTATGCATCGCGACTTCGCAATGGCGAAGTATCTTTCTCACCACAATGAAAGTGTATCCTTGCTACAGTGAATTAGGTTTTAGCTGTAGTGAGAGGACTTGTTCCACTTGCATTTTTCACTTCTAAACTTCCTTCTCTTTTTTCAATTCTTTCTACAATCTTTTAGTTTTCCCTGAAATCAAAATCAATCATAAAATGAGGCTCAAATTGATAAAAATATTGCAATTGAAACACTTTCTTTATTTTGTTTAATTGAATACACTTTTAACTATATTAATCAAGAGAAAAGTACTTTTCCTCCCTAATTTAATCTCAAATATATCCCTTTTTTATCCTAAATTAGGGAGTCATCACCAAACATGCAGCAAATGGGCTTCTCCTGTGCAAACCTTGGTTTGGGCCAAAACACGAGTACATCAATGTGTTTCCAAATGCATATGTAGATGCAGTGTTGGGGTTGTTTTGGATGATAGTGGCGTTGTAAAATCCATCGCTTTGATTGGCGTTTGAGGAAAGGGAAGAAAGTAAGTGATTAAGATTGGTTTGGTATGTGCTGTCTACGGCAAAAGTGGTTATGTTTGGATAGGAGTAATCATTGAAAGTAGGCTCTTCTTGGATTTTGACAATCAAAAGTGGTTGGATAAGAGTTAGCATAGAATTCATGAAGCGAAACATTTTCTGATGATCCACATCAACCTCGGGGGTTTATTATCAACTATGAGATATGGTGAAATGTGGCAAATTTTGGAAACCATTGAAAAGGAAAGATGTGGACTGGAATGGAAACATAATATTATTAAACTCTACAGTTTTGGTCAAATCAAGATTGTCTGGTTAGGTAATATCAACTAAGAAATATATGCAAGGGGAGGAAATAGTAATCTTTAGATGAATGACTGTTATAGAATACTTGAAAAAATCTCGTATTTTTTATCTTTTACTTTGTTGTAATGAAAAAAGAAAAAAAGAAAAACCTTGTAACGTGCAGAATTGGTGCTGAATGTATCGATGCACAGAATTTTCGTATACTTCTATTAGACGTTAGTTCAGTAGAGCATTAATATGACAATATCAACCTGGGGGGTTTATTATCTAGATTGTGTTTTTAGTTACAGCCTTCTGATTAATAGTTTAAAATTTTTTTTTCTAGAGTAGTCTTTGAAAATTAGTGAGGAACATCTCATTATCTTATTGATGCTGAATATTTTGAATAGCACATGGTTTTTTCTTGTTTTCTCTTATCCCAGTTAGGCTTATATTTGCTGCGGGTAGTTATTGAACAGAGAAGTGATGTTTGAAAATCTATGTTTGCTTCATAGAGTGAGGGGACACATGTATTAAAATGTGCATAAAATGTTCACCATCCTGATAAAAATATGGTTATATGTGGCATATTAGAAGCCTTTGATAGAACGCCATGTGGATTAGAGTGGAAACTTTGTAATATAAAGTGGGATTTAAAGTCTCACTTTGAATAAAAAAAGATGATGTTTTTTAGTGATATATAAAGATAAGTCCTTTAGTATGTTTAAAATAATTATATATATATTAATTATTAATATATATATATATATATAAATATTTGGATTTGAATTTGGAATAACTTTCTTTTGAATTAGAAGTGCTAAGTTCTTTTAAGTATTTTTTTAAAAGGCTTTGTTGTATTTTGAAAGAGTATTGTTTATAAATTATATATATAGGCATCACTCTTTAAAGATAGTGAATTTTTATGACTCAAAGCTTATTTTTTATTTCCTATTTCTATTGTTTTTTTAATGGAAACAAAATTATTAAATAAAGTTGACCATGTAGGTTCCTTGTTGCTAGGAACACGATCCTATGTTGAAAAGTTCCATTTGAATTTTGTAGTTATAAAATTACTAAAAGAGCAATTTTTTTTAATTCAAAACTTATTCTAGCTAGACCTAATCATGGACCGAAAAGCCTACCTAACCTAAAAAAAATGGATACGAATCTAAAAAAAAACTCGATAAAAAACAAGCCCATTTTAAAAAAGCCCGAATATAAAATGGGCCGAACATAGGTTTTTTCAAAGCTCAGCTCGAGCCCACTTATATTATAATTATTTTTTTATATATTATTAATAAATAATATTATTAAAAAATTTATTTATAACTATAGATATAAGTTAAAAAAATTATATAACATATATGATTATTATCTTTTTTACTCTTACTTGTTGCATAATATATTATTAGGAATAACATATAATTCAAATAAAATAAATTATTAATTAGTAATATTATTAAAAAAATTATTATTTTGAGAGGATTTACTATCTTATATATATATATATATATATATATTTCAAGTTATTTAAATTTCTTGCAATTTTTTTGAACTATTTAGTATTTAAAATAAGAAAAAAAGTAGGGAGAATTATAATAAAGAATCAAAAAGTGAAGATATTTATTCTTAAGAACTTGTTACCACTTGTTTTAGGATGATTACCACTGAGTTTAGCAACAAACCGTTAAATCTAATGGTAATGGTCCTTAAAAATAATTTTTTTCTCTTCTTGGTTCTTAAACATAATTTTCCCAAAAAAGTAAGGTTAACAAATAATAAAATAAATATATTTAAAATTTTAAAAAGATAAAAATTTAAAAAAATTATTTTTTAAAAACAGGCTGACTGGGCTCGGCCCGTTTTTAATTAGGCTTGAACCTGGCTCGAGACTGTTCAAACAATACTGAGCGTAGTCCTAAAAAATTTGTTAATTTTTTATAATTTCGACCTATTTTTAAATAAACTCAACCCATGATCAGGTTTAATCATAGCAACTATAGGTTGCTTCTATCACATCCTGTTGAAGTTTCAAAGAGAACCAATTGGGATAGCAAATATTTTGACAACTAGTATCACATCCAGTGCAAAGCTTTTTAAATTTTGAAAAAAAAACCCAAATCTTAAAAAGAAAAAAAAATTAATGGCATGTGACCCGAGACAAATACATATAGTCGCTCGGTTTGTAATATAAACAATACGATTCTCTACTCTTAATTATATATGTGATAGATTGACATCAATAGAAAAAAGTATGCTTTTTTTTAAGGGAATATATTCTATTCATTGTGGTGAATGGTGCGTGCATATGATATTTAACATCATGAACACACAAAAAGTTAGGTATAAATGAACCCTTGAGAGCATAAAATTTGTTTATTAATGAAGCATTGTCTTATTCATAGTCATATTATTGGTGCTAAATATTTTGAATAGCAATCATTTTGAGGTAGAGCTATGGTAATTACTTGTGTGAATATGGAATCTTTCAACGACAACTCCGAAATTATTTTTTACACCACCAATCAAGACTTTGACTAAAAAAAATCTAGAAAGTAACCTACATCAGAAATTGTTTGGAAATTGTCAATCCAAAACTTTGAAAAACATATCTGTTAATCACATTCATTGACAATTTCAAATCTTCCAAAGGTTGCTATGGAACGCAAGTGTACACACAAATTTCATGTCAAATGTAACATTCGGTCCCTCTGTAAATGTGAGAAACGTGATGTTCGGTTTCTCTGTAAACGTTAGAAATGAGCCAAATATAAAAGGAAGTCCTCGAAATAAAAGGAATTAGGGCCAATTAAAATTAGAATAAAATTCTAAATATTAGAAAATGAGGATTTGAGGTTTAAGATGCTAAAAACCAGAGCCAGAAGAGCTCAAAAAATTTGCAGAAGAAAGTTGGGGCATTTTTGTAATTTTTGGAAAATTTTGAAAACTCATAGGAGGGCTTTTTAAATGAAAATTTGAGCTTTCTAGGGTTCTCAGAGGCCCTGAATACCATGGGAACTCCTATAACAGTTGAAACGCCTCCGGTGAGCAATTTCAGTTGTTAGTTGACCGAAACTTTGACTGAATAGTTCGGAATGGTTTTAGATCCTTTTTGAGTGATTCCAAAGGCAATTATTATGATTAAGAGCCTAAGGAATATGATGGAAAAGATAGATTTTGAAAAGGAGTTGAAATGAGACCAAACGAATAAACCATGGATTAGGGACTAAAATGAAAAGTTAAAAAGTATGTTAACTTTACCCTTTTGCTTTTAAAAACACTTCCAGCCCTTCTCCTTCCTCTCCACCGATGTCTTTTTGGTCTGAAACAGATTGGAAAGAGGAGCACAAAGGGAAGCATAAGAGAAGGGAGAAGAAAGCCAAGAAAGATAGGTAAATTCAAGGAATTTCATGGCTTTCTCTACTTAAAGTTGTTCTTCTCTTCTTACTTCATCTTTCCATGGTTTTGGTGGATGAAATAATTCTATTTTGGCCTTGAACCAGAGGGGAAGGATGAGAGTTTCAAAAAGGGACCAAGACCAAAGGAAGAGACTCTTGATGGAAGTTTGGATTCAAGGTATCTTTGTAGCTTTGCTTCTTCTTCTTGCTTCTTGTATGTGAGAGTCATGGCCAAAAACAGAACCATTATGGGGGAGGAGTTTTTGTCCAAAAACAAGCAAGAATCCATTGATTTAGTTTGTGGGAACCTAAGAATTGCAAAGAAATGGGAAGAAAAATAAGTAAAATTCAAGTTAGGAAAGTGAAGAAGTCTTGAACACATTGTAAAAATTGATTTGATTCATACATTCCCTAGCATATGTGAGTGTTTGTTTGAGTTCCTAAGACCCCTAGGAAGCCTCCCAAGTGACTGTCCCATCAAGGAAAAATTGGAAACCCCTTGAACCCCAAATGCTTCCATAATGTTGGCCTAGGCTAGAAAGAGTACCAAGGGAGAGTTTTAATTTATTTCAAACTTATTTTTAAGTCATGTAGGATGGAAGAAGATGAGAGGAAGCCTTGGAAAAATTTTAGAAGCCATAGATAGTGAGATGGAAGTGTAGGCTCCATAATATAGCATAACGAAGCAACTCCTAGCTAGGCTCCTTAAAATAATTGTGTGATGACTCCAAGGAGTCTAAATGGAGTCAAGAATCATAGATTGAAGGAGAGAAGGGAGCCAAGATCATGAATTTTTGTAGTTGCTTCATTAAGTACCTTATGGAAGTATAATGGAGCCATAAACCAAAGTAGCATCATGTAAAGTATGTATAATGCCAAGGCTTGTTCTCAGGACTAATTCATGTTTCTTTTAGTGTGTCTAGGCCAAGAGAAATGATCTCCACCTTCTTGGGTGTGTGAGGTCAAGGGATAAGACTCAAGGCTTAAGGAAAAAGTGTGTGAATGCAAGCAAGGTAGCTCTCTCTCTTTTCTCCCATGCATGAATGAATGTCTACATTGTTTTTGAATGTGTGTATTAGTATTTTAAGCTATGAATTGTATTTTAGTGTGATGCCTATGTTCCATGGAACCATAATATTGCTCTATGTATTCAAATAATGCCTATAAATGTTGCATGGATTTGCTTGAATGTGGAAAGGCTAAGAACCTTTTATCTTCGGTGAGGATGAGCCAAGAACCGTTAGAAGTGGTTAAGACTAAGAGAAAGTCTCCCAAGAGCAAGGCTTAGTTCAAAGCCTTTGAGAAAAAAGGTGAGCAAGTCTAAGAACCTTGAAGAAAGTGGGTGAGGCTAATCCATTCATTTGGCAAGCCTAAGTATGTTATATGTGCTTTGTATAAATGCCAAGAATGTATTTTGCACCATTTTCTATATTGATATGCCACACATGCATCCTTAAGACTTATATTACATTCTTTATGCATGATTGAATGGGAGATGAGCTATTGGGATTCCTAGAATCTCACTCTTCTCTCCTCATTACTTAATATGCCTAGGTGGATCAAGAGAGCAAGAAAATGGGAGCCACCATACTTGGAAGCAAGAAGATTAGCACTGGAGTTGTAAAATATTTGTATTATAGCCATATGGTTGTCACATGATGTATCTCCATAATGTATATGATGTATGAGCTTATGAATATTTGTAAAAGTATGGGTATATTGTATATGTATGAGAACTAGACTCGTGTGAAGGATATTTCATGAATTTGATTTGGATATGCTAAGTTATACAGGTATGGCTCTTGTGTATATCTTGGTGTGGATGGGTGAGATTATGGAATCTGGGTTATTAGCCCTTTGAGACATGTTTGATAGAGTATTTTAATGCTTGCCCACGTGCTCATGTGGCCATAGAATGAATAGAAGCAAAAATAGACCCCTTGAGACCCTATATGAAGCTTAAAAAGGGCATTTTACAACCCTATATCACAAACTGACCAAATGGACAAATTTTTTCATGAAATTTGGCATGCATGTAGAGATCATCTAGAGATTTTTGGGAAGCTAAAGTACAGAATTTTTGGAGGTCTAGGAAATATTTGGTGAATTTTTGAAATTAAAATTTTTTTTGATTTGGGTCAGTGTATTGTAGCTTTGGTCCGAAAATGCATCTATGGCAAACATGGGTCAAATGAGGTCCAATGGTCTTGAAATTTCACATGGAGAAACTAGACATGCACAGTGAGCTATAGCAACTGGAAGCACCTCATTTAGAGGTCTAAAGAGAGAGAGAAATGAAAATTTGAAGTTATAACTCCCTGTCAATGATGTAACAGGACCCTCAGCACTGTTCCATCATTCTCTAGTTTATTTTCATTCTCTGGGTCTGGAGCTATTTTTTCCTTAATGTAGACATCTGTAGCTTTCCATATTGGTACTTGATTTGGATGTTTTGGGCATTAGTTATAAATTTTTGAAATCTATATCAGTAAGCTATAGCAAAACTCAAGAGCAGCCAGACCTTTCATACTTTTTGATTGTCAAAAGTAGTCCATCTGGGTGTTTCATACCTAGAATCATTTTTACCTTATAGTAGACATATAGAGCTTTTTGGGAAGCTATCATTTTCCTCATTTCTATTTTTCTACATTTAGTTATGATTTTTCAAAATTGCTTTAAAATCTGCCACCTTGGGACCCGAGGCAAAACGTGAGAATTAGTGATTTTTGGTTCTTGATCCGTGATTCATGTGAAGTTTTAAGATGTTTATGACTTGTAGGAATGGAAAATAATTAGAAGATGTTGTTGGTAAGTTTCTGGGAGTTCACAGATCGAAATTTGAATCCTCACCCCGACCTAACACCATTAGGTCATGATTTTAATGCAAAAGTCTTGGAATTTCCTTGCTACTTTGTGTAATCCCACCTTGATTAAGGAAATTGATGCTAGGAATAATATGGTGTGACATTAAATATGAGACAAGAAGAAATCTGATGAACAATTTAATCTTTATTAATATTTTTGAGGACAGGAGTTAGCATTTTAAGTAGGCTCTCCTCGGGTTCTGGTAATCAAAATGCCTACAAGGAGACAGAGAAGCAAAAAAAAAGCCTAAATTAAATTCATGAAGCAAGATAGTTTCTGATGATCAATGCTTTTTCATACCCTGAGTTATAATATATCTGAGGTTCTTGTTTTTCTCTTCCATCCCATTTTTGTTTTATAGCACATGGTATTACTTTTCTGGGTTAGGCTTATATTTGCCAGGTTGTTGCTAAACTAAACAGAGAAGTGATGCTTGGAATTTTTGTTTCGCTTCAAAGTGAGAATGTTGACTCAAGTATTAAAATGTGCAAAAACTGATCACCTTTCTAATAAAAATATGATGATATGTGGCAAATTCAGAAGCCATTGATTGAAAGAGATGTGGACTGGAGTAGAAACGTAATTTATTAAATAAATGAAGATTTGGTCAAAATAAGATTACAAGGCAAATAGGTTCCTTGTTGCCACAACCAAGATCCTCTGTTATTGAAAGATTCCATTTGAAATCTGCAACTTGAAAAAGGACTAAAAGAGCAAGCCTTTTTTTCTTAAATGTTTACTATTCAATAATTAACACAGCAACGTATTTGTAGGTGCAGGAATCTTTAGATAAATGGCAACTATAAGTTACTTTTATAAGATCTCATTGAAGTTTCAAACAAATCCAATATGAATAGCAAATATTTAGACAATTGGAGCCCAAGGGAGCTAAAGGGATGATAGGTAAGTAAATTTAATCTCCTTTTCTTTTTTAATAAGAATTACATTCACATCAACTGTTATGTAGATTGATGAAAACATTGGTTTAAAAAATGAGTTAGATTGGCCGGTTTGACCCGTTGGACCAAGAATTGATCCCTGATTTTATTCAGTTAACTTAGAGAACTAATCAGTCAAAGAACTATAAAAAACTGATCAAATCGGTAAAAACCAATTTGAACAGGCATGAAACTTTTTCTCTTTTTATTTTTAATTTTTTATATACACTACAAAAAAATAGATTTTTAGTGATGGTTTTTAGCGAAGACTACAAAAAGTTGCCACAAAAAAATATTTTTAGCTGTAACTTTATTAAGTTGTCGCTAAAAGTTGTCATTAAAATACTATTATTAATTTCGATAAAAGTTTTAGTGACGACAAAAAAAATTGTCACTAAAACTATTTAATAGTAATAAAAAATCGCCGCTAAATACTTTTAGTGGCGACATCAATACTGTCGCCATTAAAAAGTTACATTTAGTGACGATTTTTAGTTACAACTGCAAGGTCGCCACTAAAACTAACTTTAGTAGTGACAATTTGATTTTGTCATTAAAAGTCACTTTTAGTGGCGACAATTATTGTCACTAAAAGTTTTGCATCATTTGTAAAAATTTTAAAAATTTTTTGTTAAAATTTTTTATCAAAAGTAACTTTTAGTGACAATTATTTTAGTCGCCACTAAAAGTTTTAGTGCAAAATTTTTATTAATTTAATTTTTTTAAAATAGACAAATACATTAAAAAAATAAATTATACTTATAAATATAACTTTATCAAAGAAAATAAAATGTTTAATGTTACTAATATTAATTAAATTTTATATACAAATAACTTGAAGTAATCTTTTTATAAATTTTTCAATAAAAAAAAAAAAATTTTACATAAAAATAAGTTAAAAAAATATTTTTATATGTAGGTGCAATAACATTTCATTACATTGAGACAAATGAACCTTAAACTATTGTTTTCACTAATTGAATGATTAGTTTGGGTTTAAAAATATTACACATTTAAGAGTTAATTATTTATAATTTAATAATGTATGATAAAGTCTTTTCAAAATTATATATATCATTTTTAAAAAAAGAGTGTTATAAAAATAATACATAATTAATCATGTTCCCCACCTTTCCAATTTCTATTCTACTGTGTCATAAAGAAGATCATGAATGAAATAGATAATTATTAAAATATTATTCAAATATATGAAAAATATCCTTCCCATATTTCTAAATCTCACATCAACTCAAGCATAGCAGCAGGGTAGGAGAGAAAATTATTCCACTTCCAAGTGCATTTAGTCATTTCAACTCTAGATTCAGTGACAAGTATTGGTGTCAAATTTGTGAGAATGTTTAAGGCAATTAGAAACCTGATTGAGTTTGTGGATGGAGGTTGTCCTTATTCAAACCTTCAAATTCACCTACATTAGAGACCATCGATGAAGATGTTGTTGAGGATTATGATGATGATCAGCTATAGCCTGCTTAGTAACGAATGATACTAATATTTTTGAAGTAGGCTTTTTTTTAGTTTTTTATTTGAAAAATACACATTAATGTAATTTGTAGCCTAATTAGTACTCATAATATAGTTGACTTTATAATAATCACCTCGTGTTGTGAACTTTAGAGCTCGCTAACAGATGTAATGACACTAGTGTTGAGATTTATAATGAGTGACCTTAATTACAACAAATTTTACCATATATGTGCACATGGCCAATTAATAGATCATGTATGAACACGTGCCTATTTTCCTTTATGGACATGATGCATATTTATCTTGTTTAATTAAAAATATAATTAATTTGATAAAATATGTTTTATCTTTATCTTTTGTTGATAAAAAAGGAGACAAATAGGCACGTGTTCATAACTTAGGAAAATAAATATTAGAAGAATCCTCTAATAAAAGGCAAAGCAATTGAGGAGGGGGGAGTAAAATGAAAAGATGTTGTCAAGTGAGAAAGATATTTTTCCATTTATTTGGAATTGTTAATTAAAACGCATAGTTCACCTATAAAGTGAGAGGGGTAGTTGCCATTTATTTGCGTAATATATTATTAAACCATAATTTAAACTCCTTTTTTTTCATATCAAACTTAGCGTTTAAGAAAACTATAGTCAACAAAGATAAAATGCATTTTTAAAATTATAAAGGTAAAATAAAATTATTCTTGCAATCTTTATACTTTTGTAAGATTTTTTAGTTAATTTTTATTATTTAATTTTTTTAATTTAATCTTTGTTATCAAATTTGTATTAATAATTTAATATGATTGTTTTGTAAATTATATATTGAGTTAATTTTACTTTATTATTTATGTAAAATTATATATTATTTTAATTTTTATGATTGTCTTGAATATGTAAATCATACATATTCAAGACAAAAAAATTAAAATCATACATATTAAATTTAAAATTTAATAAAATTTTAAAGACAAAAGAAAATAATTTATCTTAAAAAAGAAAATGAAGACGGAAGCGATTGAATGAATGGCAATATTTTAGTATTCTGAATGGAATGGGTTGAAAAAACAATGAAATACATTAATAAATGAAAAAGAAATGAAAAAGTAGGATAGAGTGGGAATGCTTGAAAGCAAATATATTCAAAAATCCATTACTCGTTTGCTCATTATGTGTCAATCGAAATTAACACTAAAATTGTATCTACTTATGTAAATTCAAAATGTCATCTGTATTTTACTTCCTTCTTTTTTGAAATCCTTCTTTTTAGCATTATATAATCATTAATCAAATATACAAAATAAATGAAATAGATAATGTCAAATAATGTAGTTGTTATATAACATTTATTGAAAGTTTCTTTTTAACTATTTTTCATCTAATTTTTAATCATTAATCAAATGTAACAGCACTATACAAGGGTTTATCCCCTAAAATATTTATAATAGCACTTGTTTGTGAAATAAAACAGGTTTATTCATTAAAATTTGTTACAAAGTTTATTCATAAATTATTATTGTATGCTAAAATTTTAATTAATTGTTCAAGATTAAAAATCATATAGAGTTTTAATAAATTTTCAAGATTAAAAATTAAATTTAAAAATCAAAGGAAAAAAAAAGGATTTGCATAGTTATGTGTTTCTTCTGTCAGATTCAAAACTCTATTATTTATTCATTCAATCATTCAATCATTCCTCTCTTTTTATTTAATCTTCAAATTTAGATTCTCTTCTCCAGGGTTATCTATATATCTACTTAGATGCTTCTTATCTCAAATTCAAAATCTAGATTTTAGCATTATATAAAAATTAATCAAACATACAAAATAAATCACTAATTAAAAAATAAAACTATAAATAATTCTTAGATAAATAATTCTTACGTAAATAATTACAGTCTATTTGCTTTTTAAAAATTTAATTTTTTTATTTAATTTTATGAATTATTTACTCATTAATTAAAAAAATAAAATTATAAATAAATAAAACCATCACAAAATATCAAATATTAAAGGTTTAAAAAACTAATAGATTATTATTTATAATTTTTTAGTAATAAATTAAAATTAGAATTCATTAAATTAATATATCAAAAATTTCAATATTCCAAAAACTCATTAATTCCCTCCCTTCACGTTGCAGCAACATTTCATCAGTTTTTACTTTTTTCATTTCCCTTCAGACATTCATCAATTCCCTCCACAAACACCAATGTTGCAGTAGCTCCAGCCCTAAGCTCCTACTTCTAAAGCAGAGCAAACAAAAGAGACTAAGCAAATGAGGGAGAAGAAGAATGAAAGCTGAGCAAATAAGGGAGAAGAGGGAGAAGAAGAACGAAAGCTGAGCAAATGAGGGAGAAGAAAAACAAGAACGAAAGCTGAGCAAATGAAGGAGAAGAAGAACGAAGGCTGAGCAAAGATTGAATCTCTTGTCATTATAAGCTTGATTTTAGTTGGGTAAGCCTTTAAAACGCTTCTTCATCCATAAATGCCCTAGGTTCTGATTTATGGAGGAAGTATAAACTCTAGGTTTTGTAAATTCGGATTTTTGATTTAATATTCCAGTTCCATGCCTTGTAATGGTTCCTTTTTATTTGGGTAAGCCTTAATTAATAATTTTTAATGAGAATGAGCAAAAATATGATGATTTTTATGGTTTTCTTAGGGAGGGCAGCCATGGATGCGAATTTGGAACCTCAAATTCAATCTTGATACTTTAATGGTTACATAATGCTTTTTTAAGGTTGGGTAGACCTTAAATGATGATTTTTAATAAAGATGAGCCCTAATGTGGCAATTAAGCATGAGTTTACTATTAAGACAAACACATATGCGAATTCCATGGAGGATGGAGGATGGAAGATGTTTATGATTAAGAACTTTAAATGGTTTAGTTAAGATGGAAATATAGTAGGGTAGTTTATATGAAAATAATTTCAAAGAATGAAACTGATTATGATGTTGAATTTTCTCTTGTTCAATAGGTTAAGTTTTCTTGGACTGATTATTGGACACCTTGTTTGAACCTTTTGGAACCTTGTTGGAGTTACAGAGGTAACCTAAAGTTATTTCCTCTTATATGCATTATGTGTTGTGTATTGCATGTGAAATGACTCAAGTTATTGTGATGTCTCTCTACATTATGCCCAAGCCTATTTACATCATTATTATCAGACATTGCATTCTATATTACATGGTTATGTTATTATATTATATCAGACACTGCATATCTCATCTCCTCTTCTATCTTAGCTCCTCCAATAAGGAGAAGACCATGAAAGCTAGTAGCAAGTAAAGCTAGGTGTTATAGTGATATATGTAGTTTCTTTTGTAAAATGCATATATGACATGTAACTTCCTAGCTAATTTGAAATATATACCTATGGCAATGAAAGAAGATTTGAGAAAAAATTTAATACTTTGATGTATTTGGTATGACATAAATGCAATTATTTTGATTAGTGTTTTGTGGTTCTTGTGATATTATTATGGACTCTTAATATTACTAATTTGAATGTATGATGGTTGGTTGTGGGCTCTCTAAAGCTCTAAGTAGCATGGTAACTTGTATGTAGTATAAGGAACTTAGGTAGTCATATTTTGATCTAGAGATTTTTTGGGAGTTTGAGAAGTTCAAGTAGTCTTGAAATATGAGTTGAAACTTGTTAGAAGTGTTGAAGTGGTTAATGGAATGGTGTAAGGCCATTATTTGCACATATATACTCTTTAGTGTCAAATTCAGAACTTAAATAGGTAGGTTTGGAAAGTGATGCATTTGTAGGATCAAATGGTTGAGTCTAGGTCTAACAGTTGGCAAATAGGAAGACGATATTTAGAGGTTTAATTCAAGCTTAAGATGGTAATTTTTAGATTTATATGGAATATTTTCTAAATTTTCAAAATTCATGACAGCAAAAGATGAATAAGGTGAATCTACAGAATTTATGACTCTGACCAATTCTATTGTCATGCAATTTTTTAGGAACAAAAGATGTAGGATTGGGCTAAAATCTTCACAACATAAAATAGACATATGGAGCTTTAATTAAAGCCAAAGTTTACAAAATTTAGAGATCCCTTACTCAAGTTATAAACTTCTATATTTTTGAATCAGAATATGCTCTTTTAAGAAGAAATTAAAACAAAAATCTCAAAATTGAAGGCCAAAACATGCTTTTTTGAGGAAAATAAGTGACCAAACTGCCTTCAACGATTCGTCATTGCATAGATCTTGAAAAAATACCCAGATTAAAAAAAACACCTTAAATGGACTACCATGCTCAAAGTTATGACTTTTAGAAGTTTGAAAGTTAAATTACGAATTTAGGAATTTAGGCTGTGGCTTGGTGGATCTCCGCCGTGGCTTAAATGGGTACTAAAACAACTAAATGCATTATGATAGGATTACGCTGCGGTTTGAATACTCCTTGCCGTGGTGGAGTTTCATTCTGTAACTCTTGAACAAAAATATCAAACTTGCGCTGCGACTTGAGATGACAATGTCGCAGCGTGATTCTCTACTGGAACTAACATATGCCAAATCACGATTCTTGCTGCGACTTAAAAAACCCACGCCATGGCACAAATTATCTACTGGAACTAACATATGCCAAATCACGATTCTCGTCTCGACTTAAAAAACCCACGCTGCGATGCAACTCCCCTACTGGAACTAACATATGCCAAATCACGATTCTAGCCACGACTTGAGATGACTACGCTGCAGCGTAACTTCGTTCTGTAAGCATTGTGCCGCAGCGCAATATTCCTTGCCATGGCGTTCTTTAATTATGTTTGAACTCTGGCCCTGACTAAATAGTTTTGGTCGAGACTCCAATTACTTTTGATCCAAACGCTTAAATATTCATCCCAACTATTTGGTACACTCTCTAATGATTAGATTACTTGGTTTTATTGACATTTGATCTCCTATCTACCTCCATAAACTAGCATTTATCATTTAAGGACTTAGGGGTTAGCTAAATTAATTGAACTTTACTATCTACCAGAACTTCAACCATTGTATCAACCTTTATTATCTAGCTTATCTTACTCATTCATAACCATTTGACATAGTTCAAAGCAAGAATATATGGTAAAGCTCTATTAAAATTTGCTTGAATTCAAAGTGTGCAATAGGAAAATTTCTTATTTCGCATTTCGTGGACCATCTAATTGCATCCATGTCCACATGAGCACGTGGGAATGCACTAAAATGGTCTACTAAACATATCTCAAAGGAGCATAAACCTAGAAATCAAAATCTCCAACTCCCACAAGAATACATACACGATATATGGCCATCAAATGTTCAAAGTCTACACTTCCATTCATTTGGCATCAAGTTCCATACATACATCAAATATTTGGATATTTACACATGTTCAACTAATTACAAAACATTTCCCACATAAGGTTGCATCATATGTCACCCATATAGCTACAAAATGGACAAAACTACACATATTGTTGTCAAACTTTCATCTTCCCATTTGTTGGCTTCCATTTCCTTGCTCATTAGCTCCACCTAGCATATTAAGACATTGGAGAGGAAGGAATATGCAATTCAAGTCTTAAAATGCATGAGTACAATGGGTGACATGAACATTCAAGAAGCATTCTCAGCTTGTTCGTTGGTTGGATAATATGGTACTTATAATAGTGGATAGTTAAATTTTGATTGTTGTTTCAAATTTTTAGGTGTGGAAAATGAAACTTGGTTTTGATTGAATTACAATTTCTTATTCATCATGTGGTTTGTTCCTTGCAACTATAAGCGAAACTAAAGGTGTGGCTTGATTATGATATGGTTCTTATTGCTGAAATTTTATTGCCTATGTTACCTAATGTAGGAAATAGAGAAAGAGAATAGGGATGGATAAAAGTTGGATAATGATCAGGAACAGAGCTGATCCATGACATATACGAAAAGTGGATGGTTTTCTCTAATGGACATTTAATCAATCAGGGGTTAATAATATGATTCGTTGCCCATGCAAAGCATGCCGGAACACAGAGTTCAAGCTAAGACATAGAGTAAGGGAGGATCTATTCAAAAAGGATTTTTGTGAGAGTTACCAAGTGTGGGATTCACATGGAGAACTTCGTCATCATACTCAAAGTCACTCGCATGAGGTTGATCAAAGTGTGCAAGATAATGATGACATTATTAAGATGATAAACGATGCATATGGGCATATAGAAAGAGAGGCGGTGATATATGGCTCTAAATATAATGACCCACCAAATATGCAAGCTAGGCATTTCTTCAAGCTATTAGAGGATGCTAAGACTGATCTGTATCCAGGTTGTAAAAAAGCTTCCAAGTTGTCTTTCATTGTAAGGTTACTTCATTTGAAATGTCTCAACCATTGGAGTAACAAGTCTATGGATGTCTTGCTTAGCTTATTCAGGGATGTGCTTCCAAAAGGAGCACTAGTACTAAACTCTTATTATAAAGTGAAGAAGGTTATTCGAGAGCTTGGATTAGACTATACCAAGATTGATGCATGTGAAAATGATTACATTTTGTATTGGAAAGAGCACGTTGATGCCAAAAGATGTCCTAGATGCAACCTATCCAGATGGACGTCAGATGGGCATAGAGGCAAGAAAGTCCCATATAAAGTGTTACGCCATTTTCCCATAACTTCTAGGCTACAAAGGCTATATATGGCTTGTAACATAGCTAAAGAGATGAGGTGGCATAAGGATGCACGAAAGGATAATGGTGTGTTAAGACATCCATCTGATTCTATTGCATGGAAGACCTTTGATGAGGAACATCCTGACTTCTCTAAGGACCCTAGAAATGTTCGCTTTGGCCTAGCAAGTGATGGGTTCCAACCCTATGGCAATATGAGTGTTGCATATAGTATATGGCTAGTGGTGTTGGTTCTTTATAATTTACCACCTTGGCATTACATGAAACAACCATACTTTATGATGACACTCCTAATTCCAGGCCCTAGATGTCCAGGTGATGAAATAGATGTATATCTACAACCAATGATTGATGAGTTACAACATTTGTGGGAGGAAGGAATGGAGACATATGATGCCCACTCACAATCCAATTTCAAGATGCAAGCAGTTGTATTATGGACAATAAATGACTTCCCGGCATATGAAAACCTTTCAGGGTAATCAACTAAAGAGAAGTTAGCATGCCCTTGTTGTCATAAGGACACACATTCAGTTTCTTTACGTAGCAAGGTATGCTTTATGGGCCATCAATGGTTTTTACCTATTACTCAACCTTGGCGATGAAATAGAAGGGCATTTGATAGGAAGGTTCAAACTACAAGAGCACCTATACCTTTATCCGGAGTTGAAGCACTAAGGTAATTACAAGTATTAGGTAATGTAACCTTTGGGAAAGGACAAAAAAAGAAAGCGTGATCGCCCAACCAATGCTTATAATTGGAGGAAGAAGAGTATTTTTTTTTTCCAATTACCATATTGGAAAACCCTCCTACTTCGACACAACCTAGATGTCATGCATATAGAACAAAATGTGTCTAAAAACCTTGTTTCAACAATGATGGGGGTTGTGGGGAAAACGGGAAAAACCAAGGACATATTAAAGAGTCGGTATGACTTGGTGGATTTAGGAATCAAACAATAGTTGCATCCAATCGAGGATGGGAATAGAGTATTAATGCCTACAGCTTGCTATGCCTTGTCTCCACATGAGAAATTAAAAGTATGCAACTTTTTGGCTAATTTAAAGGTTCCAAATGCCTTCTCATCAAATATTTCAAGGTGTGTACATGTCCGTGATCAGAAATTATTTAGATTGAAATGCCATGACCACCACGTATTGTTACAAGACATATTTCCAATTGCAATACGCAATTTGTTGCCTAAGGAAGTGTCAAAGTCGATAATAGAGCTAGGTAAATTTTTCAAAAATTTATGTTCTAAGTGCCTAAAAATTGAGGATCTAGAACAACTTGAAACCTAAATTGCACTCATATTATGCAAATTGGAAATGGTATTTCCACTGGCTTTCTTTGATGTTATGGTTCACTTGCCCATTCACTTGCCAAGAGAGGCAATGCTTGGTGGACTTGTGCAAAACTAATGGATGTACCCTATTGAGAGGTATTATGTTTTAATATATATTTTATTCTATCTCTCAAATCTTGCAAATTATTTCTCTTCTCCACCATCTGCCTTTTACATAGGTATTTACGTACACTTAAATCTTATGTTCGTAATAAGTCTCAACCAGAAGGTTCAATTGCAGAAGGTTATTTAAAAGACGAATGCCTTACCTTTTGCTCTCATTATTTAAAGAATATGCTAACCAAATTTAATTAGCCTCCTAGAAATAATGACGGACCCATGGATAATGGTGACAAGTCCATCTTCAACTAAATTGGAAAGGCAAGAGGGCGTTATGAGTCTATTAGTTTGCTTGAGATACAGTTCCATCAAGCTTGTATATATGTACTACAAAATTGTGCAGATGTTTTGCCATTCATGGAGTAAGTTATCACTTCTATGCCAATCTCTATGACAACAATTAGTTAGCAAATATTTTTTAACTATCATTACTACAATGTAAGGAGTACCAATTGGAGATTGAAACTCAAACTTCAACTATTGAGGACTTTCCCAAATGGTTTTGTGCACGAGTAGGTTCCTTTGTTAATATAGTTTACTTTGTTAAGTAGTCTATTTTGAGTTATGAGCTTTTATCTAAATAAACTGTAATAGAGTATAGTTAATCTATGCAGGTTTTACAGTTATGTACACAAGGCCAAGCTAATGACGACCTCATCAGTCTAGCACTTGGCCCAGCCAAAATAGTGCACCATTTTTCTATTTAGTTGGTGAACAGTTTTAGATTTCATACAAGAGATTGTGCCTTAGGGAGAAAAATTGACATTACTAGAGTTCTAGTGAAAGGGGATGACTCAGACGAAGGGAAAGAGTATTATGGCATCTTAGAGGACATATATGAGCTTTCATATATTGGGAATAAGAAAGTATATCTCTTCAAGTGTTATTGGTGGGATGTGGGTCATTTAGGAAGAGGATACAAGGTAGACAAGTTTGGCATTACAAGTGTGAATGTTCAGCATTCGTTGGCTACAAATGAGCCATTTGTCTTGGCTAGCCAAGCAGAACAAGTGTTCTATCTGAAAGATATCATTGACACAGAGTGGCTAATTGTAGTGAAGACAAATCCTCGTGACCTCTTTAACTTTTCAGAGGTGGAAGAATGTGAAGAAAGTAGTGAGAATGATGTCTCCTTCTTGATAAGGCATATCAACAAGATGTAGTCCAATTAAATCTAATTTGGAATAATGACATAGGCATTGACCTTGTAGTCCTCTTGCATTGAGATGATGTTGAACCAGAAATACTAAGCCATACAAGTATACATACTCAAACAAGTGGGCATAATGCAAGGGGTGTGGCTGATGATTTCATTGATGACAATGATGAGATTGGGTCCACTGACAAAGAAGAAGGGGAAGATTTGCTTGATGATGATGATGTGAATGACACTGTGGACACTGAGTATGATTAATATTAGTATCAATCTTGCTGATCATTTGAAAAATTTACAATTATTGTACAAACATCCCCATTATATGATCAAATGGTTAAAGTGTTTGAAGTTTAGTATATTCTTATGTCATATATGTTTTATGTTGTTTATTTTTATATTATTTTACTTCTTTTTTTTTTTTGTGCTTGTTATGTATGTGTTTTATTGTCTACTTTTATTTGTCATTAATGTTTATTTCATTACATTTTTTTACGTATACTATATTTGGACAAAATGTAGCAAATATCAGGTTCTGCACGAGGTAGGTCAGGAGGTCGAGGAGGACGAGGCATTGGGCGAGGTAATGGCCGAGGTCGACATAACCCCATTGGAGAGGTGAAATCACCTAATCGTAGATATAGAGATTTGGTGCTAAGAGGTGCACTCTCACCTAGCATGCATAGGGGGATTTGGAGTCAGGAGATGCACTTTCACCACTCCCACCACAGAGAGATAGACAAACTATCTATAATGATTCACCTCTAACACAACGATCATAGGTGCTGAGTAGTTCAGGTATCACTTCATGCAAATAATGTCTTCTAGATTATGTTTTACCATATATATACATCAATGTCTAATTTGTTTGCCTTTTTTTTTCCATATGCAACAACTTCTTGCAGCACAATTAAGAAAGGCAGGGGAAAATATAAAAGTATATCAGTGGACATGAAGACAAAATATGGTTCAAAAATTAAAGTTTACATCCCTGAGAACTCAGATAGACCTGTTGGAGATGGGGCCCATGACTTTGCCAGCTATTGTGGACATGTGGTGTGAACCACAGTCTCTCTTAGGGATGGTGATTGGGCCAAAGTTTACGCCAAATATGGGGAAACTTTATTATTGAAAGTAAAGGTATAACATTATATTTGTGGGCCATTTTTCTCTATATAACATTCATAGTGTTCCTCCATCAGTTAATAAGTTTGGTTTCTTATGTTTTATGTAGGATAAATTTGATGTTCGTGATGGGTGCCCTGAAGAGAGATTAAATAGAACTTGTGTTGAGATAATGCGATGACTATACCGATCTTGGAAGGCTGACCTACATGCAGATTATGTTAAGTGTGACACAAATGAAGAGAAGGAGGCTGCTCGACGAAGTAACATCAGCCGTGATGATTGGGAGTGGCTGATGCATTACTGGGAAAGTCCAGAGTTCAAGGTAATGTGTTTGCTTTGTTTGTGTTCACATGATTTTAAGGTTTCATGATTATAATACCATCCAATTATAGGCTACGAGTAGTAGGAACAAGGCATACAGGGCAAGGCAAATGACGAAGCATACATGCGATACCCATTCATTTACTGAAGTTGAGGAGTCTACAGTAAGTATTTGTGTTGTGCTTGAGTTTATAAACATTTCTCTTTGTGTCATTCCCTCTATGGTAGCATAGATTATCATCCAATGAATATTGTAGAGAGATCCTATCACTGGAGAAGTGGCAGCCCCCGACCAAGTTTGGGAACTTCAGCACACCCGTAAGAACAAGGACAAAGAGGTGGAGTGGCTAGATCTCAAGTCACAAGAAATCCATGTAAGTTGCTATAGATCATTAAGCTTTAATTATTTATACCATTTCCTCATTGTTTATGGTGTTTATCTATTGTTATGCCTTTAGGGGTGCATTCAAAGACTAGTTCATGAGCAAGAAGTAGAGGATAATGAGAATCCATTAACGGGAGATCAAATTGTGGCCACTGTACTGGGGGAGAGGTCAGGGTATGTTAGGGGGAAAAGATACGGAAAGAAACTGACAAAAAAGAGAATTATGGACTCAGTTGAAGTGGATTCGAGGGTTTCAACAAGGATGGAACAAATGCAAGCTGAAATGGAGAGAAAATTATAAGAAGAGCGAGAAAAGTTGCAAGAGGAAATGCAACTTGAAATGGAAAAGAAGCTTTAGGAAGAGCGGGCTATAATGCAACAATGGGTTCAGTCAGAGATTCAAGCTCAATTGGCTAGCCTTATGGCTACCATGCAACAGGTACTTGTAAATGATCTTTTACCTTAATATTATGTTAAACAATAACAGTATATGATTAGTGTTATTTTTTATCAACAGAGATAGAATGCTCCAACCAATGACTCTTCTTATGGACAAGCTAGGTGAAGAGAAGGTGGACTTGGGTTTTTTTGTTGATGGTCATTTTGATGTATCAATTTATGCAATCACTTCATGTTCTAATAGATATTTCAATATAAGTTCTGACATGTAGGACATTATGAGAGTACTTATAGTTATAATACTAATTATGATATACAATATTAAGAAATTAATATCTCTTGTACATGTCAATTAGCGTGTATATATATATATATATATATATTATTTTTTGTTTTAATTTTCTTCAATGTTAATTTAGTTTAAATGTACATTATCTATTGTATATATATATAATCAGTTTCCTTACCTTTACTGGCAACAAATTTTGCCATTAAAGCTTTATTGTAACACCAAAAGTTGTTGTTAAAACTTAATTGCTACAAAAATGCCATCACTTTTACTTTTTTGTAATCATAATTTCTTGTTACTAAATGTCTTTAGTGACAAGTATGAGATCGTCCCTAAATGCATTTAGTGGCAAGAATATGTCAGCACTAAAACTCTTTAGTGGCGACCACAACCACATGTTGCTACTAAAAGTCTTTAGTGGTGACTAAGACTATGTTGCTAATCCATTTTCACCGACAATAAGCGTTGTTACTAAAGGTTTCCATATAGTGACAAATGACATTAATTTTTACCCACAGCAATAAGTCGTTACTAAATATATATAGTAACGATTTTAGTAATGTCACTAATTATTGTCGCTAAAAGTGTACTTATAATGACAACCTATGTCGCCACTAAAATATTAGATTTAGCGGCGACATACAATTAGTGGCGACTAAATATATGGATTTAGTGGCGATTGTTGCCACTAATACTCTTTCATTTAGTGGCGACATTTGTTTGATGTAAATTATAATAAGTTTTAGTGGCGACTATATTCATTACTATATATTTGTAGCATCGACTTTTGGTGGCGACACTTTGTCGCGGCTAAAAAGTATTAGCATTACTGGAGTAGAGTGACAGAAAAGATGTCGCCACTAAAACTTATTAGTGATGACATTTTGGCTAAAAGTTAATTTTTGTGTAGTGATAATAGAATAATTTATCTTAAATAAATTTGAAAAGTTAAAAATAAAAGGTAGTAGAAGAAAAAGGGAATTAAAATGTAGAAAAAAAAAAAATATATATATATATATATAAGAAACAAAAAGTGCCTACTTCATTCTTTTTGGTGCTTATTCACAATTATATCCTATTTCGTAACAACATTTATTTTAAATATCAAGATGTTTAGCCTAAATTGTGATTTTCTTTTTGTTTTTGTTTTTTAGTTTTTTAATGATAAGTGAAATCTTAATATAATTTAGAAATTCTAAAAATTTAATATTAAATATTTTTAACTTTTAATCATAGATAATTTTTTTATTTAAAAATAATTTCTCAAATATTTTTAAAAATATTAAATTAATAATCAAATATTTAAAATTTAATAATATTTTTTTATTATATTATAATTTTAATATATATAATTTTAAAAATAATATATAATTATTATTAATTCGACTACGATTCAACCAATAAATTATAAAAGTGTATCTTTATTGGTTTAATAACATTACATATAAATGATGCATGCATATGATATTTAACTTTGAAGGAGGTTTTAGGTAATTAATTTTTGAAGTGGAAATAATTCTTTGTCAAATCTCTACCCCACACAATTTGATTGAAGTCATTAGATGGAATTCCGACCACTGTCCATAGTAGATAGCACCACAACCATGAAGGAAAAATGGGAATGTTTAGGAGTTTGAATCATTTCCTGTTCAATGTGAGCATGATGCCATCCTACTAGAAAGAGATAGAGAAAAAAAAAAGTAAGTAAAAAGAGAAAAAGTAGATTTTATATACAATTTCACACATTTGTGTCACTCTTTTTCTATCTTTTTTGCACTAAGCAAGTGAGATCCAAATTGAATGTTTGGTTGTATGTTCTCTGTAAGAGGAGTTCTCTCCAAAGAAGAAGAGAGAGGATAGAGTGCATTGCATGAAACCTGATTATGTCCCGTTTTTTTAATCTGTTTCTTTTCTCTTTTCAAAATTAAAAAAAATAACTCCTCTTATTTGAATTTTAAATTTTAAAATTCAAAAATAATAATTTAATAATTAAATAAATTTTCTTTCAAAAAATTGAGTTAGGTTGTGAATCAACCAATTAACTTTGTAAGGGTGCCCCCTTTTCTAACAAATTTTATATAGCAAACAAACAGAAGTAAATGAATCCTTGGGCGTGGAAGATTTGTTCATTAGTGAGGATTGGCCAAACCATGTAGGCGCTAGGTCCTATTTGAGTAGGATCGCTCAACCATGCTTCATTTAGACTTATCTTGTTGGTGCTGAATATTTTGAGTAGCAATCTCTTTTGAGGTAAAGTTACAGTAATTACTTTCATGAATATAGAATCTTCTAAAGACAACTCTTGAAATAACTTTTACACCACTAATCAGGATCGTGACTAAACATAATCTAGAAAATAAAATCTGACACTAGGAATTGTTTGGTATCTGTCAATGCAAAGCTTAGACATGCATGTCTCTTAGTTACCTTGAATGACAATTTCAAATCTTCTGAAGGTTATTGCGGAATGCATGATATGAATATTCTGAGTCAAATAAGGGGCTTTGGTTACGGTATCATCATTAATGAAATTTCAGTCACAGACCACTTTTGGAGTCACAAACCAGAAAAGAAAAAAATCTTCTGCAAAAGAGGAAAAAAGGGGAAGGAGGAAAAAATCAAAACCCTCAATTTTTATGCCCCATAGTATGAAACAACATTGATAATCAGAAATTGCATTTCTTCATGAATTCTATATAAGGACTTTTTGCTTCTCTGTCTCTCTATAAGCCTTTTGATTGCCAGAACCAAAGGAGAGCAATACGAACTGTACCCTATATTTTAGAGACAACAAAACTAATCTCTTCGAATAAAAAGATTAGTGATGGATGATATGAGATGATGAATTCTGATTCATCAATTTGTGCCCGACAAATTGAAGAAAGATACTATCTTTAAATTTGTGCCCAACAAAAGCCTTGACCATTTGTAAGATTTGCATAATTTTTTCTACATTTAGGTGCACTTATAATTAACCTATCATAATTTTTTTACTAAATTGGTTTGAATGAAGTAACTTGTACTTGGATATAAATCTAATTTCTTATCTTATACTTGGCTTTTGGTTTACTATTCAAAGTCTGGAAAAAGACCCAACTCGGATTGGTTAAAGTGTTACAAGATCAACAAAAGGACTTGCAAGGGGATCTTTTATCTTTTCAAAGATTTATGACTTAGAATCATATATTGTGATGGGAAAATTATAACCAAAGACGTCAAGTTTGCAAAATTTATAGTGAAAGATTTTATTATAACTAGGTCTTCCTACAATTACAATCAAATCTTTTTAAAATTATAACCAGGTCCTTCCAAAGATAATTTTTCCAAACTTAAGGTTGATATAATTTTCCCTGTTATAATGTCAAATTTAGTCATGCACTGTTGGATGAAGATTTAAATTCCAAAATTGTTGATTTTGGCACGGCTAAGACCTTTGGATTTGATCAAACTCATGCAAGCACAAAATTGTTGATACTTAGTTCTTGAAATCAAAATTTCAATATCAATTGCTTTATGTCATAATTCATAATGGATAAAACAAAGAGGTTATTTATCATACCGTGTATATTGTTCATATATGGGCTACTTATGTTCAGATTATGCAATGTATGGGCAAATTTCAATTAAATTTAATGTACATAGTTTTAGTGTCCTAATTATATAGATCAGTATTGTAAGGAGAATTAACCTTTTCTGTAAGGTTATGTAAGTTGATTCTAAAATTAAACAACTTCAAAAGGAAAAGTATATTAAGAGAGATCAAAATCTTGAACAAATTGATTATATATTATTGAAGTTGCTGGCCTTGAAGATATGGAGTGAAGGGACACCACTGGAACTGCTGGGTCCTGCTTCAAGGAATTCTTCTTCGAGAAATGAGGTTACCAGTTGCACTCATTAAAAGGTATATTAACATGGGAAGAAGAAAGAGCAAGGAAAGAGTTTCACCAATAAACAAATCTTCCATGTGCAAAGGTACATTAATTCTCATGTACTTGTTACTTTTCCCCTCTAATTTGTGAAAATCTTTGCCATCATGATTATATATGTTTGATACTTCAATAAAATGCTATAAAAGTAATCTATTGTAACCATTCATCTAATGTTTTCTATTTCCTACACCAACCTATGGTCTGAGTTGAGTATTGAATTAAAAAAGAGCTTCCTCTCTTTCATGCTGCAGAATTGAAGTAGAATTATTTAATAACAGGGGATCCTGTTTATAGCAACAACGTATTTGCCTAACTATCTTCTTTTGTTTAACCATACCATTTCTGACTTATACCCTCTATATTTTTCTTTCCTAGCCAGACAAGATGTGCGTTTTCAAAAGTATATGTATGTGTGTGTGGCTATATCTTTCCATACAGAATTATCGCTCAACTTTTTAGCCGTTCGCACTAAGAGAGATGACAAAAACACTCTTTTTAAAGGGTTTAAGAAGTGAAAATGAAATGTTAGTTTAGAAGTAATTTAAGAAGGGAGGTTAAATTAGATTTTAAGTTTATTTTTCCCTCTTTGAAAAATTATGATTCTTTTAACATTTTTCTGATTCTTGAAAAATATGATCTTACTGGTTAATTGAAACAATTCAAATAGAAAATAACAAGAGTAGGAAAGAGAGAAAGCACACAACTAATTTTTTACTGATTTAAACTAAAATATTTTATGTTGAATTTCTAAGCATAAAATAAACTTTTTTTATTCACATAGGTAATTATCAAATTATATAAAGCGACCATAAGAGGCCATTTGTTTGCGGGAGAAAAAGAGAGAGATAGAGATAATCTTATTTTACAATGTTTATTATATTTTTATTAGCTTTACTCATCAGTCACAATAACATTTTTAAAAAGCATATAAATCAATTTCCTGACAGTTACTTCTTCGGTCTCGGACACATGGTGGCTTGTTCCCTTCTGACTTTAAATCAAAGCTTTATTTTTGCAAATTAAAAATCAAGTTTCCTGGTAATGGCATTATTCATCTACTGATTGCTATGTTTTTGCTATTTTTGGGAATCAGAACTAGAATTTTGTGTGAAGACTTTTTATATCATATACTGAAAAGGCACAAAATATATCATTATTCTCCTTAAACGTGGGCTTCAGCTCTATACTTTTTGGCCAATTTGTTAGATTATTAATCTTAAAAGTAGCTTTATAATATATAATATCAAAATGTTCTTTGTTTTAACATTCTCTATTTACTTTTGTCATAATAAAATGCTCTCTTCGGTCTTATATATAAGAGACTTTTTTTAAATTTGATTTTGTCTTATATATAAAAAAATAAACTACTTATATCCAGTATATTAATTACAATATTCCAATTATGCCTTTCATTAAATAAGTCATTCAAATTATAAGTAGTGGTACTCATTAATTTTAAAGAAAAAGTGCACATATTAAATAATAGTATTTTTAAAAAATAGTTTTTATTTGAGACAAAATTAAAAAAATT
Source organism: Erythrophleum ivorense (assembly GCA_026724425.1). Lineage (NCBI taxonomy): Eukaryota > Viridiplantae > Streptophyta > Magnoliopsida > Fabales > Fabaceae > Erythrophleum > Erythrophleum ivorense. The sequence continues at coordinate 948,790 of JAIUCV010000200.1, read as the reverse complement.
AATTACTTTTAACTAACTTTTTTAATACTCGTAAATTAGTTATTTGTTTCTTATATATAAGACTGGAGGAAGTATATCACAAAGAAGTAATTGGTAACCCAATATTGGTTCAATTAATTGAAAAGATTTGCGTTCAACATTTATATTTTTCTGTGCACGAATTCGAATCCTGACTTTGATTAATAGTTGATAGCCAACTTCTTTTTAGAGTAATCTCTTTGTGCTCAGGAGTCAGGAGTTAGTTGAATAGTTTTTTTTTTTTTTTTTGGTTCCTAAGAACTAAAGATCTTTGAAAGCAATTCTTTTAAGTTAGGCCATTGCCTATGTCATGACCCAAATCCCGAGCCATGACCGACACCTAGACCAAGTCAAGCATGATTGGCCCAGCCTAGTAAGCCTGGCAACTCATTTAATCTCATACTTTTATGTAAGCATACCTATAGTGATTAAAGGTTGTCGAAAATCTAGCAGCACCTCCCCTAAAAATTGGGTATCCCAATCCTGCAAAGTCAACACAGCCCAATACATTCCATTTCAAAAATTCACCAGTATCTTATATCTTTGAATTCTTGCCACAATATGGTATAGTACATAAGGTTTTCAAAATATAATCAAATGCCATTACAATAGTCATTATGTAATCTACAAAGAAGTATAACATCCTTATGACCCAAAATAATGTAGCATTTAGTAGCCAATGTGTCTTGAAGTTCCTACATAACTCAACTAACCAAAATATCTTACCATCTGTGTCTGGGTGGTACGCAAATCTCAGAGTACCTTAATCTACTTTATACTGATTTGAAATATGACAAAAAAAGAGGTAAGCCTACCACTAGCTTAGCGAATGCATAGATAACAAAACAAGTAGAGGGAGAAATAAATAGGTTTAAAGTTTCTCACACTAAAGTACTTAGACAAATAAAGAAAATTATATTGCCTTTAATTGTTGTTTATATATATATAACAATTAAATTATATTGTAGGCTATCAGCAAAAGCACAATTTAAAATTAAAGAAAATAAGATATAATGGGTATCCTGTGTGAGAATTATAATCAACCGAGTGCCACCACACAAGATTTAATACTACTATTAATGCCACTACACAGCATTACAATATCACCACTATCATCGAGTGCCGCCACACAATGTGTATATTACGATATATCTAGTATAATTATCACTGAGTGACGCCACACAATAATTATTCTTTATTCTAATTAGGTACATTGAGGCTGTTACCCCTGCTAACGGCTACGGGTTTTTAATTAGATTTTCATCCATAATTTTGAAATAAAATTATTTATATAAATTAAATATTGACAAGTAGGTAAATAAGTAAGTAAATTTTAAATCAAATAAAAGAAATAATTTAGATAAAAAAAACAATGAATTAACGAATTTATATAATAAAATTATAAATAAAAGTCATTCATCACCTCCCCAATATAATAACCATTTATATATATATATATATATATATACTTTCACATATATAATTTAATCCACATAAATTTTTAAAAATAAATAAATAAGATTTGTTTCTCTGACAACGCAAATAAAGCAAATCACAAAATAAGAAGTTTAGGCTAACAATATATAAATATAAAGTAAAAGAGACTATTATTTTGCTATTTATACACTCACCTATGGAGGCCAATAGTAGAGGCCTAAATTTCTTAAAATTTGAAAGAACCTTCAATTAAAAGAGTAGTTCCAATATCACCTATAATTATATTGAACATAAAAATATTACCTTAAATTACTTCATTAGTTTCTAATATGTTCAATATAACTAATTTCACCCTCTAACAACTAAACTCATAATTATAGTTTAAATTTTCTAATGTTACTATTAACCTTAGGTTTTAGATTTCACAAATTAATTTTCACAGTCCAATTTAAACTTCTAAAATTTAGTTTGACCTTAAAATATATTTTAAGGAGCTTAAATGAGCATGTAAGAAGTGCCAAATCATACCTAAGTGGCATGAAATAAAAGGCCCCAATTTAAGAACTCCTTCCATGGCCAAAAAGAGAAAGGAAGCTGTCATTAAAGATTGAATCACCATTGGCATGAAAATGGAGCAAAAATAAAGGATAAAGTCAAGGAGAAAACTAGCCTAAGTATATGAGAAGAAGAAGAAGAAAGAAATTAAAGCTTTAATGGAGCTCACCACAATGTGTCTTCTCTCACCTACTAGCCACGACCACCCAGTCCTTAGCCACTGGAGCAAGATGATGGTAGCAACATCTCAGAGGGAATAACAGCCAGCAAGCACAAGAACGAAGAAGAAAAAGAAAGGAAATGGAAGAAGAAGGAGAAGAGAAAGGGGCTGCGTTAATGGGAAGCTACTAAGGAGGAGAAGGTGCTTTTCGTGGAAAGAGAAAAAGAAGAAAGGGGGGAGAGAAGGCTCCTACTGCGTCAGATGGGGGTTATAAGGAAGGAAAGTATATTATAAAAAGAGAAAAGGAAAAATTGCAAAAAGGCACCTAAGGTTTTTTTTTTATTTTGTAATTTGTTTAAAACTCATGGAGAATTATTCTTATATGTCTAAATGTGAAAATTAAGACCCCATAATTATTTAGAGTTTTTGTATTTACCTATTTTAAAATTGTGGGACATGGAAATGCCCCAATGGGTATAAAATAGATTTCAAAATAACTCTTTAAGATAATTTTAAAATTTTATAATTATTCTAAAATTACTTAAATATTATATTTATCTTAAAAATAAATTTTTGTCTAATTTAATTATTTATTTTATTATTATCAATTCAGGATGGTCAATATATGTCTTTGCCAATTTTGTTAGTTTTCGTAGAGTATCAGAAAACATTAAATCATTACTATTTTATAGTTTACATGGCTGTGTACAACCAAAACATTTGAAGGCTTTCTTTGGAATTGTCCGGAGAACTCAAATCAGAAGTAATAGAGCAATGGTTGTTTTATCTCAATGTTCAGCTTGCATGCATTCATACTTTGAATACAACTTCCACAATTAGTATGTGTTTGGGAGTACGTTGACGTATCCACGTTTCGGCCCAAACCAAGGTTTGTTGTGAAAAAGCCCATTTGCTACTTGTTTGGATCCACGTTCAACTTGCCGCACCATGGTTCTGGGGAGAAGAAAATCACGTTGGCTCGAAGTGTTCTACACCTGCTTTCTGCCGACGCAAATGCTTTACATTAAAGTCACGTTAATTGCTCCAACTGCCAATTGTCCTTTATACCCAACAAATCCGAGGATACAGGCAAGTCAGTTGCATGAACTTGCTTCTCTACTTCACTCTGTTTCAGCAATCTTCCTCCTCTGTTTCATTGTGCTATTTCCTTCTTCCTCTGATCTATTCCTAACGTTAGTGACCAAGCTGCTCCTTCATCCCACATTACAGGTAACATCTTCTTGTAAACTATCATCTCACATTATCACATGCTTTTGACCATTGCTTCCATATAAAAGCCCGAAACTCGGCCCCCTCACCAAAGCTCCACAAAACAAACAAATCTCCAATCCATGGCTTCCACTTCCACCACCATCTCAGCCATCCATCAAGATTGCACACCCCAACTGATCTCTGCTGTCGATCTTTACTACTGTGATCACCTTGTATTCTCTAAGGTCATAGAGACTGAGACAATGTTGGGTTGGTTCAGGTGCTCGCCCTTCCAGGTGAGCAGGCGTGTGGGGAGCTGAGGTGAGCACACGTGTAGGGAGCTGAGGCTGAGCTGGATAGTGATAAACCCAGAGGGGCAGTGTGCCATGAACATTTCGAGCCATAAGCTGGTGCCGGTGAAGCGACACTGGCTAAGCGGGGAGGTTTAGGTTTGGTTGTGTGGGGAGTTGAGGCTGAGCTGGATAGTGATAGACCCAGAGGGGCAGCGTGCCATGAACGTTTCGAGCAAGAAGCTGGTGCCGGTGAAGCGACACTGGCTAAGCGAGGAGGTTTAGGTTTGGTTTGCGTCAGTTCTGGTGAGGGATAAAGGATCAGCGTCGGAGTGGGCGGAGGGAGGGGAGATGCAGGTGAGGGAGGCGAGCATGCAGATGGAGGACATGGATGGGATGCATTTGAACGTGAAGGAGACTGGTGATATTGCAGAGGGCGTTGGAGGGTAAAAGGGGAGGAAGATTATTAGGGTGGAGGAGGAGGAAGCAAGGAAGTGATACGAGGAGTTTTTGAATAGGAAGGAGATAAGGAAGAAAAACCTTTTGTTTCTATTCCCTCCTCGTATAACCATCATCTCATCATCAAAGAATATTTCTATCTATTTACACTATCATCTCATATAACTATCAACTTTTATTGTCTTTTTACATGAGCACTGCATTATCCGTAGACTCTTCTCCTATTGAGTTTGACATAACTACCATTGAAAAATTAAGCTTCTGGATTTTTGTTTGCAAGATAACTTGATTGCAGGATAACGCAATATTTCTTTATTATAATATAACTAAAATATTTATTTTTAATTTATATTTTAATTCTAATATCAACAAAAATAAAAAGATATATTATACTATATCATTTGTTAAATGCTATTTAAAAAAAAGTAATGTTATAGGAATAAATCAAATAAAGTAATATGACTACTCTTTCTGGTAATTTTACACTTAAAAATGATTTTGGTATATAATATCCAAACAAAATCAATTCTACCAGAATCACTTTTCACCTAAACTTTCCAAACATAAATCACGTTCATGTTAACTCATTTTTACACAAAATCAATTTTACAAAACCAAGGTTTAGAAAATCAATTTTACTCACCATCAATTCAAATACACACTTAATGGTTGCGGGAGAATGAATCAGGAGAGGGTGATTGTTGGAATTTTCCAAGGAAAGATTGGTATAAGGTTTTAGGGTCTAGAATAGACGTGGGGCCAAAAAGGAAAAAGAAAAAGAAGATAAAGATTAGACTTTGTTATTAAACTTTTTTAATAAAAATATGATATATAAAAAAAATTTAGAAAAACTAATTATATAAAACTGAATGAATTTTAAAGAATATTTTCCTGTCATATTTTTAATAAAATAGTAGATAACAATTACTTAAAAATTATATCTAAAATTTATCCTTTAGGTAAATAGTTTAGTCAAAGCGAGAGAGGAAAGAGCTGGTTGTTGAAGACTATTTACTATTTAGAGCTGACTCTAGTCATATTTGACAGGTTTTGTAGTGAACATGGGGATTTGTGTCTTGAGATTAGCATGAGAAAACGGAAATAGAGAAAAAGGCTATTATCCTAGAGCTGGTTGCACCGCAGATTTCTTACTTTTTTTATTTTTTTAAATGTAGTTAAATTCTCATATTAATAAGCTTTTGTAATATTGAATGTATATACTACTTAATTCAATAAGATTTACAAAAAAAAAATTAGGATAAAATTGCTAATAAAAACCGCTAGATACTATGTTTTTTTTTTTATTAAACCAAATAATACATACATAAAATATTACAAATTTTACTTATAAGGGAATATGACTTCATTAAAAAAAAATAAAAATTTGTGTGCACTAGAATATCCATTCTCATTGTCTTTTGAGATGGAAAATATAGCATTTGAATTTTTTACTCACCTTGCATATCTTTGCGATGAGCAGAAAGTTTTTAGTACTTATAGGATATTTAAATCAAATTTAGGTAGTTTATATTTTATTTTTTTATTTTAATAATTATTTTTTAAATTTATAATTAAAAGATTACTTTTGCTTTATGTTTTGCATTATTTTTAGAAAATTAAAAAATTAAAAAATAAAATCTAGGCCCAGTGCGTCCTCGTTGCCAAATGAGAAGAGGATCAGCTTGGGAGAGTAAAGTCCTCGGATGGAATTTATACACGCTTCCTGATAATAAAGGGCTGACAATCTCAAGCGCGGCTCCAGAGCGTAATCCAAAAGAATTTAATGGTGGAAACTGACACTACGATTGCTACATTAATGAAGGATGGAATTCTATGCGCAAGTTTGCAGTTTATTGGAGAAAATTAAGGACATGACGTGGAAAATTTGGAGAGCGAAGGTTGTCCATAAACCCAATCTTTTCCAATGGGCGATTTTCTAGGTTGGACCATAGCCAAATTTTCAAACTTAAACATGATTATTAATGAATTGACGAAGCCCTAATTGGCGAAGCGAAGGCAAATTAAAATGCTCCTTGATTTTTTGTACCGCTTTATTATATGTAATAACGAAAAAGTGACATTAAAGAATAAAAGTGTGTATACATTAATTTGTTATTTATTTCTAAACTCTTTTTAATTATATATTATATATTTATTTATTAAATGCATGGCATGTAAATATAATTGAAATGTCTTTGTAGTAAGATTAAATGTGAGACAAAGACATGAAAAAGTGCGAGTCAATGTGAGGGTGCAAAGGTTTTTTTTTGGACAGAAAGTAGACAAAACTCCCAAAACAAAACAACGAAACATAAGGGACTAGTATGAACCACACGATACCCTCTCAAGCAGACACAAATCAACGATTAACCGAGTAGGATCCCCTACCGCGGGGGATACAGTAACAAAAAAATATTTTTTAATTTTTTATAATTTAAAGTTTAATATAAAAAATAAAAATTGCAATTTGTGATGATAAAAAAATTGCTTGTAAAAAAAATTATATTCTAAAAATTTTAACTGTTATGTACACTTAAATTTTTGAAATATAATTTTTTTTATAAGTAAATTTTTTATTTTTATAGTTGTAATTTTTATTTTTATATTAAATTTTAAATTTTAAAAAATTAAAAAAAAATTAAAAAACTGTGCAGTAAGATCCTCTGCCATGGAGGATCCTACTGCCAATTAGCTTATCCCCTCCCTGGCAGCTACAGCAAAACTAGCTCTCAAACAATCATTCATTAACAGCACAGCCTGAAGGGATGGAGGTTTAGAAAACCACCCACATGGGCACATGTGCACCGTTTCCATATCCTGGCTGTGACGTTCGCTATGAATTGTACTGTTTCTATTATTCTACTGCCCAACCGGCTGTAGCACCAACACCAGCACCTACACCGCCTGCACTTTTTCCTCGTACAAATTCTTCAGAGCCTCAAGGTAAAAGATTATGTTGATTTTGGCAGAAAAATAATCTTCAAAACTTGAGAAAATTAGAACATAAAAGTAGAGGAACACTCTATTCTCTGTATTACAAATATGCATGCGTACAGGCCCCCAAAACTGACTAGCTGGAAAAGTCCTTGTGAACACTTCTAGGACAAGCTTCTACGCAATAATATATTTTAGGGGGACGGAGGTAATTCTACGTAACAATAAACGAAGAGCATTATAGTAAAACAGACAAAACGCATTAGGAATGTTGGTTGGACTTACGTAATGAAAAAAAACTTATATATAATTAGTAATATTTTTATTAAACTTTTTAATTAAAATATAATAAGTATATAATTTTTTAATAATAATATGATAAGTATATAATTTTTTCAAATAATTATATGGCATCTCAATTAAACTATACATATATCAAATTATTATTAGAAAACTTTATATTTTACTAAAAAAAAATTGCAAATTTGTGACGGAAATAATTTCGTCGTTAATTCCATCGCTAATTTTAGTGACAGAAATTAGTGAAGGAATATGTTATCACAAATATTTCTACCGCTAATTCGTCGCTAATGAAGTTATTGACAAATTTTAGTTATGGAAAATTTTGTTGCTAATAGGTAGAATAGCAAATTCGAAGTCTGTGACGATTTTTTATGGCGGAATTTCTGTCATTAAATTTGCGACGGAATCAATGATAAAATATTCTGTCACAAAATGTTTCGTTACAAATCCATTGCAAATCTGCTACAAATCCATCACAAATCCATCACAAAATATTTAATTATTATAAGTTATTTATATGATATAATTTCAATTTTTTTATGATTATATGACATAATGAATTAAATATTTATATTTATATATATAACCATATGATTTAAATATAATTAATTATATTATATATATATATATATGATTTTTTATATTTATAATTTATTTGATAAAATTTAATATATGTTTTGAATTTTCAAAATTTTACCTGATTTTAATAAATTTCTTCATACATTCCCAAAGTTCTTGCGAAAATAACAAAATATAAAGAATTATATCTAATTTTAATCTATAATTAATTTATATTTTAGAAAAAATCTGTATGAATTTTTTTTTGGGTAACATTAGGGGGGTTTGAACTCTTAATAGTTGACACCATTCATATCTGTGCCCAACTTTGTGGCCTAGGATATCCTAAGTGGCTTGGATGAAAAGATTTTAAAATTTTCAATTATATATTGATGAGTGCAAAATAATTTTAATTTTAATATTAAATTTTATGAACATAAAGTTTCAAATAGAATCTTTTAACCTTATCATAAATTTTGTAATAAACTTATCTAAAATTCTATATGGTAATATTAGCTTTTTATTTATCATCATGGTTGTACATGTTTTTATTATTATTAATAGCAATTCCTAATGTTTCATTATTCCCTATTTACATTTGGGCAAATTACTCTTCTTTATTAAAAGATATTTAAATTAAATAGCTTGATCATATGTTTTTAAAGTTATATTCTCTTTCTTTGATACTAAAAGAAGCATTACACTCATTTGTTTAGCAATAAAAAATAAACTACAATTACACTTTTTTTTACCCAAAATATTATTATATATGTTACTTATATAGCAAACATTGCATATGCATTTGATTAATATAAATTTTTTTTAATTTAGCAAATTTTAAACTCAATCAATAAAAAAATCAAGAATTATTCAAAGCAAACATGTTCACAAAATAATTGTGTAAGATTAACTAGTTAAAAAACAATAATTAGTTATATTTAACTTTAACAATAAATAAAAGTGAAATAAATATTTCACTCAAAAAAATACAAAAGATAAATAAGGTAAAAAAATGACAAAAATGTCTCTTTTCTAAGATTTTAAAATATTAAAAATGACTCCACTTGTCTAATATGCTTCAATCATGTCACTTGTCTCTCATATCTCTATTCTCCTAATTGGTTTTTCCTCTTTGTCCTGCTATAAACTATAAGTTAAGTTCACATCTTCTTCTTCATGTCTTTATGTTTCTTTCTGTGCTTTCTTAAGTGATTGTGTCAAGATTTCCCTTCTCCTAAAAATTGATCTTGCTATCATTTAAATTTCAAATTTATCAAATTCTCTTGGAAGAAGCAAAAGACTAAATACCAACAAGTGCAAAATTAGAAAAGGAGTGGAGGACATGATCTAAAATTCAATATGTATCTCGTTTACAAATTTGAAAGAAGAAGGGGGGATCTGGCCACCCTTAAATGAATGTAGTTGAATTTTTGTTGATAATTATCATGTAATTTCATATACAACCTCTTCAATTTTTTTAAAAAAATTTGTTTCTATGAATTTTTAAATGATTGATTTGATTAAAAGTTGTTTAAAAGACAACTTGGTGGGTACTCTATTGCAAAACAATTACTTATACTGATCTTGACTAATTTGATAATTGTGAGTAAAATTTTGGTGGCATTGTTGGAGAGTCAATTAATTATAGTCAAGTAAATTAGGAATTTTATTGTTTTTAAATTCAATTTAACATTCTTACTTTGTTTTGTGGCCAATTCCAGAGCATGCAATTTCAATGTTTTGAGGCAATTCTATAAAATACTAGTTGTAAGGGTGACTAACTTTGATTGATCTAAAATTTGGTATATAAGTTTTAAAAGAAATTGAATTTAAGTTGATAATGAAAGAGATAACGTTTTGCTTTATTTGAGAAATAGGCATAAAAATTTCACATTCATACATATATATAATAAGGTAAAAGTGTCTACCACATGATTTAGTTAGGAATTAAAGCTTAATTAAGGAAATGTTGAATCTAGAAATAACAGTGGCAGGTGTGGTGACATTTAGATGTGATTTTGGTAAAAAAAAAATAACTTAATTTTTCAAGCATTAAAAAATTGATTTATAATATTTTTGGAAATAACAAATATGAAGCTTTGAATAAGTCAGTTTTGTGATGAAGTTTTGTAAATCTCTTATATAATTTTAGAATAAATTAATTTCATAATTTTTTATTATAAGAAATATGCATAATACTATTATTAATACTTTTTTTTTCAAGACTTTTGATAGACCCCCTATTGACATGCCTTGAATTTTAATGGGTTGATCCAAATTATAACCCGATTCAAAAAATTGAGAGCTTAAAATTTTTAAAGAAAATAAGAGAAGTCTGTGGTGGAAGCGAAAAGTGAGGGCCAATAGGCCCAATTGTCAATGGACTTGTGTATCTTTATTTTTAGTTTTGATTGCCATTGAACTTGTGCTGACGGTCAGAGATGTGTCTAGCTATAGTGTGAGTCTTGATTTTTTATTTTGATTATAATTAAACTTGTACTAACGATTGAAGGCCTGATTAGATATAGTGTGAATCTTTATTTTCGGTTTTGATTGTAACTAGACTTATGCTGACAGCTAGAGGCCTGAATAGTTGTAGTGTGATTCTTTATTTTTGGTTTTAATTGTCACTAAACTTGTGTAGACAACTAGAGGCCTGAATAGTGGTAGTGTAACTCTTTATTTTTGTTTTGATTGTCACTAAACTTGTGTTGATGACCAGAGACTTGACTAGTTGTAATGTGAGTCTTTATTTTTATTTTGATTGTTACTGGACTTGTGCTAACGGTAAGAGACCTGACTAGTTGTAGTATGAATCTTTATTTTTTGTTTCGATTGTTATTGGGCTTGTGTTGATAGTTGGAGGCCTGCTAATGGTAAGAGACCTGACTAGTTGTAGTATGAATCTTTATTTTTTGTTTTGATTGTCATTGGACTTGTGTCGATAATTGGAGGCCTGACTAGCTATAATGTGAGTTTTGATTTTTGGTTTTGATTGTCATTGAACTTGTGTTGGTGGCCGAAGGCCCAACTAGTTATAGTGTTAGTCTTTATTTTTTTCTATTTCGTCACTGGAATTGTTTAATCTCTTATTTAGTGTCTTCTACTTATTTTATTACTTTGTGGCTATTAACATCATTGCATATTCTTTTCTTACACCTAATTGTGTAATTTCAATATTTGATACTTTTGATTGTGATAGTTGAATATATTTGTAATTTTAAGATATTTAGTCTTTATTATATGATCACACTTTATGTTAATACTATATAACATAAAATATGATTAAACATGTGCATACTTTTACTCTTGGATGAATTGTTACTATTTTCTTTATTTTAAAATTGTCTTTCTTTGCTTCTTTTAACAAGCTGATTATTTAATGCTTAATAATGCCAGAACTTCTATTCAGGACTAAATAGGCAGAGCATCAAATGATGTAGATGATGACGATGAAGTTGCCTTATATTTAGAGGCGGTAAGTGGTAAGAATAAGAAGGGTCGCATCTTTGGGGTAGGATCTGAGCTCATGATGTTAAGGCTATTTGTTCTTGCAGGACCTCTTCTTCCATTCATAACTCAGGACTCCATTCAAATTTTGAAGAGGAATTATATAGGAGGATTACCACAGCGACAACACCTTCGAGACAAAAGAACCAAGAGCTTAGAGAGCAAAATTAACAAATCTTGTCTATGCTAAACTAATATCAGTAAACACTTAATAGATTGCAAAAACTTGAATCACGTTTATCTCATGGCCCATCAGATTCTGTATCAAAAGAATCAGCAAGTGAGAACACGGGCTCTGATGATTGTTCTCCTCTATAAATATGATTTTTTTAATATTATTTTAAGTTAAGGATTGTAATGATCTATTTTATAAACATGTAACTGAGGATCATTTTAATCTATCTATTACTTTTTTTTATTGAATATTGTTGTGCTATTTTATTTTATTGGATAAGTAGCAAAAGTAATATTGAAGCTATATTAAAAAAACATAATACAATGAAAAAAAATTAAATTAACAACGAATTTCTGTCTCTAATCCATCATTAATTTGTGATGGATCAATCATAAAATATTTCATTGCTAATAAGTGATGGAATTTTTTGTTAATAATTAGTGACAGAATATTCTGCCATTGATTACTGACGAAAAACTTTGTCGCTAATTAGTGATGGAATATCCATCATTGATTTCTCACTAATTAGTGATGAAAAATTTTGTCGTTGATTTGTCGTTGAATACTAACATAACATTCTGTCACTGATCTATCGCTAATTATTAATGGAACATTTTGTCACTGATCTATCGCTCATTGGTGATAAAATATTCTGCCGCTGATTTGTCACTAATTTGTGACAAAAAATTTTGTCGTTGATCCATTGCAAATTTAGAATACACTCACTATAAGAAAAACAGAAATTAGCGACGGAATTTTCTGTCGCTAAATTTGGATAATTCCGTCGCTAAATGAATTAGAGACGGAATTGGCAATGGAATTTTTTCGTCGTTAATTTCGCTGTCGCTAATTCATTTGTGATGGATTTTAAAATTTTGTCGCTAATTAGGGACGGAATTTTCCGTCACAAAGAAGAATTTCGTCACTAATTTTAAGAATAGTATATTCTTGATTAGCGACGAATCAGTGAAGGAATATTTTGTCATTGATATAATTTTTTATTTTTTATTTTTTTAAAATTTAATCTTAATATTAATGTGCTACCTATCCAATAATATACAAGAAAAGCATAATAAAATAGAATTAATTAAAAATAATATTATTATTGAATAATAAAAATTTATTTTTGCTTAAGTATTTCTCTCTATCTAATAAAATATATAAGCACAATAACATTCAATAAAACAGTAACATATATTAAAATGATTCTTAATTAAACGATAATCATTCTAAAACAAATTATAACAATTCTCAACAAAACATGTCTTAAAATAAGGGAAAATCATGTTTATGGTAGAAGACAATCATCAGGATCTGATGGAGCACGAGATAATCGCGATTCAAGATCTTGTAACCTATTAAGTGTTTGTTGATACTGGTTTAGTAAAGACAATATTTCTTGATGCTGCTCTGTAATACATTGATGCTGCTCTATTATATGTTGATTCTGCTCCCCAAGCTCTTGATTCTCTTGTCTTAAAGGGGCTGTTTCTGTGGCAATCCTCCTACGTAATTCCTCTTCAAAATCTGAATGGAGTCCTAAGTTATGAACGGAAGAAGAGGTCCCACGAGAATAGACAGCATCAATATCTTGAGCCTCAGATCCTACCCCAAAAATACGACCCTTCTTATTTTTACCACCAACAGCCTCCAACCATAAGGCGACTTCATCATCATCTTTTACATCATTTGACGCTATGCCTATTGAGTCTTGAGTAGAAGCTCTGGCATTCTTAAATCTTAAATAATCAGCCTATTAAAGGAAATAAAGAAATACAATTTTACAATAAGAAAAATAATGGCAGTGCATCCAAAACCAAAAGTATGCACATATTTAAACATCTTTTCTATCATATAGTATTAACATGAAGTGTGATCATATAATGAGGAATAAATATTTTAAAATTACAAATATGTTTAGTCATTACAATCAAAGGTATGAAATATTGAAATTACACAATTAGGTATATGGAATGAATAGGGCATGTTAATAGCCACAGAGCAATTAAATAAGTAAAAAATATTAAATAAAGGATCACATAATCCTAGTGACAAAACAAAAAATGAAGACTCATACTATAACTAGTCAAACCTCTGGCCATCAACACAAGTCTAGTAATAATTAAAACAAAAAATGAAGATTACACTATAACTGTTCAAGCCTTCAACCGTCAGTACAAGTCTAGTAATAATCGAAACAAAAAATAAAGACTCACATTACAGCTAGTCAGACATTTGGCCATCAACACAAGTCCAATGACAATTAAAACAAGAAATGAAGACTCACATTATTATAGCTAGTTAGGCCTCTAGTTATTAGCATAAGTATAGTGACAATGAAAACAAAAAATGAAAACTCACACTACAACTAATTAGGCCTTTGACCATCAGCACAAGTTCAGTGACAATTAAAACAACAAAGACAAGACACACACTATAACTAGTTAGGTTTTCGGTCGTCAGCACAAGTCCAGTGACTATTAAAACATAAAAAACAAGACACACACTACAACTAGTCAGGCTTTCAGCAGTCAGTACAAGTCCAATGACAATGAAAACTAAAAATCAAGACTTACACTACAACTATCGAGGCCTCTAGTCGTTAACACAAATTCAGTGACAATAAAAACAAAGAATCAAGACTCACACTACAACTAGTCAGACCTCTGGCCGCCAGCACAATTCCAAAGAAAAAGGAAAAGATAAACATATACATACATAGACTTCAGCTGCCTTATGGTCCATAAATTGGCCAGTTGTTTCATCATAATGTGTGTGCTTGAACAATTCAAACATCGTAGGTGGTCTTCCAAGTTGTAAAGTCTGTAGATATTTATTGATATACGTTATTTCATACATTAAATAAATGTTGATAAAATGTGAATTTAAATACTTACCAGCCTTCTCTTATGCTCAGTTGAGGGAATGCTGCCTCCTTTGTGTTGCATGCCTCCTGTGGTAGATACCCGGTTGTTTTTAGCAATCTGGCACATGGCTTTATATTCATTTGACTCCCAATAGTTCTTTAATTGGATCATTACATTATCTGGGATCCAATTAGGCGTGATTCCCTTTTCCAAATCTACTCGTACTCTATGCATTGCATTTCGCAATATGTCCCCACACTTTTTATTCCAGTTGCGTCTGATAACTTGGTCATACTGTGGTAGCCATTTGTACTTTTTCTGCATAAATAATAAAAAAATAAAAAATAAGACAAAATGAGAAAAAAAAGAATATTAACATATGATACATATATAATGATGAGATAAGATATATACCGCCCATTCATCAAATTATAGTTGCCTAACTGCAAGAGGTGTTACTTTCCAACTATAACATGCATGTTCAAATTTTGCTTGAATTATAGGAAGAATATCACGGACAACAGCAACAACAGGATTAAACCTAATCATTTAACAATAATGATTGAAAATATTATAATGGCACTAAGTTGTTAATTGAATAACAAATAAAATAATATAAATTTGATGACTTACGTATTCTTATCAGGATACAACCATGTTCGACCATCTGTGGGGTCACGACCAAAAGGTTGGATAGGTGGCATTGATGTAGAACTAGTAGAAGGACCCTGAGGAGTGGGGTTTGAGTGTTGGGAGCCAGGAGATGGTACTGAAGGAGATGATGCAGGTGATGCTGGAGGTCTCCTAGATGATTCAGGCATAATTGAAGCTGATGCAGGTGCAATGGATATGTCTGGTGCTATAGGAGCTGGTGCAGGTGTTGAAGTTGGAGGATAAAGAGATGACTAAGGGTGCAGAGGTGGTGGTGCAGAGGTACTCCATCGAGCACGACCTCGCCTAGAGCCACGACCTGACATCTACACATGTGATAACAAATCTTGAGTCAACATAAGTTGACAAAAAATTAAATAAAAAATGTAAACAAAATAAATTCACACTAAAAAAATAGAAAATATATCATTAAAAAAAGAACATGTCTCAAGTAAATAAATTCACACTCAAAAAATAAAAATATATTATTAAGAAAAGCAAACTTAATTAAATCAAACTCAACCCTAATTCATGCATCATCTGCATCATCATCATTATCAACATCACCACCACCACCACCACCAACGCCATCACCATCGTCGTCATCATCGTCTTCTTCTTCACCATCGCTGCTATCATCATCGTCTTCATCATCATCATCATCATCATCATCACAAACTATGTTAGTGGTTGACATGTCTATTTCTTCATAAGAACCTCCAGTGTCTCTTAGATTATGGAATTCATCATTCGGAACAATCGCAGGTAGTATGACCTCTAATCTATTGACTTGAAATGGCCCTATGTTTGTTTCAGACGTATGAGCATCAATTATGCTATGAGCCTTAACTTTGATTACGGCTAACCAATTTTTCTTCTGATGGCAATTAGGATAATTCACATAATATACCTGTGTCGCTTGTTGTGCAAATATAAATGGATCAAACTTGTTATACCTCCTTAATTCATGAACTTCCACAATCCCATATTGTTTATGCACTCTTGTACCATGATTAGGTGAAGGATCATACCATTGACAATTGAATAATACTAATCACTTCACAGGAACCCTCGTATATTCAATCTCCACAATCTCTTCTAGAATGCCATAGAAGTCATTTTCTGATTGTGTAAAGTCAGTCCTCTTTATGCATACACCACTATTTATTGTTGACTTTCGGTGGCTTAGTGAATGAATGTGAAATCTGTACCCATTAACAAAGTAAATAGGCTAAGTTCTAACATTTCTCTTTGGTCCTCGAGCAATGTCGTGTGAAAAAGGATCTAGAATATTGTTGGCTGGATTTTGAACTTGTGTGATATTTTTTGTGAGTTGAAGTTAGTTTGAAGACATAATTAATTTCAATGTATTACTAATTACATGTTCTTGGAACCATGAGAAAAAATTTGCTTCAATTCGAGCTTCTATTTCAGCATCCATAATTTGAGAATTTGACAAAGTTAACTCATGCACAAATAAATTGCATAACAAAGGAATGTGTTAAACATATACAAATAAGAGATGTACAACCAGTATCACTTACTTGATATAAGGTTGCACTTCATCACAGTTGATTGGTACATATTTTGTGGCGGCTTCCACTTCTTGATCATTCAAGAAACGAGACTTGCATTCTCTGGCAGGTCTTTCGGGATAGTTAAAAATGGAAATTGTAAGCAGGCTTGATTCTCCACCATCATCATTTCTTGGAGGTCTCATAATTCTTGATGGCACATTATGCTCAAAGTAATGCGAGCAAAATGTTGCAATCTTCTCAATTATGTAAGCTTTACATATAGATCCTTCCACCCGAGCTTTGTTCTTAACTTTTTACTTCAATCTTTGGAGGAACCTACATAAGAGAGGTAAACAAGTTTTATTACCTTTCAAACATATATTCATTCCAAGCATATAGTAATAGACTTTATTACCTTTCAAATGGATACAACCATCGATATTGAACAGGCCCCCCAACCTTTGCTTCGTAAGGAAGGTGGATGGGTAGATGCTCCATTGAGTTAAAGAACCTAGGAGGAAAGACCTTCTCCAACTTGCACAATGTCACAACAATGTTCTGCTCCAATAATTTTAATTGAGTCATTGTCACTGTAGTGGAACAAAGTTCTTTAAAGAACTGACTAAGCTCAGTTATAGGATTCCATACAGTTTTCGACAAAGTACCAAAGGCAATAGGAAGCAAACGTTGCATAAACACATGACAATCATGACTCTTCATTCCATATAGCTTTGCTTCCTTCATGTTAACACATCGAGCTAGATTAGATGCATAGCCATCAGGGAGTCTCAGGTTCTTTACCCATTGACAAATAGTTCGTTTTTGTTCTATATTCAAAGTGTATTGTGCCTTGGGCTTCAAAACTTTCCCTCCACTATTGACAAGTTCTAATTCTTTTCGTCGACAATATTCTTCTACATCCAACCGAGCTTGTGTATTATCTTTAGTCTTCCCTTTTATGTCCATGACAGTATGAAATACATTGTCAAACACATTTTTTTCAATATGCATGACATCAAGATTATGTCGAATGAGGTTAGTTTTCCAAATATGGCAATTCCCAAAATATGCTTTGTTTTGTCCAATGGTGAGTGTCCTTATACCCTTCAATTGGTACAAGTTCTCCTAACTCGATCACTTTTGGCATATTGCATACTCTTTGCCAAACTTCCTCTCCATCTAATCGTGATGGAGGCATAGATTTCTCAACTCTATTCTTATAAAAAGAACTTTTATTTCTCCTGTATGTATGGTCTAGGGGAAGAAATTGTTGATGACAATTAAAGAAAGATGTTTTCCTCCCATACTTTAGTTGAAATGACTTTGAATTCTCCATACATATAGGGCATGATAATCTCCCCGCTGTCATCCAACCAGACAACATGCCATATGCTGGGAAGTCATTGATTGTCCATAATAGTGCAACACGCATATGAAAGTTCTGTCTCAACGAGGCATCATATGTAAGCACACCCTCAATCCATAATAATTTTAATTCATCTACCAGTGGTTGCAAATAAACAACTATTTTTCCTTTGGGATTGTTAGGATCAGGAATAATTAGTGTTAAGAACATATACTCTTGTCTCATGCACATTGCTGGTGGTAGATTATACGGAGTGACAATGACTGGCCAACAAGAATATTTTCTCCCATATTGGCCAAATGGTGTAAAGCCATCAGCACATAACCCAAGTCGAATATTTCGTGGATCATATGTAAAGTCAGGGTATATACTATCAAACACCTTCCATCCTTCTCCATCAGATGGATGAGTAAGGATGCCAAAATCTCGATGGTTCTCATAATGCCACCTCATTTCTTTTGCTATTTTTCCAGAAGCAAATAAGCTCTGAAGTCTAGGAATTAGTGGTAGGTACTACAACTGCTTGGTTGTAATTTTCTTTTCTCTTCCACGACACTTCCTTGTGGCATATCGTGCTTCACTACAAAACTTACACTGGGTTGCATTCGCATCATCTTTATAATATAGCATGCACCCAGTTACACAACAATCAATTTTCATATACCCAAGCCCTAATTTTGACACCAACTTCTTTGTTTGATACAAGTCTATCGGCATACGAGTGTCTTTAGGTTGTGTCCTCTGCATAAGTCGTGACACTAAATTGTAGCCTTGTTGTGACATGTTGGTCTCTGCCTTAATGCTTAGTAATTGCACAACTGCAAAAAGTTCAGACTCCTCTTCACAACCGTCCCACAAGGGCTGTTGTGCAGCATGCAACATGTCATAAAATGCTCTTGCATCTGGATTTGGCATCTCTTTGGCACTTGTATTATAGTTATCCCTGAAACTTGGGCTAGCTACATCCATTATCATGGTCTCATATCGTGCCAGTTGGTTCCCAAGTGGCCCTTGTGAGACATGTTGAATGCCTGACATTGGACACACGGGTGAATGATAATCAGTCAACGTTTCGCCATGACTAGTCCATATATAGTAATCTGGCTTGAATCCATGTCTATAAATGTGCACCTTCACCTCATCAAGACATAGATGGTTCTTGCATTTACACCGGGCACATGGACACCTAATTTTCTCTGACTGTAAAAAGGAAGGCAATCGGCATGCATAAGCAAGAAACTCCTCGACACCTTGCTCGAACTCTCTTGTAAAATTTCGATGGCTCGAATCTACTCTGTTATACATCCATCTTCGATTTTTCGGCACCTCCATTCTATCTCCTAATAATCTGTTTTCAAGTAGTCATGAAGTGGTCCAACAAATATTTAGTTATCATCACAAATCCATCTACCAAGCGATAATGGTTTGTAGCTACTTTTTTAGGAAAAATAAAATAAAAGAGCTATTCATATATATGTCTATTTGATCTTTCATCGATGGTTGAGGTTATAATTCACATATTGGCCAATGGCCAATATGACCTTATTAAGTTAATTAATTTTGACTAGGTATGTTCCATTCAATCATAATGGTCAATTCTTGAGATTCTAAAGGTTAAGCTAAGTGGGGGCACAATAATAGAAAATTCTAACTATTACAATAATTGTGGAAAGCTTAACTATCTCTACATTTGTGTTCTAGATTAAAAAAGTCTTTGCTTTTTCACTAAAGCAAAGTTACTTTTTTGGAAAAACATGTTAAGCTATTTAGGTTACTTTCTTTATGCAAATGCAAGATTATGAGGAAATGAGCTAAACATTTCTCTACTTATTTTGTTTTTTTAGTGTAAACATAACTTCTTGATCTAAAACACAAATATTGAGATTACTAACCTACACATGTTTAGTGTATGTATATATACATATCCAATATTTAAGAACAACAAAGGATAGGAGTTTTTGTTAATTATGATAGACAAGGCAGCTTTTTAAAGATTTTCTTCATATTGGGGAGGACCATAAAGCCCATGTAATGCCGTGTGTGGGCAACCCAGCAATTTGAAGCAAAAAAGAATTATATGTTGTCTCAAAAGAGGTAAATTTGTTGGACCATGATCATGATATACATTAAAACGCCTTGTGGTCCTTTTGAAAATATTTGAAGGACATTTTAAGGGCTCAGTTATTTTTGATTTCTTGACTTTGATATATGAAACTGGGTGCATACAAAGTTTATGGATATCACAATCACCTACTAATTATGGGCATATCATTGGCTAACCAATCAGCAACTAACACAATGAAAAGAAACAGCATAAAAATTAGTAAAAGTAAAGGAAAATAGTAGTTACATATACCTGTTAAATTGCATATGATTGTTAAGCTAATAAGAACTTGAAATTTTTACTTATTATCATCATACATACAGTGTATTTTCTTGATTGAACTACAATATAATTATAATTATTTATAAAATCTTTTTCTCCCGAGATTGAAAATTTCTTATATATATAATACAACAACAAATTATGCCGTTACAAGTGCTAGCTAGCTAAAATGAAAAAAAGAGAGAGAAAAATGTTAACCTACTTGAAAATGTTTTGGATGAAGAATCTGGAAATAGAAAATCGCAACCAAGGAAACTTCGATTTTGATAAGGCACTGAAAGAGTAAAGAGCGAAATAAAGTTAACTATTAGCAATCATTCATAGATTCATTACTCTATTTACAGAACAAATTAAATAGACATTATCAATATATAGATAAACGAAATAATGTAACCCCATTTATTGAAATATTAATAAAATAAAATAAAATAAAATTATTAATGGTCTTGATTCAGCTTCCAGAACTAATTAATCTAAACTATGATTGTGCTTCTTATTAAGGTTATTTAAGTACGGATTATTTGGTCCTTGTTGGCTATAGACACCCTCATACGCACAAATATGAGTCCCACCATTAAAAAAGAAAGAAAATAATAGAAAATAAAAAAAAACAAATAAATAGTGTAACACAATGTATAAACAATATAGAACAATAATAATCAATGTCGCTCTGAACAGTCTATAAACAATGACAAATAAACAGTATTGAAGCCACAGCTTTTATATATATATAAAGTAGATTTTTTCTCATTCCTAATGGGAAGTATAAATCAAAAAATATATTTTTTGATGCATGATTCTATAGAAAGATAGAATAATTATTTTTTGTTTCAAACTAAATTCTTAATTGTTGCAAATAGTTAAAAAAAAACATGTTTATACAACAACTAGTTAATTGGTCAAAAAACTAAATTATAAAAGTTATAGCAATTAAAGTAGTTTTTTTATCACATTCAATATGACAGCACATTTGGTTTATCAGAAAAGAGGGAAGAATAAAAAGAAGGCAATGAAAAGTTTAGTATTTGACTCTTATAATTATTATTTAATACTCTTTAATAATAATTATTTAATCATTAAAAATAAAGATAGTATAAATATTTTTTATTTATAAAATCACATTTTTTCTCTTTTTATTTTTATACCTAACTTTCTATCTACCAATAAAACAAGTCTTAAGTTGTTTGAGATACAATGTCCAAATATGACATGACGTTTTGTTGCCATATTATCTTATCTAATTATCTTATCGCCTTGAATATTTAGGAATTTAGAAGTTGAATATTATGCCATGTCAAAGAAAAAAATTTGTAGCTGTTTTCAATTTTCATTGTTTAATCAACTCAGACAAAGTAATAACACGAGTTTCTTGTTGATAATATTTAGAACAATAGTAAACTAACAAAATCGAAAAGAAAAACAATGAAGAGAGTTATATTGTAAATAGTTAAATTTATGATGTCTTTCAATGGAAAAATAACAAACTCAAACAATATTACTTGACTGAGTAAAATAAATCATATTTTAATATATCTTAATTGAGATTATCTATGAATAAATATTGAGGTTAGCAAGAAATAGTCATAACGTGGAAAAAAAATCATTACGCTTGGTAGTAGGGAATATTGCATTTGGCGTCTGAAACCAATTTCACAAAGCCACGATACAAAGAAAAATTAAATGATATCAAGAAGTCAAAGCAGGATAGCGCTAAAATTAAACAAGAGAAAAAATCACACCAGGACAATTATAATGATTAGGGGTGTACATGGGCAGGGCCGGGTCAGGGTGATGCTTGGCCCGGAGCCCGGCCCGATTAGGGTCTTGGGCGTATTTTTATGCCCGTGGCCCTGCCCGACCAGGAGAAGCCCGATTTTAGTGCGGCCCGGGGCGGCCCGGGACGGCCCGAATAAGTAGGACTGTATATGGATAAAACCAAACTGAACATCTAGTATATTCGATACCTGACCCGATTAAGACATGAAACTTGTTTTTATACCTGTGGCATTATTCAACTCTAATAAGTTTGATTTATGTTGGGATAGGGCGGGTTAGGGCCACCCAAATTAATTTTTTTTAATGAATTGATACTTGTAATATAAAAATATTTTTACACAAACTTATAGGCATATATTTCAAAACAATGGACTTTTAGAACTCTTATATTTGTATCAATGATAAAAAAATAATCTAGTATTATCAAATAAAATATAAGATATACTAACATAATTAGTCTTAGGTAAATATATATTTTTTCATTATTTAACAAAAAAAATATCAGTAAGGATTCACATCAATGATAAAAATAATTAAGAAGTAAAGAATATTTGAATAAATAATAAAAATTACAGTATACAGAGATAATTAAATGAAATAAAAAAAATAAGATGACAAGATATTAATAACTAAAAAAAAAGAATTAACTATTAGGGCGAGTTGGGCGGAACATACCTTCGCCCGTGGCCCGGCCCGACCCGGAGCAGTCTTGTTTAAAGTTATGCCCATTTATACTTTTAGCCCGGCCCGGCCCGACCCGATTAGATCGGGCTAGGGCGGGCCCCTAGGGCCAACCGGGCCAATGTACACCCCTAATAATGATAGATGTTCAACGAGTAAGTCCAACACTCCACTTCCAATATGGAATTGCCACATTACATCTGAATTGAAAATTAAACTAAGAAAATGGAGAATTCATTTCCAAACATGAAGGCCCACACACATACTTAAACTATGGTTAACCAAGAAATCTACGCATCTATTTGTCTCGCAGGAAATCTACGCATCTATTTTAAGGAATATTGACTCCTTGAAAATGCCTAAGAAATTCTAAAACAAACAGAACAACATAGTCTACAGAGAAATTTTTTTGTCAATATCTTAACCTAGATTTGCCCATCTTGAGACGTGAGAGCTAGTAAAAGAAGCGAGAGATAAAAACAAAGATGGAGAAGCTAGATCTAAGTACTTGGCTGCTAATGGCTTCTATTATTAACATCGGATTGAGGTAGAAAGACAGAGGTAGAACAAAAAATACCACCCAGGAAGTATATGTATATATATCGATTTTCACTCAGGAAAGGAAAAGAAAGACAAACCATAACTACCAAAGAGAGACAACAATCTTCGACGGAGCTTCAGACAGCAGCAGCAAGTGAATGTTTTGGCCAATCTGATGGCTTAGGGCTTTGAACGAAAAGGAAAGTGAATGGCTTAGGGATTTTGGCTGAAGGGGATGGCATTCTAAGACAAAATGGACTTACTGAACATTTTGACGCTATTATCATATTTCCATTCGACCGCTTCACATTTTGTCGGGTAGCAAATGCTAAGATAACAGCGTTAGTTCTCATTTTCAAAGGAGCCTCCTCTAAAATTATTTTGTGTTGATAAATAATAATGAGAGCCTCCTCTCGTTTTTTGATGTTCTGGCCAAAATGGCTCAGTAACTAAATAGCCATTTATCACTTTGGACTGGCAGGGCAATCATATCATCACTTGGATCAGTCTTATAATGATTATTACATATAAATAATATGTCATTTATTTTATTTTATTTATCACTATAATTATACTTATTAATTATATACAAATTAAATTAAATCAGTTAAAAACTGTTAATTATTTAAAAAGTTAATATTTAAGTAATTATTTAATAAAATATTATTCTATATTTAATAAATATTATGCAACTAAGATATATCACATTTCCAAGTTGATAAAATCTATCCCTCAAAAAGAAAATCAACGAAGACAGAGTTTCTATTATTTACTTTTTTTTTTTTAATGGTGAGTGTGGATAAAAGTTTGGCTAAATTATTGTAATCTCTCTTTATGTGTGATTAAATTATATACAATATTTCTCCTAGTTTAAAAATTAGACTTAGCTCTCGTTTACTTTATTTTTTGCCAATACAATTAATCTTTTACATAGTATGCGTTTCTTTTAAAATTAAAGTTATTTAATCGTCATATTTAAAATAAAATTACAATTTCATATTAAGAATAAAGTCAGAATTTCATTTTATACATAAAATTAAGAAAATAAATTAATAAAAGTTCTTACAACATATATTAATATGTCAAAAAATTAAGAATAATTTTTAAACTAAAAAATATTAATTTAATTTAATAACCTTAAAAAGAGATAATTTATTATTTTTATTCAAAAATTAAAAGAAATCATAGAAAAGGATTTGTCAGATTTTCTTGACCAACTTGGTAACTTGATCATGGTTATAGTTAAGCATCACCCAGGAACGTCAATGCAAGCTGGTTTGTAGTTGGAGTTTGCAGTATTATTATTATCATCATTATTAGGTTTAGCATTAATGCTACTAACTACTATAAATTATGATAATTACTTGTAACTTCTTGCCAGTTTATCGGCGATTGGTGTTCATACGCGCAGCTAGATAGAATACATATATTAATATGCCAAAATGGTTAATAATTAAAAATTTGTGTACTGGATCAGATAGAATACTTCATATAGGATAGGATCGGTCTTCAATCTTCATCCTGAATTCACTCATGTTTCTAGCTGTCACCACACTTCTCGAAAAGCACACCATCATAAATTCAGGTGGGTGGAGATGGGACAATACTATTATTGAATAAACTATTAAATCGTTATGAATTTAATTTTTAATAAATATTTATGATCAAAATTTATTCTTATTAATTTAAAGTTAATTAAATTAAGATTACAACTAAAAGAATATATTATTTAAAAATATTACAATTAAATTTCTAGTAATAAATTTTTAAAAAAGAAAATTAATATGATTAAAATTTTTTAAATATTAATATGATAATTATCTATTATTACTATTAACATTATTTTCAAAATTGGTGCTGTTTAGCGTGCTGTTTTTTTCTCATCTAATTTTTAAATGCTAAAATGATCTTTTAATTCTTAAAATAAATAAATTTAAGGAAGACAAGTATAACAATTTATATATTATATAAAAATATAAAAAAATCGTTATTTTAAATATCTTATTATATAAGTCTTATCCTAATAATACGAGATACAATACTGGTTTAAAATTATAAGTAATACTTATTTTAAGTAGATAAATAGTTAAATAAAACAAATTTTAAATTTGAAATCTGTGCGCAGTACGTAGGGGGTAACATTGAAGTTAAACCAGATGTGAAGCAGATGCAAGCTGGCAAGCAGTCAGAGTGACTGAAAATGGTGGAGTTACAATTTCCGAGATTGTAATGCCCTGCTTGCCGAGATGCAGGGCAAGCAGAAATACGGCCACAATTTCACATATAAGGATTCGAAATGTATATTTCTCTTCTAGCAAAAAACTAAACTCATCAGTTCAATCAAATCCTTATTTATAATTTCCCCTCCTTTATATAATGGTTGCTTTTATATATATATATATATATATATATATATATATAATTTTAAAGTGACAAAATTGGTGACTTTGCCTGCACATCCATCGTGCAACATTCTTTTAAATTATAATAATTTGTGTGCTAGTTTTAAATTAAAATATATGTTTTATAAAATTATTAGTTAAAATAAATTATTATACATTATGTGAATTATATGATAATAAGTTAAAATTTTAATAAATATAGTTATTTAATTTCATGATATTTTTATAATAAGTTAAAATTTAAGTAAATATATGAATTAAAAAGAAAGTATTAAATAATAAGTTAAAATATACATAATTTTTTTAAAATTTTAAATCAATTACACATAACTGCTTTAATCTTTTAAACTTAGATATAGTTTCTAGATATTTGTTATTAGGTTCTCCAATATAAATGTAATAAGTGGATATATTTTACAATTCTTCATCACATGATTTTTTTTTTTAATTTTTTCACATGTCATGTTTGTAAGAGAATTGAATAACAAATACTTAAAATAGTTTTACCTAAGATGCGGTCCATTAAATTTATCTCTTCTATGAAATTTTCGAGCAACTCACTGACGATAGTAGAGCACAAGAAGGAGAGCTTGTCCAAGTCCGTTACCGGTATGCAGATTGTAGATGAAATGGCGGTGTGGATTGTAGAAGAACTCAAAGTAAGTTTAGGACCTAAATTCTCTTCATCTATGAGCTAAATAAAGATGATCAATAGAAAGAATTTTTTGTAATTTAAATATCTCTCAAATACTTTTTTTTAAACACAAAACTCTAGAAAAGATTTAAAGGAACAAATAATATTTTAAAATATAATTAAACTCTAGCATAAGTAAAACATTTAAAAAAAATGATAGAATAGAGTTTTGAAAATGACTAGTGGATTCAAGAAAACTTATGATTTGAACCCAAAAAAATAAAAAGATAACAAAAGAGAATGGGACCATGAACCTTAGAGAAACTAAAGCAAAATTCCAAGATTGAAAAAGGTCCTTCATTATCAATTTTATTTAACTCAAATTTTTTCCAAGTATAAGAAAAAATTCTAGTTAAAGACTTCAAGTTTGAAAAAAATTATTTTTGGAAGGAACTGGTTATAACTTTAGGGAAATTTAGTTATAACTATAAAAAAAATCAAGTTGTAAGAAGTTGTAATATTATTTTTATATATTTTATTTCTTCTAATTCTACTTAAAATTTTTTATTAATTCTTCTAGTTCTATTATACATTTAATAAGTATATTTTCTTTCTAAATTTACATTTTTATACTTTAAAATTGACAAGCAAATTGTCATTCTGTTATCATTTTGTTAAATTTCCTCTAATACCATGAACAAAGATTTAGATATGTAAAAATTGGCTATCACATTTTACACCCTGTCTACCACTTAATGATTTTTTTATTCAACTTAGATGTTTATCTAACGTAGATTGCAAACTTATAAAAGTAGTTTATTTGATATTTATTCTTTCATTTCCTAACTAAAAAAAATGTAGATAAACAGTAGTGGTTGGTTTTTTAGAGTTATCTATGTCCCCATTAACGTTACTAGTGCTCAATATTTAATTTTAGGATATAATAAGGAATTCCATATTTTGTTATATTGTTCAAGAAATCAGTTGTGTAAAACAATCTTAGAGGTTTTGTTGTTTAACACATTAATAAAAATCTTAAGACTAAAAAATAATTATATGAATAAAGTTTTATTATATTTACCTAAAGCTTAATTATTAAAATAGATATACAACTATTAATTTTAATTTTATTATTGAGGAATGGGATGTCAAAATCATTCGACGAGAAATTAATTTGGACAAAGTTTAATGATACACAAACTTGATACAAAAAACATTTTAAAAAAATCATCAGAGATGCAAATTTGTTTTCATACAAGTAATTATATATGATTTTACATCTTTAATTCAAGATATAAATGTATTTTTGGTCAACTTAATAAATTTAAAGTAATTGTAAATTATGTTCAGTCATTTTTAAAATTTAACGTCATTAATTTAGTCTTTGATTAGTCATTAATTTAAGCTTTAAGAAATTGTAATAGTATCAATTTAATCAAACAATTTATTCTTAAAACATTAAAACTAAATTTATAACAACAGTAACTTATAAAAAATTAAGTAGTAATTTATTTATTTTTTTAGACAACAATATCTAAATGTTGATAAAAGGCTTGGATTTCCAACATCCTAGATGGCACATGAATCAGAAGAATTGCAGCAAAAGTAACATCTGAAAAATGATTAATAAAATTTTGAACAGCAAAAGTTAATTGTTTTGGAACCTGGTATCACGATCTCAACGCATAAGTAAAATTAAAATTTTCCTAATGGCTTATATGTACCAAGTTGCTTCATGTTGGAGCTAATACGTGAGTAGACTAACAATGGATGAACCAATGTAATGACCCCTTCTTCAAAAGATGAAGGATGCATGATGGGTTTGCTAGACTAACGGTTTTTATATATTAAATGGGCTATACGAAGTATGCGAAATGAGTTTGCTATCTTTTACTTATGTTATTAAAACTTAATATAGGTTATTCCAACATAGGAATCAGATATTAATTTTGTAAAATATGCTTAATTTAGAATTAGACAATAAAAAAAATCTACTAGGATGTTATTCCAACAATTTAGCATAGTTATATATATATATTATATCAAATTTGATAAGATAATTTATATAAAAGATTAAATCTAAAAATTAACTAAAACATTTGGTAAGTTAATAATTTAATAATTCAAAATGACATAAAAGAACATTATTTTCGGTGATATTTACTACATGCATCCAATTTTTACTAATCACATGTGCTTTCAAGTTTGGCTAATATGATTGTGTACAAACAACTATATGTGGGATCCAACCCACCATATTACATATAATATTCCTTAAAAATGCAAGGAGATTTTTGTATTGGTGAAGATTTACACACAAATTTATTTTTGGAAATTCAATCCAGTTTTTTATGGAATAAAACAATTTATTATCTAATTGACAATCAATTCTAATGAATTCATATGTCTAATCTTTTAAACTTCTAATATATAAACAAATTATCACTAATGCGTGGTTGTATATATCAATCTCATTTATATTTTAATTAATAAATATTTCTTATTTAAAATTTAAAATATAATTTGATCATAATTTAAAATTAAAATATGTGATTTCAATTATAAAAAAAGTTTTGATGAATAAATAGTATTGTTGACTATATAGTTTTTTGAGATATTGAGTTTCTCATAAACAATTTATAACTTTAAATCAAAGTAGGAGAATGATTAATATATCTTAAATCTGTTTAATTCTTGTTTCTTAATATTTGAAAAAAAGGACTATAATTTTTTAAATCATTGTAGAAAGTAGAAGAAAAAACTAATTTCAATGCTAAAAACTGTATTTGCTATTATGCTATAAGGCCTCCTTAATTGACTCACTTCTTCTTAAAAAAAACTTTTGTGTTATTTCATTTCTTTTGCTTACCAAAAACAATGCTTCCAAGTTTTAGGTCTCTTTATCTTATTGACTTGTTATTAACCTATTCATTAAATCCCTATACTATATATATTAGCTAATATTTAGTTTTAAATTACCTTTTCTAATTTCTGTAAATAAGTTCGATAATTTACCATATTTACTTTATTTTTTGTTTATAAAAAATTACAAATAAATAGTGATTATATTTACTAGAAATGCATCTTCTTCTAATCAAATTGATTTATGAGTTATTCAATTAATTTTTTTGGGTTGGATGTTATTCAATTAAATTTTAGTATAAAGTATGATGGCTTTTAAATTTCAAGTTTTAAAGTTTTTATTAAGAAAAAAAGTTACTCATGACAATAGACACAAATTATTCTCTCTTTTCTTGAAGTAAAAAAAGCATCTTCATTCCATAATAAAGTAATAGTAGTTAAACTTATTATCAAAATCGAATAGTTATTAAATAATAAAAAAATGTTGGAACATGAACAATAACTAAGTCAATATTCATTTATTATATCAAATTCAACAACTTCCATATTATCATATATATATATATATATATATATTAAAAAGCTTACACACTTTAACAAAAATATGAGCTTAACTCTAATTTAAGCAGGATTAAAAAACATTCAAAGTAGATTGAGAGAATAGAAATTATGAACTTTTCTTCTACTATAGTATATAATTCCAACTCTCTCTCTCTCACACACACACATACAAAAGTATATATTAAAGTACTAAACTTAGGTAAAATTCTATAGATTTTTATTTTCAAATCCCTCAATAAATATATAATACAAAAGAAAAATTATTTTAAAGTCCAATTATATAATATTGAATTGTTAAAAACAAATTACTCATATTTAAGGCTAAATCTCAACATAAGTTATTAGAAGAGTGAAAATTTAAAAAAAGGTTACGAACTCATAATTTATATCAAAATTTTACATTAACAATATTATATGTAACATACCTTTTTATAATTTAACGACATAAATTACTATATAGTTTACAAAAAAAAATTATTTTTCATATTATTTAATGAATACAACATTATGTTATAGTCAAATTTACTAACACTTATTTTTATTTTTTATAAATTAGAAGTTGGGTAATTAAATAAGTTACTTAGTAAGATTTAATAGATTGGTAAACCATAATTAACATCATATATTATGATAATTTTTATGTTCAGAACAATCATCTTGACAAGTTTTTTTCCTTTGTTGGGAGGGGAAAAAAAAGCTTTCTTATCTCTTGGACTCTTATGAGTAGGAAATGAAATATCATTGCAAATGAAATTAGAAACAAATATAAACCAACAATCAAATCTCAATTGAAAATGAGAAAATAAAAAGGATATTAATTATGTTTTTGCATATAGTGTAATTAAAAGAGATTGAGGAAAAAAAAGGAATAGGTGTAAAAAATAAATAAATTGGATACATACTCTTTTATATTATTCTTTCTCTCTAACTACATAACTATATAATATGTATTAGATTTTAGATTTTTTGATTTTCCACCTTTCGGTATTTTGTCTTTGCTTCTTATGAAAGAATTTGAGAGATTTGACATTTAAACGAGAGAAAGACTTAGTTTTCGAGTAAAGAAAAACCTTGACACAATCACTTAAAAAAGTGCTAACAAAAATAGAAAAACACCACAAAAAATATGTGAATTTAACTGAGAGTTTACACCATGACAAAGAGAGAAAATCGATTAAGAGCACAAAGAGGTGAGAGACATGATGTAATTGAGGATAGTGGCTGAGTGGAGTCATTTTTAATATTTATACAATTCTGGAAAATAGACATGTCAAATTTTTTTATATCATTTATCTTTTGAATTTTGTTGAGTGAAATATTTATTTCACTTTTATTTATTTTGTATATTTTTATTTCAATCATTCCTTATACACAGTTGTTTAAATCATAATTTTAAATTTCTAAACTTTTTTACTATTTTTAGTTAATTAAATATATTTTATATTTATATTAATTTATGACTTAAAATAAATAAATTAGACCTTTTTTAAATTTTTGAATATGAATGGAAGCCTTTTATTACTCATAGAATAATTAACCACATTACTATTTATCACATTTTACTATTTTGATATTGAAATTATTAAATTATTTATTTAAATTATAATCTATAAATTATTAAACTATAATATATATATACACACACAATTAATAATATTTAACTAATTTGCAACGGTTTCATATATACATATATATATATATATATATATATATATAAGTCATTATATCATATAAATTATCTAAAAATAATATTTAAATAATCTGCGACGGATTTAGCGACGGAACATTTTGTGACAACAATTCCTTCGCTAAATTAGTGATGGAATATTCCGTCACAAAATTCCATCACAAAATTGGAATTGACTAATACACTGAGTAGTGACGGAATTTTCCGTCGTTGAACTCCGTCACTAACTTGATTTGCGACGGATTAGTGACGGAAATATTTGCGACGGAAAATTTCTGTCACAGATTCCGTCGCTAATTTCTGCGATGGAATTAGTGACGAATTTGTGATGAACTTGCGAAGGAACAAAATTCCGTCGCTAAATTCCGTCGCAAATTTGCTGTTTTTTTGTAGTGACTATACCCACAATTGGTGATAGAATTTTTATCAGCGACGAAATTTCCATTTCCATCACTAATTAATTAGCCACAAAAATAATTTGTTACTAATTAATTTGTGATAGAATTATCCAATTTTTCGTCACTAATTTCTATTTTTCTTGTAGTGTTTGTTATGATTTAATCACAAAACCTAATAATAAGAATAGAAGTAAGTACATATAAGTTTAGTCTTTTGGCAAAAATATTAAGGGTACTTTTCTAGACATATTTTTAAATTATACAATTATTATATATATATTTAAATTGAAATATGGTCAAATATTTTAAGATTGATACTAATTTATTATATTAAAAAATATAAATATAAATTTAATATTATTAATTTTGTGTTAAAAATCATAAATTTAATTTATTCTGAAACTTTATTAAATTTTTTATAATGTTTATGTTTATCATAATATATTTAACATCAATATTATTCTTGAAATTACTTTATTACATATAAATTTGTTAAATTTTGAAAAAATAATTTATAAATATATTCTTTATTTTTTATATTTTTATCAAATAATTGTATAATTTGATCATTTTGAAAGTTGAATATTTTATATTAGTCAAATGTATATTTATTTACTTGTTTTATAATATAAATAATAGATATTGAAATATTATAGTCAAAATAAGTGTAATTATGACTTATTGTTTATTGTAAGAGAAGTAAGCATGTCACTTTTTTTATTTTAAAGGAGATGAATGTATATTTTCAAAAAATGTTATATAATTGAAAAAGCTCTCAAAGGTTAAAAGAGTAATTTACTTTATTAATATTATCAGATTAATATAAAACTATTTCAGTTCGTTTCATTTGATTTAGAAGAGGAAAACTTTTGAAATAGGTAATTCCAAGAAAGGATAAACTACTATTTTGGTTTTTTAAAACTATTATTGCCATCGATTTAGTATTTTTATAGAAGTTTATTAACATCAATTCATTCCAAATATTTTAAAAATTATTATTATAGTCCTAATTTAGAACTAAATTGATGTCACTAGAACTTTTCAAGGACTAAGTTAATGATAGTAAATTTTAAGATTAAATTGACGATCATAAAATTTTAAACACTGAATTAATGTTCATAAAACCTTTTGTAATTAGAGAGATGACATGGATAGTGCAGCTTGAGGAAGTCTAATTAGATAGGATGATGACATAATGGTGGATACTCAAAAAATTATGGGAAGGCCTCCGTCTTTGAAAGCTGAACGGTAGGGAACTCTCAAGGGGTTAAAACTTGCCCAGTCTTATGGCTTCAGCAAAGTGATCCTTTAAAGTGACTCAAAGCAATTGGCGAAAGGAAGCAATTCCCCTTGAAACCACAACTCTGATTTATACAGCATTTTCTCTAAGTTGAGGAACATGGTTAACAACGATTGGAATGTTAAAGTTCAACAACGGTGGAATGAAGAAAATATGTGTGGTAATCATTTTCAACACCGATGGAATGAAGTCAATCTGGGCTAGTTATTTATGATAGGGCGTTCAATGGTATATCTCATTGTCTTCTCGCTGATTTGATGGGGACACCCATTTCCCTTTTAATTTTTTTGAAAAAATTATATTTAAATACTCAAATTTTATAAAATTTATGATGAATAATTTTAAAAATTAAAATTATTTTTAAAAACTATAATTAGTATCAAGTTTTAAAAGATTTATTATTGAATTTTAAAAAATTATTATTAAATTAAAAAATTACTATTTTACTAAAGTCAATAGTAATTTATCTGAGCTTAATAGTAAATATTTTTAAACTTAATAATAATTGTGGTCTTTAAAAATAGTTATAATTTTTAAGATCTTTTACTATAAATTTTATAAGTTCTGTGTCATTTAGTATAATTGTTTCTAATCTTTTTTCTCAAGTATTTGGTCTTTATATTTTACCAAAAAATGAAATAAAATAAAACTTTCATTTAAAAATTATCTCTTTTATAAATTACACTGAGCCTGTAAAATAAAAATTGCATACTTTACTCTTAGCCAATGACATGTGAGTGACACGTGGAAACATCTTATGTTTATACAGGAGAAGGAAAGAGGACCATCGTGGTTGTTGTGGTTTCCATTGTTGTTGCTGGCATACTTTTTTGTCTTGCCTACGGAGTAAAATGAAGAAGCGCCATATGGCTATTCTCAGACAAAACTATTTTACGTATTTTTCATTCTATTACTCCTTACTCAAACATCCCTTTCTTTTTTATTATCCGTTTTTATACAAATAGTAATTAATCAAAATTATTTAAAAAATTATATTTATCTATTTTTAATTACAAATTATAAATTGTAATGTCCTCCTAGTTTATAAACAACAACAATTGACCTTGATCTTTGTGAAGAGGTGGTGCAACATGGTTTTTGAATCTTATTTGGCATTTTGATATCTATGTGACAAATGACAAGCTACATAGATATCATCTTGTTTAAAAAAATTATCACATGAGCATTAGTAATTATTAATTAACAATTCTGAGATAGAAAAAATACACATTAAAACCGTAAATCTAACCTGACTCTTATAAAATTGCTAAAATATCAAGAGAGAAACCAATCGATAAAGGGCTGATTGTTTCCCATTACTTAATACCTATTTTGCCTTCCTTTTCGTCTTTCACTCCTATTCTGATTCTCCTATTGAAATCAAATGCTGGTATATTCATATTCTGAAATTGAGCTTCTGAGCATCTTTCCTTCTCAGCTGCTCTTCTCTTCTGGTGACGGAACGAGTCTTTTGTCAGTCATCAATTACAAATCATAAACCTAGGAACTAGAACATGAATTCCAAGAACGCAGGAAGGAAAATTGGGTGGTGGTAAGCGTGTGCTTCCATACAAATTACAAGCCCTACAATTTCAAAACCCAAAAATGATGCCTGGGAAAGAAAACTTAAGTAGATACAAAAACGGAAAAACCGATTCTGGTGGCTATAGCATTTGTCATCCGAATCCTAAAAGCCAAAGAAAAAAAAAACCAATTCTATTTGGTTTGGCTCTTCTAAACTCATTTTAACTTTTGGTTGAAATTTCTAGTTCATATATGTCATGCATGTTATTATTTATTTAGTGCCTTCTATATTTTGCTTGAGTTAATTGTTTAAGGACTGTATTTATTTATTTTCTCACTTGAATCACTCATGAGAAATTTTTCTATAGGTTCCCAAAAAAGCAGAACATTAAATTGGTTGGAGCATTGTAAAATTATAGGAGGAATTGCTCATGAAATTATTTATCTTTATGAGTATTCTTGCCTTAAAATAATACATTGTGATTTCAAACCTAGCAATATTTTGTTAGATAACGAGATGAATGCAAAAATTTTAGATTTTGGTATGGTTAGAATGGTTGCTATTAATGAAACTAAAGGGAGTACAAATAGAATTGTTGAAACATAGTAAGTTCTTTTTTTTAATTTTCTTCCTTTAACTTACCTCTATATTTATCTTGGTATGGGTAAATAAAGAAAAATAAGTTGTGACCCAATGTAATGTGAATAATGCTTGATCTACATAGAAAAGCTTGCCTTGATTTCTATTGAGTTTTAAATGACCAAAATGTTCTTATTATCTCTTGGATAAAATTCCAACATTGCTATTATTTTTTCATTTTTTAGTGGTTATATATCTCCAGAATATGCAATGCTTGGACAATATTATGAGAAATCAGACATTGTTAGTTTTAGAGCTACAGTTCTAGAAATTGTTAGACGAAAGAAAAATATAAGTTGTCATAAATCACAATATGCAGATGGCCTCTTAAACTATGTAAGTTATGATAATTTGTTTCTCTCATTAATATTGCTTATATAATCATCTCAACACCTTTGGAGAGAATTTAATTTAATAATGTATATGCTAGTTAGAAGGGTAACAATTAGAATAATCAATTTTACTTAATTGTTGTAGGCGTGGAAGCAATGGAGGGATGACAAATTGTTAGAGATATTGGATTTAAGTATCAAAGAATTTGGATCTTATAATGAAGTGATTAAGTGCATCCATATTGGTTTGTCATGTGTTCAAGAAAATCCAGATGTTAGGCCTTCCATGGCTACAGTTGTTTCATATCTTAGCAATGATTCAATTTGATTGTCATTTCCATAAGAACCAACATTCTTTATGCATGGTTGAATGGAGCCCACCATTGGAAATAACAAATTAGGTTCTAAACAGTATAACAACAATTCCAAATCATGCTCTATTAATGAAATGTCATTAAGTAAATCCTTTCCTCACTGGTACAGGGTTATATTTCTTCTTTTTCTTGGATACCTAGGGTTTATATTTCTTTTGAAATTAGTGATATCAATAGTAGTTTTATTGTCAAAATATTTGTATAATAACAACTTGATTACTTTCAGCCATAGAGAAGGGATGAATTTTCCCCCCTTTTTCCTTGTAATGAATTTTTTTTCTTGCTTTGTCACAATTGTCTAAGCATTTGCTGCATATAAATATAGAAACCAAAAATGGTTTGACTAATAGTACAAGAATCAACATCATTGATGATGATACAATTATTATACACCTTATTATTTAACTCATAATTAATGTTCATATCTGGCATTACACATTAGACTCCATAAACTTAATTCTTGAAATTTTATAGGGAGAATTATAATAAAGGACTAAAAAATAAAAAAATTATTTTTAAGGACCTGTTATCACTTGTTTTAGGATGATTACCACTGAGTTTAGCAATAAACTGTTAAACCTAGTGATAAAGATCCTTAAAAATAATTTTTTTCACTTGGTCCTTAAACATAATTTTCCCAATTCTATATGTATGTCTAGAGTCCAAATTTTGCATTGACAATTAGAAAACAATTTTTGTTTGTTCACATTGAGCTTGATAGTTTTTTTTTCAAAAGAAAATTTTTGGTCCTCTAATTTTGATAGTTTTTCTTGTTATAATTCATATGTGAGAGATAAGTACAAGATATGGTTCAAAATTTTATCTGGAATCAAGCTTAAACCCATCAATTCTATCATTTAGAATCTTTAGACAAAGTTAAGAAGAAAAGAGGAGTGAGAAGGTTTACAACTTCTAGATCCACAAACAATAACTAAAGGGTTGTATATGTGTGTGTGTGTGCACATGCGCGCGCTCACACACACGAGTGCATGGGGAGGTGGTAACTAGCCCAAGATACATGTTGTAACTAGCTTAAGATATATGCTATAACATAAGGTCTCTTATTTAACAGGTTTATGGATGTTCTAATTTATTACAGGCTATCCAATCACATGGTTTGATTTATTTTAATGGTATTAATTTAATTAATTAATTATTTGATATTATTAAAACATAATCTGTTAATTAGTCTAATAATTCATTATTGTTCATCCATAATTAATTTATCAAAATATTAATAATCTTTTACTTAGATAACAATAATCAATTATTAGATAGAACACAAACATATTAATGCATATCTATCAAGAATATCAAAAAATCAATAAGTACTTTAACTAGAAAATTTATAAATGAAATGATAAACCAAAAAATATTGAATTTGATAAGGAAAAAAATGCCAATAAAATTCCAAGACTAAATTAAAATGGAATAGTAAATAAAATATATCCAAAATATTTGTTTATCCAAGTGTCAAATATATTAAAATGTCCCTTAAGATTCACCTTATAACTTCACTAAGCCCAAGCATTATGAAAAATTTCATAAGGCCTATATGAGTACCTAATTTGGTCCCTCATAGATGGGTTTATTCTTAATTTGGTTACTCATAGATGCTTCTTCTCAAAATGGTCTCCCACAAATCAAATTGTTTTCATTTTGTTGATCGAAGGGGATAAAACAAAAAAGGGAAAAATCATAATGTTTTAATTCAACACCTTTGGTAATTTGAGAAGGACCGGAGAAAAAAAGAAAAAAACCCAAGTCAACACTTAACAACCAAGTGATCAATTAACAATCCATGTCACTCATTTATTAACATCAATAGAACGAAGGGGCCATAATAATAATGGCTTGACCTGTAAGGGACTATTTTGAGAAGAACCATATCTAAGAGATCAAATTGATAACAAACTCATCTATGAAGGAAAAAAATAGTGTTTTACTCCTTTGAAAAAATTACAATTCTGGATCTCAATGGAAGCCATTTATATTGAAGAATCTTAAATTAGAAAATTTTTAAAGGATTTTAGGATTTAAAATTAAATTATACAAAAAAAATTATAATTTAGAACTCTAAATTAAATATATTTATATTAAAATACCTTAAATTTTGGTTCACAAGTCTTTTAAAATAATTTTAAAATTTAAAATCTTTTAATATAAATATATTTAATTCGGAGTCATAAATTGTAATATTTCTTTATACTTTTCCTTTGATTCACTTCATTTAATGTATGACTTAGCTGGTATAGTATATCTCCTTCATGTATTAAATGAGATGCTTGGTTAGCCAAACTTCTTGAAAAGAGAAAACAATTTACTTATTTCTTTTGAAAGGTACATATTCTAGAAATGAAATGTTTGACCAAGTTTATGAATTTTTTTAATAAATACTAGTAGAAGTAATTTTATATTATGAAAAGAAACAAAAAAAAGTAAAGCTTCTATTTGAAAGGAAAAGGAAAATAAAAAAAATATTTGTTGTAAGACAAAAATATCCTAAGTTAAAATAATTAATTACTGATTTTCCCATTACTTTTTTCTACCTATAATCTTCTGTTTTCCTATTTTCAATTATTCTCATATCTCTAAATACTTATTGTGATTTATTTTCTTATGTTTATTTTAGTTTTATATATTATATGTATTTATTTTGATTAACATGTTTTATAACTTTATTCTAATTTTATCTTACTTATTTTTATTAAAAATTAGAAAAGAAAGGATAATACAAAGGTAGACCAAACCCTTGTAACATTCCAATAATAATTAATTTGGATAATAAATAAAATTAGGAATTTGTAATTTAATTAATCAAAATTATTAAGAACAAAAGGAATTTATTTGAGGATTTTAGAGGAAAATTATTAATTAAGTGCTTAATGAGAGAAAATAAAATAATTAGAGCCTATAAATATTTAATTTAGGTCATGAAGAAACAAATAAATTAGTTAAGTGCTTAAACTTATTTAATTAGCAATTTGGTAGAACAACCAAAAAAATAAATTAAGGCCCAATTACTCTTGAAATTAAAATAAATTAAATTAAAAATATATTTCATTCCTTAATAGCCTTTTTTTGGGGTAATTAGACTAGAGGGGTCAACTAATAAAACCTAAATATGAGAAAATAAGACCCATAACTCATTAAGCTATCATACAGTGAGTCATTTGAGATGCTACATCAAATGCCATTGTATTTAAGAGCCAATCCAATAATAATTAGTTTGTAGCAACCCACTCTTCATAAGTTGGGTTGAGTTTCATCTCTAACTCACCTAGAATGAATTATGGAGGACAAGGTTTTGTTCTCAAAATGAAGCCTTCCAACTTGTGTCCTTGAATTATTGGCAAAATCAAGGACTACTGGACCAAGAAATTCATTTGATCCAGCTTGATTGAATAGATCTGGTTGAGCAAACTAAGGATGAAATTTCCTTTATTATTGCTAGTGCGAACAATAGTGGATGATTCAAGCTCAACTTCAAATCCATTACTGATTGAAGCTAAAGTAGTAGAAGAAGCCACAGTGCATGCCTTTGTAGCTTTGATACCAAGTTAGAAAATGAATAAGCCAAGATGTGAATGAATATGAAATTCCCACTTATATCCAACTTATGACTAACCCTTAATATATATATATATATATATAAATTAATTATATGACCTCCTATCATTTAATGACATGTGGCAAATAGAAAGATCAGTTGATATTTACAAAATAGAAATATAATAGAAAAAAATAGCAAATGGGAAATAACCAATAACTTCCTTTATATAGAATCTTCCTTTTGTTGTTGATATGAATCACACTTCTTCTCCTTCAGTTACTATTGTATATTGGTCCTAACATTGCCTAACAATCTTCTTTTGCCCATAAGAACGTTTACTTCTAAAAACTAGCAAGGATATAAGTAAGAAATTATATCTTCATCCATAGACCATTACATTGACTTGCTTATAGATTGACTAGACTTGTTTCATCAATGGCTGGCTTCTTTGAATCTGTTCTAATATGATTAATAAAAATTGCTAGCTTTTGACAAT
Organism: Erythrophleum ivorense; assembly: GCA_026724425.1. Classification (NCBI taxonomy): domain Eukaryota; kingdom Viridiplantae; phylum Streptophyta; class Magnoliopsida; order Fabales; family Fabaceae; genus Erythrophleum; species Erythrophleum ivorense. The sequence goes on along the minus strand of JAIUCV010000200.1, from coordinate 908,632 downwards.
CAAGCAAAGTGATGGAGTGACTACTTGGCATTAGTATAATAGACTGTATTGTAGGTCTTTGAGCTGGGTTTTCTTAAATGCATAATATGAATGCATCTAATAACCTCATTTCTTGAATAAGAATCCCTTAGACTAAGATCTAGCAGTTTTATTGGCATCCCTTCTCTCTGAAGCTTCCTGGCCTACAAATTCAATAATATTAATCAATCTATTCAAGATTTTGATCTCTCTACCAAAAGAAACTTTTCCATTTTAAGTTATTTACTTTGGTAATCAACTTACATAGCCTAACAAGTCATTGGCATAACATGATACATAGAAAGATGTATTCCTTTTGTCATTAATGAGCTCTAGAATCAAGACACCAAAACTATATATATCGAATTTAATTGAAATCTGACCTTGCATTACATATTCTAAAGACATGTAGCCAATACAAAATAGCACACATTATATGATAAATGACATATTTTGTTTAGTTCTTTATGAATTATGGCACAAAGCAATTGGTATGAAAATTTTTATTTCAATAACTTACTAGGTGCCAATAACTCTGTTTGTATTTGCTTGGGTTTCATCAACTCCAACAATTCTAGCCATGCCAAAATTAGAAATTTTTGGATTGAAATCTTTATCCAACAAAACATTGCTAACTTTGAGATCGAGATGTATAATTTTGGGTCAAAAATTTCTGTGAAGATAAAGAACTCCCTTTGCAATGCCTCCAATAATCTTATAACACTTAGACCAATCCAACTGACCTCTGTCTCCAGACTTTATAGAGTCAGCAAGAAGTAAATTTAAATTATAGGATAAAAGATTTGATTCAGATCCTTACTCAAGTATCTTCATTCAAACTAATTTCTAATAAAAATTATTGTGATTAGGTGACTAAAAGTGTACCTAAATGCAGAAAATACTTCTGCAAAACTTACCAAACAGAAAATGATCAAGCTTTGGGCACAAATTCATATATGAGTATCTTTTCTTGTTCATCCAAGCAAAATCCTAGTAACCTTACAAGATTTCTATGTTAAAGTTGTGCCATTGTAACAACCTCATTCTTAAATTGTTCTACACCTTATTTAGATTTGCTTGATAGTCTTTTCATGGCTATCTCTTCTCCACTAGGCAATGTACCTTGAATATAAAAATAACCAACTATTAAAATTGCTGACTGCAAATTAGAAATTTGTCAGAATAAAATAAACTCGAGCCATGCACAAGGACATTGTCCTTGAAAGCTATTCCATCACAAGATGACACTCTTCAAGATTGAACGGATTCTTCTGCGGTGTTGCAGGTAAGATGAACAATGGAAATGAAAACTCAAAGACAAAGAAAAGTTATAGAAAGGAAGAGAAGATAGCAGCTTGAATGATCAACTCGATATTTATAGGCACCAGAATAACAGGACGTTGGACAATGATTAAATGTAGTAATGGTGCCATTTCTAAATGTTGGAGTAGCTTAATGATAGAAATAAATATGATCATGAATAACCATCAATTCCGCAATATTTACAAACTACCTACATGTTTAAGCCTAAAAAACAGAAGCTATGAAAGCTTAAACTGAAAGTTTTAAAAAATGGAGATTTTCAAGTAAGGTTTTCAAAATTCAAATTTAAAAATTTAAGATAATTTTCTTCAAAAATTGTCCAAGTCTGCATTTCACTTGGTGCATATGGGGGGGAGGGAATCGGTAGATTTCAACTGAGTTGGCATAGTTTTTTGTGCATGCGAGCCCATTCTCCTCCTAGGCCCATTTTCTCTTCCAAGATCACATGTTAGTATTTATGTTCTTTGGCCTTCGTTTGTTTGAGCAATGTGGGACTTCTCTTCCTCTCTTTTCCTTTTGACACACACATACATGTATTTTCTAACAATCCCCCACATGTGTGTCAAAAGATCACTATCATCTAAGTTATAAATATGAGTATAAACATTTCAAATATGGTGTCTTACGGACTATGAACCATTTCTAGACTAATAAAGTTTAGTACATATAGTTTTTGATGAAGTTTATAGCTTTTATGAACCAACAATTCTTCGTTGTATACTAGAGACCTTAAGAGTCAGTTTATACCCCTACAATTTTCATTGTTATTGTAGTTTTGTGCTTTAAACGGTCTTGTGCATGTCTGGTTTTAATGAATGCTCTAGAGATTTTGCCACAATCTCATAGGAGCGGCTCCACTCCACATTCATATAGGTGATTTCATCAAGTATATCTGCAATGAACACACCATCCATAAGGAATATGAAATTATTAAGAGTTTTTTCTCAACCTCGCCGATATTGCATCCTAGCACTTTTTTCATATCAAAGGAAGGGATTAGAAATAATAAAGCGCTAACAGAATTAACAAATTACTTGTTTTTACCCATATGAACCTCTTTCATGAGATCACTAATCATAAAGGTTGGGTTACCATCACTGCTAATTTTCAAATTGGCTTAAGTTTCATTCCTCTCGAAGTTTCCAAATTTTGTTTCTTCCCTAATAGTTTGGTTAGAGGGTCTGCTAGATTTAATTCTAACCTTACAAAATCGATCGATAAAACTCCATTTTTCAACAGCTGTCTTATAATATTATGTCTCAAACAAATATGCCTACTTTTACTATTGTAGGTCTTATTTTTAGCAACGGCTATTGCTAATTGACTATCACAATGTATAGATACTGATAGTGTTGGCTTTTCACCTAATGGAATATTTGTTAAGAAGTTTTTCAACCACTCAACCTCATTACTAGTCATCTCTAGAGCAATAAACTCTGAATCTATAGTGGATTTTGTCTCTTCTAAATTTGAGATTCAGTTAGCATCACTGTATCCTTCTAATACAGTGGAAAATCCACTATAAAAATATGCCATAATTTATGCTACCTCTTAGATAACTCATTAATTTGCCTAGAGCTAACCAATGTTCAATACCCAGACAGTAAGTATATCTACTCAATTTACACATAGCATATGCTATATCAAGTCGCGTGTAATTTATTAGATGCAACAGACTCCCAATAATCTGTGCATATGTAGATTGAGTCATTAGATCACTTTTATTTTTAACTAATTTTGTGCTAGCATCATAAAGAGTGCTTACAGGTGTTTTCTTGAAAATATTCAAATTTTTTAAGAATTTTTTCCACATAATGTTCTTGAAATAGTAAGATACTATTTTCACTCCTTATGATTTTAACACGTAATATTATCTTTGCTTCACCCATATCTTTCATATCAAACTTTGAAGAAAGAAATTATTTAGTTTCAATCACAACATCTATGCTTGTACAAAAAATAAGCATATCATCAACATATAAACAAATAATTACACAACAATTATTCACAATTTTTGTATAAACACACATTTCCACTTCAACTATAGAAAAACCATCACTTGTTAAGACTTGATCAAGTTTCTCATGCCATTGTCTAGGCACTTATTTCAAACCATACAATGCCTTAACAAATTTACAAACTTTATTTTCTTGTCCAGGAGCAACACACCTTTCAGGTTGTACCATATATATTTCTTCTTCTAAATCACCATTTAAGAAAGATGTTTTAACATCCATTTGATGAACAAATAATTTATAAACCAAAGCTAACATAATTAAAACTCTAATAGAAGAAATTCTTATCGCTGGAGAAAAAGTATCAAAATAATTAATATTTTGTTTTTGAGAAAATCCTTTAGCTATTAGCCTCGCTTAATATTTGTCAATAAACCCATCAGGATTATATTTCTTTTTAAAAACTCATTTACAACCAATAGGTTTTGCTCCTATAGGCAAGTCTACTAAAATCTGTTTTATTTTGATTAAGAGAATCAATTTCAGCTTTAATAGATTCTTTCCAAAGATAAACATCAAAAGATGAAATAACTTCAGAAAAATTTGTTAGCTCCTTTTGTACTAAATAAGTATAAAAATCATTTCCAAAATGAATATTTTTCTTTATCTTTTACTTCTCCTCAAATTTTCAACAGAACTTTCATTTTGATTTGATGAAGAAGGTAAATTTTCTATTGTTTGAGAAATATGTTGAACTTTCAACAAAAAAATATGCTTAAAAAATTCTGCATCTTTAGTTTCAATAATAATATTCTGATCAAGAACATCACTTTTTAAAATTAGAAATCTATAAGATGCACTATGTTCAGCATATCCAATAAACATGCAATCAAAAGTTTTAGAACCAACTTTTCTCTTTTTAGGATCGGGCAATAAAACTTTTGCAAGATACCCTTACACTTTTAAATATTTTAAATTTGGTGTATATCATTTCCATAATTAATAAGGTGTCTTATTTGTTTTCTTATAAGGTATTCTATTCTATAAAAAACAAGTAGACAACAAAGCTTCACCTCACAAATTATCTGGTGCAAAAAAATTTACAAGCATAGCATTCATCATTTCTTTTAAAATTCTATTTTTCCTTTTTGCTAGTCCATTTGACTCTGGTGAATATGGAGGGGTTACTTCATGGATTATTCCTTCCTTTTCACAAAGGTCATTAAATAAGCCAAATTCTCCTCTATTTGACCTAACCATTTTAATTATTTTATTTAATTGATTTTCTACCTCATCTTTATATAAAAGAAATTTATCAAAAGCTTCATCTTTATTTCTCAATAAATAAACTTTAGTATATCTAGAAAAATCATCAATAAAAGTTACAAAATACTTTTTTTCACCTCTTGTCATAGTTTGTTTCAAATCACCCAAATTAGTATGTATTAAGCTAAGTAATTCAGTTTCTCTTTTTATAAAAAAATGAGACTTTTTGGTTAACTTAGCTTTTACACAAACTTCACATTTATGTAGAAAATCATTTTTAATTTCAAAAATTAAGCCAAGTTTTTGCATTTTCTTTAAATAAGATTTACTAACATGTCCTAATCGAGCATGTCACATATAAAAAGAATCAATCGTAAAGATAAGAAAATAGGTAGAAGACGATGCATTTTCATTCATGTTAGCAATATTAAGTATAAATAACCCCTGAGTTCAATAACCCTCCCTAACAAAAACATTATTCTTTGTCTTTATGATCTTATCATATTCGAATGACACCTTAACACCAACTTTACTTAATAGAGCTACAAAAATTAAATTAGCTCTAATATCAGGTACATGAAGATCATCATTGAGTGACAAAGTCTTTTCAGATGTGAGTTTTAGTTTAACCTTTCATTTTCTTAGAACTTTTGCAGTTCGGAAATCAGCAGGGTAAACACGATCTTCTCCTTCCTTAGTAGGACTATATGAGGCAAACATCTCACGATTTGCACAAATATGTGCTTAGTAGTCCCAAAGTTTACCACTTATTTCTTCATATCGGATACTAAGAGAGCTTGAGAAACAACCTTTACAATGATTTCATTTTCTTCATCTCCTTGAACCAGTTTGGCCTTAGGAGGATTGTCATTTCTAGCCCTCTTCCTGCATTGAACAGCATGGTGGCTTGGTTTTCCACAAACAAAGCAACTCCCTTTCTTTTTGAACTTGGGGTTAGAACTTTTGGGCTTGTAGTCAAGTTTTGTTTCAGAGTCACACATCTTGCTGTGCTACTTTGTCTCTACCAAATTTGCTTTTGAGGTCATCTCTTTGCCTTTTGCAGCTTGCATCTCCTTTCGATTATGATATGAGTGATTAGGTCCAACAACGGCAATTGCTTTTGTTTGTGTTTTAGTTATTGATTATAGTCCTTTCATGATTCAAGTAGCTTCTCAATTAGAACTCTAGCAATGAACTCATCAGGCAAGTCGATTTTTTCTGCCCACAACTCTTCCAACAACTTGTGGTATTCATCAATTTATAGCTTAATATCCTTGTCCTTGGTCATCTCCCATTTATAGTAATTTCCAACAATAAACTTTTGCTTCCCAACATCTTTAGTAGTATATCTGGCAATTAGCGACTCCTAGATTTTGCTTGCTTCCTTGTACACATAGTAGACATCAAAGAGATCATTAGACAAGGTGTTAATAATGGTATTTCTACATACCTTGTTGGCATATTCCTAAGCAATCCTTTGATTTTGGTCAATATTTGACAAAGACTCAGACTATGTGAGTGCAGTAGCAACTTCATGTAGGTCAAGGACAAAGTATACACGTTCTTGCCACCTTATGAATTTTTTTTTTGTCAAAAACCTTAATCTTGGAAACATCTAGTGGCAGCCTAGATAGCAGCATAAGAGGTAGTGCCCATGGGACAAAGGAACTAGCACCCACGACAGTTGTAGCAGGACCGTCAGAAACAGTGGCATCCTTCCTATGCGACCTCATAACTCTTAAGATTACTGGCTGCAAATTAGAAATTTGTCAGAATAAAATAAATTTGAGCCATGCACAAGGACATTGTCCTTGAGAGTTACTCTGCCACAAGACGGCACTTCCCAGGATTGAACGAATTCTTCTGTAGTGTTGCAGGCAAGCAGAACAGTAGAAATAAAAACTCATAAACGAAAAGAAGTTACAAAGAGGAAGAGAAGAAAGCAGCTCGAATGATCAACCTGGTATTTATAGGCACCATAATAGCAAGACGTTGGACAATGATTAATTGTAGTAATAGAGTCATTTTTGAACGTTGGAGCAGCTTAATGACAGAGATAAATCTGATCATGAATAACCATCAATTTCGCAATGTTTAGAAACTGCCTACATGTTTAAGCCTAAAAAACGAAAGCATTGAAAGCTTAAATCGAAAACTTTAAAAAATGGAGATTTTTGGGTAAGGTTTTCAAAATTCAAATTTAAAAATTTAAGATAATTTTCTACAAAAATTGTCCAAGTTTGCATTTCACTTTGTGTGCATGGGGGGAGTGGGGAATTGACAGATTCCAACTGAGTTGGCCCAGTTTTTTATACGCGCGAGCCCATTGTCCTCTTAGGCCTATTTTGCTCTTCCAAGATCACATGTTAGTATTTATGCTCTTCGGCCTTCATTTGTTTGAGCAATGTGGGACTTCTCTTTCTCTCTTTTCCTTTTGACACACACATACATGTATTTTCTAACATTAAAAACCATCTACGAACCAATAATTTTATAATTTTGAGAGTGATTCCAATTTCCATAATTGAAATTGATTTGTATACCTTGTATACTCCACCAAATCTTCCTTGACCTAGTTTATTATCAAGACAGAAGTTGTTTGTGGGTGATTTGATGGTATCTAAATCAAATTGTAGGGATTCTACACTTAAAATCTCAACTATATAACCAAACACAAAAATTTAATCAATTACGCAAAACCTTCTTGCACTATGTTTACTACAGAAGTACACGCACGTTTGAATGGTAAATAGAAAATTGTTAGTTCATTGTAAATTTATGGTATTATTCATCAATGGAAACTTCCTTACTCCCACATATACTGAAGTATCTAAACATGAAAACTAATAATTATCATACCAGTTTGTTTAGGAATTGAAGTATACTTCTTCCTTGCTCTCCTATTCAGGTACCAGCAGTAGAGCGAGACTAGCAATATGAATATAACTGTTGGAACAACTATGGCAATAATTGTCCCAGCTGAAGTCTTGCTTTTACTTGAACAAATAGAAGAAAACATATTTGCTAATTGATGAATCAGACATACATCACTTTATATCATATCCATCGCTAATAATTTTATCTAACAGTTAATTTTGTTGTCTCTCAAAAGACTAGCCATCTCACATCTTGCTCAACCCATACGATTTTATATTAAAAAAAAAATCTGCACCTCAACACTTTGGTTCATTTGTTATATTGATCCATTTACCATATATGCTATTGAATATTCTTCAGAGTAAACTACAATTTTGATTTTTAAAAGATATTACTTTATTCCATTTGTTTTGTTTTTCAAAGGTACCATCAAACTATTCCAAATTATTTGAAAAACACGTCAATTCAATCTTTTAGTGAGTTCTGTTATTTTCTTGTTGATAGAATTCTCCTTGTAAATTAACTTTCTCCAACTTGGAATATCATTGGATGATAGAGCCGATTAGCAAACCATCTAAAGACTTGGCAACAAAAAAGAGTGGTTTTTTACAAGCATCCAAATGTGCTATCCTCCCTTTAACTGCGAATCAAGCCTAAAACAATGCCATTTTTTATTTTTTTGATTGGCAAGCATATGGAACATGTTAAAATGCTAACATATCAGGTTTGAAAAAAATCATTCATGACCAAGTTAATGTTCTTTTTTTAAAAAAATAGACTGATTCGATAATAATTATTTGTTCAAGACTAAGCAGAACAAACATACTTTGTTTTTTAATTTGATCTATTGAAAATAAAGAAGATAACCTTTAGGACGTCTTGGAATAAGGGGCACAGTCCATACCTAATATAGCAACTAGGAGCGAGGATACTCTTCACCCTTGCTTTCCATCACAACAATTAGGTAGGTTCCTAAGAAGCACTAATACGGGTACAAGTATCGGGTACGACACAATACAATACGTAGGATACGACAATTTCTAAAATTTTAGGATACGGGTACGGGAATATATATATATATAAAATAATCTAACACAATCTCCAAGGCTGAGGAACTTGCAACCCTTGCATGGTAGCCTGATATGCAGTTAAACAAGGTAAATGTTTGAGCAACTCAAAATAGAAAAAAGTGGGTAATATACTTGCTTGTACACAAAAAAAAAAAAAAACAAAAGATGAACATTTTGACAACGATTTCATTGCATAGAGGACTATGAACATTCACTGAGCATTAGAATGAAAAATAAATAGTTATCATTATCATTTTATTTTTCATACCAATACAAACTCTAGGGATGGGGGTAAGGGGCTCAAGAAAAATATTTGTCCTCACAACTAGTATAATGTCTATAACACCACATTCCTATACTCAAATCTATTACCACATTCTTTAAGGCTGCATGCATGCATTTTGCAGCTGCTTTTTTAGGAATAAAAAAGAATCCACAGCTATCTTGTTGTTAAGCCATGTAGACAAACCCACGGGTACACACCTCTCATTTCCAAGAAAGCCTATGCATAATATGGAAACTTTTCACTACCTGGAGGCGTTCATAGGCCTTCTACACAGCAAGAAACTTCTCCCTTCCTTCTGGGTTTTTGTCAGGATGATATCTCATTGCAAGTTTCCTATATTGTCGCTTTAATTTTTCTTCATCAATGTTCTCAATCTGCTTGGATAAGCTAAATACTTCCTCTCCCATCTCCAAGGAATTCTTCTTATTTCCATCATCACTAGATACATCCTCCAAGGATATTTCTAGGATTTTGCAAGCTTCTTCTTCTGAAAGATCCATAGGCTTTCTTGTCAACTCTTCACGCCACAATACCAGTAATGACTGCAGAAACTCAACATGTTCAACAATAGGCCAATTTGGAAATCGAATCTCATCACATAGGTTCCTGAGGTAATCACCAGAGAAGAAGCATTGAGGATCGAAGCTTCTGAGATGATGCACTGAGGCTTGAGACGAAGCACTAAGGACTGAAAGTGAAACGCACCAGCAATCATCGGAGAAGATGACGCAGCACGGAGGATCGAAACACACCAATCACCGGAGAAGATGAGGCAGCACAGAGGACCGAAACATTTGAGACGACGCACTGAACCACTGATGAAGAAACAGAGACGAAGGGACGCAGGGCTTTCGAAGGGAAAATAGGTCAGCTACAGAAAGCGACGTTGCTTTTGGGGTGGGATGTTTCGGAGCCGTTTCAGCGCCGTTTCTGAGCCGTTTCAAAATGTTTCGGTACGTACGGAAATGTTTCGAAACGCAAAAGGGAAAAAATATGTTTTGGATACTTTTGTACCCGTACGGTACGTGTATCTGTACTGAATACGTATCTGGTACGGATACGGCTCATAAATAGCTGTACCCGTGCTTCCTAGGTTGGTTCGCAAGTATTGTTATTTGCAGACACCTATTACAATCATCCCCTTCTAAATCCGGCGTGCATTGTCCAAGAGTATATAGATTTTGAAAAGTAATCAAGTTTGATTCTTTAGTCGCAAATTTCTTGCCGCCACCACCGTTGGCTGCTGGTTCCGCCACTGCACGCATAGTATCAGCCAGCAATTGCATAAAGCGACTCTGTTTTGATCCATTGCTGGTGTTTTACACACCAATCATAGTCTTCTGATTAGTAAAGCGAAAAAATTTCTTCTAGAGTAGTCTTTGAAAATTAGTGAAGGACATCTCATTGATAGTTATCATATTGATGCTGAATATTTTGAATAGCACATGGTTTTTTTCTTGTTTTTTCTTATCTGGGTTAGGCTTATATTTGCTGTAAGGTAGTTACTGAACAGGGAAGTGATGTTTGAAAATGTGTTTGCCTCAGAGTGAGGATGTTGACGCATTTATTAAAATGTGCAGAAAATGTTCACCGTCCTAATAGAAATATGGTTATATGTGGCAGATTTAAGCCTTTGATAGAGTGTGATGTAGACTCGTGTGGAAACAATATTATTAATTATTAAATGAAGGTTTGGTCATAAGAAGATTGTCAAGCACGTAGGTTCCTTGTTGCTACGAACACAATCCTATGTTGTTGAGAAGTTCTATTTGAATTCCGCAGCCAGAAAAATACTAAAAGGGAAGGTTTTTTTTCTTTCATTCAAAACTTAATCCAGCAACTATAGGTTATCCCGTTGAAGTTTAAAAGAGATCCAAATCCAATAGGGATAACAAATATTTTGACAGTTAGGGTCAGGTGCAGTGCAAAGTTTTTTAAACTTTTAAAAAAATAAATTAAAAAAAAAAGATTGAAATCGATAGAAAAAAAATAAATTTTCTTTTAAGAAAATATATTATCATCAACTGTTCTGTTAATTGAGGTGAATGGTGCATACATTTGATATATAACCTCTTGAATAGACAAAAAGTTAGGTATAAATGAACCCCTAGCAAGCGGAAAACTTGTTTATTAATGAAGCATTGTCTTATTCATAGTCATATTATTGGTGCTAAATATTTTGAATGGCAATCTTTTTGAGGTAGAGATATGGTAATTACTTCTGTGAATATGGAATCTTGCAACGACAACTATGAGATTATTTTTTACACCACTAATCAAGGCTTTGACTAAAACAATCTAGAAAGTAACCTACATTAGAAATTGTTTGGAAATTGCCCATCCAAAAATTATACAAACATATCTCTTAGTTACCTTGAATTACAATTTCAAATCTTCTGGAGGTTGTTATGGAATGCATGTGTACACACAAATTTCATGTCAAATATAAGACAAGAAGAAATCTGATGAACAAATTAATTTTTATTAATATTTTGAAGACAAGAGTTAGCATTTTAAGTAGGCTCTCCTTGCGTTCAGGCAATCAAAATGCCTATAAGGTGGCAGAGAAGCCAAACAGGCCTTAATTAAATTCATGAGGCAAAATATTTTCTGATGATCAATGCTATTTTATACTCTGAGTAATGATAAATTTCAAGGTTTTGTTTCTCTCTTTCATCCCATTTTTTTCATTGCACATGGTATTTCTTTTCTAGGTTGAGCTTATATATTTGCCAGGTTATTGCTGAACTGAACAGAGAAGTGATGCTTGAATTTTTTGTTTTGCCCCATAGAGTGAGTATGTTGGCTCAAGTATTAAAATGTGCAAAAATTGATCACCGTTCGAATAAAAATATGGTGATATGAGGCAGATTTAAAAGCCATCTATGTGGACTGGAGTAGAAACATAATCTATATATATATATACATATATATATATATATATATATATAATTCATGAGAGTTGTGGCTTGAACAGTGTGACTTCGGTTGGTAAACTTTCACGGGTTGCATGTAGGATACTGTTTATATCTGCATAAAATATTGTTTATGCATTGTTTTTTTTCTCTCTCTCTTTTTTTTTTAATTTTTCTTTTGTGTGAGACTCATGGAACATTTTTTGAATTCCTCTTACATCTTGTAAGGGATAGGACCTAGTTTATTAAATAAATGAAGATTTGGTCAAAAGATTGTAAGGCGAATAGTTTATTGTCGCCACAAACAGGACCCTCTGTAATTAAAAGACTCCGTTTGAACTCCGCTACTTAAAAAGGGACTAAAAGAGCAAGCTTTTGTTTTTTTTTATTATTCAATAATTAACTCGGCAATGTATTTGTAGGTGCAGGAATCTTTAGATAAATGACAACTATGCATTATTTTTATAAGACCTCGCTGAAGTTTCAAACATATCCAATAGGAATACAGGGTTGACATGAAAAATAAATGCTATCTCTCATTTTAAAATAAGAATTATATCCCCATCATATACTGACTGGGGTAGGTGGTACATGCACAAGTCATGTGACTTCATATAATAGACAAATACTAAATGAACCCTTGTGGGTGGAAGATTTGTTCATTAGTTAAGATTGGCCAAACCACCTGTGCGCTAGGTCCTATTTGAGTAGGATCGCTTAGCCAAGCTTCATATATAACTGAAAAAATGAGCACCATATAAATACATGCCACTCAGTTGTTTTTCCTTATCTAAAAATAAGCATATCGTGCAAAAGTTACATAACAAAGTCAACAGACAGACGCTGAAATTGTTCATGTACACAGAATTTTCATGTCTTCTTTCTATCCAGTGCTAGCTCAATAAAGCATCAACATCAATCTTGGGGAAAAATTAGTTACGTACATTTCATTCACACTTATCTTACTGGTGCTGAATATTTTGAATAGAAATCTCTTATAAGGTAAAACTACAGTAATTACTTCGTGAATATGGAATCTTTTAAAGACAACTCTAGGAATGCTTTTTGCATCATTTATGAGGATCGTGACTAAACATAATCTATAAAATAAATTATGACATTAGGAATTGTTGTGAAATGCAAGATATGAATTTGCTGGGTCAAATAATGTGCTTTCGTCAGGGTATCATCAGCAATGAAATTTCAGTCACAGACCACTTTTGGAGTCAAAAAGTAAAAAAGAAAAAATCTTGCGCAATAAAAAAAATGGGAAGGAGGAGAAAACCAATTTGATACTAAAATAAGCAACTCGAAATGGAAAAGCATATTAATGAAGAGAGATCAACAATTGAACAAATTGATTAATATATGATTGATTTTGCAGGCCTCGGAGATATGGAGGGAAGGGACACCACTTGATCTGCAGCAAATATAAGCCTAGCCCGAAAATGAAGTACGGAAAGAAAAAGGAAAAAAAATTAAAATTATGTAATGGAAATGTCAGAGGTTAATGCGCTGTCATTAATTGCAACACTTTCAAAGTTTAAGTTATTATTGTCTTACCTTGATTAGAGTTATGTTTAGTTCAATTCAGGTTTGTGTGTTTCAGCTGTGAATCACTAATGAAACTTTTTGTGGAAGCCATTTTGTTTTGTAAGTGGGACTGAATTTGGGGGATTTTCATTAGAAGAAAATATAGAACCAAAAAATACCTTTGCTCTACTCTCTCCACTGGTTGTTTGCTCTATTCTTGTATATTTTTTCAGGTTTGGTGCAGCTTCACTGAACTAGCCATAAGAAGGAATTTTGTGTCCCCGATGTTGAGTGATGCTTCAAACCATATGCTCTCCGTTTCCTTTATTTTAAGATTAGTTATTGAATTTTTTAATATAAAATTTGGTTGCTTTGTTGAGTAAGTCAGAACGTGGGCCATGTACCCACTACCTTATCCTACTATCATATTTTGTTCTTATATTTTAGTATTTTCAGTTACTATACGCCTATATAATAGGCTTTAGCATTGTTTAATTTACTCAAGTTTTTATTTGCCTCATTCTCTTCAATATTAGATTTAGTTTATTTTATTCCCTTTTTCCAACAATATTTTTGGTATCAGAGCCTTCCAGAGAGCGAGAGGGGGAACATTTGTGAGATACCCGAGAAGCGAGAGCACCGCAGCAACTCCTTCATTTCTTTCGCACTTCGACCCTTACTTTCCCCAATAGAAAGCAACGCAGCTATTCTTTCCTTCTCTCACTTTCTATTCTAGGTTCAATTGTGAATTGGGGAGACTTTCATTTGTGCAAAATCAACTTATTGTGATGGCACTTTATGGCAACTAACAAAATTTCATTAGCAACCACCAACATCTCAACAATATCACAGCTTTTAATTCCCATTTTTAATGGGGATAAGTATGAGTTTTGGTCCATCAAAATGAAGACCCTCTTTCGATCTCAAGACCTATGGGATTTGGTTGAGGATGGTTTTGCAGACCCAGATACGAACTAGCAATGACTGAAGGAAAATAAGAAATGAGATGCAAAGGCTCTATTTTTCCTTCAGCAAGCGGTGCATGACAATCTCTTCTCTAGAATCGCTTCCATATTGACTTCTAAAGAGGCATGGTAGATATTGAAGACTGAGTTTTAGGGCTCTAATAAGGTAATCTCTATAAATCTCCAATCACTTTATCGTGAATTTGAGAATCTCTATATGCAAAAAAGTGAGTTTGTACATGATTACTTGTCTAGAGTTAGTTTTGTGGTTAATAAAATAAGGTCTTATAGGGAGAAAATTACTGATGAAACTATTGTTGCAAAAATATTGAGAACTCTTACACCTCGTTTTAATTTTATGGCTGCTGCAATTGAAGAGGCCCATGATTTATCTAAATGTTCTTTTGATGAATTAACAAGTTCCCTACAAGCTCATGAAGACAGGATGAATCAGTCGCAAGAAAAGCATGAAGAAGTGTTAATTTCAAGTGATGGGGGAGTCTTTTAAGAACACCAATTCCACTGGTAGAGGAAATGGTAGAGGTGGCTTTCATGGTAGAGGCAAAGGCAGAGGGCATGGTGGTGGTAGAGGCCACGGTCAAAACAATCAAAAGATCTCCATTCAATGCAATTATTACAAAAAATTTGGACACAAAGAAGTAGATTGTCAAAACAAAAGGATGAACAAAAGTAAGCAAGCTTTATAGAGAGAGAAGATTTAGAGACATTGTTTATGGCACAATCTATTGACTTTGATATTTCTATTGATGATATTTGGTTTGTTGATAGCGGGTATTCTAGTCATATGACTAATTCTCATTCATTGTTCAAGAAATTGGATGAATTGCAAAAATCTAATGTTCGACCTAGCGATAAAAGACGGCTTCCAAGTAAAGGTAAAGGTATAGTCTCTCTTAACATTAGCAATGGTAAGAAGAAACTTTTGCATAATGTTTCATATGTACCTAGCTTGGGTCAAAATTTGTTAAGTGTGAG
This sequence comes from Erythrophleum ivorense, assembly GCA_026724425.1. NCBI lineage: Eukaryota > Viridiplantae > Streptophyta > Magnoliopsida > Fabales > Fabaceae > Erythrophleum > Erythrophleum ivorense. The sequence continues at coordinate 893,428 of JAIUCV010000200.1, read as the reverse complement.
TCAATTGATGGAGAGTGGATTGAGAGTTATATTTGATGACGATTTTTGTGTCACTCAAGATAAGAAAACTAGTCAGATCCTTGCAAAAATTAAGATGACTAAAAATAAAATGTTCTCACTTGATATTTCATCTATTTAGGAAAATGCTTTTATTACTAAAGGCATAAGTGATTATGATCTTTGGCATTTATAGTATGGTCATTTGCACCTTAAGGGATTACAATTGTTGAGTCAAAAGGATATGGTTTTGGGGTTGCCAAACATTGAAACTATTGAATTCTATGAAGGTTGTGTTTTGGAAAAACAAAGTAAAAAATCATTTCCTGTAGGGAAGTCTTGGAGATCCTCTCAATGTCTTGAGTTAGTGCATGCAGATTTATGTGAGCCTATGAATACTAAGTCGTTAAATGGGAGTCGTTATTTTGTGTTGTTTACTAATATTATAACATAATTTTATTCTAATGAATTTGCTATTTTTTGTGAGGAAAATGGTATTCACAAGGAGCTCACTTCACCACATACGTTAGAGTAAAATGGCATTACTAAACGAAAGAATTGAACTGTAATAGAAATGGCTAGAAGTATGATGAAGGCAAAAGAGCTTCCTAATCAATTTTGGGCTAAAGCAATAGCCATAACAATGTATCTCCTCAATCTCTCTCCTACAAAGGCAGTCCTAAACAAGACACCTTATGAAGCATGGAAAGGTGTAAAGCCTCGGGTAAGCCACTTAAAAGTATTTAGTTGTATAACCTATGCTTCGTTAAAATCATCTCATAAAAAACTTGATGAAAAATCTAAAAAATGTATCTTTGTTGGTTATAGTGTACAATCCAAAGTTTATAGGCTTTATGATCCAATTAGTGGCAAAATAATTACTAGTAGGGATGTTGTATTTAATGAAGAAGTTAGTTGGGATTGGTGTAGCAAGAGCAACAAAGAAGCTAAAAAATCTGTCCCTATAAGTGTTGAAGAAGCATATTCTAAACCAGAACCAACAAATCTATAACTCTCTTCCCAAGGAGGCAACTGCTCTCAAACTCCTCATTCATCACCTGTGGGTTCACCAACTAGTTCATCATGAAGTTCTTCAAGTGAAATACCTCCTAGAAAGTTTCGATCTTTAAGGGAAATTTATGAAACTTGTGACTTTGCTCTTTGTGTTACAAATCTTATATCTTATGTAGATGCTGCAAAAGAGCAAGTGTGGCAAGATGCAATGGTTGAAGAGATGAATTACATCAAGAAAAATGATATGTGGGAGTTAGTTGATCTTCCTCAAGGCAAGAATGCAATTGGGCTTAAGTGGATATATAAAACCAAGTATAATGTTGATGGTAGTATACAAAAGCACAAAGCACAGTTAGTGGCTAAAGGCTATGCTTAACATCAAGGTATTGATTTTGATGAAACTTTTTCTCCTGTGGCTCGTTTTGAAATGGTGAGAACTCTTCTAACTTTAGCTACTCAACTTCAATGGCATGTGTTTCAATTTGATGTTAAATCAGCCTTTTTGAATGGTGAGTTGAAAAAGGAAGTATTTGTTTATCAACGTGAAGGTTATGCTATTAATAGTGAGGAAAGCAAAGTTTATAAGCTTAAAAAGGCTTTGTATGGCCTTAAGCAAGCCCTACGTGCTTGGTATCATAAAATTGACTCATATTTTCATGAAAATGGTTTTAAAAGGAGTGATAATGAGTCCACTCTTTATCTAAAACGGCATGGTGATTCTAGTTTTCTAGTGGTCTATCTTTATATTGATGATATGATACATATAAGGTCTTCTAAAGAAATTATTGTTGATTTTAAGTCAAGTATGATGAAAAAATTTGAGATGTTAGATTTGGGACTATTGTATTACTTTCTTGGTTTAAAAGTAAAGCAAGGTCCTAATGGTATTTTTATTTCTCAAAGAAAGTATGCAATGGATCTTCTCAAAAGGTTTAATATGCTGGGTTGCAAAATAGCATGTTCCCCTATGAATATGAATGAGAAATTGAATGTTGATGATGGTACTAAAGCTACAAATGCAAAGTATTATAGAAGCATGGTGGGTGGCTTAAATTATTTATCTAATATAAGGCTTGACATAGCACATTCTGTGAGTGTAGTTTCCAAATTCATGCATAATCCAACTAAACACCATCTTGGAGCTGTAAAAAGGATTATGCACTATGTTGCAGGCATTGTTGCTTTTGGAATTTGGTACTCAAAGATATCAAGTTTCAAATTGTAAGGTTTTTCTAATAGTGATTGGGCATATTATATTGATGATAGAAGAAGCACTTCATGGTATGTTTTCACTCTTGGTTTATTTGCTATTTCATGAAGCTCAAAGAAGCAAGATACTGTCGCTTTATCCTCATCTGAAGCTGAGTATGCAACAATAACTTTAATAGCTTGTCAAGCTGTTTGGCTGAGAAGACTGTTAGCATACCTTCTTCAAACACAATTTGAGGCAATAAAGATTTATTGTGATAGCAAATTAGCAATTGCAATGACAAAGAATATAGTTTTTCATAGTAGAATGAAACACATTGATATTAGGCATAATTTCATTTGTGATCTTGTTACAAAGGAAGAAATTACTTTGAAATATTGTGGTACAAATCAACAAGTTGCAGATATCATGACCAAGTCACTTTTTGCTCAAAAAATTGAAGATTTCATAATGCAAATGAGTGTGTGCAGCTTTGAAGCAAGGGAGAGTGTTAAGTGATGCTTCAAACTACGTGCTCTCTGTTTTCTTTATTTTAGGATCAATTATTGAATCTTTCAATATAAAATCTTGTTACTTTGTTGAATAAGTCAGAATGTAAGCCATGTATCCACTACCTTATCTAAATATCATATTTTATTTCTATATTTTAATATTTTCAGTTTATGTAGGCCTATATAATATACTTTGACATTGTTTAATTTATTCACGTACTTATTCTCTTTATTTTATTCCCTTTTTACAACACCCCACATGCTGATTTAATCGGCCACTCGACATACAAAATAATCGTTCAACTTTTTAGCTGTATGCACCAAGAGAGATGACCAAAACACTTTCTTTGAAGGGGTGTTTTAAGATGTGAAAATGAAATGGTGATGAATTCATATAAAAATATATATATTTTTTAATTCTCACAACCAGGAAAAAGATAAATATGATAGCTTGCATTGGACTTTGTCCATTGACTTGCGTTGACCAATGAAAATTTCAACTCCAGAGTCACCCAACTTAGCTTCCTGAATTATACCGTCACCGAAGCCCTAGATGGTCCTACCTCCCCTTCGTGACAACTGCGCTACTAATGACTTGCTCTCCTCATTTAATTTGATTAAATTGTGTGTAAACCATTGCCTTATCTCAAACACTTACACGCTATTCCCTATTAACAATTCCATTGTTATGGCTTCCTACAAACATATTTTTCTCTTTTTCGCTAGCTTCCTCTATTCTGCTACTACTGAAGCACAGCCTAATTATATTTACCACGACTGCTCTACCAGCAAAATCTTCACTGCCAATAGTCCCTTCCAATCGGACCTAACCAACCTCCTCTCTTCCTTAGCTTCCAACAACACCGCCAACAAGGAGTTCTACAACACCACCGTCGCCGGCGGTGGCAACACCGTCTACGGCCTCTTCATGTGCCGGGGTGATGTCACCCTCCAGGTTTGCCACCAATGCGTCGTCAACGCAACCCAACGATTAACTTCGAAGTGCCGATTGTCGAAGGAGGCCATAATCTGGAACGACGAGTGCTTGCTTCGCTATGCCAACCGCTCCTTCTTCTCCGCCGTCGACACAAGGCCTAGACTTGGCCTCTTGAACACCGACAATGCGTCACGGGAAAGCTACTTGCAGTTGTTGATGAACACCTTAAACTTGACGGCAGATAAGGCGGCCAACCATCCTTTGGGTGCTAAGAAATATGCCACAACTGAGGCAAGCATACCTGGGTTTGGGTCTATGTATTCTCTAGTTCAGTGCACGCCGGACCTGTCACCCCAAGATTGCAGAAGGTGTCTGAGTGATGTGATTGAGGGCCTTCCATGGTGTTGTGCGGGAAAGCGAGGAGGAAGAGTTCTATATCCCAGCTGTAACATTCGCTATGAATTGTACCCTTTCTATGCTCAGCCAGGAAAACCAACGCCTACGCCGACTGCTCCTTTTCTTCCAACAAATTCTTCAGATCCCCACGGTAAGTAAAACTTACATGCTTTCCGATTTCATTTTTTCATTTTTTTTAACATATTAGAGTAAATATAATAATGAAAAAGATTATGTTGATTTTGGCAGCAAAATAAATTAAAAAATTATATTTTAAAACTCAAGTTTTATAAAATTTATAATAAAAACTTTAAAAATTAAAATTATTTTAAAAATCAAATTTTAAGAACTTTATTATTAAAATTTTAAAAAATATTATTATCAAAATTATTTAAATTATAATTTTTTAAATTTTGATAATAAATTTTTTTGATACTAACAAATTCTAATAACTTTGACTTTTGAGAATAATTTTAATTTAAAACTTTTTTATTATAAATTTTGTAAAATATAACTTTTCAATGTAATTTTTTCAAATAAATTTCGAAAGATGAGAAAATAAGAACACGAAAGCCGAGAAAACCATAAATATATTGTCTGTATTATAAGTTTGCACTTGTACTAGGCCCCAAAACTGGCTTCTAGAATCTAGAGCAAGCTTCTACGCGCTGATATTTTAGTGACCCGGGGTAATTCCACGTGACAATAGTAGAACACACACATGACACAATGATTGGGGGTGCCTGTTGGAGTGGGCAAAAATAATAACGGTAAATTAGTTTTTTTTAATAAGATATCTCTGAATTATACTATTTTTTAAAAATATATATATACATTTATTCTCTTAAAACAAAAATATCTACAAAACTAATATTATTTTTCATTAAAAATATCATTTATTAAAAGTACATTAATTTTTTTCAATTTTTATTTTTAATGTTATTTATTTTATATTAAAAAATCTTAAATTTAATTTATTTTAAAATTTTATTAAATTTAGAACAGTGCTTATGTCCATTGTAATAGATTTAATATGAATTGTAATTTTGAAATTAATTATTATCTATAAGTTAGTAAAATTAAAAAAATTATTTTGTGATTTTTTTGAGTATTTTTTATCAAATAATTTTACAATTTGCTAAACTTAAAAAATGTATATCTATCAAAATATATTTAATACTTATTATATTATATAAATGATAGATATAATAATATTTTAATCAAATAATTGTAATTGCAGCTTTTCTTTTGTTACAAATGAAGTAATAAGTGTAGCATGTTTTTTTATTTAGAGAAGGGAATATATATTTTCAAAGGGAGCCCTGCCTAATTTAAACATCTCTTAAAAGAGGAAAGAATAAATTATCCAAATATTAATGAATGATAGAATAATTTAAAACTATCCATCTATTTTTGCCTAATTTTTTTAAAAAATTTTAAGACAAGTAATTCTAGTGGAGAATAAATTATTACTTTCGATTCCCATTATACATGATGTGGTGAAAAAGACTAATTAACGAGATATGCCTTGCCTGCATTAAGATTTAAAACTCGTTTTCTACTTTCAGGAAATGTTCGGAAATCTCTAAAGATATTGTGGCCATCAATTTGATTTTTGAAAGTTTATTGATATTAATTTAGTCTAAATTTTATAAAAATATGTTATTTTAATCCTAACTCAAGACTAAATTAATGTCATTAAAATTTATCAAAGATTAAATTGATGGTAGTGAATTTTTTCTTTTTTTAAGACTAAATGACAATAAACTCTCAAGAATTAAGTTAATCCTACTAAAATTTTTTAGAACTAATATGATAAATATAGCTTGTAAAATAAAAATTGTATACTTTAGCCTATATTTAGATAGATGGCAAGAAATGGAATAGCAAAGAGTGAATTAGTCAATTTGGGATAAAGTTTCATTTGAATGGTTTTTTTTTTTTTTTAAGGATAGTACAGAATGGCAAAGGAGGACTACAATACTTTTCTTTATTATTCAAAATCCAAAATTTTATATCCCTTCAAATTAAAAGTTTTAGAAAAGAATAGAATGGACAGTTAATATAATTATAGGTATATACTTTTTTTTGTCAAAAACTTGCTAAAATCATATTTTAATTATAAGTCTCTTTATTCCAATAATAACTTTTTCTCTTTTTTTAATTAAATTCCTAAATAATAAAATCACACATTTCATTTCAATGTATTTCATTATGAACTATTTCATTCTATTCACTTTTAAACTCTAAACTCTCAAACGAAGTCTTTCTCCTTGTCACTGACATGTGAGTCACACGTGGAAGCATCTAAAGTTTATGTAGGAAAAGGAAAAGGCCAATCACCAAGGACTATTGTGATTGTTGTGGTTTCTATTGTCGGTGCGGGGATACTTATATGTTTCGCCTACTGTCTCTTACGGAGTAAAATGAAGAAGAGTCATAAGGTTGTTTCGAGACAAAGCTACTGTAAGTAATTTTCATTCTATCTCTTTACTCGTGCATATCTTTCTTTATTTATCTGTTTTTATAAAATAGTAATTAATCAAAATTATTTTAAAAATTTTATGTATTCACTCTAATAATTTTGTTAATTTCAAATTATAAATTGTCCTCCTAATTTATAAACAGATCTATTATCTAGCTTCATTATTTTTACCATCTATCTTTTAAATTAAATATTAAATTTATATTTAATATGCTTTCAATTTCTCTAATTTTATTCAAATTTTAATTTTGTCATCTGATTTAAAAACAAGAAATATTATCTTTCCATTTTCTATAAAAAGTTAATATTATCCTTCTATCACTAATTGCTAGTTGCTTAATCCAAAAAAAATGCTGATGTGATCATTTGTTTAACATCGTGAAAAGCAAATACTTAAAACATACTTTAATTTTTTTATGTTTGTCTAGTTGGAAGCGAAAGCGCCACTTTAGAGCCTCTGCAATTTAGTTTGGCTACTATTGAAGCTGCAACAAATATGTTTTCACACCAAAATAGTATAGGGAAAGGTGGATTTGGAGAAGTTTACATGGTAACAAATGCCATTAATGTTAATGTTTCATGCATATATTTTTCCTTTTTAATCCAACGAATTTTGATTTCAGGGTATTCTTTCTAATGGTCAAGAAATAGCTGTAAAAAGACTTTCAAAATGTTCTAGACAAGGTGCAGTAGAATTCAAGAATGAAGTTTTATTAATATCCAAACTTCAGCACAGAAATTTGGTGGCGTTATTAGGATTTTGTACAGAGGAGCAAGAGAAAATACTTGTTTATGAATATGTTCCCAACAGAAGCCTTGATTACTTTTTATTTGGTTTGGCTCTTCTAAACTCATATTTAATTTTTAGTTGAAATTTATAATTCATATATGTCATGCATGTTATTATTTATCTGCTGCCTTCTATAATTTGCTTGAGTTATTGCTTAAAGATTATATTTATTTATTTTCTCACATTTGTCACTCATGACAAATTTATGTATAGGTTCCCAAAAAAGTAGAGTATTAAATTGGTTGGAGCGTTACAAAATCATAGGAGGAATTGCTCGAGGAATTCTTTATCTTCATGAATATTCTCGTCTTAAAATAATTCATCGTGATCTCAAACCTAGCAATATTTTGTTAGATGATGAAATGAATCCAAAAATTTCAGATTTTGGCATGGCCAAGATGATTGCCATCAATGAAACTGAAGGAAGTACAATGAGAATTGTAGGAACATTGTAAGTTATAATTTTTTTTTTTTTTAAATTTTCTTCCTTTAACCTTTACATCTAACTTGATATAGGTGAATAAAGAAAATAAAATTGTGACCTAATAGAATGTGAATATGAATGCTTGACATAGAAAAGTTTGCCTTTCTACCGATCATTTTAAATATCCAAAATGTTACTATTATCTAGATAAAATTTTGTTATTGATGTTGCTTTCTTTTTTATTTTTTTAGTGGTTATATGTCTCCAGAATATGCAATGCTCGGACAATATTCTGAAAAATCAGATATTTTTAGTTTTGGAGTTATGGTTCTAGAAATTGTCAGTGGAAAGAAGAATGCAAGTTGTCATGAATCACAATATGTTGATGGCCTCTTAAGCTATGTAAGTTATGATAATTTGTTGCTCTCATTAATATTTCTTATATAATCATCTCAACCTTTAAATTGGAGAAAGATTGATTTAAGAATAATGTAAAAGCTAATTAGAAGGTTAATGATTGAAACAATTAATATTACTTAATTGTTGCAGGCTTGGAAGCAATGGAGGGATGGAAAATTATTAGAGATTTTGGATTCAAATCTAAAAGAATACAGATCATATAATGAAGTGATTCAGTGCATCCAAATTGCTTTATTATGTGTTCAAGAAAATCCAGATGCTAGACCTTCCATGGCCACAGTTGTCTCATATTTTAGCAATGATTCAATTCAATTGCCATTTCCACAAGAACCAGCATTCTTTATGCATGGTCGAATAGAGCCTACCATTGGAAGGAAAGAATCAAGTTCTAATCAATATACCAACAATTCCAAATCATGCTCTATCAATGAAATATCTATAAGTAAATTCTTTCCTCGGTAGTACAAGGCTTGTATTTCTTCATCTTCTTTTTCTTGGATACTAGAGATTTAGACTTCTTTTGAAATCATCGGATATCAAGAGTAGTCTTATTGTCAAATATTTTGTTTAGTTGTTTTTTTTTTCTGCTTTGTTGTAATCATTTAAGCGGTTGCTGCATCGAAGCATATTACCCAAAAATGGTTTGTCTAATGGTACAAGAATCACACAGATCCAAATTCTACGATAGAAATGTCATTCATGACGATATTATTGAGCACCTTATTTAACTCAGAATGTTCATATCATGCATTCCACAATAGATTCCATAAACTTGATTCTATATTCCAAAATTGTTAGGAGTGTTTTCTTTCCTAGCTAGGCAAGTTGAGCGGTTTTAAAAGTAAATGTGTCGCATTTGTTTTCATGCCGATAGCTTTTCAAGACGACATACAGAATTATCGGTCAACTTTTTATATGCCCCAAGAGAGATGACGAAAACACTCCTTTTAGGGGTGTTTTAAGAAGTGAAAATGAAATGGCAATGAATACAATAGCTGCAATTGGACTTTGTTCATTGACTTGCGTTAGCCAATGAAAATATCTATTCCAGAGACGCCCAACATACCTTCCTGAATTATACCTTCACTGAAGCCTCAGATGACCCTACTTCTTTTCGTGACTGCTGGACGACTAATGTAAGGCTTGACTTGCTTGACTCATTTAATTTGATTGACTTGTGTGTGGTGTCAAGCTTAGGCATCAATCCCCTTATCTGCGAGGGCAAACTTTTTGGAAATGTCGACATTTTCTCCAGTGCAAAATCTTCTTCCTCCATTAAAATACACAAACAAAAACCATTGCCTTCACTCGAACACTAACACGCTATTCACTATTACCAATTCCATGGCTATGGCTTCCTCCAAACATATTTTTCTCTTTTTCGCTAGCTTCCTCTATTCTGCTATTGCTGAAGCAGCTGAAATTTTTGATATTCCCTACAACTGCTCTACCAACAAAAACTTCCCTGCCAATAGTCCCTTCCAATTGGACCGAACTACCCTCCTCTCTTCCTTAGCTTCCAATGCCACCGGCAACACCGAGCTTTACAACACAACCGTCACCGGCAGAAACCCCTCGGACACCGTCTTTGGCCTCTTCATGTGCCGAGGTGACGTGCCTCCTCTGCCGCCAATGCGTCGTCAACGCAGCCCAGCGATTATCCCCTAAGTGCCCCTTATCCAAGGAGCCTATAATCTGGTACGACGAGTGCTTACTTCGCTATTCCAACCGCTCTATCTTCTCCACCGTCGGCGTCGACACAAGCCCTAGAGTTGTCATCTTGAGCGAATACGATGTGTCCCGGGAAAGCTACGTACAGGTATTGTTAAACAGCCTCAACTTGACGGCAGATGAGGCAGCCAACACTCCTATGGGCGCTAAGAAATATGCCGCAAGGGAATTAAGCGTAGCTGGCCTCGAAACTATATATTTGCTAGTTCAGTGCACGCCGGACCTGTCACCCCAAGATTGCCGAAGGTGTCTAAGTGTTGTGATTAGGGACCTTCGAGGGTGTTGCACTAGAAGACGAGAAGGAAGCTTTATATATCCCAGCTGTATTGTTTCGTTTCTTTGATTCTGCTGCGCAGCCAGCTGTAGCACCAACGCCTACATAGACTGCACTTTCTCCTCCCACAAATTCTTCAGAGCCTCGAGGCAAGTTCAAATTATAGATCGGGATCCTCTGCAGCAGAGATCCCAAAATTGTCTGTTTCACAAGTTTTTTTTTTCTTTTCACAAATTTTTTTTTACTGTGCCCCTCACAAGTTTTTACTGCATGCACACTGCAGATGGATCGTCACTGCAGAGGATCCATCTCCCAAATTATATGCTTTCTCATTTCTTTCGTTTTTTTTTTAAAGCTATATTGAAGTGTCTAATCATGAAAATGATTATGTTGATTTTCGCAGAAAAATAATTCTCGAAACTTGAGAAAATCAGAACAAAAATGTATATAGGAATTCTATTCTCTGTATTACAAATATGCCTGCGTACAAGGCCCCAAAACTGACTAGATAGATAAGTCTTTGTGAAAACTTATAGGACAAGCTTCTACGCGATAATATTTTAGAGAGATAAAGGTAATTCTACATAACAATATACGAAGAGCATTACAGCAAAACAGACAAAACTCATTAGGTATGCTTGTTGGAGTTACGCAATGAGAAAAACTTATATATAACTAGTAATAGTTTATTAAATTTTTTAGTTAAAATATTATTGACTTATAATTCTCTTATAATAATATGATAAGTGTATAAATTTTATAAATAATTACACAACTTCTCAATTAAACTATATATATTAGGTTATTATTGGAGAATATTATATTTGTTATATTTTAATTAAAAAATATAATAATAAGAATATAATTAATTACATATAAATTTAGTTTTTAGACAAAAATATTAATTAAGGGTGCTTTTTTCGAAATGTTTTTAAATTATACGATTATTATTATATATATATATATATATGTTAAAATTGAAATATGGTAAAATATTTTAAGATTCATATTAATTTATTTTATTAAAAATGTAATTTATTAAAAAAATTTAAATTTTTTAATATTATTAATTTTGTGTCAAAAATATAAATTTAATTTATTATGAAACTTTATTAAATTTACTATAACGCTAATATTTATTATAATATATTTAACATCAATATTATTCTTGAAATTCCTTTATTACATATAAATTTCTTAAATTTGAAAAAAAATAATTCATTAATGTATTCTTTATTTTGAATTTTTTTATCAAATAATTTTATAATTTGATACTATAGAAAATTGAATATTTTATATTAGTTAAATATTTATTTATATAGTTGTTATATAATATAAATAACAGATGTAACCAAAATAAGTGCAATTATGACTCAATATTTTTTGTTGCAAGAGAGGTAAGTATGTCATTTTTTTATTTTAAAGGAGATGAATGTATATTTTTAAAATAAAATAAAAAATTATATAATTTAAAAATCTCTCAAAAGATAAAAGAGTAATTTACTCAAATATTAATATTAACAGATTAATATAAAACTATTTCAGTTCATCTTAATTTGATTTAGAAGAATTTTTTTTTGAAATAGGTAATTCCAAGAAAGGATAAACTATTATTTTAGTTTTTTTAAACTACTATTGCCGTCAATTTAGTATTTTCATAAAAATTTATTGACATCAATTTAGTCCAAATACCTTAAAAATTATTATTATTGTCCTAATTTAGAACTAAATTGGCGTCACTAGAGTTTTTCAACAACTGAACTAATGATAGTAGATTTTAAGATTAAATTGATGATACTAAACTTTTAAACACTAAATTAATGTTCGCGTAACCTTTTTATAATTACAGAGATGATAAAACTATTTCATTTCGTCTTCATTTGATTAAAAAAAAAAGTTTGAGATAGGTAATTCCAAGAAAGAGTAAACTATTATATTAATTTTTTAAAAATATTATTGCCATCAATTTAATATTTTTATAAAATTTTATTGACATCAATTTAGTATAAATATTTTTAAATTATCATTATAGTCCTAATTTAAAACTAAATTGTCCCTATAATTTTTCAAGAACTAAATTAATGATAGTAAATTTTAAAATTAAATTGATGATAATAAATGTAGTTAGAGAGATGAGATGGATAGGGCGGCTTGTGGAAGTCTAAGTAGATGGGATGAAGTTATAATGGTTTGTTGGGTGCTCAAAAAATTAAGGGAAATGCTCGGTCTAGCAAGCCGAATGGTAGAGGAACTCTTTAAGAGGTTAAAACATGTCCAGTCTTATGGCTTCAGTGAAGTGATCCTTGAAAGTGACTCAAAGCCAGAGGTCGAAGGAAGCAATTCCTCTTGAAACCACAGCTGAATGAAACTGATATTTGTGCCAATCATCTTGCCAAATGCCAATTTAGGATCATCGTACAGCCTAAGTCTAGTTATTTATGATAGAGCGTCGTATAGATATTAGTATATCTCCTTGTCTTCTTGTTGATTTGATGGGGACACCCACATGTCCCGTGTAATCTCTTGGTCTTTTTTATTTGGTCTCTACATTTTAAAATAAAATAAAAATTTTTGATAAAAATTATCACTTTTATAATTTACACTGAGCATGTAAAATAAAAATTGCATACTTTACTCCTAGCCAATGACATGTGAGTGACACATGAAAATCTCTCATTATACAGGAGAAGGAAAAGGCCAATCACCGAGGATCATTATGGTTGTTGTGGTTTCCATTGTTGTTGCGGGCATACTTTTTTGTCTCACCTACTGTCTCTTACGGAGTAAAATGAAGAAGCATCATATGGCTATTCTCAGACAAAACTATTGTGCGTAATTTTTATTCTATTACTCTTTACTCAAACATCCCTTTCTTTTTTTTTATCCGTTTTTATACAAATAGTAATTAATCAGAATTATTTGAAAAATTATATTTATCTATTTTTAATTATAAATTATAATGTCCTCCTAATTCATAAACAACTACAATTGAACATGATCTCTGTGTGAACATGCCTTTTGAATCTTATTTGGCATTTTGATATCTACGTGACAAATGACAATTCACAGTTATCATATAAGTGAGTGTTTAAATAAATTATCACATAAGCAGTAGTAATTAACAATTCTGAGATAGAAAAAATATATATTTAAACCTTAAATCTAACTTTTACAAAATTGCTAAAATATCAAGAGAGAAACCAATCGATAAAGGGCTGATTGTTTACCATTACTTAATACCCATTTTGCCTTCCTTTTCGTCTTTCGCTCCCACACTCTGATTCTTCCATTGAAATCAAATGCTGGTATATTCATATTCTGAAATTGAGCTTCTAAAGGGCATCTTTCCTTCTCAGCTTCTCTCCTCTTCTGGTGACGGAACGAGTCTTTTGTCAGTCATCAATTACAAATCATAAACCTAGGAACTAGAACATGAATTCCAAGAACGCAGGAAGGAAAATTGGGTGGTCGTAAGCGTGCGCTTCCATACAAATTACAAGCCCCCACAATTTCAAAACCTAAAAATAATGCCCGGCAAAGAAAACTCAAGAGGATACAAAAAAGGAAAATCCAATTCTAGTGGTTACAGAATTTATCATCCGAATCCTAAAAGCAAAAAGAACACCAACTTAGTTGCTTTATGTTTGATAGGAATTTATAGCCAATTTGTGGTTGATGTGTGTGTGTGTGTGTGTGTGTATTAATTTTTGGTGAAACAAGATTTTTATTTATTTTGAAGCAACTTTTCTTTAAATGGAGTTTTATAAGAAGCATTGTGAATGAGTAGTTTTTATTTGACAAAATTATTTGATAAGCGTTTCTATTAATATTATTATGTCTGATATATTTTGTTATGTACTTAGGAAAATAGATTAAAAAAAGTTATGGTATTTAATAATTTTGAATAAGGGTATAATTGTCTTTAATATATATATATATTTGCCTCTACTGTTATTTTAAAGAAGAAATTTCGATTTTCTACTTCTTTCTTGCATAAAAAAAATACTTCTACTACCACTAAGACACACCTCTTTTTTTTTTTTGGGAGCTCTGAATTATTCATGCCCATTTTGCTTTCTCACGCTACCCACATGTCAAATTTTGCACTATTCCATTTCTCTGAATTAATAGAATTGCGTCTCTTGTGGTTTCCGAACAAAGCCTCTAAATTTCTTTTTGCAATTATTTGATAATTTCTTAAATGACAAAATTTCACTATTTTTTGTGGATTTAATTGATAAATGCTTTTCATTTATGTTGATATTTACTCTAGTGAGATGTGAAGAAGAAGAGGGGATAAAATGAGTATTAAGTAATGGAAAGGATATTTTAGTAATTTTAATATAACTAAAATTATTTAACTTCTAATTCAAACAATAAGGGGTCAGTGCAATAGAGTTGATAAATTAAGGAGTCAATTGTAACTTTTTTTTATAAATTATAGAGATATTATAATTAGGATAAAGATCAAGTTAAATAAATCAATTTTTCTTGAATTATTATATAATAGTTATGTGTAAAAAGAAGTATATATTAAAGTAATGCAAATTTGACCGTGTAAAAATAACATAACTTTTCTCAATTATCAATTAATTAAAAGGTATGAAAGCAGTTGCTTTTAGCATACTTTAAACTTTATATGTATGTCTAGTTGGAAGTGAAGGCACCACTTTAGAACCCCTGCAATTCAGTTTGGCTACAATTGAAGCTACAACAAATAAGTTTTTCCATGAGAACGGAATAGAGAAAGGTGGATTTGGAGAAGTTTACAAGGTGACAAATGCCATCAAAGTAATGTTTCACGCTTATATTCGTCCTCCCTCCCCCAACCTTTAATCCAATCAACTATGATTACAAGGCATTCTTTTTTATGGTCAAGAAATAGCTGTAAAAAGACTTTAAAAAAGTTCTAGACAAGGTGTAATGTAATTCAAAAATGAGGTTTTATTGATAGCCAAACTTCAACATAGAAATCTAGTGGCACTATTAGGATTTTGCATAGAAGAGCAAGAAAAAAAATACTTGTTCATGAATATGTTTCCAACAGGAGCCTTGATTACTTTCTACTTGGTTTGGCCCTTCTAAACTCATTTTAACTTTTGGTTGAAATTTCTAGTTCATATATGTCATGCATGTTATTATTTATTTAGTGCCTTCTATATTTTGCTTCAGTTAATTGTTTAAAAATTATATGTATTTATTTTCTCACTTGAATCACTCATGACAAATTTTTCTATAGGTTCCCAAAAAAGCAAAGTATTAACTTGGTTGAAGCGTTGCAAAATTATAAGAGGAATTGCTCAAGGAATTCTTTATCTTCATAAGTATTCTTACCTTAAAATAATACATCATGATCTCAAACCTAGCAATATTTTATCAAATAATGAGATGAATCCAAAAATTTTAAAATTTGGCATGGCTAGGATGGTTGCTATGAATGAAATTGAAGGAAGTATAAATAGAATTGTTGAAACATAGTAAGTTCTTATTATTTTTTTATTTTCTTCCTTTAACACATCTTTATATTTATCCAGATATGGGTAAATAAAGAAAAATAAGTTGTGACCTAATGTAAAGTGAATAATGCTTGATCTACATAGAAAAATTTGCCTTACTTTCTATTGAGTTTTAAATGTCCAAAATGTCCTTATTATCTCTTGGATAAAATTCCGACATTGATATTATTTTCCCATTTTTTAGTGATTATATGTCTCCAGAGTATGTAATGTTAGGACAATATTTTGAGAAATGAAACATTTTTAGTTTTGGAGTTATAGTTCTGGAAATTGTTAGCAAAAAGAAAAATTCAAGTTGTTATGAATCACAATATGCAGACGGCCTCTTAAGCTATGTAAGTTTTGATAATTTGTTCCTCTCATTAATATTGTTTATATAATCATCTTAATACTTTTAGAGAAAATTTAATTTAACAATTTATGTGCTAATTAGAAGGGTAACAATTAGAATAATTAATTTTGCTTAATTGTTGCAAGCTTGGAAGCAGTGGAGGGATAACAAATTGTTAGAGACATTAGATTCAAATATAAATGAATTCAAATCTTATAATGAAGTGATTAAGTGCATCCATATTGGTTTGTTATGTGTTCAAGAAAATCCAGATGCTAGGCCTTCCATGGCTACAGTTGTTTCATATCTTAGCAATGATTCAATTCAATTGCCATTTCCATAGGAACCAACATTCTTTATGCATGGTTGAATAGAGCCTACCATTGGAAATAATAAGTCAGGTTCTAAACAATATACCAACAATTCCAAATCATGCTCTATTAATGAAATGTCATTAAGTAAATTCTTTCCTCGATAGTACAAGGTTTATATTTCTTCTTCCTTTTCTTTGATACCTAAGGTTTATATTTCTTTTGAAATGAGTGGATATCAATATTAGTTTCAAAATATTGGTATAATAACAACTTAATTACTTTCAGTGATAAAGAAGGGATGACTTTTCCCTTTTTTTCCCTTTAATGATTTTTTTTCTTGCTTTGTTATAATTGTTTAAGCATTTGCTGCATCGAAACATAGTGACCAAAAATGGTTCAACTAATGGTACAAGAATCAACATTACTGATGATGATACAGTTATTAAGCACCTTATTTTTAACTCATAATGTTCATATATGGCATTCCACATCGGGCTCCATAAATTTGATTCATGAAATTCTACATGTATCTCTAGAGTCCAAACTTTGCATTGACAATTAGAAAACAATTCTGTTTTGTTCATGTTAAGCTTGATTTTTTTTCCCAAAAAAATTATTTTGGTCATCTAGTTTTAATAGTTTTTCATATTATATTTCATACATGAAAGATAATTACATGATATGGCTCAAAGTTTTATTTGGAATGAAGCTTGAATCCATTGATTCTATCATTTAGAATCTTTAGACAAAGTTGAGAAGAAAAGAAGAGTAAGAAGGTTCACAATTTCCACATCTACACACAATAATTGAAGGGCTTATATATATGTGTGTGTGTGTGTGCGCACATGGGGGTAACTAGCTCAAGATATATGCTATAAGGTAAGGTCTCTTATTTAACAGGTTTATGGATGTTCTAACTTATTATAGGCTATCCAAACATATAGTCTAATATATTTTGATGGTATTAATTTCATTAATTAATTATTTGATATTATTAAAACACAATATGTTAATTAGTTTAATAACTGATTATTATTAATCCATAATTAATTTATTAAAATATTACAATCTCTTACTTAGATACTAGTAATCAATTATTAGATAGAACAAGAATATATTAATGTATATCTAATAAGAATATCAAATAATCAAAAAGTACTTTAATCATAAAATTCATAATTGAAATGACAAACTAAAAATATTGAATTTGATAGGAAAAATAATGTTATAAATGCCAATAGAATTCCAAGACTGAATTAAAATGGAATAGTACGTAGATAAAATATATCAAAAATATTTGTTTATCCAAGTGTCAAATATATTAAAATGTCCCTTAAGATTCAACTTATACTTTCATTAAATCTAAATATTATCAAAAGATTTTATAAGACCCATATGAGTGCCTAATTTGGTACCTCATAGATGGGTTTATTCTCAGTTTAGTTCTAAATGGATGTTTCTTCTCAAAATGGTCTCCTATAAATCAAATTGTTATCATTTTGTTGATTAGTGGGGATAAAACAAAAAAGGAAAAAAAATCATAGTGTCTTAGTGCAACATTTTTGCTAATTTAGGAAGGATTGGAGAAAAAAAAAAGGAAAATTCCAAATTAGCACTTAATAGCCAAGTTAATAGTTAACAATCCATGTCACTTATTTATTAACATCATTAGGACAAAGGGGCCATAATATCTATGAGGGATTATTTGGAGAAGAACCACCTATAAGTGACCAAATTGATAACAAACTCATCTATAAAGGACCAAAATAGTGTTTTACTTCCTTGAAAAATTATAGTTTTGAATCTTAAATTGAAGTCATTTATATTGAAAGATCTTGAATTTTAAAATATTTTAAAAGATTTTAGGATCTAAAATTAAATTATGTAAGACAATTATAGTTTAGGATCCTAAGTTAAATATATTTATATTAAAGAATTTTAAATTTTGATCTTAAAGGCTTTTAAAATGAATTTAAAATTTAAAATTTTTTAATATAAATATCTTTAACATGAAGTGATGAATTCTAATTTTTCCTTATTCTTTTCCTTTACATCAAGCATGATTCACTTCATTTAATGTATGACTTGGTTGGCATAGTACATGTCTTTCATGCATTAAATGAAATGCTTTTTTTTAGCCAAACTTCTTGAAAGAAGAAAAAAAATGAAAAAATTAGTACGGAAGACCTAAACCACCTAATATTCATTGGGACCTTAAAAAACAAAATTACTCTGTAAGACCAAATAAAAACTGATGGATAATAATGCCCTTCTCTGCCAACAAGCCATATGAAGCCTATGCAATTTACTTCCACTATCGATTCTTCTTGTTTCTGCCATTTTTGTTCCTCGTGATTTTTTACTTCATCCATGATCTTCCTCCCCTTATTTATTGATCTTTCTTCTATTCAGCTCGTCATTCTTCTTCCCTTCATTTCTTCATCTTTCTTCCCCACCCATTTCTTCCACCCTTCATCTGGTCCTCTTGTCATCCAGCAAGTGTTTTTTCCAGTCTTGTTATTTGTAGCTATTCACAATTATGGCATGAGCAGGATGAAACAGCCTAGAAAAACTAATTGATCTGCTAATATTAAAGGCCTTTTTGTATGATTCAGTAATGTTATTGATGACTCTCTAATTTGCGATATAAAAAGGGATTATATTTGAGATCAAATTAGGGAGGCAAGTGCTTTCTTCTGGATTAATAGAGTTAAAAATGAATTCAATCACACAAAATAAAGAGAGTGTTTTATTGTATTATCTTTAGTAGTTTGAGCCTCACTCTATGATTGATTTCAATTTTAGGAAAGATAAAAGAAGAAAGAAAGAATTGAGAAAAGAGAAAGAAGCTGAGAAGTGAGAAAATACAAGTGGAACAAGTATTCTCGCTACAGCGAGATTCAACTCGCTATGGCGAGACCACACTTTTGCTATAGCGAGTGAGGTACTTCGCCACAGCAAAGTCGCGAAGCATACAAATTCCAGGGAGAAACTCGCTATAGCACAGTTGTAGCGAGAACAGCAGAAATCTGGGAACTTATGAGATCTTGCTATAACGAGAAGCACTCCTCGCCATAGCGAGATCAGACCCTGAAACCCACAGTTTAATTTAGAAAGCTAAAAAAGTCATGGAAAGGCTAAGGTTTCATTCATTCAGCGTACAGAGGGAGTTTTGGCCGACTAAGAGAGAAGAAAACGCATCAAGGGTGTTGGAGAAGCTTCAATTTGATCGAGAATTCGTCAATTCTATCAATTTTCCTTCCGATTAGGTGTTTCTACTCCATCTCCCCTCTTAGTTGATGATAGTTAACATGTTTGCTGAATTTATCTATGGATTTCAAGCCATGAACGACTAGATTTTGTAATCCTTAGGGATTTTATGAACCTTTAATCTGTGGAAATTGTTTTCCCTTGTTGATTATACAGTTTATTGGAAATTATAGTGTTTAATCTGAAGTATATTTCATTCTATTGGGTGGCCTCCTTTAGTTTGATTGTGGATTGAGTAATTACCCTTTGATGGAAGGAAATTGCTTATAGATCATTGGTTAAACAACTTAGGATTAGATATAATCTAAGTTGCACTTGAGAAAGAGATATCCTCAAGGGCCCTAGGTAGTCGAAAGAAGGTATGCACTTAATCAGTTATTAACCACTCCTTGAGATATCAAGCGTGAGTGGATATAAGGGTTCAATTGGATCGAAAGACAATTGCACCTACTTCAACCTTGACTCTAAAAATTGCCTTAAGATGTTTAATTAAAAGGGAAACAATCGACAGTTGATATAAAGGGGATTAAAATTCCTAAGGTATTTCTAATTGCATACTTTTAATTATAACCAGCGTTTATTACTTGCCTTTACGAATTTTTCATAAATCCAATTGCAAATTGATTGTTTAACTAAAATGAATATGAGAACTCTAATGCCTAATCGTCAATTGTATTAATTCTCTGAGGGAACGACCTTGATTCACCACATACTATGTCTGCGACCCGTACACTTGCGGTGTCATAATTCAGTGAGCATCAGTTATGTCTCTCCAATTCTCATAGTTGATAATAATAGCTTCTTCTTCTTCTTCTTTTGCTTATTAAGTGGTAAAGCACTGATGAGATTCAAGTTCGTTACTACCAAGTGGTATCTGTTACTATACAATTTAAGGATATTACTAATGTAGTTAATGAAATTTACTTATCCTTTTAAGGACCTGTGTAATTACTATTTTCTTTGAAACCCTTACTATAAAGTTTAAGGTTGTTATTATACTAGGTGAAGGAATTTACTATTATGTTTAAACTCCATGTAGAGTAGATAGTTTTAAGGCCATAACTACAAAATTTAGGGGGGTTTCTAATAGATTTAAGGATATGTACCACTACTTTTAGAGGTATTTCAGCATAAGGGGGTGTGATTTTCTGAATTTAGTTAAGTCACTTTTACTATAACATATTAGGATTTGTATTTTAATTCCTATTTGAATTAGCATTGCTTGGGCCCTGAGTTGAAGTTACTTGTCCTAATAGCCCTTAAGTTGTTTAAGATGCTTATATAAAGGCATGCTATCTATCTTGAGATTCCACCACTTATTACTGAAGTTTAACTAACCTTGGGTTCTATTCTACATGCCTAATGGTTCAAATCCAACAAAGGATAAAGATGATTATCAGATAATACAACAATAATCTAGCAAAAATAGACAAAACTAACCCCTGATTATGAAATAAAGATACGTATTTGCCATAATTAATTAAAAATTTTGGATGATAAAAGCATTGCACTACCATAACTCTGGAAAACTAGGCAAGTGGTTATTATTATTAGAGATAAAAATAACAAATGTAGATAACACAGTTGCCTAATACCAAATCTAAGAACCAATCACTAATAAGTGCCAGGGAGGAAAGAAAAAAAAATGGGACTATATTGATACAAAATTGACCTCTTATTTGCAAGTATTCTCGTAGGGATTGATCTAGAACAAATTTCTCATCATGCATGCTAAGAATGGTTCCTTCACTTAAAAATAAAAAGCAGCTATTGTAGCTATTATGAAAGGAAAAAAAAAAAGAAGCTTGGCCAACAACACCAAGGGCATTTCTGGTGATTAGCACATTACAACTAACATAGAGGGACTGCTTGCTTCCATACATACCAGCAATCCATAGGCACTCTTTTCTAGACTTTCCCTCTACCAAGGCCACAACATGTTTTTACTTGTTTTCATGGTCTATTCTCTCAAGGTCATTGAATTTGTGTAACCAGAAAATCTCATATATTAGATGTAAATATGACATTAATTTTTTTAGATATTCCTCTTGGCTAACATATGATGACATGTTATAGCTGACTTTAGTAATCCAAAGGCCTCGTTGGCCTTTGAGTTGGTTTTTTTTTGTCATGTGGTACCAAAGTATGATTTAAGAATTCATGATTTTCCATTAAAAATTATTATTTTCTCTCAATTATGAAATCCTAAAAATTTATGTCCATTGTATTAGTATGAATTTCCTGAAACTGCTACTTCATAGATTTAGGATATGTAACCATTTATATGAATAGGGAGCCAATTGCAATACAGAGGTTATGTTAATGAAATATGTTAGTGATATTATGAGGCTTCACTGTTTAGGCTGCATAACCTGTATTTGTCTTCTTTTATATTTATCATGTATTCCTTCTTTTGGTTAGTATGAAGAGAATTGGAATAAGAAACTTATATGGCTCTTGCTTATAAATGTAGCAATAATATTTGACCAACTATTTTAATGTGATAAATAGTAAAATGAAAGTTGAAAGAATCTAGAAATGTATGCCATGTCTAAAATTTTCTTTTGGTAATTAACCTTTGGCAATAAGCTGCTTGTTAGAAGGTCTCTGTTCAAATATCCACATTGTTGTGCCTGTGAAGTTGTTTAATTCTAGCAATCTTGCTAACATTATGTGCCTCATTTTCCTTCAAGAAACATCCATACAAGTCTTGTAGACTTATGCCCCAACCTTCACCAGAAAGTACAATTGAAATTTCACCCTAATCTCCCAATTTTGAAATTAGAAAACCCAATATAATTCTTAAGATTCTTCTTAAACACAAACCACTATTTCTTCTCACAAAAATCCCACTTATACTTAGAAAAATAATAACAATAACAATACTAATGAGATGAGTCTTCCATATGGCAAAGAAATCAATCAACATACAAAAAAGAAATGGATGAAAGAAGATAGAAAATGTTATGCTATTGGTTCCCACAATGCTATACTTTAGCCTAGACCACCAATGCAGAAGCTCGAAAGTTATTATGATCATAGTGCAAGAGGACAATGAAAATGAGTTTCAAGGTGCCTATGGTACTGAACAAAAATCAAAGAGTTACCACACATGATAGAATTTAGCAAAATCATTGAATGCTATTGATGGGAAGGATGGTCACTTTATTATAAAGGTACAAAGGAAAGTAAAAAGGCAACTAGTAATGATTCTGATAGAGACAGGCAGTGCACACAATTTCTTAAATATGTTAATAGCTAAAAAAATTGAAACTCAAGCTACAATTATCTAAAAAGGTTAAGGTGACAATGGCTAATGGACAGAAATTTGAAGTAAATAAGACAATGGTCAACCTATAAGTTCAAAATTAAATAGGTATATTCCAATTCAAAAGACAGAAATAGAAAAGTAAGTTCAAGAGATGTTGAAAATAAGGTAATAAGGGACAGTAATAGTGCATTTGCAGTACTAGTAGATTTATTGGAATTCTAGCTTATTTTACTATTATATTAGAATTCTAGCCTATTTTACTGTTGTATTAGAATTCTAGCTTATTTTATTAATCTTTAGATACGGCCATTTTAGCTACAGCTAAGATTGGTGGCTTGCACCCTTTATGCTTGATTCATGAAACAACAGTAATTGCCTTGGCTTATGGAATTTATAAAACACATCTTCCTGGAAATGATTAACTGAATGTTGCCTTTGTTGACACTAGACATGCTCACATGCAGGTGTGTATTGCTGACTATAAAAAGGGGTAGTTACAAGGATTAGCTGATTCATTTGATAGGTCGGTAGGTGGTAGAGAATTTGATGAGATTTTGGTCAGTCACTTCAGTGCAAAATCTAAGGAGGAGTACAAGATTGAGGTTTTCTAGAATGGCAGGGCTTATTTTAGGTGCAGGGTTGTATGTGAGAAATTGAAGAAGGTTCTCACTATAAATCCAAAAGCACCTCTGACAATTGAATGCTTAATAGATGAGAAAGATGTCAAGGGATTCATCTAGCGTGAAAACCCTGAGTAACTAAGTGTTTTAATTTTGGATCATGTGAAGTTACCTTTGGAGAAGGATTTGGTAGGGGCAAACTTTACAGTTGAAAATGTCCACACGATTGAGGTGGTTGGCTCGATTTTACTTATGATATAATGCTGATACTTATTTGGCCTGTAGGACTAAAAAAAGCGACTATCAATTATATCTTTCCTTTTGCCTTCCTCTTAATTTTCATGTTGAGGGATGTGCTCATATCAAATTTAAAGGAAATCATTGGGTAGGAAAGTATTCTCCTCTGGTTTTCATTTTTTGAAATCCTTTTTCCTATTTTAGGCTCATACTCCAATGGTATAGAGTTGTAGAACTCTTACTATGAAGTTTAGGTGTTACTATTGGATTAAAAAAAATTACGCCTAATTTTAAGGACCATTCAGACTATAGTTACTACTATAGTTTAGGTCAGTTACTCCAAATTTTAAAGATATTACTAATGGATTTCAAAGAATTTACTAACGTGTTTAGGCTATCTAACCGTTAATGCCAAGTTTAATGATATGACATAGTGCTCCTTAAGAAACTAGACAATTATGGTAGCAGACAAAAGTAATTCAAGGAATTTCATAATCTTATTATAATTATAATTGTAATACCATAATTTCTTAGCTCATTCCATGCTACCTTTATACCTCATATCAATCAATACATATAAGAGGCAAGAAAATGACATTAAAATATTAGTTATTTTTGCGTTGCATCGAGTATGGAAATTCCGTTCCGTGCCGTGTGAGCCAAGTGACCCCATACTATACTTTCCCATATTTAATTACATGTATACAACTCATTTGCATCATAAAATTATGCCCACAACTCATGGAAACCGAAATGGAACCTAGAATATGGAGGTTTATTTTCGGCCAGATTTGGCCCCTTTCTGGCACAATTTTGAAAAGTCATAACTAATTCTAGAAAAATCAAAATCACAATTCTAGGCCATTATGGAAAGCTACAGATGTTTACTTCACAGTAAAAATATGTACAGACCATAACACCTATCACAGAGGGCGTTTGACATCCGAAAATGTCTAGGGGTCAAACTGCCTCCTGATGCTGTCACAGATTCTGCAGCAAACTTTGAAAATGCCCAATTAATTCCACAAAAATAAAATCCATGAAAATGATATCAATATGGAAAGCTGTGGATGTTAGGTAGAGGAAAAAAAATACTTTTAGACCAGTTCAGGTACCCAAAGTCTTAAAATTCAATAGAACAGTACCTCAGGTCGGGTAAGGGTCCTGATACTGGATAGAATGTTCAAAAATTCATATCTCCCTCTCTAGAACTCCAAATGTGGTACTTCTAGTTGGAACAAGTCACTGTGAATGTTTAGTTTCTCTGTATGAATTTTCGTGGCAATTGGATATCGTT
Source organism: Erythrophleum ivorense (assembly GCA_026724425.1). Taxonomy (NCBI): domain Eukaryota; kingdom Viridiplantae; phylum Streptophyta; class Magnoliopsida; order Fabales; family Fabaceae; genus Erythrophleum; species Erythrophleum ivorense. The sequence goes on along the minus strand of JAIUCV010000200.1, from coordinate 868,403 downwards.
TGCCTCATGAGTGACAGAATTCAATTTCAGACCAGTGCTACAGTACCAAGGACCAAAACCAGAAAATTTTTCAATTTCAACAATTCGCTAAATATTCCAAAGACCTCTAAAAATTACCAACTTCAACTTTTCAAAAATCTCTCAATAAGCTCTAGATACATGTCAAATTTCAGGTCAAGAAGAGTTCATTTGGATAAAAAGTGACCTAGCCTCATGAAATGGTCATTTTTGCTTCCTACCAAGAGTCACTTTGCACCGAATGGCCTCTTCTTGAATTTGGCACCCCTTGAGCAAGTTTCAAAGCACAAATATGACTTGTGGAGACTGCCCAAGTGATCCCAAATCTCATGCAACTCATTTTGGTCTCTCAACATCTATTTATGCATAGTTACATGAAGCCATCCAAAAGCCAATTTACACAATACTATTGATTTAGTGTCATATAAAGTCTACATCATATTCATACATCATTTTACACTTGTCCATGGTCTTACATCACAAAAATATTACATACATCATTACTTTGACATTTAACCACCATTTAAAGTACATAATACACCAAAACAAAGATGTTCAATATCCTTGGCTTGCATCTCCTTGACTTGGAACACCACCTAGACAATTCAAGGATGAAGGGGAAAGGGGAGTGAGATTCTAAGAATCTCAATAGCTCACACACCCATTCACTCCACATTCAAGGCATACATATACCAAATGCATAACCATACAAGCATAAAGTGTGCAATAAATTCCATTCCATGCTACATTCACATGTCAAGCTTACTTTCATGCTCTAGGGACTTTTGGTTTAGCCTCACCCTATTTCTAGGACTTTTGGATTTGCCTCACTCTTGGCTTAGGGACTTTTGACTTTGCCTCACCCATTCAAGGGACTTTTGGCCTTGTCTCACCTATGCCATGAGACTTTTAGCATCTCCTCACCTTCATCAAGGGACTTTTGGCATCACCTCACCCTTATGGGCTCTTTCCACAACCATAGTCATTCAAAATAACACATTGGTACCAATGCACAACAAGGATCAAGTGGCATATTATCAAGCATCAAGAATGCATGCAAGCATACTAAGACATACATATGCACACAAGAATGCAAAGAGAATGAGATAGAGAGCTACCTTTTTATGTATGCAAGCTCACTTTGCAATTTCCTTCCCCTCCTTGGTTTCACAAGAGCACTTAGGTGGAGTAGGGTTCTCTTGGCCTAGACATTACAAACATCACACAATTACACATTTGAAACAAGCCAAGACATTAAACTAAAGCTTATTACACACTTAGTTCCAAAATAGATATATTGGTTCCATAAATGGCCTATTGAAGCAATTCATATTATTCAAGTGCTAGGCTCCATTCTCTTGTTCTTTCTAGACTTCTTGGACTCATTTAAGGGCCTTGGAGCCATCACACATTCAATTGCACAATTGAAAAACCAAGTTGCTTCACAAAGCATCATTATGGACACCATTAGGCCATCTCCCAATCTATGGCTCCTAAATTTTTTCCAATGGTTTCTCCCATCTTCTAACATCATATAAAGTCCCAAAACAAGGCTAGAACAAATTAAAACATCCCCTAGCCTAATGAACCTAGCTTGGCCAAAATATGCACCATAACGGAGGTTCATAGACTTTGTGATTTTTCCTTGATGGGAGAGCCACTTGGGAGGCTTTCTAAAGCTCTTAGGAGCTCAAGGAAACATTCAAATAGCTAAGAAAACATTCACACAAAATCAGATTTTGCAAAACCCTAGAAAACACTACACTTTTCTAACTTGTTTTCTATTGGTTTTTCTTGGAATTTCTTGCCATATGCCATCTCCCCATGGCCTAAAACCCTTGTTCCCTCCTTGTATTTGGATAGAACATCCTCCCTTCCTTTGGTTCTGTTCTTGGCTGAAATACACACAAAGGGAGGGGGAAGAGAAGATGCAACAAAAAGCAAAGATTACCTATGGTTCAAGTGAGCTTTCAAGTGTCTTTCTCCTTAATTCTCTTCTCCTTAGCAAATTTGAAATTCTCCCCTTAGGTCTGGGTGAAAAACAGAACCAAGTCATTTAAAAAATCCATGGAAAGAAAGGAGGAAGAGAGGAAAACAAGAGTGGAGGAAGATGGAGCAAGAAATTTCATGAAATTACCTAGTTTCTCCTTGGCTTTCTTCCTCTTTTTCTCCTCCCTTTGGTGTGCCTAAGAGAGCTAAAGATTTTCTGTGTTTTGGGCAGAATGGGTCCTGCTCATTAAAGAGGAGAAGAAGGGAGAAAAGTGTGGAACTCTTTAGAACATTCAAGAAATCATAAATTCTAATTTTGCCCTTCCGTAATGGCAAGTTCATTTCGGCTTCATTTTAGTTCATTTTTTAGAACCGTCTTTTCCATTATAAAATTTAGGTTCCCAATTTAATAAAATTCCTTTGGAATCATTCAAATCGGAGTTAAAACTATCCCGAACGAATCGGTTAAAATTCGGGTCAACTGACGTTGGAAAGAGTACACCGGAAGGGCTTTACCAATCCCGGGGCTTCCCATGGTTTTTGGGGCCTCTAAGAACCTTGGGTAACTTAAAATTTTCATTTAAAAAGCCCTCCTAGGTGTTTTTCCAAAATTATACTTATTTACGAAAATGCCACTGGCCTTTTGGCAATTTTTTTGAATCGCTTCGACCCCAGTTTTTGGACAACTCAAGGCTCAAATCCTCATTTTCTATTATTTAAAATTTTATTCAAATTTTATTTAGCCTTGAATCACTCATCTCAGGAAACTTGCTTTTCAAATCGGCCTGTTCCAGTGATTGTACAATGTACCGGGCGTTACAATAACAATCAAATATTTACAACCATCATTTTACAAGTCTCACAACAAGATATTCTTGTCTATAATTGTACAAAATCTAGGGGAGGAAACAATCACTGCATCATGTCTTTCTGGTCTATTTCCCTTTGGTTGTTGCTATTGCAACTGCCATTATATCACTATGGCAATTGTTTAACGGATGATTCACCATGTCTCACATGAGTTGGACACAAAACGCATCCAACTCTTCTTGAAACCACAACCATTTGCCATGAGCTACTAAGCATTAAACTGTAACAGACAATGAAAGATAAGCTCAAAACGGAGTATATGTTAGCATGGTGAGCCCTCTCTACTCAAGCTTAGGTTCCTCACTCCATGATTGTAAGTATTTTATCAAATAAATTCCACAATCATTACTGTGCAACAAATATGATGTCATAAAGTCAGGTTTTATACACGCAGTACTACAAATAATGAAAGTTTAAAGTAGTTCACTTATATGTTTGGTTGTTGGGGCAACTCAACACCTACTGCCATAAATCTCTCAGGTTTTAGCAGCTTTAATAACGTGGTCAGCTGGTCTTTCTATTATATCACTCATACATCACTTATACATAGTATTACACACGGTTACAATTAACTTCAATAACTAAATGCCATTACAACATAACAAAATTTTACCGTAATGTGGGTCATCTTCTTTTGCCCTGCATTGGTCCTTTGAGTCAATGAGTCAAGAATGTATAGAATGTATGTATAAAGGTCCAAAGCAAAGTAGAACCAATGATTCAGAAACAGCACAAGGGCAAATACCTGCAAACATTTTCAAATAAACAATATTGTCCAAGGTACAGTCTAACACAATACAACTAATACCCTATAAATACATTACCAAGGTGCAATCCATAATGTTATAGCCCACTTTGTTGAGCCATAATTTTTCTAGCAACTCATCCAAATTGTATTGCCTTATGGGTTTGAAGATGTTTCTTTACACCAATAAGTTCTAAAACTACATCAAATAAAGACTTAAAGCAAATGATCATTAAAGGTTTCTCTACACCAATGGGTTTTTAAACGCTTTTCTTCCAAGTTTAGTTTTGTTACTACTGCATTTCAACAAATTTAACACTATCTTTAGGGATTTCACATTGCACACTTATAGTTTTAGAACTCTTACTCATAGGTTTAGGGACTTTTCTAATTGAATTAGAGAATTTTACTCCTAGGTTTAGACCCATTACTAGTGTTACTACTGGATTATCAAAACTTATCCCAAAATGCAAAACCAAATTCAAATTTCAAATAAATCAATAATATCCAATACATAATAATATAAAACCAATAGGAATTTCATATCCACAAATTTAAATCTAAAGTCTCATCATTTGCTGCCCAAATTCCCTTAACCAACAATACCAAAACATGCATTCAATTCTAATGTAAAAGCGTGTACATACTATTAGAAGGAATAAAAGTTTGAATCTTATGATCTATCAAATGAGAAGGAAAGGTGCTACTTACCATTGCTTCTCATAGATTTACGATCGTGGGAGAACTCGTCGAAGGCTAGCTCTAGCATACGTCCTTGAAACCATTGAAGGATGCCCATTTAGTGAGAACTTGTCCAAGGATTTTAAGTAATTGGTTGCGAGAGACATCGTCCAATGATTTTCAATTACCAATTGCAAGACAAAACACTCGAATGCAGCAATGGAGGACCGAGGAGGAAGACAACGTGTTTGGAGGGCTTTTGAATTCGTTTTGATTAAAACTATTTAGGTTACAAAGAGGAGTATTTTTGTTCATCGATTTTCATTTGGTCCTGTAGAGTAATTTTGATTTTTAAGGCCCTTTCTAGTAAATATTAAGTGGTCTGAGTCCTTCATACTAATTTTTCAAAAAAAAATTAATCATTTCTTTTAAAAGGTACATATATTAAAAATGAAATGTTTGGCCAAATTTATGAATTTTTTTAATAAATATAAGTAGAAATAATTTTTTTATTACAAAAAGAAAAAAATTAAAGCTTCTATTTAAAAAAAAGTAAAATTAAAAAAATATTTGTTGTAAGACAAAAATATCCTAAGTTTGAATTATTAATTACAATTTTCCCATTACTTTTTTTTCTACCTATAATCTTCTCTTTTTCTATTGTTAGTTGTTCTCTTATCTCTAAATACTTATTTTGATTATTATTATTATTATTATTATTATTATTATTATTATTATTATTATTATTATATATTATATGTATTTATTTTGATTAACATGTTTTATAAATTTATTCTAATTTTATCTTTCATATTTTTATTAAAAATTAGAAAAAAAGGTTAAGATGGAAATAGACCAAACCCTTATAACATCCCCCATAATAATTCATTTGGATAATAAACAAAATTAAAAAAATTTAATTTAATTAATCAAAATTATTGAGGACAAAGGGAATTTATTTAGAGATTTTAGAAAAAATAATTAATTAAGGCTTAGTTAGAAAAAAATAAAAATAATTAGAGCTTATACATATTTAATTTGGGTCATGAAGGAACCAATAAATTAGTTAGGGCTTAAGCTTATTTAATTAGTGATTTAGTGGAAGTACAAAAAAAATAAATCATGACTAATTACTCTTGGAATTATAATAAATTAAATTAGAAACAAATTTCATTCCCTCATAGCATTTTTTTTTTGGGTAATTGGACTAAAAGGATCAATTGATAAAACCCAAATATGAGAAAATAAAACCCATAACTTATTGGACCAAGAACTTAAGCTTAACTCACACATCTTATTAACCTTAACACTTAATTCCCTTTCATGCTAAAAACACTCATGTGGCAAAACAGAAGAAATATTCCCTTTGTGTCACGCACAATGTTGAAAATGGAAGAAAAGAATAAGTAAACTACTCCAACATTCAGAGCTCCAAATGAGAGGGAGACCTAACCTTTGGTTTAGGTCAATGAAACTGAAGTTCTTAAAAGGATTTTGGTGGAAACAGGGAGGAAATATAGTGAACCCAAAGTTAAAAGTATTTATTTAGTTAAAACTTATGTCTTGTGCAAAAAAATAAAGAATTGAGACTCTAGGAAACTTAAATGAGGTAAATTTCTTAACTCTTGGATTTTATTGTTAGGATTAGATGTTTTCTAGAATTAATGTAATATATATCTAATTATATGATTGTTAGGCTTGGGTTGCATGTGTGGAAGGTAATGGTAGTTTGGTGGTAGGTGGGTAATAACTATAAAAGATAGTTGGAATTTTAATTCTATTCATATGTATTTATGAAATTATTTTAATTACATTTATATGATGATATTTTAGTGAATTGATGCATGAATGAATTAACTATTTAATTGTTAATTTATTATGGAGCTAGCTAGTTCTGATAGTTTAGATAATGTCAAGGGGCCTTGCTATGTTCCTTTACAGGAGCCAATTATTGATATATGTTGCATAGTTGAGTTACTCATTCATGATAAATGCATATGGTATGTTAAAATGAATTTCATATGTATGGTGTTAATATTGGTTTTTATTTAATGTGATTGGACTTTTACCATTGTTTGTTGGGATTCTTTGATTTCATCCCATTGTGGGACACAATTTTTCAAGTAAAGAATCAAGTAAAGGGAAGAATAAGTAGGCGAAAAGTTAATATGGACCTGCAAGCTAGTTAATTTTAGTTTAGATTTATTTTTGGAATTGTTGATGTAAAACTCTTTAGGTTTTCTTTTTGGTAATTTTGCTTAAATGATACGAACTGCCATGTATATGCCTTAGGTTAGGTATTCCAAATTATTTTGTCTTTTTTGAGAAACCCATAGGTAATTATGATTGATACATGGAATAAATGATATACATATTTGTAATTTTAAATAAATAAAATATTGAATTCAAGATAATCTTTAGGCTTATATGAATGGCATTACTTAAGTTATTTTGTAGAAGTAATATTGTATTCAAAAATTGGACAATAGTTTCTTATTATTGGTCTATGATGTTAAGAAATCCATTAAGAAGGTGATATATTCGGGTTGTAGTTGACTTTTAGGTGGTGGAATCAATTCTAATTGAGACAAAGTTAACTCTAACTTTGGAGGTTTAAAATTCTCTGCATTTTTTATGCCTTAGTTTATTTTTACCTTTTACACTCTCTTAACTTAATATTAAACATTATTTATTGAATTTAGACTATTTAGAGTGTTAGGTGTTACATTCTTCATGGTATTGCTCATTTAAAATTGATTGATAACTAATTGTCTTAAAGATTGTATCAAGTTGTTTTAACATTGAAGTCCCTCATGACAATAATTCTATAGGTACTAAAAAGAAAGGAGTATTAAATTGGCTAATATGTTATTACAAGATTATAGAAGGAATTGCTCATTGAATTCTTTGGCTTCATGAGTATTCTTGTTTTAAAATAATACATTGTGATTTCAAATCTCATAATATTATGTTGGAAGCCAACATGAATCCAAAAATATCATATTTTGACTTGGCTAGGATGGTTGTTGTTGATGAAATACAAGAAAGTACAAGTAGGATTGTTGAAACATAATAAGCTATGTATCCTTACTTCTTTATTTATCCTATTTAAAATAGATGAATAATGGAAAAAAAATTATTGCAAGCTAAATCTAGGTGAATAATGCTTGATCTAAAATATGCACATAACTTATGAATTTTAAATGTATGAAATATTCTTTTTATAGTCATTCCCAAGCTCGGAAAAAAAGAAGAGGGTTGTGTTAAGTAATCGGCAACTAATGTAAAACTTTGTCGAATCTTTATGACATTGATCATCGATGTATTAGTAGTAATATTATGTCATTGCCTGGAAGTAACATGTTGTATAACTCAAGTATAGTGACAAATGAGCAAGGGTCGATGTATTGTCACCTGGGTATAGTGAAAAATAAGCAATGGTTCTCACATTTTTATAAACGAATGTGAGTAAAGAAACTAGTTCACGAGAGTATGATTCATTTTAGAACTTAGAATATAGGTACACTTACGAGTAAGTCAATAGAAATAGTAGATACTAATAAGAGGAAGATTAATTGTATGTGTCTACAAGAAACTAAATGGGTAAGAGAAAAAGCAAAAGAATTAGACACTTTAGGTTTTAAACTTTAATACACTAATAAGGTTAAATTTAGAAGTATGGTAGATATAATTATGGATAAGTTTTGGAAAAATACTGTAGTAGATGTAAAAAAGTTAGAAGATAGATCATTGCATTAAAGTTTGTGATGGAGAAAGAAACCTTTAATATTATTAGTGCTTATGCACCACAAGTATAGTTAGAAAAATATCATAAAATAAAGTTTTAAAAGGACTTAGAATGTGTAGTTTAGGAAATACTATTAGAAGAAAAAAATTTTCTAAAAAGGGATCTAAATGGCCATGTTGGGAGTGTATCTAGAGGTCATGAAGGCGCTCATATTGGACATAGCTTAAAAGAAGTTAATGTAGAGGGTAAAACTATTCTAGACTTTTCATTAGTATTCAACCTTTCATTAGCTTACACTTGTTTTAGAAAACGTGAGGAGCATCTTATCACTTACAAAAGTGGAGGGGCATGCTCTCAAATTGATTTCTTTCTTATAAAAAAATTGGATAAAAAACTCTGTATGGATTGCAAAGTTATACCTGGAGAGAGCTTGACTACTCAATATAGAGTTTTGGTTATAGATATTCAAGTTAAGAAGAGAGTAAAAAGAAAAGGCCAAAATAGAGTATCTAGGATTAAGTGATGGAAATTAAAGGGGGATAAATGAAAGAGTTTACAAAGGCAGAATAAGAAGGAAGGATCTTAAGAAATACAAGGAAGCACTAACGATATATAGAATGAGATGACTAAAGAGATTAGGAAGATGGCAAAGGAGATATTTGGTGAATTAAGAGGCTTTGGACCTAAGGATAAAGAATCTTGGTGATGGGATGCAAACGTGCAAGATAAGGTTAAAATTAAAAAGAGAGTATTATAAAGTGTGGTATTTCTGTAAGAGTAGTGAAAATTGAGAAAAATATAAGGTAGTTAAAAAGACACTAAAAAGGCGGTGAGCGAAGCAAAAGTTAAGGTACTTGATGGGTTATACCAGTTCTTAAGTATTAAAGTTAGAGAAAGAAGTATTTACAAGTTAGCTAAAAGTAGGGAAAAAAAGACAAGAGATGTGAATCAAGTGAAATGCATTAAAAATGAAGAAGAAAAAGTCTTGGTCATAGAATAAAATATCAAGGAACGGTGGAATGGTTTTTTTCATATGCTTTTTAATGAAGGATATGAGATTTTATTGTAATCGAATAGGTTAGATACTAAAGAAGAGAATTAAAATTATACTTTATATCATAGGATTTGAGAGTCAAAAGTAAAAGAAATATTAAAGCGAATGGAGAATAGCAAAGTAGTTAGACCGGATAATATACCTATTGAAGTGTAGAAAGATTTAGAAATAAAAGGAATAAGTTAGCTCACAAAGTTATTTAATAAAATTATGAGATCTAAGAGAATGCCAGATAAGTAGAGGAGAAGTACTTTAGTCCCTATTTATAAGAATAAGGGAGACATTTAAAATTGTGCAAATTACAAAGAAATTAAACTTATGAGTTACACTATAAAGTTATAGGAAACGGTAATTGAGTAAAGGTTAAAGGAAGAAACTTAAGTTATAAAAAATTAATTTAGTTTTATGCCAAGAAGGTTGACTATAAAAGCAATATACTTATTGCGAAGATTGAAGGAGAGATATCGAGAGAATAAAAGAGATTTACACATAGTGTTCATTAATTTGGAGAAAGCATATAATAGGGTGCCAAGAGAGATTCTATGGAAGGCTTTAGAGAAAAAAAAATTCATATATCTTATATTCGAACAATTTAAGATATGTATGATAGGGTTACAACTAGTGTAATAACAAAAGGTAAACCTATAGAAGATTTCCCAATAACTGTTGGTCTGTATTAAAGGTCAACGTTGAGTCCTTATCTTTTTACTTTAATCTTGAATGTGCTTACTGAATATATCCAAGAGCCGGTGCTATAGTGCATACTTTTTACAGATGACATAGTACTAATTAGAGAATCGAGAGAGGAAATGAATGAGAAGTTAGAGAGGTGGAGACTAGTTTTGAAAGCTCATATATTTCATTTAAGTAGAAATAAAATAGATTATATAGAGTGTAAGTTTAGTAAGAGATGCATCATTTCTAACGCATAAATGAAAATTAGAGAACATACCATATTATAAGTCACACGGTCTAAATATCTTGGATCCATCATATAATATGACAGGAAAATAGAGGAAGATGTAAAACATAAGATTCAAGTGAGATGGATGAAATGGAGGAATGCTTTGTGTGTTATTTGTGATAAAAAAGTACCATTCAAATTTAAAGGTAAATTTTACTACATAACTATAAGACCTGTAATATTGTACAAGACTAAATGTTTGACAATAAAAAGTCAATAAGAGAATAAGCTCAATGTTGCAAAAATGAGAATGTTGCGTTGGATAAGTAGACACACTATATGAGATAGAATTAAAAATGAATGCATTAGAGAGAAAGTAGGGATTGCAATGATTGTGGAAAAGATTGTAAAATCGTGACTTAGATAGTTTGGATATATGTGGAGGAGACCTATAGAAGCCTAAGTTGGGAGAGTAAATGAGATTGAGAAAAATCCAATAGTTAGAAGTGAAGGAAAACTAAGAAAAACTATAAGAGAAACTATTAAAAGAGATTCAGACTTAAATGCTTTGTCTAAAATATGATTTGTGATAGGTTTTTATGATGTCGATTGATCTATATAACCGACCCTACTTAGTGAGAAAAGGCTTTGTTGTTATTATTGTTGTTGAAATATTCTTTTTATAGTATCTTTTAGATAAAATTTCAACATTCATAATATTTTTCCTTTTTTGAAACGATTACATATCAAAGAAATATGCAATGCTTGGAAATTTTTTTTTAAAATGTCAATATCTTTAGCTTTGGAATTATAGTTCTAGAAATTATTCATGGAAAGAGGAATGACAATTTTTATGAATCACAATATGATAATATCCTAATCAATTATGTAAGTACTAAGTTCTAATTATTGTTTCTTTCATTAGTACAGCTCAAAGCATCATTTAAATTAACAACGTCAAAGCTAAGAAAGGCAATGATTTGATGACATAATATTTTCAGGCATGGATACAATGGCGGAATGGAAAATCATTAGAAATATTGGATTCAAATCTGACATAAATTGATTCAATTAGTCGAATCATTCGATGCATTCATTTTGGTTTGTTATACGTTCAAGAAAATCTAGATCTCAGGGCTTCCCTGGTTACAATTGCTTTGTATCTTAGCAATGATTCAATTCAATTGCCATTTCCTAAAGAGTTAGCATTCTTACATGTGCAATCAAATGGAACCATCCATTGGGAAAAAGGAATCCGGCTCTTCTCAATATAGTAGTAATTTCAAACCATGCTCTCTAAATGAAAATCTCTATAAGTAATTTCTTTCCTCGCTGGCATGATGGTTTATATATTTTTCCTTTCTTGATACCAGAGGTATTTCTTTAGAAATCATTATATATGAGTTGAAGTTTTATTGTTAAAATATTTGTATAATGACAACTTGATCACTTTCAAAGATAGGCAAGTGCCCTTTCTTCTTTTCTATTCATTAAGATCAATCCTCTAACAATTTTTTTTCTCCATTGGTGCAATTGTCCCAAATATGATCTGTGTAATGGTACAAGAATCATCACTAGATTTTATGGTAGAAACTTCATTGATTACTGAGTAAAAGATACATATGTCTATGCTTTGCTTTGATTATTGCATGAACTTTCATTGTCCTCCACTTAAAAGGTGAATACGAATTACTTGCTTTGATTCCTGACTCCTTAACTATTTAAAGGAATGTTTTGCATTCAATTTTATATTGAAACTTCAGTTTCTAACTTATGCAAATAAATATACACTACTGAGTTGAGTATTAAAGTAAAACCCCTACTCTTTGCCATGCAATAGAATTCAAATAGATTTTTTACTCACCTAGTAGCAACAAGGATCTTATTGCCTAACAATTTTCTTTTGCCCATAAGAATATTTACTTCTAAAAACTAGCAAGGATAAGAGTTAGAAATTGTATCTTCATCCATAGACCACTACACTGACTTGCTTGTAGAATGATCAAACTTCTTTTCATCATTGGTTGGCTTGTTTGAATATGTTCTAGTATGATCAATAAAAAATGCAAGTTTTGAGGATCAGGCAAGGTGATCGAGTGACTATTTAGCATCACCATAAGAGATTGTATTGTGGGTCTCTGAACTGGATTTTCCTAAATGCATAACAAGCTTATATGAATGCATCTAACAACGTCATTTCTTGAATAAGAATCCTTTAGACTAGGATCTAGCAGTTCTATTGGCGTCCATTCCCTCTAGAGCTTCCTAGCCTGCAAATTCAATAATATTTTGATCTCTCTACCATAAGAAACTTTTCCATTTTGAGTTTTTAACTTTAGTAATCAACTTACATAGCTTAACAGGTCTTTAGCATAACATGATACATAGAAAGATGTATTCTTCTTACCACTAATGATCTCTAGAATCAGGATACCAAAACTCTATATATATATATATATATATATCAAATTTAATTGAAATTTGACCATGCATTGCATATTCCAGAGCCATGCAATACAACACACGTTATATGATAAATGACATCTTTTGCTTAGCTCTTTATGAATTATGACACAAATCAATTGGTATGAAAATTTTGATTTCAATAGTTTACTAGGTACCAACAACTCTATTTGTGTTTGCTTGGATTTGATCAACTCTAAAAATTCTAACCATGCCAAAATCAAAAATTGTTGGATTGAAATCTTCATCCAATAGTACATTGCTAGCTTTGAAATTGTGGTGTATGAGTTTGAATCAAGAATCTCCCATGCAATGCCTCCAATAATCTTATGACACTTAGACCAATCCAACTGACCTCTGTTTTGAACTCCATAGAGTCAGCAAGAAGCAAATTTAATTTATAGGATAAAAAATTTGATTCAGATTCTTACTCAAGTATCTTCATTCAACCCAATTTCTAATAAAAATTATTGTGATTGGGTGATTAAAAGTGTACCTAAATGTAGAAAATACTTCTGCAAAACTTACCAAACAGAAAATGATCCAGGCTTTTGTTGGGCACAAATTCATATATCAGTATCTTCTCCTATTCATCAAGCAAAATCCTAGTAACCTTACAAGATTCCATCATAACAACCTCATTCTTAAACTGTTCTACACCTTGTTTAAAGCTGCCTGATAGTCTCTTCACGGCTATCTCTTCTCCACCAGGCAGCGTACCTTGAATATAAAAATAACCAACTATTAAAAACCATCTACCAACCAATAATTTTATAATTTTGAGAGTGATTCCAATTTCTATAATTGAAATTGTTTTGTATACCTTGTATACTTCACCAAATCCTCCTTGACCCAGTTTATTGTCAGGACAGATGTTGTTTGTGGCTGATTTGATGGTATCTAAATCAAATTGTAGGAATCCTACACTTGAAATCTCAACTATATAACCAAACACAAACACAAAGATTTAATCAATTACGCAAAACCTTCTTGTACTATGTTTACTACAGACACGTTTGAATGGTAAATAGAAAATTGTTAGTTCATTGTAAATTTATGATACTATTTATGAAAGGAAACTTCTTTACTTCCACATATATTGAAGTATCTAAACATCAAAACTGATAATTATCATACCAGTTTGTTTAGGAACTGAAGCATACTTTTTCCTTGCTCTTCTATTTAGGTACCAGCAGCAAAGCGAGATCAGCAATATGAATATCACTGTTGGAATAACAATGGCAATAATTGTTCCAGCAAAAGTCTTGCTTTTACCTGAACAAATAGAAGAAAACATATTTGCTAATTGATGAATCAGACATACATCACTTCATATCATATCCATCGCTAATAATTTTATCAAAGAGTTAGCTTTGTTGTCTCTCAAAAAACTAACCATGCCAAGTTTTGCTCAACCCATATAATTTTATATTTAAAATATATATATATGTACCTTAACACTTTGGTTCCTTTGTTATATTGATCCATTTACCATATATGCTATTGAATATTCTCCAGAGTAAACTACAATTTTGATTTTTAAAATATATTAATTTATTCCATTAGTTTTGTCTTTTAAAGATACCATCAAACCATTCCAAATTATTTGAAAAACACGTCAATTCAATCTTTCGGTGAGTTCAGTTATTTTCTTGTTGATAGAATTCTCCATGTAAATTAACCTTCTTCAACTTGGAATATCATTGGATGATACAGTTGATTAGCAAACCATTTAAAAACTTGGCTACAAAGACGAGTGGTTTTTGACAAGCATCCAAAGGGGCTACCCTCCCTTTAACTGCGAATCAAGCCCAAAATGCCCTTTTTTTCTTTTTGGGTTGGCAAGCTTATGGAACATGTTAAAATGGCAACATTTCAGGTTTGAAAAAATTCATTCACAGCCAAGTTAATGTTTCTTAAAAACTTTTAGACTGATTTGATAATAATAATTTGTTCAAGACTAGACAGACCAAACATACTCTGTTCTTTTATTTGATCTCTTGGAAAAAAAGAAGATAACCTTTGGGACGTCTTGGTAAAAGGGGCACAGTTCATACCTAATAGAGCAACTGGGAGTGAGGATACTCTTCCCCCTTGCTTCCCATCACAGCAATTAGATAGGTTTGCAATTGTTATTTGCCGACACCTATTTCAATCATCCCCTGATAAATCCGGCGTGCACTGCCCAAGAGTATACAGATTTTGAAAAGTAATGAAGTTTGCTTCTTTAGTCGCAAATTTCTTGCCGCCACCTCCGTTCGCCGCTTGTTCCGCCACTGCACGCATAGTATCAGCCAACAATTGCATAAAGCGACTCTGTTCTGATACATTGCCGGTGTTCCACATGTTAATCATAGTCTTCTGATTAGTAATGAGAAAAAAATTCTTGTAGAGTAGTCTTTGATAGTTAGTGATGGACATCTCGCTGATAGTTATCTTATTGATGCTGAATATTTTGAATAGCACATGGTTTTTTTCTCGTTTTTTTTTTAACCGGATTACGCTTATATTTGCTGAAGGTAAGTTACTGAACAGAGAAGTGATGTTTGAAAATTTGTGTTTGCTTCACAGAGTGAGGATGTTGACGTCTGTATTAAAATGTGCAGAAAATGTTCACCACCAACAACAACAACAACAACAACAACAACAACAAAGCCTTTTCCCACTAAGTGAGGTCGGCTACATGGATCAATCGACGCCATAAGCACCTATCGTAAATCATATTTTTAGACAAACCATTTAAATCTAAGTCTCTCTTAATAATTTCTCCTATAGTTTGTCTTGGTCTTCCTCTACCTCTAATTATTAGACTATTCTCCATCTCATCTACTCTCCTAACTGGGGCTTCTATAGGTCTTCTCCCAACATGACCAAACCATCTAAGTCTTAATTCTACAATCTTTTCCACAATAGGGGCGACTTCTACTTTCTCTCTAATGTATTCATTTCTAATCCGATCTCGCCTAGTGTGCCCACTCATCCAATGCAATATTCTCATCTCTGCAACATTGAACTTATTCTCTTGTTGACTTTTTATTGCCCAACACTCAGTTCCATACAACATTGCAGGTCTTATTACTGTACGATAGAATTTACCTTTAAGTTTGAGTGGTACTCTTCTATCACAAATAACACCCGAAGCACTCTTCCACTTCATCCATCCCGCTTGAATCCTATGCTTTACGTCTTCTTCTATTTCCCCATTATGTTGTATGACGGATCCAAGATATTTAAATCGTGTGACTTGTGGTATAATATGTTCTCCAATTTTCACTTCTACGCTAGAAGTGATGTGTCTCTTACTAAACTTACACTCCATATACTCGGTTTTATTTTTACTTAAACGAAATCCATGAGTTTCCAAAACTAATCTCTACCTCTCTAACTTCTCATTCATTTCCACTCTCGATTCCCCAACTAAGACAATATCATCTGCGAATAGCATACACCATGGTACCAGCTCTTGGATATGTTCAGTAAGCACATCCAATACTAAAGTAAATAGATAAGGACTCAGAGTTGACCATTGATGTAAACCAATAGTTATCGGCAAATCTTCTGTACATCCACCTTTTGTTATTACACTAGTTGTAGCCTCACTATACATATCTTGTATTGCTCGAATATAAGCTATACGAACTCCTTTTTTCTCCAAAGCCTTCCATAGAACCTTTATTGGTACTCTATCATATGTTTTTTCTAAATCGATAAACACCATGTGTAAATCTCTTTGATTCTCTTGATATCGCTCCATTAATTTTCGCAACAAATATAATGCTTCCATAGTTGACCTTCCCGGCATAAAACCAAATTGATTCTCCGTAATTTGGGTCTCTTTCCTTAATCATTGCTCAATTACTCTTTCCCATAATTTCATTGTGTGACTCATGAGCTTAATTCCTCTATAATTTGCACAATTTTGAATGTCTCCCTTATTCTTATAAATAGGAATTAAAGAACTTCTCCTCCACTCATCTGGCATTCTCTTAAATCTCATAATTTCATTAAATAACTTTGTGAGCCAACTTATACCTTTCCCTCCTAAACCCTTCCATACCTCAATAGGTATATTATCCGGTCCAACTGCTCTGCCACTCTCCATTCTCTTTAATGCTTCTTTTACCTCTGCCTCACAAATCCTACGATAAAAAGTATAATTTTGATCCTCTTCTCTAGTGTCTAACCTATCCGATTGCAATGCAATCTCCTGGCCTTCATTGAAAAGCCTATGAAAATAATTCTTCCATCGTTCTCTGATATCTTATTCCGTGACCAAGACTTTACCTTCTTCATTTTTAATACATTTTACTTGATCAACGTCTCTTGTCTTTCTTTCTCTACTTTTAGCTAACTTGTAAATATTTCTTTCCCTAACTTTAGTACCTAAAGATTGGTATAACCCATCGAATGCCCTCATTCTCGCTTCGCTCACTGCCTTCTTAGTCTCTTTCTTAGCGACTTTATATTTCTCGCAATTTTCATTACTCCTATATAATGACCACACTTTATAACACTCCCTCTTAATTTTAACCTTATCTTGCATGCTTGCATCCCACCACCAAGATTCTTTATCTCTAGGTCCAAAACCTTTTGATTCACCTAATATTTCCTTTGCTACTTTCCTAATCTCTTTAGCCATTCCATTCCACATATCGTTAGCACTTCCTTATATTTCCCAAGGTCTTTCCTCCACAATCCGTTTCTGCACATTCTTTTCTTTATCTCCCTTTAGTTGCCACCACTTAGTCCTTAACACCCTATTTTGGCCTTTGTTTTTTACTCCCCTCCTAACTCGTACATCCATCACCAGAACTCTAAGTTTAGTAGTTAAACTCTCTCCAGGTATAACTTTGCAATCCATGCAAAGTTTTCTATCCGATTTTCTTATAAGAAAGAAATCAATTTGAGAACATACCCTTCCACTTTTGTACGTGATAAGATGTTCCTCACGCTTTCTAAAACAAGTGTTAGCTAATATAAGATCGAACGTCAATGAAAAGTCTAGAATAGTTTTATCCTCTGCATTTGCTTCCCCTATGCCATATTCTCCATGAACACCCTCGTAACCTAAAGATACACTTCCCACATGACCATTTAGATCCCATCCTAAAAGAATCTTTTCTCCTAATGGTATTTCCTGAACTAAACATTCTAAATCCTCCCAAAACTTTACTTTGTGATATTCTTCTAGTCCTACTTGTGGTGCATAGGCACTAATGACATTAAAAATTTCCTTTTCTACTACTAACTTTAATGCAATGATTCTATCTCCTAACCTTTTTACATCTACTATAGCATTTTTTCAAAACTTATCTACAATTATACCTACTCTATTTCTAGATTTAGCCTTCTCAGTATACCAAAGTTTAAAACCCGAAGTATCTAATTCTTTCACTTTTTCTCCTACCCATTTAGTTTCTTGTAAACACATAAAATTAATTTTCCTCCTAATCATGGTATCTACTATTTCCATTGACTTACCCGTAAGTGTACCTATATTCCAAGTCCCAAAACGAATCCTACTCTCATAAACTAGCTTCTTTACCCACATTCGTTCACGAAAATGTGGAAGCCCTTGCTTATTTTTCACTACACTCAGGCGACGATGTAGCGGCTCTTGCTCACTTGTCACTGTACTCAAGCTATACAGCGCGTTACTTCGGGCAACGACCTAGCATTACGTTTAATATATCGATTGTCCATGTCATAAAGATTCGACAAAGTTTTACGTTGGCTGTCAATTACCTAACACAACCCTCCTCTTTTTTCCGAACTTGGGACCGGCTATGAAAAATAATTTGCATCAAGGCTCGTCATAGGCAGAGTTGCAGAAAATGTTCACCGTCCTGATAAAAATATGGTTACATGGGACAGATTTAGAAGCCTTTGATAGAGTGTGATGTGGACTGGAGTGGAAACAATATTATTAATTATTAAATGGAGGTTTGGTCAGAAGATTGTCAAGCACGTAGGTTCCTTGTTGCTTCGAACACCATCCTATGTTGTTGAAAAGTTCCGTCTGAATCTAGAGCCAGAAAAATAATTAATCCAAAACTTAACCCAGCAACTGTAGATTACTTCTATCACATCCCGTTGAAGTTTAAAAGATATCCAATAGGATAGCACATGTGTTGACAATTAGTGTCAATGCCCGTGCAAAGTTTTTCAAATTTTGAAAAAAAGATCCAAAAAAGAAAATAATGGCACACGGCCTGAGATATGAAATCGCATTATTTATAATTTATAAACGGTACAACTTTCTATTATATATATATATATATGTGTGTGTGTGTGTGTGTGTACGGTACAACTTTCTATTATATATATATATATATATATATGTGTGTGTGTGTGTGTGTGTGTATTAGATTGAAATCGATAGAAAAAAAGTTTTTTTTTTAACGACATATATTATCATCAACTGGTCTGTTCATGGAGGTGAAGGATGCCTGCATATGATATTTAATGTCATAAAGAGACAAAAAGTAAGGCATAAATCAACTCTTGCAAGCGGAAAATTTGTTTATTAATTAAGCATTGTCTCATTCATAGTCATATTATTGGTCCTAAATATTTTGAATAGCAATCTTTTTGGGGTAGAGATATGGTAATTACTTCTGTGATGATGGAATCTTTCAACTACGACTCTGAGGTTATTTTTTACACCACTAATCAAGACCTTGACTAAAAACAATCTAGAAAGTAACCTCCATTAGACATTGTTCCGAAATTGTCAATCCAAAAATTAGACAAACATGTCTCTCAGTTACCTTGAATGACAATTTCAAACCTTCCGGAGGTTGTTATGGAACGCATGTGTACACGCAAGTTTCATGTCAAATATAAGACAAGCATGCAAATGTGCTACCCTCATTTTTACTGCGAATCAAACCCAAAATGCCATTTTCTTTTTTTTTTGGTTGGACTAAACAGAGTAAACAGACCAAACATAGATATTTGAAGGAAGAAATGGTAGCTTACTCTGTCCTTTATTCCATACCTTTGGGAGTGAATTCTGTCGTAGGAGCTTGTGGCGTAGACACGTCATTGTAAAAGGGATACAGTTTATACCTAATATAGCAACTGGGAGTGAGGGCTCTTCCCCCTTGCTTCCCGTCACAGCAATTAGGTAGGTTTGCAATTGTTATTTGCAGACATCTATTACAATCATCCCCAGATAAATCCGGCGTGCACTGCCCAAGGGTATATAGATTTTGAAAAGTACTGAAGTTTGCTTCTTTAGTCGCAAATTTCTTGCCGCCACCACCGTTCGCCGCTTGTTCCGCCACCGCAATCAGCCAACACTTGCATAAAGCGACTCTGCTCTGATACATTGCCGGTGTTGGACAAAAAAATCATGGGGTATTCTTGCGCTGTGGAGAAGAAATACTGGTCGGAGTATCGTAACAAGCACTCGTCGTACCAAATGACGGCTTCTTTCTCAATGGGGCATTTTTGAAGCACCTGTTTGGTTGCCGTGGAAACACAGTCTTGACACGTCGGAATGGTGACGTCTCCGCGGCACAGGAAGAGGCCGTAGACGGTGTTGCTGGGGTTGTTTTGGCCGACAGTGGTGTTGTAAAATCCATCGCTTTGATTGGCGTTTGAGGAAGGGAAGAAAGTAAGTGATTAAGATTGGTTTGGTATGTGCTGTTTGGGGCAAAAGTGGTTGTGTTTGGGCAGGAGTTATAATTGTAAGTAGGCTCTCCTTGGATTCTGGCAATCCAAAGGTCTATAAGACACAGAAGCAGAAAGGCTTTAATAGAATTCATGAGGCGAAACATTTTCTGATGATCAACATCAACATTGGGGGTTTATTATCAAATTCTGGGATATGGTGAAATATGGCAGATTTGGAACTTGGAAACCATTGAAAAAAAGAGATGTGGACTGGAGTGGAAACGTCAAATTATTAAACTCTACAGTTTTGGTCAAAACAAGATTATTAGGTTAGGTAATATTCAACCAAGCAATAAATGCAGGTGCAGGCAATGGTAACCTTTAGACGAATGGCTACTATAGAATACTAGAAAAAATCTCCCTTTTTTTTTGGTAGAAGAAATCATGTTTATCTTTTACTCTGTTATAATGAAAGGAAGAAAAAAAAAAAAACCTATAACGTGCAGAACTGGTGCTGAATATTTCTATGCACAGAATTTTCGAATAGTTTTATCAGAAGCTAGTTCAGGAGAGCATCAGCCTCAACCTTGGGGGTTTATTATCTAGATTATGTTTTTAGTCATAGTCTACTGATTAGTAGTGTGAAAAAAAAAATTTCTAGAGTAGTCTTTGAAAATTAGTGAGAGACATCTCATTGATAATTATCTTATTGATGCTGAATATTTTGAATCGCAGATGGTTTTTTCTTGGCTTTTCTTATCCGGGTTAGGCTTATATTTGCTGCAGGTACTTACTGTGCAGAGAAGTAATGTTTGAAAATTTGTGTTTGCTTCGGAGTGAGGATGTTGACGCTGCATCAAAATGTGCAGAAAATGTCCACCGACCCGATAAAAGTATGGTTATATGTGGCAGATTATAAGCCTTTGATAGAGTGTGATGTGGACTGGAGTGGAAACATTATTATTAATTATTAAATGGAGGTTTGGTCAGAAGAAGATTGTCAAGCACGTAGGTTCCTTGTTACTACGAACACAATCCTATGTTGTTGAAAAGTTCGTTTGAATTCTGCAGCCAGAAAAATACTAAAAGAGCAGGTTTTTTTTTTAAATTCAAAACTTAATCCATCAACTATCGCGTTGAAGTTTCAAAGAGATCCAATAGGGATGACAAATATTTTGACTGTTGGTGTCAGGACTTGTGCAAAGTTTTTTAGACTTAAAAGAAAACAAATTGAAAAAAACTAATGGCACACAGAAAATTATCTACTTTTACATACATATATATATATATAGACACATAAAAGATTGAAATTGGTAAAAACATATTAGTTTTCTTTTTCAAGGAAATATTTATCATCAACTGTTCTATTAATTTAGGTGAATGGTGCATACATATGATATTTAACATCATGAACACAAAAAATTAGGTATAAATGAACCCTTAGCAAGGGGAAAATTTGTTTATTAATGAAGCATTGTCTAATTCATAGTCATATTGTTGGTGCTAAATATTTTGAATAGCAATCTTTTTGAGGCAGAGATATGGTAATTACTTCTGTGAATATCGTATCTTTCATCGACAACCATGAGATTATTTTTTACACCACTAATCAAGACCTTGACTAAAAACAATCTAGAAAGTAACCTACATTAGAAATTGTTTGGAAATTGTCAATCCAAAAATTAGACAAACATATCTCTTAGTTACCTTGAATGACAGTTTGAAATCTTCCCGAGGCTGTTATAGAATGCATGTGTACACAAAATTTTCATGTCAAATATCAGAAGAAATTTGACGAACAAATTAATTTTTATTAATATTTTTGAAGACCGAAATTACATTTTAAGTAGGCTCTCCTTGTGTTCAGGAAATCAAAATGCCTATAAGTAGGCAGAGAACCAAAAAAGGCCTTAAGTAAATTCATGAAGCACAATATTTTCTGATGATCAATGCTATTTCATACTCTGAGTAATAATAAATTTGGGGGTCTTGTTTCTCTCTTCCATCCCATTTTTTTCATTGCACATGGTATTTCTTTTCTAAGTTGGGCTTATATATTTGTCAGGTTGTTGCTGAACTGAACAGAGAAGTGATGCTTGAAATTTTTGTTTTGCTTCGGATGTTGACTCAAGTATTAAAATGTGCAGAAATTGATCACCGTTCTAATAAAAATATGGTGATATGAGGCAGATTTAGAAGCCATCGATGTGGACTGGAGTAGAAACATAATTTATTAAATAAATGAAGTTTTGGTCAGAAGAAGATTGTAAGGCAAATAGTTCATTGTTGCCACAAACAGGATCCTCTGTTATTAAAAGATTCCATTTGAATTCCACAACTTGTAAAAGGACTAAGAGAGCAAGCTTTTTTTTTAAAATTATTCAATAATTAATTCGGCAATGTATTTGCAGGTGCATGAATCTTCAGGTAAATGACAACCATAGATTATTTATATGAGACCGCGTTGAAGTTTCGAATAAATCCAATAGGAATACAGGGTTGATATGAAAAATAAATGCTATCTCCCTTTTTAAAATAAGAATTTTATTTCCATCAACTGTTATGTTGATTGGGGTAGGCGGTACACGCGCATGTTATGTAACTTTATATAATAGACAAGCACTAAATGAACCCTCGTGAGTGGAAGATTTGTTCATTAGTCAAGATTGGCCAAATCACCTGGGCGCTAGGTCCTGTGTGAGTAGGATCGCTTAGCCATGCTTCATATATAACTGAAAAATGAGCACCACAAAAATACATGCCACTCAGTTGTTTTTCCTTCTCTAAGAATAACCATATCGTGTAAAAGTTACAGAACAAAGTCAACAGACAGACGCTGAATTGTTCATTTACACAGAATTTTCATGTCTTTTTTCTATCCAGTGCTAGTTCAGTAAAGTATCAACATCAATCTGGGGGGGAAATTAGTCATGTATATCCCATTTTTACTCATCTTATTGGTGCTGAACATTTTGAATGGAGATCTCTTTTAAGGTAAAGCTATAGTAATTACTTCCGCGAATATGTAATCTTTTAGAGACAACTCTAGGAATACTTTTTGCATCATTTTATCAGGATCGCGACTAAACATAATCTAGAAAATAAATTCTGAAATTAGGAATTGTTAGGTTACTGTCAATGCAAAGCTTGGAGATAGATGTCTCTCGGTTACCTTGAATGACAATTTCAAATCTTTTGAAGGTTGTTGTGGAATGCATGATATGAATATTCTGGCTCAAATAAGGTGCTTCGGTTACAGTATGATCACCAATGAAATTTCAGTCACAGACCACTTTTGGAGTCAAAAACTAGAAAAGAAAAAATCTAGCGCAGTTGAAAAAATGGGAAGGAGTAGAAAACCAATTTGATACTAAAATAAGCAACTCGAAATGGAAAAGTATATTAATAAAGAGAGATCAGCAATTTGAACAAATTGATTAATATGTGAATGATTTTGCAGGCCTCGAAGATATGGAGGGAAGGGACACTACTTGATCAGCGGCCAACATAAGCGTAGCCCGGAAATGAAATATGGAAAGAAAGAGGAAAAAAATTAAAATTATGTAATGGAAATGTCAGAGGTTAATGTGCTGTCATTAATTACAGCACTGTTAAAATTTAAGTTATTATTGTTTTACCTTGATCAGAGTTATGTTTACTTTAACTTAGGTTAGTTTGTGTGTCAACTGTAAATCACTAATGAAACTTTTTTGTGGAAGCCATTTTGTTCTGTAAGTGGGACTGAATTTGGGGGTTTTTCATAAGAAGAAAATATAGAACCGAAAAATACCTTTGCTCTGATCTCTCCTCTAGTTGTCTGCTCTATTCTTGCATATTTTTGCAGGTCTGGTGCAGCTACACTGAACCAGCCATAAGAAGGAGTTTGGTGTCCCCCACATGCTGATCTAATCAGCCACTCGACATACAGAATAATGGTTCAACTTTTTAGGCGTATGCACCAAGAGAGATGCCAAAAACACTCTTTTAAAGGGGGTTTTAAGAAGTGAAAATGAAATGGTGATGAATTCATATAAAATTAATTTTTTTTTAGTTCTCAAAACCAGGATAAAGATAAATACAATAGCTTGAATTGGACTTTGTGCATTGACGTGTGTTGACCAATGAAAATATCTATTCCAGAGACGCCCAGCTTGGCTTCCTGAATTATACCGTCACTGAAGCCTTAGATGGCCCTACTTCCCCTTCGTGACAACTGTGCTATTAATGACTTGCCTGACTTGCTTTCCTCATTTAATTTGACTGAATTGTGGGTAAAACATGGCCTTATCTCAAACACGAACACGCTATTCCCTATTGCCAATTCCATGGTTATGGCTTCCTACAAACATATTTTTCTCTTTTTCGCTAGCTTCCTCTATTCTGCTACTACTGAAGCACAGCCTAATTATATTTACCACAACTGCTCTACCAACAAAACCTTCACTGCCAATAGTCCCTTCCAATCGGACCTAACCAACCTCCTCTCTTCCTTAGCTTCCAACAACGCCGCCAACAAGGAGTTCTACAACACCACCGTCGCCGGCGGTGGCGACACCGTCTACGG
This sequence comes from Erythrophleum ivorense, assembly GCA_026724425.1. Classification (NCBI taxonomy): domain Eukaryota; kingdom Viridiplantae; phylum Streptophyta; class Magnoliopsida; order Fabales; family Fabaceae; genus Erythrophleum; species Erythrophleum ivorense. The sequence continues at coordinate 843,747 of JAIUCV010000200.1, read as the reverse complement.
CCTCTTCATGTGCCGGGGTGATGTCACCCTCCAGGTTTGCCACCAATGCGTCGTCAACGCAACCCAACGATTAACTTCCGACTGCCGATCGTCGAAAGAGGCCATAATCTGGTACGACGAGTGCTTGCTTCGCTATGCCAATCGCTCCTTCTTCTCCACCGTCGACACAAGGCCTAGAGTTGGCCTCTTGAACACCGCCAATGCGTCACGGGAAAGCTACTTGCAGTTGTTGCTGAACACCTTAAACTTGACGGCAGATGAGGCGGCCAACCATCCTTTGGGTGCTAAGAAATATGCCACAACTGAGGCAAGCATATCTGGGTTTGGGTCTATGTATTCTCTAGTTCAGTGCACGCCGGACCTGTCACCCCAAGATTGCAGAAGGTGTCTGAGTGATGTGATTGGGGACCTTCCATGGTGTTGTGCGGGAAAGCGAGGAGGAAGAGTTCTATATCCCAGTTGTAACATTCGCTATGAATTGTACCCTTTCTACGCCCAGCCAGGAACACCAACACCTACGCCGACTGCTCCTTTTCCTCCAACAAACTCTTCAGATCCCGACGGTAAGTAAAACTTACATGCTTTCTGATTACTTTTTTTTTTCATTTTTTTAACATATTAGAGTAAATATAATAATGAAAAAGATTATGTTAATTTTGACAGCAAAATAAATTGAAAAAAATTATATTTTAAAACTCAAGTTTTATCAATTTATAATAAAAATTTTAAAAATTAAATTTTAAGAAATTTATCATTAAAATTTTAAAAAAATTATTATCAAAATTATTTAAATTATAATTTTTTAAATTTTGATAATAAATTTTTTTAATGCTAACAAGTTCTAATAATTTTGACTTTTGGAAATAATTTTAGTTTTAAAAAATTTTTATTATAAATTTTGTAAAATTTGACTTTTCAATGTAATTTTTTAAAATAAATTTTAAAAGATGAGAAAATAAGGACACGAAAACCGAGAAAACAATAAATTTATTTTCTGTATTATCAATACGCACCTGTGGTAGGCCCCAAAACTGGCTTGAAAAGCCTGCTGAAGACTTCTAGAATCTAGAGCAAGCTTCTACGCGCTGATATTTTAGGGACCCAGGGGTAATTCCACATGACAATAGGAGAACACAAACATGACACAATGATTGCGGTGCCTCTTGGAGTAGGCAAAAATAATAACGGTAAATTAGTATTTTTTTTATAAAAAAATCTCTGAGTTATACTATTTTTAAAGAAAATATACATTTATTCTCTTAAAACTAAAATATCTTCAAAACTAATATTATTTTTTATTAAAAATATCGTTTATAAAAAGTATATTAATTTTTTTCATTTTTATTTTTAATTTTATTTATTTTATATTAAAAAATCTTAAATTTATTTATTTCAAAATTTTATTAAATTTAGGACAGTGCTTATGTCCATTGTAATAGATTTAATATGAATTTTATTTTTGACATTAATTATTATCTATAAGTTAGTAAAATTAAAAAAATTATTTTGTGAATTTCTTTTTGTTTTGAGTATTTTTTATCAAATAATTTTACAATTTGCTAAACTTAAAATTTTTATATCTATCAAAATATATTTAATATTTATTATATTATATAAATGATAGATATAAGAATATTTTAATCAAATACTTGTAATTGCACAGGAAAAGTAAAAGGCCAATCACCAAGGACTATTGTGATTGTCGTGGTTTCTATTGTCGGTGCGGGGATACTTATATGTTTCACCTACTATCTCATACGGAGTAAAATGAAGAAGAGTCATAAGGCTGTCCCCAGACAAAGTTACTGTAAGTAATTTTCATTCTATCTCTTTACTCGTGCATATCTTTCTTTATTTATCTGTTTTTATAAAATAGTAATTAATCAAAATTATTTAAAAAATTTTATGTATTCACTCTAATAATTTTTTGAATTTCAAATTATAAATTGTCCTCTTAATTTATAAACAGATCTATTATCTAGCTTCATTATTTTTACCATCTATCTTTTAAATTAAATATTAAATTTATATTTACATATGCTTTTAACTCCTCTAATTTTATTGAAATTTTAATTTCTTCATGTGATTTAAAACACAAGAAATATTGGCTTTCCATTTTCTAAAAAGTACCAATATTATCCTTCTATCACTAATTGTCAATCGCTTAACCAAAAAAATGCTGGTATGATCTTCTATAACATCGTGAAAAGAAAATACTTAAAACATACTTTAATTTTTGTATGTTTGCCTAGTTGGAAGTGAAAGCACTACATTAGAGCCTCTGCAATTTAGTTTGGCTACTATTGAAGCTGCAACAAATATGTTTTCACACCAAAACAGTGTAGGGAAAGGTGGATTTGGAGAAGTTTACAAGGTAATAAATCCCATTAATTAAATGTTTCATGCATATATTTGTCCTTTTTAATCCAACGAATTATGATTTCAGGGTATTCTTCCTAATGGTCAAGAAATAGCTGTAAAAAGACTTTCAAAATGTTCCGGGCAAGGTGCAGTAGAATTCAAGAATGAGGTTTTATTAATATCCAAACTTCAGCACAGAAATTTGGTGGCGTTATTAGGATTTTGCATAGAGGAGCAAGAGAAAATACTTGTTTATGAATATGTTCCCAACAGAAGCCTTGATTACTTTTTATTTGGTTTGGCTCTTCAAAACTCATTTAATTTTTAGTTGAAATTTACAATTCATATATATCATGCATATTATTATTTATTTGGTGCCTTCTATAATTTACTTAAGTTATTGCTTAAAGATTATATTTATTTATTTACTCACTTCAGTCACTCATGACAAATTTATGTATAGGTTCCCAAAAAAGTAGAGCATTAAATTGGTTGGAGCGTTGCAAAATCATAGGAGGAATTGCTCGAGGAATTCTTTATCTTCATGAATATTCTCGCCTTAAAATAATACATCGTGATCTCAAACCTAGCAATATTTTGTTAGATGATGAAATGAATCCAAAAATTTCAGATTTTGGTATGGCCAAGATGGTTGCTATCAATGAAATTGAAGGAAGTACAAAGAGAATTGTAGGAACATAGTAAGTTATAATTTTTATTTCTCTTAAATTTTCTTCCTTTAACCTCTACATCTAACTTAATATGGATGAATAAAGGAAAATAAGTTGTGACCTAATAGCACATGAATATTACTGCTTGACATAGAAAAGTTTGCCTTTCAATTGATCATTTTAAATATCCAAAATTTATTATAATCTATTGGATAAAATTTGATCATTGATATTGCTTTTTTTTTTTTTTAGTGGTTATATGTCTCCAGAATATGCAATGCTCGGACAATATTCTAAGAAATCAGATGTTTTCAGTTTTGGAGTTATAGTTCTAGAAATTGTCAGTGGAAAGAAGAATGCAAGTTGTCATGAATCACAATATGTTGATGGCCTCTTAAGCTATGTAAGTTATGATAATTTGCTTTTGTCATTAATATTTCTTATATGATCATCTCAACCCTTTAATTGGAGAAAGATTGATTTAAAAATAATGTATAAACTAATTAGAAAGGTCATGATTGGAATAATTAATATTACTTAATTGTTGTAGGCTTGGAAGCAATGGAGGGATGAAAAATTGTTAGAGATATTGGATTCAAATATAAAAGAATTCGGTTCATATAATGAAGTGATTAAGTGCATTCAAATTGGTTTGTTATGTGTTCAAGAAAATCCAGATGCTAGGCTTTCCATGGCTATAGTTGTTTTATATCTTAGTAATGATTCAATTCAATTGCCATTTCCACAAGAACCAGCATTCTTTATGCATGGTCGAATAGAGCCTACCATTGGAAAGAAGGAATCAGGTTCTGATTAATATACCAACAATTCCAAATCATGCTCTATCAATGAAATGTCTATGAGTAAATTCTTTTCTCGGTAGTACAAGGCTTGTATTTCTTCATCTTTGTATTCTTCTTTTTTTTGGATACTAAAGGTTTAGATTTCTTTTGAAATCCTTGGATATCAATAGCAGTCTTATTGTCAAATATTTTGTTTTTTGATTTTGTTTTTTCTGATTTTTAACAATCGTTTAACCAGTTGCTACATTGAAGTATATTACCTAAAAATGATTTATCTAATTGTACAAGAATCACACATCTCCATATTCTAAGCCTGTTTGGAATGCAAGGAAATGCAAAGGAAAATATGAGGGAAGGGAAAATTTTTTGTGTAATACTTCTTTTGCCCTTATAATTATTATTCAATTATTATTTAATATTATTTACTAGTCATTACTCAATTATAAAAAACAAGAGTAATAAAAGTCATTTTTTATTTTCAAAATCATCTTTTTTTTCTTTTCCTTTTCATTTTTATACCAAACTTTCTGCATATTAAATGAATCTGATAAAAACGTCATTAACGATGATATTGCTAAGCACCTTATTTAACTCAAAATGTTCATGTCATGCATTCCACAACAGATTCCATAAACTTGATTCTTGAAATTCTACATGTGTATATGTCTAAACTTTGTGTTGACAATTACCAAATAGTTTTCTTTTGATCACATTAATTTTGATAGTTTTTCTCTTTTTCTTTTTTAATTTTGGTCATCTAATTTTGATAGTTTTTTTTTCACACTAAAAATACCTTAAGATTTGGACATTAATTAACTTCACTTTGTCTGACTTAGCGTAGCACGTGTTATAATGGGAAAACATGTTTGCACAATTAGAAAATGCAACAAGAACAAAATAAGAGATTAAACTATCGATTTATTGATTTTTAACTCAAAATAATACCATAAGGTATTTATAGAAACCCTAGTCAACTCTAATAAATAAAGAAATAAATCTTAGCTAAAAGGGAATAAAATAAATGCCATAAAATAGAAAATAAATGTCTTAAAATAGAAAAATAACTAAAATAACTCTGAAACATGTGAGGATGAAGGATTTTGGACCTCGAAACAATCATAATTGGATAAACTCAGGTTGCCTTAATGATGTGCTCTAAAAAAGGTTTTTGAATATGTATAATAATAACAAAATTTTCTCTTAGATCAAAAGTTATGACCATTTGAAGATTTGTTGACTATTAAGCCTTAGGGCCTTACATTTTGGCTTCTATCAATTAGACTGGTCAATAAAATCATGAGCTAGATGCTCTTCATCATTATCTATTGACCAGTGGTATAAAAAAAAGGTTTATGGAGTTGTCTTTGAAATGTTCCATATTCACATGGAGTAATTGGTGCAGCTCAACAGAAAAAATCGGTGTGGAAGGATCAAACCCAATTTGAATTGACGGATCTAAGATTAAAGAAGATTGCTATTCAAAATACTAAATCACCATAAGGTAATTATGAATGAGATGTCGATGGCTAAATTTCCCCCATGAAATGTTGATACTTTACTGAACTAACTTGTGGAAAGAAAGATATATATGAAAATTTTTATATACAAGAAATATTCCACGTTTGTTTGTCCTTTTACCTTTGCACATTATAGTGGTTTTTATTTGAAATTATATCTAAGTGGAAGATAAGCAAGATTTTCTTAGAAAATAGTTGCCCTCAAATTTTCTCTGTTGAAGATAATATATTAAAACTCTAGCTCCAATTAATGTCAATATCTTTGCCACCTTGATTAGATGTGTTAGAAACTCCAACTTCATGGAGATCTTACACAACTTAACCATACATTCAAGAATTGAGTATTTAAGCAAAACCTCTGCTCTTTTCATGCTGCAGAATTCAAACGAATTATTTAAGTAATAGAGGATCTGCTCGTAGCAACAAGGAACCTATTTTACCTAACAATCTTTTTTTGTCCAAAACAAGAATTTTCTTTTTATTACTATCAAGGGTATAAATCAGAAATCGTATCTTCATCGATGGAAGATAGCATTGAGTACTGACTTACTTGTAGATTGATACAGACATGTGCTTATTGGCTGACTTGCCTAAATCTATTCCAATATTGTTAGAAATATACAATCAGAGAAATAGAAAAATAGGCTTTCAGGTGTGAAACATTACTCTCTTTAAAGAGTGATTTCTTGTATACTAAAGGATTACAAATAATGCTCTTTCAAGATACACCACATTCTTTGGGCATACACAAAAATCTCTTATCACTTCTTATGAAAAATGGGAATCTATATATATATATATATATATATACCTTAAACAAACACTTTTAGAAGTTATCTTTTTCTATAGCAAGACACATGTTAATTTAATTGAAATAAACAAATATGTCACTTTAAATGTATATTATAAATCTATCAGAGTATAATAAATTTTTTTAAAAGTTCAAGGTTTAGACCCAAGTCTAAGTCATATATATATATATATATATTAAATGAGGTTCTCCTTATATAAGTTTAACTCAATCCCTTTCCAAAATATGATTTTAAAACATCCCACAATATTACAAACTACATATCAATCCCCAATAGTTTGTAATATTACTCTGTAATATCATGCATAATAGAAGTTGTCTTTTAACAATTTAAACTTTCTATTAGTATAAATACTTTAAAACTTTGATGAATCCTAATATTAAAATCACAACTCTTTATGTCAAAACTGAAGGTATTACATACAAGATATTATTAAATTACTAAGAAGTTTTAATATCTTGCTTGGGTACTTTTATGGCCATGTACTAGTCTTGATTTCATGAATATTTACAAAATCAATCCTATAAATCTTGTTTGAAGTGGCAGCACTTTGACATTTATATAGGTAAAGTTTGTTATTATATCCTTATTACTTTAGACGTTTAACAACTCCATTAAGAACTTTGTCAACTTCCTCCCATAATAGTGTGCACGATGGAGTTTGTTATTATATCCTTGTTACTTTAGACATTTAATCTCCTCTACTTCTCTTGTAACAGTTTGTGCAACACATGTACTACAAAGCTTTAAATATGAAGTTTAGTGCTTGATCAACACATAGTAACTTATTATTACCCATTGAACTTATATTGTTAAAGTATATACTAACTCAAAGTTAGGTTCCTATTATTATAGCGTTGGTTGGTTTAAGGGCTTTTAGCCTCATTTCCTCACATATTTGTTGTACTGCATCTCTTGCCAACACTTTGGCAAGAGAATCAACTAAACTCTTATGAGATTTTATGTAGACTATTGTCATATAGTCCTATCCATGATTAATTTCTATAAAGATAGATAATTTTATAACACAAAGATATAATTGACTTTGGTTGTGGCCATAATACCTTTTTTATAACAAATTCCTCAATTATTTTGCCCTTTCCATTGTTTATTAATGTAAAGACCTAAAAGTGTGTATATATATATATGTATTTATTTGTTAATATCACTAGCTAAGGGTGTGCCTTAGGTCTGGTGGCAATTAAGTGGAGTCTTATTCTATATGTCCCGTGTTTGACTCTTGACGTGCGCCAACATTCATATTTTTTTCCTCTCTTTTGTCAATTTTCTATTATTCCATATATACCCCTCATATGTCTAACTAAAGTTTGGGTTTTAGGTCATGTTGCACCTCCAATTTCAATAACACATAGCTCTCACCTACCTCCATCCTTTTAGTTAAAGGAAGCAGCAGAAAACACACTAGAAATGTTAGCAGTTTCTCTCCTCTATTCATTATAACCTTGTTCTCTTTTGGTTTTGATTTTTCTACTAGCCTCTTTCCCTATTGCAAGCTAAGTTTGGTTGCTCCATTTTGGTAGTATAATTTCGTGCAAGTTTGTTTCTCAAGCTTGGAATTTTTGCTAGTGTGTGTTGCCTCTTTTTGGTTCTATTCTGATAGCGTCCTCATCCTCTAGTTTTTTGTTTTTGCGATATGCTTTTCTTATAAGAAATCTACTGGTGGGAGTGTTGTGTAGACCGAAAACTTCAAGCAAGACTTATGATTTTTGGTTGGAACAATTTTGGTTTTTGTCATGCTAGAATGTATCATCAACTCTTCCTCAAATTTTGTTGCTTCCATTTTTTGCATGATTTTCTATTACAAAATCGTATCCCATTGTGCTTCTTACCTACTAACTTCCACTCGTGTAGAATAAGCTTCCTTCAGCCATGTTTTGCTACTAGTTTAGACTGCCATTCTGTGGTGTGAACTTACTCCATTTTTGGTCAAAGGCTTTGACTTCTTGGTAGTTGGTATGGTGTCTTATTTTCCCCTTAAGGCTCCTTAAATTTTTTTGGTGCACAATGTTATGTTTCCCTTGCTTAGAACCTTATTCTAAAGGCCCTTTCTTCCTTCTCATGATTTTGGTTAAATGGTGTAGAACAAGGGAATCTATGGGCTGTCTTGTGAGTTCCAATTGGCAAATTGGGAGGGCTAAGGTGTGAGTTACATTTTGGTGATAAAAAAATTATCAACTTTACTCTTGTAAGCCTCTTTGCTTTGCAATGGTGCTTTTTCATTGTCACATCTATAGCAGGAGGTGCCCATTGCAATGTAGTTTATGCATGTGAATGTGACTATTTTGATATGTGCTCAATTAGGTGAATTATCAATAGTGAGGGGAATAGATTGGTGTAAATTTCAAATAACTATACTTTCATTATGATCTCTTATAATGATATAAGTTTTAGCACTAGTACTCTTAGGATTTGAGTGGCATCGAAACTTCTTGTTTTTAGTTTAAATTAAGGTGAATTTCCATAATCTTACAAACTAGGATTTTGAGGATTTTGGAACCATAGAATTGGTAGTTAAAGTGGTTAATTTCTTGAATGCTATTTTGGGATAGTTTGAGCCATATTAATATGTAAACATCTTGCTTTGGTCTATTCTTTTTATGCAATAATATCTTAGACCTCTAGGATATTGGACTTTGTTTTTTTTCTTTTCAAGTAAAGAGCATCCAAGATCTTTAAGTTTAGGTATTAAAGAGTATATTATTTTTTGAGTAATTTTAACTCCTTGCAGACAAAGTTATAAATGTTGTCAAAGGGGTGTAGCAAATTATCATAGTTAAAGAACAATTTGGTAATATTAGGTGTTGGGTAAAGATGATATATTTTATATAATTGACCATTGAAGTTGTTCAAATATGAAGAATTTGTAAATTTGATGTATAGGGTATTCGAAGAGTTAGGTGCATCCACAAAGTTGATGGAGAATATAATAGGAATTTTTTTTATACATTATCTAAAAGAAAAAAGAAGAAGAAAGAGAATATGAGTAAATAATGCTAACTATACATTTTATTTCAAGGTTTGTGGTTAAATACTCCTTAATTATTGTATTTACTTTATTGAAATATGTCTCTGATTATTTACGTTAATGAATTTACTTTCTTAAATATGTTCTTGGAATATTTATGCCTCAAAATGCTTATTAAGGATTTCTGTACTATGGAATTATTTACTGATGTACTCTAATATATGTTGGGACTATAAGTATATGTAAATTAGAAATTGATTTACTCTAAGCAAATATTTCCGAGATTATTTCCTTGTGGGAGTTATCTATTTCAAAACCCTACAATTAACCACAGTAAAGGTTAGCTGTGATACACTGTGATAAGTACCTCAACTAGTAGGGGTGTTGCTGGTCCCGTGTGGTTGAACACCATACATGGATCTATATTCATTTTCGCAAGCAAGTTGCTCAGCATCTATGTTACTTACTCTCACAAGCTATGTGCTCTATGTTTGGCTTAGTTGGTCCTAACTAGATGCTTCCCACTACATCTGATGCATGAATTATTTGAAAATTTCTTTTTAATAATCATTTTAAAGTTTTATTGGTAAATTGTTATTTTGAATAAGATCTTAATGTTATAATATTCTTACACCATATTGTTGGCCTTGTTTACTCATTGAGCATCAACTCACACCTTTTATTTTAGGGAGAATTAGAGTTGAAGACCCAAAGATGAAAATATTTACTTTCAAGGACTTATTACCACTAAGTTTAGGGATTTTACTTAAAGTCAATGGTAATCTATCTTAAACCCAGTGGTAATAAGCCTTTTAGAGGAAATATTTCCATCTTTAGGTCCTTAACTCTAATTCTTCTTTTATTTTAATTTGTTTTAGATAGTAGGTTTGAGCGATCTCTCATTAACATCTTAGCACTAGCACTTTTCCTGTACTCTTTGAGGCCTGCATTTGTTCACATGAGCATGTTTTGTTATTGTATTGAAATTCACTTTGTACAGTAGATTGTTATATGTAGCTCCACTAAGTCACAAATAAGGTCCTCCACCCCCAAAAACTAATGTATTTTGGTCTAGATGGATAGCTGAATTTCCTTTTGATGTTTTGAACTAGCTGGCTAATTTGTAGACATTTCGGGAGGTCCAATTTACAGAGGAGACTCTGTCAAAATTTCTACAAGAGTCTATTGGAACCAAATTTATATAATGCATATATGATTTGTAATTGTCCTAGTTGGTTGTGATATAAAAAAAAAGAAAAAAAATTAGTTATCTCCTATGCCGGTCTCATCGTTAGTTCCAGGGTCCAACAATTAAGCTACAAACTCATTCCAATGGCAGAACCAAGTTACACAATTATTTCTATTTCAAAGTTCATAACTCTCCTTTATTATGGACAAACACAAAAAACATATATATGCAAATTTAACTTCATATATATATTGGCTATCTAAGTAGCATCAATTTCTTCATCAATAAAATATCAAAGTATTTGTAAATTCAATCCTAGAATCATTTTCTTCTGATATATACTATGACATTTAATAAAAACTTTCAATATCTAGTACATACAGCACAATCAAATACACAATTTTAATCTAACTCTCATGGCATCGATAACTCAATTCAAGTAATTGATCCACCATAGTTTCAACTCATGTGTGAAATATCATAAGGGGTCATTAATCTCTTAATAATTAAGTATTAGGTTTGAGAATCTACAAACAACTTTTGGTTCAAGTATTTAAAACTTGACAACCTTTGAACAAATAAATGATGGATATACCCCTACTATATATGTCCTTTACTTTCATATTTAAGATAACATCTATCACACGATATATAAAATAATTTTACTCACACCAATCATACTTGTCTCAACAAATATATATACATATGAGTATAAAAATTTCTTACAATTCTATTCCTTCACCATAGGAAAAAGCTTCTCATTTGTGTTATAAATATTTTGGAAATTAAATTAGACTTTTATCACATTTTTAGGTAGTACATACAAACCTTTTAGATTTTTCCGTGTCTACCTCTTTATATTATTTATCATTTGAAGGTGCAATATAATTATCCATTAGATGCACAAAAAATTTATTCACCACCATTTCTACTGCTTAATTATATCCATGAGACAAATAAAATGAGATAATTTCACCTAGTTTACTATTTGAAAATAGTATTCACTACTAGATATACTCATACTTATAAGAAACTTGCAATTGTAAATTTCACAAACTATTTGCTTAACCAAAACCATAAGCATATCCTAATATGTAATTTTACTGTCCTATCATTATATATAAATTCTAATTAAAATAAAAACCTCACGAGATAGTCATCATCTATTCTAATTAAAATTAGAAAATTTCAAAATAATTATCAATTATTCTAGTTAACAGTAATTAGAATTTCATAATAAGATAATCATCAATGAGATATATACTATTATTTAAGTCTTTCTAAAAATTATCTAATTTCTTATAACCAAATTAGATAAATTATTATTTAAATATAGATATATGATTAATAATTTTTAAAATAAAAGAATATAAGATATTAACTTGTTCACAGAAAATGTTTTTGACCATTGACAGTCTTCACTTTATTTTCTCCAAGATTATTCTTCAATGATTTCTTCGCCATCGTTGATGAACACTTAATATTTTCACAAAATAAATGTGGACTTTGCAGTTACAAAATATTATATCAAATAAATTAAGTAAAAGATTTAAACATGTACCTTGAATAATCCATCTTATTATTTTCATATAATAATTCATTAGTATAAACCAATAAATCCGTTGAAACTTAAAATACGTACACCAACTCCAATATCATAGTGAGAAACTTTGACTTTTTCTTTCATCGGGTATTATATAATATTTAAACCAAACTATTCCATTCGAAAGTTGCAATTCCTATTGGAACTAACAATTAAGTTTGGTGCGCGTCCGGATTGTCTACTCGGCAGGATGCAAAGCACGCGATGCTTTTATACAAAACGACACCGTCTTCGATTTAATGAAACGGCGTGATTTGGGAGCAATCCTGGGATCTGAAAGTGCAATCATAGCCGTTCGTTATGGTGCAATCTCAGCCATCCCTTGAAGCAACTGAAGCTCAGCGTTTTTGTGCAGGAAAATGATGCATTCCAGGCCCTGTTTCATTGTCTCCTCCTTCAACGTATTGTGCTGCAACATTTTGGCGGGAAAGAGCAACATTTTGGCTCCATTCATTAAGGTCAGAGAAGCATAAAAGCACAACTTGAAACTTGTTTATTGGGTGAGTCTATTTAGCCATAAATCTGATTTTTTTCCTAGAAATAATAAAAAAGAGTTTTATATATTTCATTTATTTAATTGAAATAATCAAGCTTTTCCTCTGTTATTGAAATATGGAAAAAAGTTGTAGAGGCAAATTTCATTCTTTGAGTTAACTCGATGAAGAAAGTATAGTTTACAAGAATTGCTTGTTCTGAATAATGAAAAGAGATTGCTTGGTCTAAATAATCTTTGCTTAGCACCTTTGTGATTTCGAAAATTTTCTGTTAGTGGAAACAGGAAGACAAACTTTTTGTTAGTGGAAATACTCTTGGGTACCATCTTCATCTGATGTAGAAATAACATGTGAAAGATGCAAAGTGCTAGATGACTTGGAGGTGATGGGAACTTCTTCACGAACGTTGCATTGGAGCTTTCCTCTCGAATAAGAAGACTTTAATCTCCCTATTTGATTTGGGTTGGAGCTTCTTCACAAACGTTGCATTGGAGCTTCTTCACAGACGTCGTGGGCTACAGAAGACCTGGAGGTGCCGAGTGCTAGATGACTTGGAGGTGACGGGAACTTCTTCACAGCCGCCGCGTTGGATGGAGATGCTTAATCTGTTTCGGCGTCGAAGGGAGTTCAAGTCAGAAGCATCCGAAGCGAAGCATAGAACCCCCTGCTACAAACGCTCATTTAGATGAAATGAAACGAACGGCTAGATGGCATTTTGAAATAAACGGTTGAGATCATCTCATTGAATTGAAGACGGCGTCGTTTCGTATAAAAGCATTGCGTGCTTTGCATCCTGCCAAGTAGACAATCCAGACGCGTTTGGTGCATAAACGGCAATATTGGAGCTTCAGGTAGTCTGCAATTTCCCGTGTAAGTTATGACACTTGGCAGTTCCATGTTATGCGACGTCATATCACCGTATCACCAACAAAACGTTACGCACAATTTCTAGGCTTATTTTGGTTTGCCGAATTTTTAATGATATAAATAAAAGTGAAAAGATGAATAGAATGTAGAAAAAATAAATTATATTTGATAGAATAAAAATGATTATATTTATATTTATTTGTTTGATTTGATAAAAATACATTGAAATAAAAAATAATAAAAATATCCTTACTCATAAGTCACATCACTAATTATATGAAAACAAAATAAATATATTTTAATTATGTATATATATTTTATTATATATACAATAAAACTTATAATTAATTTTAAAATTATTTTGATATATTTTAACTTAATTATGATCTTTCCAGTCAAAACAATGAAGCTATCAAACTATGTCACCTTTTCTTTATAGTTAACCCCAATTCAAAAAACTCAAATTTTCAAATAGCTAGTAACTCAAAATCTATTCACAGAAAAAAAACTATAGTTTATTACCAAGAACTACATTCTTCATGTTTGTGTTCTTGAATAGGAAGAATGCAAAAATACCATACCAGAAACCATTGTAGCCACCTTCCCATCTCATTTCATAGAAGGAATTTGAAATTTTATTTCAACAAATTTAAAAAAAGACAGAAGATTGTATGAATATATATTGATAAATTCTCATTCAGTGGAAATCACCCATCAATCTAAAGAAAAAGAATTTTCACAAATTCAAATAAAGAAAGTTTTTACACACTAATCTTGGAAATGGTCACTCCATATAGCAACAAGATTTTTTAAAGAATACAATGGCCTCATTTCCTATAATTATCATTATTATAGAGATGCGTAGTATAATGCCCTTTATTACAGAAATTATAATCATTCTTGGTTTATCTTTTTAGATAAAGAATATCCTAATGATTTTTCAAAATGATTTTTTGATTGGTTCTCAATTTTTGGACCAATACAGCAAATTCTTCCACAGTCAATTCTTGAGGCTTATCAAGCCTTCAGAATAGCCACAAATTTTAAAGAAGCATAAAAATCATTATACTTCTTTTTCCATCTTCGGGTCCCTTGGATTATTAGTTGGACTTTTATAATAACTAATAGTGTTACCCTCTGTCCTACTTTGAAATACTTAGAACGAAGATTCAGAGTTAAATGGTGGGATAAATATTTATAGGAATATGTAGATGTTAATAAGGTAAATAACTGGTTAAAGAAAAATACAGCTAGAATTAGAAGAGTTCTAAATAATGCCCTTCCTAGCACAGCAAAGCAAAATCCTTGTAGATCTTTCAGCAATTGGAGATCCTAAATTGTTTACAAAAAAGTTACAAGATTTCTCATCTCAAATGGCTATTTCTTCAAATGCCAAATCCTCTACTCATGAAAAGGAAGATGATGATAATTTCCTAGAAAATGAGGATGATTGTTTTGGCTTAGATATTAAAATAGAATTCAGCCATTAATGCTTTATAGAAGCATTCCTTTACAAAATACACTCAGGAGATGTTGTTGACACTACTACAGGAATAATTCAATAGATATAATCATTAAAAACATAAAAACAAAAGGCCTGACAAGTATAGACAAAGCATGTAGATGAAACAGTGAAGATTCCATAAGGCTACAGACAAACTATCTTTTAAAAAAGAAAATGAAATGAAAATTAAAGCAAAATGTAACTAAAATGAAATGCAAATAAAGGCCTTCATGTCTATAAAAGGCCTAGTGCTGAAGGAGGAGGCATTCAAACATTTTGAAAGAAGCTTCCTTATAAGCTATCCTTCAAAATACCTTTGACCCCTTCTTACCTTCAAGCCTTCTTCCTAGTAATCAAGTCTACATATATAATTTTGATTTTAAGTTCAATTATAGCAATAACATTTTAATTTTATAGAAATTATTAAATTTATATTTTCTCTTTCTTTCTCTCTTTCAACCAGTTCTGTGCGAACTACCGTTGCTCTGCTTTTCTAGTTCTTGTTATTTATATTTCTTCCATATTTTATCTTATTTTATGTTTCTAATCTTTTGTGTTTCTTATCTTATATCTGGCATTAGAGCCTATTGATCTTTTTAAATTGACAAAGTTCTATTATTATTATTATTATTATTATTATTATTATTATTATTATTATTCTCTTATTCAAAATCTGTTTTCTATTATTTTGGTGGAAATGTTGGTAAGCCTGATAGGCCAGACTCGACAGTATATGTAAGTCCGTTGGAATAGCTTGGTGTTCTCGTTAAACTAGGATAAGAGAAGAAAGAATAGAATGGAGAAGACAAAGGCAATATAATGAGTTGGTTTAGATAATGGAAGTAGCAATTATACAAGCTTAAGTCAAAGAAGTTACAGTTTAGCTAGTAACAAAGGAGAAAGTAGTATTACTACAGGAGAAATAGAGATAAAAGAAATAGAAAATAAATAAATATTAAATGAATGAGAGATAACCACAAAAATTTTACAAGAACAGTTAACAAATTGGAGTATGCCAACTTTTAAGAAAGATGAAATTTAAAGAAAAACCAATTTCTATTTTTCATATGAAACTCATATTATAGAAAGAGAAATAGGAATAACCAATATTAAACAGTTTATTTCCATGATCACCAAAGATATTATAGAAAAATATAGTGAAAAGTGGAATTGGATGCATTTAAGAATGATTCAAGTAGCGGTTAAACCTTATTTCAAATTAGGTTTAAATAAACCTATTCTAGTGTACTTAAGAGATAAGAGACAGATAGTAAAATTTGATGAATCAATAGTAAGAATGATACAATCAAATTTACATGTCGAACCAGTCTATTTTGACTACTTTTTTGAATTATGTAATAAAATTAAAAGATGTTAATGCCCGAAATGGATTAGTAATGGAAATAGGATCTAATGATTCTTAGGAAAAGGGAACTACTTCTATACTTATTCAGCATAGGATGACTTTCAAACTTACAAGAATCCATTAGAATTTTAAAGCTTTAAAGGAATCCCCTAAAGGACAAACCATGCTTATAGAAATAGGAGACCCTTTTAAAACTATAATTTTAGTACCAAAGTTATTAAAACACAATGAGGTATAATTCTTTGCGAACTGGGATTTTCCTAAATTAGCACCCCCAACACCTTTACAGGAAATGAAATCAAAGAGTATAATAAGAATTTTAGATGGAGATATATCTTATAGAATGTTACATAGATCAATGTCAAATTCTAGAACAACAAATAGACAGCCAATGTTGTATGAAGAAACTAGAAGTTCTATAAATAATTACAATATAAATTATAGGTTAAGAGGAGTCAATTTTGAGCCAAATATTTCATAGCCTATTTATTTTTAGTTTATATAATAAATAATAAAAAATAATAAAAAATATATAAATATTATATATATAATTTTTAATATAAATATAAATATATATTATATATATGTATATCTACCAATTAGCAGTTGGTTTTAGAGGTATTCATTGGCTCATTAGGCCCTAACTTGCCCTAATCGGGTCAGGGCGAATCGAGTTGAAAATGTAAATAAGTAAGATTTTAAACAAAACTATAATGGGTCAGGCTGGACTACAGCACAAATACATATTTTGCCTAACCCGCTCTAATGGCTACTACTTGTTTTGTTATCAATATTTTACCATCTTATATTTTATTTTTATTTTTATTTCATTTGATTCTCTTTGCATGCTACAACTTTTATTACTTACTTAAACTCTCCTAACTTTTTAATTGTTTTCATCATTGATATGTATGTTTATTGATATTTCTTTTGTTGAATAATGAAAATACATATGTTTACTTAAAGCTAATTATGCTAGTATAGCTTATATTTTATTTGATAATAACATGCTTTTTTTTATTACTGATAAAAATATGAGGGTTCTAAAAATCAATTGTTTTGAAATATATACTTATGAGTCTATATAAAGATATTTTTATATCATAAGTATTAGTTTATAAAGAAAACCAATGGTTTGGACAGTCTTAACTTGCCCTAACCTAATATAAAATCGAGTTTGTTCAGGTAAAATCGGGTTATGAGTATAAAAACAAGTCCAATATTTTTATTAGGTTGGGCATTGGACCTACTAGATATCCGATCAAACCTTACTCATGGACAACTCTAGTTGGTTTAATAGTCCAACTGCCAATTGCTTAATGGTAGGTTTTTTTTTAAATATATGTAATTTATTAATTGTTAATAAAAAAATATTTTATTATTTTTAAATATAATTATTAATTATTTTTGCAATAAGATTTTAATATTTTTATTTTTTCTTATTCTTTTTTAAAGTAATATTATTTATCTTTAGTTTATATACTAAATAATTAAAAATAATTATAAAATAATAAAAAATATATAATTTTTATATTATATATATATATATATATATATATATATATATATATATATAGAGTACCACTGTCACTGAATTCATTTGAATTCACCTACTCAATATTAGTTGGAATTGATCTGATTGACACTTGGTCGAATAATTTCAATTAATATATAGATGGTTTTTTTATCAAATTTTATATAATTTATTATTTTTAATATTAAATATTATTAATTTTGTAAACTTTTTAATAACTTAAAAAATTATGAAAATAATTTTTTTGACTTTGTAATTAGTTAAAAAATAATAAAATATATTTTTATGTGAAAAAATAGTATAAAGGGTAGAAGTATCCATATTTTTTCATTTGAAAAATGGTACAAAAAGGAAGTAGGGTAGAAAAAGAAGTGCACAATATCTCTTCTCTTCATATAGATTTTCATTTCTTGTGATATCTGTGTACCAAACAAATTTTGGTGATGAATTCCGTCTCTCTTCTAGTTTCTTTTGACATACCAAACGGCGCTTCAATTCACACTTGGAGTAAAATCCCAACGGCTACCATGCCTCTTTTTTTCCTAGCAATGAGTAGAAATTCATAATTCACAAAAATCAGAAATCAAATAAAACGGAGGCAATAAATAGAGATATCAAACTTATCTTCCATTTTCTTTGCTGTGAACCGAATGAATTTGGGAACAATTTCATCATGGAACACTTGGATCAAGCCATCTCTTTGTCTCTTCCAATTTTTTTTCGAGTTTATCCCCCATTTCTCAGTAAGAATCACTCTTTAAAATTGTTGACTTAATCCATTTCCAACGTGAGATTCTAAAACACCCCACAATATTACAAACTACACAGCAAGTATGACTAAAAAAAGCTGGCTTCTGAGCATTAGGTTGGGTGGTAGGATGATTCCTCAGTATCACAATAATGGTCTGCGTTGAATGAAGATATGATAAAATTATATTCAAATATTTTTAAATGCTCTCTTTGATAAATTTTTTAAAATGATTTTCTTGACGGATATATATATATATATATATATATATTACCATATAGTATATTCAAGATGTATTGATATCTTACATAATAGTATTGTTAATTATGAATAAAGTTCAATAAAATGTTGATCATTAAATTGACTGACTAGAGAAAGTATCTATGCATCCTAATTACAATAAATATTTTTGTCAATAGAACTAATTTGGTATGCAAAATTGTTAGATGTAAAAATAACAATAAAAAGTAAAAAAGTAATTTCATCAATAAAAAATGATTCTCATATTTTTAATTTAAAAAATAATTAAAATAATAGATATTATTAAGTAATAATTATAAAAATATAGTAAATATTACATAAAACTTGAAAAAAAAAATCCTTTTCCTACACACATACCGAACGAGCTAGGCTACTGATTTTTTTTAATTAACTCAGCAAAATAACTAAGTTGAGACAAGATGTAAATGCATTTTACTGCGTGAAATAAAATTGATCACAAATTTTTGTATAAGAGAAGGCCTTATTTCTTGGTTTTATTGCTGATCCGCGCGCCAAGTTATTTCATTATTTTCCAGATCCAACGATTAACTCATATGACTTTGGTCAGCAATCATTTATTTCCCACAACTATCCCTCGGTTTTCTTTTGTCTCATTTTTAACGCTACATTTTCTTAAACATTCATTTTTCAACGTAAAATTGAAAAACATTTATGAAGCGGAAACAAATGGAAACAACTTGACGACCGTAGAAAAAAGAAATTGAGACGGATTAAAGAAAAAAAATTTCGTCTCAAAAACTTGTTATCTTGTAACTAGAAACATAAAAATATGGAAAAATTAATCATTTGATTTTTACACATTGCATCAATTTTTAATTTGATCCTTATATATGTTTTTAAGAAAATCATTCCTATCATTTTTACTGTTTTAGTGTTAGTTTTTACATCTTACAAATGTTAAAATTTTACTTTCTACTGTGTCCACGTTTAATGGTGTCAATTTTCAGCTAAGGTGGCATATGGTTTGTCCACGAGCTTGCCTTGCCACACAGTGATGCTTTGTTTTGGAACAAAGAAACAGAGGAAGGGACAAATGCTGAAACAAAGTGGGAGACCTCACGAATTCTCTGTTTTCGGACAAGTAAAGCAGAGGAAGAAAAAATTTGTGTAGAGTTGTCAGAATGAGTCGGCCACCACGAGTTGCCTATGGGAGATAGCGAAAACAACGGGATTGTTAGAAAGCAGGCATGCTGCGTGCTCCATGCGCAATTACAGACTTAAGCTGCGAGTCGCAAGAAAGCACTTCACTTCCCTCTCTCTCTCTTCCTTTCACTGCACCTCCTGTTTCTATTAGCATTTGCTGTCACTAACACAGTTTCTTCCTTCTTCGTTTTACACAGCCTGTGAATTCTATTATTATGCCCCTAAACCCTCATTCATCCATCAATTCCATCCTATTTTAAAATAAGAAAAAAAATGCAGTTCAAATTCAAAGTTTGATAAAAATATCAATTAAGACTTAAGAGAGAAATGTATGTTGCAATCATTTCGACCTAGGAGGGCTTTCTTTCTACTGCTTTTAATTCGTGGTCCTTTGCTCTTCCTATGAAACATGCGCTGGCACACACATAATATATTGTATTGGATTCTTCCCTCTCCCTCATTTCCTTCTCTATTATTCTCGTTTTCCTTCTCACTAATGTGCTACACTTTGTCTGAGTGCGTGCCTATTAGCTCCCCACCTTTGACACTACTTTGTGCGTGTTTGGAATTCCGTTTCAAAACCACGTTTATGTAAAAGCAATAAATTATTGCTTCCTTACAAACATGATTTTGAGTCTTGCAAACAGAAAACCAAACACACCATTTGTATCGTTCCCTTATAGAACACGTATTCTATATGAAAGAAATTTTACTGTTATCCATTAATAAAAATATATAGCTGTTCTTATATATTTTGTTTCAGCATTCGTGAGGTCTACCACTTTGTTTCAGTATTCGTCCCTTCTTCTGTTTCTTCGTTACAAAACATACAAGTACAGCTTACTTGGCTTGATTTGGACTGTTGGACAGCTTACTTAACTTGTGCAAATTTTATTTAGCTATTCTTTTGTCGTTTAGCTGAAGCACTTGTTAAAACCTCATCTTGCCAAAGTTATACGTCTTCGTAGGTGTAAGGCTTGTCCTTTTCATTTTACTTGAATAGCTGAAAAATAATCAGCTTCTTCAAAACTCACCATCTGATATGCATCGCTAGAAGCAGAGTATTGATAAGTGTGCAGGGAACCTGTCCGCATTATGGAGGCTTCTAACATGCATAGTTTTTTTTTTAAAATTTTAAGGTCAACGCTGGGCTGGGCTTAGGAATTTTACAGCATGTAAGAGGCTTGTGATGCGGCGTTATTTGGCGGAGAAGTAATAAAAAAAAATATTACACGAAAAGCAACAAGGCAAAAAGTAATTGCCCCAGAGGTAATAAAAATATGAATTCGGACGCACACTCTACGAATTTTCATGCACCTTTCGTTCCACGAAGCAGCAGCCCGGTCAACGTTGACTGCTGAATTCGGAACCTGTCCGCATTATGGATGGAAGCAACACGGTCAAAGATGCATTGATATACATCGTTAAAAGCAGAGTATTCGTTAAGTGTGCATGGAACCTGTCCGCAATATGGAGGCTTCTAACATGCATAGGTTTTTTTTTTTAAATTTTAGGGTCAACGCTGGGCTGGGCTTAGGTATTTTACAGCATGTGAGATGCATGTGATGCGTCTGTGGCAACCATCTGACAAGTCAAATACATCTCAGCTCACCACGTCACCTAACCGTTTGTCAGACTAAGATTAACGTTGTTATAACACATGCTAACGGCGGAAGGAATAAGTTAAAACGTTGAAAAATGTAAAGGCCGATTTCAAAAAAATAATAATAAATTATAAAGACTAAATTAAAAATTGAGATAAATTATAAGAACTAAATCATTAATTTTTTTAAATAAATAGAAAATAGAAAAATATTAAAATTATGTAATGGAAAAAAGATCAAAATCTATATCAGATTGACCATACATATTGAATTTGCTGGCCTGGAAGCTCTGGGGGTAAGGGACTCCATTGGAACTGTTGGAAGCTGCTCTAAGGGATTCTTATGTTAGAAATGAGGTTATAGATGCATTCATATAAAGCTTGCTGTGTGTTCATGATACCCAGCTCAGAGATCTGCAATACACAGTCCCTTGTGATATGCTAAATAGTCACTCAATAACCCCGCCTGACCCTTAGGATTCAGCGTTTTTTACTCATCTTAGAATAGATTCAATCAAGCCAAACATTGATGAGCAATATACAGGCAAGTCAGGGCAGTTGTCCATTGATGAAGATGCCATTTCTGACTTATACGATCGATGATTTTCTTTCCTAGCTAGACAAGTTGTGCAGTTTTAAAAGTAAATGTGTCAGCATTTGCTACATGCCAATGGCTTTCCAAGCGACATACAGAAATTAGCGTTCAACTTTGTTAGCTGTATGCACCAAGAGAGATGGCAAAAACACTCTCTTAAGGATGTTTTAAGAAGGGAAAATGAAATGGTTATGAATCCATATAAAATTAATTTTTTTAATTCTCAGAACCAGGAAATTTTATACAATTTACCCTTCTCAATTTTAAAATTAACAATTGACTTTCAAGCTATTAAATTCATTCAAGTTTTAATGAAGGTTCCACGTTAAAACTAGTGTAGGAAGGTGCAAGAAGGCAAAACTATTATTAAAAAAATTAATTATTTTGTAAACAAAATTAAAGTTGCATATTAACATATTCGTATATTTATTCATATTTAATTTATTTTTTTACTTTTAGAATAAAAATTAACTTAATATTTTTTCTTGGTATTATTAGGTCATAACTTAATCAAATCTAAATTAATTTTATTTAAAAAAAATTAATTTTCTGAATAATAATTTTTCTGTGAAAATTCATTTACCAAAATGAATTCATTTTTCCTTCATTGTAAATTTCTATATATATATATATATATATATATATATTTATAAACAATAAAATGCAAAAAAAAAAAATTTCAAACACTCCATCTAATTACCCCATAGTAATTAAATTGGGGGGAGGGATTAAAAAATGTGAAGTACGACCTTTTTTAGGCTAAAAAGTATATAAGTAACATTTTTTGTGTAATTTATTAAATTTAAGTACGACCTTTTATTATGTTATAAAATTTACCAATAATTGAGTTTTATTTTTCAGCCTAAATTGCTTGTATGATTGAATTTGCGGGCCTCGAAGATATGGAAGGAAGGGACACCATTTGATCTGCTGGATCCTGCTCTAAGAGATTCTTGTTTGAGAAATGAGGTTAATGGAGGATCCTGTTTGTCTCCTGGTTGTAGCGGATTTGGATCTGCTTATATTGAAGGTCCTCATGTTTGCTCATGTCTCTCATAAACTTAAATTTTTTTTTGAATTTTTTTTTTGGAGGAGGGAATGGATACTCATAAGAGAGAAATGAGGAACATGAATATTCTTTTAACATGAGCGGATCCATTTCCGGTTGTAGCAGGATTTGGATCCTCTGAATTAAGAAAATGTGAATTGAGCTTGAAGTATCTTATATACCTTTTATTATATTTTATTTACTTTTTTAATATTAATTTTTTGATAACAAAACTCTCCCTGAAACATCTTACTTCAGACATCATAATTCACGGTTCTCTACTTCAAAGGATCCGTGTCCGTTTGTAGCAACAACCTATTTGACTGCTCAAGGAGAGCCTACTGACAACGATAATTGTTGCAGAAACTTAATCACTTCCATGGTTTTTCTACCTTCAATTGACATCGAAATAAACAATTCAGAATGTAAGATATTAAAATTAGTAATGGAAGAAAGATCAGAATCTAGAACAAATTGATTATATATGATTGAATTTGCTGGCCTCGAAGCTCTGGAGGGAAGGGACTCCACTCTAATGGCTTTTGACATTGTTGCTTTAGTTTAAAAAACGAAAAACCTTGACATTGCGCCGCAAATATTATTAACTCATATGCTTAATAATTTTTTTTAAGGAAACGCGGACCCTTATAGTCCGCGTCACCTTGTTCAACTTCCAGGGAATGGGACGAATGTAACGGAGGGGAAGAAACATTAAGGGGATCATTTTATATGTAATATATATAATATAATATAATATAATATAATATAATATATTTTATATAATAAATATTATATTTTTTATATTATATAAAATAAATATATTATATTATATTTTTTACATATAATATATTATTTAATTTTTAATATAAAATATTAAAATATAATTAATAATAATAAATTTTGTAAATTATAATTTTATTAATAAGATTATATTTTTAATTATAATTTAATTCTTTTCAAGTGATTTACATGAAAAAAAATTTTGTCTCATTAAAAATTTTATAAAATAAAATATTATTAATTTGCTTGAATGACTAAACAATATGTAATTACACAAATTTTTCAGATGGATGGCGATACACAGCTTCATGCGATGACGCTGTTTGCTTTCCGACGCTCAGTTGCTTTCCGACGCTCAGTTGCTTTCACTGCATCCATGTTATTGAACTTGAACCCTTACACCGCTTCATGTCAACTCTTTTATTCCACGCAAATTTCCTTTGCTTGTTAGGACCCAATTCATCAATGAGGGAACAATAATTAACGTACTCAAATATCTCAAACTCTAGGCAGTCTATTTTGTTTCTTTTATTTTATTGAAAATTGTAAAATACCAGTAAGTGTGTCATACAATTTTACCATGTCAACTATGAAAAAAAAAAAACTCACCAGCGCATGTAGTGGCAGACTTGACCATCATTTCTCTGGGAAAGAGTTTTTCCAAATAGTTGGCTTATTAGACCTAATTCAATAATAATAATAATAATAATACTAAAAAAAGATGGATATTTTTTTAAAAAAATTTATTGAGCAAATATTTTGGGACATTTTTTACTGTGTTTAGTACACATAAATCATTTTTATAGGAGTAAATATGAGAATAAAAATAAAAATATAATAGAAATTTAGAATCTTAAATTAATAAGATTTTTAATGAGACAAATTTTTTTTTCATACAAATCACTTGAAAAGAATTAAATATAATTAAAAATATAATCTTATTAATAAAATCATAATTTATAAAATTTATAAAATTTATTATTATTAATTATATTTTAATATTTTATATTAAAAAATATTCGGGAAACAAATAGGAAATGCAAGGCTTGACTTGCTCGCCTCAATTTCATTGACTTCGTCAAGGTTCTTCGTCATGTATCAATCCCTTCTCTGCCATTAAGCGGTGACTTCTCCCAAAATTACGTTTTACACGAAACAAAATTTTATTATTTTTACACAAACGTAATTTTGTATGATATATCCAGGTGGGCACTCTATCTTCTTCCCCAGATATTCACACACTTGCCATTAAAATACACAATAAAAACCCACAAGCTATAAAACCATTGCCTTATCTCAAACACTAACACTTCCTTCACCATTACCAAGACCAGGATTATGGCTTCCCACAAACTTTTCTTACTATTCTTCTTTATTACCTTCCTCTATTCTGCTACCACTGAAGCACAGCCTACTTATCTTTACAACTACTGCTCTACCAGCAACTTCACTGCCAATAGTGCCTTCCAACAGGGCCGAGCCAACCTCCTCATTTCCTTAGCTTCCAACAACACCGAGTTCTACAACACCACCGTCGCCAATGACGGCGACACCGTATACGGCCTCTTCATGTGCCGGGGTGACGTTAGCCTCCAGATCTGCCACCAATGCGTCGTTGACGCAGCCGCGAAATTAGTCATCAATTGCTCCTTATCGAAGGAGGCCATAATCTGGCACGATGAGTGCTTGCTTCGCTATTCCGATCGTTCTTTCTTCTCCACTGTCAACACAAGCCCTAGCATCAGCCTCTGGAGCACGGCCAATGTCTCCAACCAGGCAAGCTTTATGCGTTTATTGTTCAATACCATTAACGAGACGGCAGATAAGGCGGCGAAACCCACTTTGGGGGAAAAGAAGTTTGCGACGAAAGAAGCGAATATTTCAGAGTTTCATACTCTATATTGTCTTGCTCAGTGCACGCCGGACCTTTCACCGGAAGATTGCAGAAGGTGTCTGAGTGGTGTGATTGGGGACTTTCCATGGTGCTGTGAGGGAAAGCAAGGAGGAAGAGTTCTATATCCCAGCTGTAACATTCGCTATGAATTGTACCCTTTCTATAACACGGAAGCTCCAGCACCAACCACTACGCCAACTATAATTGTTCCTTCCCAAGGTATTGTTCCTCCTGCAAATCCTGCTGGCTCCGAAGGTAAGTTTTAATATACTTCCTTCCATAAAAAATATAAAAAATATAAGTAACTTTTAATATATTCACACTTTTTTAAAAAATTTAATTATATTCTTAAATTTTTAAAATATTATTATATTTTTTTAATTTTATTTTTGTAATCAATACGACATATGTCATTAAATGAAAGATTTTTAACATAATTGTTATTATTAAATAAAAGATATTATGAAAAAAAATAATTATTGTTAAGTAACTTATGTTTGGGATCAAAATTTTTTTTTTCAAGTGACTTATATTTTGGATTGGAAGGAGTATATGCTTTAAGATTTTGTTTTAATATATCAAAGTAAATCTAATAATGAGGAGATCATATTGATTTTGGCAGTAAAATAAATTTCAAAACATGGGAAAATTAGAAAATGAAAGCAGAGGATCACTCAATTCTTTGTATTACAAATGAGGACGCGGATAAGTTCCCAAAACTGACTTGCTAAAAGTCTTCTAAAGAGTATGGTAATTCTATATAGTATACGAAGGGCACGCACAACGCATTAATGATCCACATATTAATTCAGAACTATCCTTCCGTGTCCATTTAATTTTAAAAAAAATTGAGACAGGTGATTTCAATATAGGATAAATTATTATTTTAATCATATTATGCCGCGGATTTAATTTTTAGAAATATATTAATTTAAGATTAAATTAATGTCATTATACTTTTTATAAATTAAATTGATTATAATAAATTTTTAAAAATTAAGTTCGTATTATTAAAACTTTTCAGTCCAATTCTTTTTTCTTTGCTGCTTCGTGCTGCTCAGTTCTACTTTTTTTTTTAATAAAAAAACTTGGCCCTCTTCTTTGGAGGGCTGAGATTTTGACATCCTCAGAATAGCACACACAGTAGCACGAGAAAAGCATTAGAGAAACCAAACTCTTATAAATTACACTTAAAAGTTGCATACTATTCTTCTCGTCAATGACATGTGAGGGACACATGGAAACTTCTCATGTTTATACAGGAAAAGGAAGAGACCAATCACCAAGGACAATTGTGGTGGTTGTGGTTTCCACCGTTGTTGCGGGGATACTTTTTTGTTTCGCCTATTGCTTTGTACGGAATAAAATGAGGAAGAGTTACGAGGCTACTCTCAGAAAAAACTACTGTACGTAATTTTCATTCTATTACTCTTTACTCACACTTCTCTTTATTATTTTTAATCCGTCTTTATAAAATAGTAATTAATCAAAATTATTTAAAAAAATTATACTTATCTATATTTGTTATTACTTACAAATTTTAATGTTCTCTTAATTTATGAACAGTTGCAATTGACCCTGATGTATTTGCTAGCACCATTGCTATTACTATCTACTCTCTATATGAGATATTAAATTTATATTGCATGCACTTTTAGTTATTTTAATTTTATTAAAATTTCAGTGTCGTCATCCTAATTCAAAAGAAAAAAAAAAGAATTATCAGCATTTCATTTTCTAAGAAGTGTTAACATTGTCCTTCTATAACTAATTGTCAACTACTTAACAAGAAATGCTGATATAAACATTTCTTCGACATCGTGCAACACTGCATGACTTGTCTTTTGTCATGTAAGATATCAAAAGTGCCATAAAAAGAATGTGCCCTACAAGCATCACCTCTCCCTTCTCCATTAAATTGGAACACAAGCAGTGGGGTATTAGTCAAAACTTCAAAACCATCATTATTTCTGGTGAGAAAATCTTCATCGGCCAACATCCATAGTAATGGAAAAATCAGAGTCCGAAAGATTTCCCTGAAATATCAAAAGAGAAACTCTCAGTTAGGAATTAATTAAAAGGGAGAAAAGCCAATACTTTTAGCATACTTTAATTTTTGTATATTTGTCTAGTTGGAAATGAAAGCACAACTTTAGAGTCATTGCAATTCAGTTTGGCTACAATTGAAGCTGCAACAAAAAAGTTTTCACACGAGAATAGTATAGGCAAAGGTGGTTTTGGAGAAGTTTACAAGGTAACAAATGTTGTCAAAGTAATGTTTTATTGCATATAATTTCCCTTTTTAATCCAATCAATTATGATTTTAGGGTGTTCTTTCTAATGGGCAAGAAATTGCTGTAAAGAGACTCTCAAAAAGTTCTGGGCAAGGTGCTGTGGAATTCAAGAATGAAGTTTTATTAATAGCCAAACTTCAGCACAGAAATTTGGTGGCACTGTTAGGATTTTGCTTAGAAGAGCAAGAGAAAATGCTTGTTTATGAATATGTTCCCAACAGAAGCCTTGATTACTTTCTATTTGGTTTGGCTCTTCTAAACTCATTTTAAGTTCTAATTGAAAGTTATAGTTCATATATTTCATGCATGTTATTATTTATTTGGTACCTTCTATAATTCACTTGACTTAATTGCTTAAAGATTATAATTGTTTATTTTCTCACTTCAATGCTCATGACAAATTCATGTATAGGTTCCCAAAAAAGCAGAGCATTAAGTTGGTTGGAGCGTTGTAAAATTATAGGAGGAATTGCTCGAGGAATTCTTTATCTTCATGAATATTCTCGTCTCAAAATAATACATCGTGATCTCAAACCTAGCAATATTTTGTTAGATGACGAAATGAATTCAAAAATTTCAGATTTTGGCATGGCTAGGATGGTTGCTATCAATGAAACTGAAGGAAGTACAAATAGAATTGTTGGAACATAGTATGTTATAATTCTTTTTTCTTAAATTTTCTTTCTTTAGCCTTTACATCTATCTTGATATGGGTGAATTAAAAAAATAAGTTGTTGCCTAATGGAATGTGAATAATGCATGACATAGAAAAGTTTGCCTTTCAACTAATCATTTTAATTGTCCAAAATGTTCTTGTTATCTATTGGATAAAATTTTATCACTGATATCGCTTTCCTTTCTCTTTTTTAGTGGTTATATGTCTCCAGAATATGCAATGTTTGGACAATATTCTGAGAAATCAGATGTTTTTAGTTTTGGAGTGATGGTTTTAGAAATTGTTAGTGGAAAAAAGAATACAAGTCATCATGAATCACAATATGTTGATGGCCTCTTAAGCTATGTAAGTTATTATAATTTGTTTCTCTCATTAATATTTCTTATTTAAACATCTCAATCTTTAAATTGAAGAAAGATTATATTTAATAATATTGTATAAGATAATTAGAAGGGTAATGGTTGAAATAATTAATTTTACTTAATTGTTGCAGGCTTGGAAGCAATGGAGGGATGAAAATTTGCTAGAGATACTGGATTCAAATCTAAAAGAATTTAGATCATATAATGAAGTTATTAAGTGCATCCAGATTGGTTTGTTATGTGTTCAAGAAAATCCAGATGCTAGGCCTTCCATGGCTACAGTTGTTTCGTATCTTGGCAATGATCTAATTCAATTGCCATCTCCACAGGAACCAGCATTCTTTATGCATGGTCAACTGGAGCCTACCATTAGAGAGAGAGAATCAGGTTCTGATCAATATACCAATAATTCCAAATCATGCTCTATCAATGAAATTTCTGTAAGTGAATTCTTTCCTCGGTAGTACAAGGCTTGTATTTATTAGTTTTATTGTCAAACTATTTGTACAATAACAACTTGGAAAAACTTTCAGTGATAGAGACGAGATATTTTTTTTTTTGGATGCACCTTTCTCCCGTTTAATTCATTAAGACCCTTTAATGAATTTTCTTTTCTGCTTTGTTGCAATCGTTTAAGCATTCGCTGCACCGAAGCATATTGCTCAAAAATGGTTTGTCTAATTGTATAAGAGTGACGCATCTCTAGATTCCTCGACAGAAACGTCATTGATGATGATATTACATGGCACCTTGTTTAACTCAAAATGTTCATATCATGCATTCCGCAACAGACTCTATAAACTCGATTCTAGAAATTCTACATGGATATATGTCTAAACTTTGTATTGACAATACCAAATAATTTTCTTTTCCTCACCTTAATTTTTATAGTTTTTATTTTTATTTTTACTTTTTTTTTGGGTCATCCAATTTTGATAGCTTTTCACACGCCAGAAACACCATACGATTTGGGCATTGATTTACTTCACTTTATCTGACGCAGCATAGCACGTGTTTTATTGGAAGAACACATTTGCACAATTGCAAAACCCAACAAGAACAAAATAAGAGTGAAATATTGCTTTATTCATAAGTAACTCGAAATAATATGATAGGATATTTATAGAAAAATTTAATTAACTCTAATAAATAAACAAATAACTTCTGATTAAAATGGAATAAAATATATGCCATAAAATATGAAACAAATATCTCAAAATAAGAAAATAACTAAAAACGGTTCCAAAGTATGCAAAAATGAAAGATTTTGGACTACAAAATGATCTTAATTGGATAAACTCAGGTTACCATAATGACAAGCTCAAAATGAACTTTCCAAATATGTATAATAACAACCAAAACACCTCCTGAATGAAAAGTTAAACCATTTGAAGATCAACCTATTATTAGGCCTTATGGGCCGTACATTTAGACTCCTGATAGTCAGCCTTGTCCATGAAATCATGAGCTAGATGCTCTGTGTCATTATTTACGAACCAATGGTGTAAAAAGAAAGATCCATAGACTTGTCTTTGCAATATTCCACATTCGCATGAAGTGATTACTGCAAGTCACGTTAAAATCGTTGTGGAGGGAATCTAAGATTAAAAAAGATTGCTATTCAAAATGCTAAAGCACCAATAAGATAATTATGGATGAGATGTTGATGGCTAAATTTCCCCCCGTCAATGAGATGTTGATAATTTATTGAACTAACTTGTGGAAAGAAAGATATATATGAAATTTTGTATATACAAGAAATTTTCTGCATTTGTCTGTCCTGTAATCTTTGCACGTTATAGTTATTTTTATCCTATTTTATATCTAAGTGGGAGATAAACATGATTTACATAGAAAATAGTTGCCCTCAAATTTTCTCTTTTGAAATTAATATATTAAAACTCTAGCTCCAATTAATGTCAAAATCTTCGCCACCTTGATTAGATGTGTTAGAAACTTCTACTTCAAGGAGATTTTACATAACTTAACCAAACATTCTTAGGTTGACTATTGAAGCAAAACCCCTGCTCTTTCCTTGCTTCATAATTCAAACGGATTATTTAAGTAACTGAGGATCTGCTCGTGGCATCAAGGAACCTATTTTACCTCACAATCGCTAGGTAACAGAAATGGCTTTCCTTCACGAATTCTATGCAAGGCCTTTCCGCTTCTCTTCCACCCTGTAAGCCTTTTGATTGCCAGAACCGATAGAGAGTAATAGTAGTCTGCAAATAGCAATCGAAAATCTACCCAATTGCTGCGATAGGAAGCAGGGTGGAAGAGTTCTTACTCTCGGTTACTATATCAGGTACCAAGTGTACCCTATTTTTCAGTGACAACAAAACTAATCTCTTTGAATAAAATGACCAGTGATGGATGAGATGATATGATAAATGTCCGATTCATCAATTAGCAAATATGTTTTCTTTTGCGCTTATTCTTGTTTATTCGGGTAAAAGCAAGATCTCTGCTGGGACAATTATTGCTATAGTTTTTCCAACTGTGATATTCATATTGCTTGTCTTTATTCCTGAACATACTGGTATGCTAATTATCAGTGTTCTGTTTTGGATAAGACTGCAGTTTTAACATAAATGGAAGTAAGGAAGTGTCCTTGGATGAATAACATCACAAATTCACAAGGAACTAATTCTATTTATGTACCATTCAAATCTTTAGCTATGTACTAAACAGAGTGCATAAGAAGGTTTTGGGTAGTTGGTTGACTCTGTTTTGTTATATAGTTGAGATCTTAAGTGCAAAATCCTTTCAATTTGATTTAGATATCACTAAACCAGCCACAAACAACTTCTGTTTGACAACAAATTAGTTGAAGGGGGACTTCATGAGGTTTACAAGGTATACAACATCAATTTCGATTTTAGAAAATTGAATAACTCTTAGGGTCCCAGAAATTTTTGTTTTGAAGATGGTTAATTTTCATTAGTTGGTTAATTTTGCTTTCACGGTATACTCCCTGGTAAATAAGAAATAGCGTGATCAAGTGACTCCAAACAAAGTCCTTGAATGAAGAAGAAAAGATACTCATCATTGAATTTGTGCCCAACAAAAGCCTTCACCATTTTCTGTTTGGTAAGATTTGCAAAAATTTTTCTTCATTTAGATGCACTTAAAATTAACCTGTCATAATTTATTTATTAAACAATTGGTTTGAATGAAGTCACTTCTGCTGGATATAAATCTAATTTCTTATCTTAGCTTTTCTTATCTTATACTTAAGGTTGACAATATGGCGTTTGGAAGAAGAGGTAAATTGTAATGCTCAAATTGTTTCAAGATTATCAAAGGACTTGCAAGGAGGACCTTTTATCATTACAAAAATTCTCTATCATGATCTCAGTAATGTAGCGCTAGATGAAGATTTAAATCCCAAAATTTCAAATTTGGGCGTGATTAAGATTTTTGGAATTAATCAAACTTAGTCAAACACAAATAGAGTCATTGGTACCTAGCATGTTCTTGAAATCAACTTTTCAATACCAATTGCTTTATGTTATAATTCATAATGGATAAAATAAAAGAGGTCATTTATCATGTAATGTATGTTGTTTATACAATGGCTACATGTGTCTACCAAATATACAATACATGGACAAATTTTGATTAAATTTGAAGTGTATAATTTTGGTGTCTTAATTATATGGATCAGTATTGCAAGAAGAATACATGTTTCTATTTATCAGGTTATGTGAAAGACCTACCAAGCTATGTAAGTTGATACCAAAATAAACAACTCAAAATGCGAAAGTATATTAAGGAAGAGAGATCAACAATTTGAACAAATTGATTATATGATTGATTTTGCAGGTCTCGAAGATTTGGAAGGAAGGGACACCACTTGATCTGCGACAAATATAAGCCTAGCCTGGAAATGAAAATTGGAAAGGAAGAGAAAGAAAATTTTTAAATTATGTAATGGAAAAAAGATTGAAATCTATAACAGATTGACTATATATTATTGAATTTGCTGACCTGGAAGCTCTGGAGGGAAGGGACTCCACTGGAACTGTTGGATGCTACTCTAAAGGATTCTTATTCAAGAAGTGAGGTTATAGATTATAGAAGATCTTGTCGACAAGATTTTAGTCTATCTACAAGGTTTTCAGTTTTACAGTTTTAACTGAGATTGGTAATTTTATTATTAAAAGCACCTATTCACCCCCCCTTCTAGGTGCATTCTTCAATTGGTATCAGAGCATGTCTCACTGATTTTAGTGCTTAACCGCCTAGAGAAAAGATCTTTTGTTTCTGCAGATAAATGAGTCAACAACCGCTTGAAGGATCTTACTTTCTTGAAGGATTCTTAACTGTCAGACCTCCATACTTCAATAGAAATCACTACACTCACTGGAAAGCAAGAATGAAAATCTACATTCAATCGACAGACTACCAAGTGTGGGAAATCATGGAGAAGGGTCCAAAATTCCCTTCAAAGAAAGATGAAAAAGGGGAGGTCATCGATAAACCTAGAGATGAGTGGTTAGAGGATGATATCAAGATGGTAGAAAGCAACGCTAGAGCAATCAACATTTTATACTGTGCTGTAAGTGGTCAGGAGTACGATAAAATTTCCAGCTGCGACACAGCACAAGAAATGTGGAAGAAGCTTGAAATGACGCACGAAGGGACATTAAAAGTCAAGGAAAGTAAGATGAACATGCTGGTCTATGAATATGAACTATTTCATATGAAGGAAAACGAGAACATTGAAGA
The DNA here is from genome assembly GCA_026724425.1 of Erythrophleum ivorense. Classification (NCBI taxonomy): domain Eukaryota; kingdom Viridiplantae; phylum Streptophyta; class Magnoliopsida; order Fabales; family Fabaceae; genus Erythrophleum; species Erythrophleum ivorense. The sequence goes on along the minus strand of JAIUCV010000200.1, from coordinate 809,881 downwards.
AATGTTCAACAGATTTGCTAAGATTGTGGGAGATCTGAAGGCTCTTAGAAAAACATACTCAAATATGGAGAAAAACTCTAAAGTCTTAAGATGTCTTCCTCCCATATGGCAATCAAAGGTAAACAATCTAGAAAGTCAAAATATTGCCGCAATGCCACCTGATGAACTACTGGGTCATCTCATTGCCTATGAAAGAAATCATTTAAAAAGGCATGAGTTGGAGCAAAAACGAAAAGCTCGTACTTTGCAAGTTATGACAAAAGAAGAACAAGCTATGGAAGAAGAAGGAGAAATTGACGCACAAGATATAGCATTCTTCTCAAAGAAACTAGAAAATTATGCTAGGAGAAAAAGGTTTATGGGAAAACTCAGAGGTACTTCCTCAAACAATACTATAAGACGTGACGAGGCCACCAAAAATATGATTACTTGCTATGAATGTGGCAGAAATGGTCATATCAGACTAGAATGCCCATTCATAAGAAGAAAATCAACCAAACCATATGTCAGGAGAAAGGCTATGGCTGCTTGGAGCAATGACGAAGAAGAAGAAGGAGTTGAAATAGAGCAAGAACTTGTAAACATGTGTTTTATGGCCATTGAAGAAACTGAGGTAACATCTGAAATAGAAATTTCTGACTTACAAAATGATTTTAATAATCTTCTATAGACTTTGAAAAATTATTTACAAAATATGAGAACCTTATTCAAATCAATTCTAATCTAAAAGAGAACTCAAGAAAAATGGAAGCAGAATTAGATACTGCTGTAAAAGAAATAGATAGATTGAGAACTCAAGAAAAATCCTTAGAAAAGGATTTAGCTAATTTTGTAAAAGGGGAAGAAAATCTAAAAATATTGTTAGGACAACAGAAGTGCATGTTTAATAGGAGGGCTATGATAAAAGAAAAAGTGTTAAACTATACAAGAATTTCTTTGTTAAAGAAAGTAACAGCTTACTATCTACAGTCACATGCCCTTATTGTAATAGATTCGGCCATGCTTGTCATAAGTGTAAAAACAAATTTGGAAGACTAGTTTGGGTCCCTAAGAATACTGACTCTACAAAAGAAATTCTCTCTAACCATAACGGACCCAAGAAAAATTGGGTACCTAAGAAAAACTGATTTAACATGCAGGTATATCTCAAAGGAAAACTATTAAGGAATGACTGGTTCCTAGACAGCGGCTGTTCATGACACATGACAGGGGATTATTCTAAATTCCTATCATTTACTCACAAAGATAGTGGTTCTGTTACCTTTGGAGATGGAGGTAAAGGCAAAATTATAGGTTTTGGAAAAATAAGTCTGAATGAAAATTGCTGCATTGATAATGTGTGTCTTGTTGTAGGTCTCAAACATAATCTGCTTAGTATTAGTCAACTATGTGACAAAGGGTATAAAGTTGAGTTTAAATTAGTTCATTGCATCGTGTCTGATAATGATAACAAAGATCTATTTGTTGGACAAAGGTTTGAAAACATCTATGTTCTTACCTCTAAAGATGCTATATCTAAGAACATAACGTGTCTTTCATCCATTTGCAATGATCCCTGGACTTGGCATAAGAAACTTGGACATGCAAGCATACATGTGATTTCTAAACTGTCAAAACTTAATCTTGTGAAGGGACTTCCTAAACTGGATTTTCAAAAAGATCATGTATGCGATGCATTCCAATTAGGCAAACAAACCAAATCTTCTTTCAAATCTAAGGAATTTGTTTCTACATCAAGGCCACTTCAATTATTGCACATGGATCTCTTTGGTCCCACACAAACTCGAAGCTTTGGAGGTAAAAGTTATGCATTTGTTATCATTGATGTTTACTCTAGATTTACATGGGTTTCATTTCTAGCTCATAAGGTGAAGCTTTTAAGATCTTTAAGGTTTTTTACAAAAGGGTTCAAAGAGAGCAAGGGTATTTAATCTCTAGTATTAGAAGTGATCATGGTGGAGAATTTAAGAATAAACTATTTGAAAATTTCTGCAATGAACATGGTTTTACTCATAATTTTTCTGCTCTAAGAACTCCACAACAAAATGGAGTTGTTGAAAGGAAAAATCGTACTTTGCAAGATATGACTAGAACCATGTTGATTGACAATGATCTTCCTAAATACTTTTGGGCTGAAGCCATAAATACTGCTTGTTATATCTTGAATCGATGTCTCATTAGATTCATTCTTAAGAAAACTCCATATGAACTGTGGAAAGGAAGAAAACCCAACATAGGCTATTTTCATACGTTTGGATGCAAATGCTTTATATATAATAATGGTAAAGATATGTTAGGAAAATTTGATGCTAGAAGTGATGAAAGAATCTTCCTAGGATATTCAATAACTAGCAAGGCATATAGGGTATTCAACAAAAGAACAGTGGTAGTTGAAGAATCCATTCATGTAGTATTTGATGACTCTAACCTCCCTTTGAAGAAAACCTCAATTTAGATGATGAGGAAAATGCAGACTGTCTGAACAAATCTTAGAATGTAAAACAGGAAGAAAAGACTAATAAAAATGAAGAAGAAAAGAAAGACAAAGAAGTTGAAGAAATGTCCAGTCAAAGATCTTGTCAACAAGATCCTATACCTTGTCAACAAGATGTATACAGGAAAGGAGAAACTTGAAATCTTCATAAAACTGTAAACACTAATCCACCCAGTGCAGATTTGAAGCTTCCTCAAGAATGGAGACACTCCTCATCATATCCTATGCAGTTCATAATTGGAAATCCCAATGAAGGTCTTAGAACAAGAGCTTCGTTCAAACAGAACAACTTGGCTCTTCTCTCTCAAATAGAACCCAAAACTATAGAAGAGGCCTTGAAGGATGAAGACTGGATAGCTGCAATGGAAGAAGAACTCAACCAGTTTAAAAGGAATGAAGTATGGAATTTGGTAGAACCTCCTGAAAATGCCTCAGTGATAGGAACAAGATGGGCATTCCGAAACAAACTCAATGAATAAGGAAATGTCATAAGAAACAAAGCTAGACTTGTGGCCCAAGGATACTCTTAAATGGAAGGTATTGACTTTGATGAAACTTAGGCTCCAGTTGCAAGACTTGAATCCATACGCATGTTACTTGCCTATGCTTCATTTATGAATTTCAAATTATTTCAAATGGATGTTAAAAGTGCTTTCTTGAATGTATTTATTCATGAAGAAGTTTTTGTCAAACAACCTCCTGGCTTTGAGGATAAAAATTTGCTTAATCATGTTTACAAACTTTCAAAAGCTCTTTATGGGTTAAAGCAAGCTCCTAGAGCTTGGTATGAAAGATTGAGCAATTTTTTACTTCAAAATGGGTTTATTAGAGGTAAAATAGACACTACTCTTTTTATTAGAAAGCATGATAATGATTCATTACTTGTTCAAATTTATGTGGATGATATTATATTCGGTAGTCCTAATGAACTTCTCTGTCAAGAATTCTCTAAGCTTATGCAAGGAGAATTTGAAATGAGTATGATGGGAGAAATGAACTTCTTCCTTGGTCTGCAAATCAAGCAAACAAGGGAAGAAAACTTTATCAATCAAACTAAATACACCAAGGAGTTAATCAAGAAATATGGCTTTGAAAATGCAAAAGCCATGGGTACGCCAATGTGTCCATCATCAAACCTCGACAAAGATGAAAAAGGTAAAGATGTTGATCAAAAATTATATAGAGGTATGATTGGATCTTTACTTTATCTCATTGCTAGTAGACCAGATATTATTTTTAGTGTATGTAAATGTGCCAAATTTCAATCCAATCCTAAAGAATCCCACTATATTGCTGTAAAAAGAATTTTTAGATACTTGGTAGGAACATAAGACCTTGGTTTGTGGTACCCAAGATCTAACGGATTTGAACTAGTGGCATATGCAGATGCTGACTTTGCAGGTGATAAACTTGACCGAAAAAGCACCACAGGTACTTGTCCATTCCTAGGAACTACCTTGGTATCCTGGTTCAGCAAGAAATAGAGCTCAGTCGCTTTATCAACTGCCGAAGTTGAATATATGGCAGTAGGAAGCTGTTGCTCTCAGCTCCTATGGATGAAGCAATAACTAGAGGATTTTTCACTTTCATACAAGTAAATCCTAATATTCTGTGACAATACCAGTGCCATCTGCCTCACCAAAAATCTAGTACATCACTCTCGAACCAAGCATATTGAAGTTAAACATCACTTCATTAGAGATCATGTACAACAAGGAGATGTCGAGGTAAAATACATACAAACTGACTTGCAACTTGCTGATATTTTTACAAAACCTCTACTAGAAACTAGGTTTTCTACATTAAGATCTAACTTGGGCATGATTAGCAATGATTAATCTCTATATGGTTGTTTATCCTGTATTTTTTTTTTCAAAAACTTTGTCGACAAGATCTCTGAGGCCATAAAAAGTCAAATAAACATTGACCATAAGGTTACGTGCCAAAAATACTGTATCGTCTTCTCTTCCAATCAAACTGTGGCGTATGGTCTGTATGTTCAAATCACAGTTTCTTTCTTCTGCAAACTTATGAAAAGTAGTGCGTAAGGCACAGTGTCAGAAAATCTAACCTTCTCTCTCCTCACATTAATTGCTGACATGATGGAATAGTTTCTTCCGTGCACACCTCCTCTTATATCAATGCCTCTTCAGTCACTCTATTCTTTCGTCCTTCAATTTTCTTAAACTCTAGCAGAATACGACAGTGTCTTCCTCATTCGGCGTCTCAAAATGCCTCACACAAAGATGGTTGCCTGCAAATCTCTGGTGACACAAAGCATTCTTATCTCCGATTCTGCATCCGGTCCATCTTCAGTGGTGAATGCTCCCTAACAACCACCCTCATCTCCAGTATCCACTTATTCCCGCCACTCCAAAAGGGTTATTCGTATAAAATCCTCCAAATCTAAACCCATAAAACAACCTTCCTCCCAGCCATCCCCATCTCATATATCTCCCAATGACCCTACCCCTACTTCGTCCTCTCAGCCTTCCCCATCAGAAACCTCGGGTGCTCGTCGCTCCAAAAGAACCCTAAGACCTTGTTCTTCGGCGAAAGGAAAGAATTGGCCCAAAAATATATATAGGCCATGACAGTAAGGATTCTTTCAACAGTATACTTGTGTCCAAGATGATGTTATAGAAGGTTGTGAAAGATTCATAATTATAAAATAGTAGAACCATCCATAACTCACATCACTAAAAAACTGAAAAAAATTCTGAGTGTTACATGGCTTTTCTTTGTTAGCCTTTGTTAATGCATGACAATAAAGAGAAAAGCAACTATCAGATGCATCAATTATTACCATCTGTCGCAGGTGGTTGGTACCCCGCAAGAACCAACGCCAAGAAGTATGGTGGAATGTTTAATATGTTGCTTTTTTGCTTAGAATTTCATAGGGGTGGGGATAAGGCATTTTTGGTACTTGATGTGGGCTACACTCAAATCAAATTTGTAACACCAAATTTTGACTCATATCACTTACAATAATTTATTTAAGTTTACCAGGGCTAGCCCCCCAAAAGAACCAAGGTCAATTAGAGCTGAACTGATTCTAACTTAAAACTCACTATTTGGATGTTCTTCTAGTCAGGCTTATAGGGCCTAAATGGACTTGGACTAGTGAGCCCATATTTACTGTTCTAGATCTGGGCCATTTTCTCAAATTTAGTTTGATAAAAGAATCCTCGCTTGTCCCCTTTCAAAATCCCTGCAGTGGCTGTGTTTCAAAGCAAAAGGCAAAGGCATACGTTTCAAATTTTGAGGAAGTTTGAGTAGCACTCGGCTGTAGCGTTTGTGCCAGGCCTTGTCAGCCCATTAATGGTCCGGTAATTCATGGCCTGGCCTATGTTATCCTAGGCCCATTAGGTTTCTTGTAATATGTTTTTATATGGTACGTCTTATAGTCAATACATATATATAACACACGAATAGGGAAATCAGTGCGTATATACAGAAATGTAAAACCTACGTATGCAGATAGAAACTCAAAATAACTCGGTCTACTTTTTCCTTATCAGAAATTCAAAGAGGTCATTGACTTCACATGATTATACCCCACGCACAACTCTGGTCTACTACTCAAAGAGTTAACTAAGTTTACCATCATTTTGAAATAATTGAAGGGTTAGAAAGTTTGGTTTTTTTAAAAAGTGGAGTTTTTTATTATTAGATTTTATTAAAATTTTATAAAAAATATTTTTTAATTATTATATACACATATCTTCAGGTAATTTAATAGTTCAAAAACTCAACCTCTTCAAAAGTCAAACATTTTATAAAAGAAATCTATAATTGAATGCAGTTTATAAATTTATCACAGGACTGGACATAGCAGAAGAAGGAAAAGGAAAACTCATCCCTTCTCTATCACTAAGTAATTATAGATTATGAAATTATTTTATAAATAAAACTATAATTAGATATATGATGACCTTATAAAGAAATATAAACCATTAGTACTATTTAAAAAAATAAATCAGAATTAATACAATCTCATAGCGATGTCAGAATATATTTACCATGCTAGCCCTCACGTAGACTGACACACCCGTCAACATTTAATTATCAATTCCATGGTTATCACTTCCATCACTTTTTTGGACGTATTACACTAATTTACGATATTCTTCAGTCAATTTCTTGACTAGCACGCTCTTCGTCTCAAGTTTTGAAGTGATTATGAAAAATTGCTCTGTAGAGATGAAATTTCAACTTTCCTGTCTGGTGCGTGTAAGAAAAGGCGTAGGCCTGCAGTATAGCAGTGCTGCATTTCTTTCCCCTTCGAATCCCAACCCGATTATAGACCCTCTTGATTGCTCTCTCCGTTGCTAAATTCGGACAGTCAAAAATTATTATTTTTTTATATTTAATTTTTTTTAAAGAGAACAAAATACTGAATAAAAATAATGTTTTGATTGTTTAAATTTTAAAAAATTTAAAAAAAATTAAATATAAACAATCTAAATTTTATAAGATAGAATAATAAAATAAATTTAAGAGAGAGGATCCATTTTCATCCGAACCCTGACATGCTAATATGAAAGTCTGTGAATACTCATAATCGTAATAATTTAAAAATAAAAAAAAATCATATCAACCCGACTTAAGAATAGTCAAAAGGTTGCTTCTTGACTTGTCTCAACCATGGAGTTGACTGGGAAAAAAAAAGGGATCTGGATCCTCTGGAAAACATGAAATTTCCTCCACAATCTCATTATCTACCGGAATTTTTATACTGCAAAGGTGGAATGCAAGAGAAAAATTGTGCACAAAGATGTCTATCTTCAAATCCTCTGCAACCGATTTCATACTTCTGTCTCTCTCAGGATTAATGCTGTGCTTTTCAAGTGAAGCTGCTCCCGTTCTCATCAATCATGACTGTCCAGACGGAAACCTTTTCCAACCCAACAGCAGCTTCGAAGACAATTTGAATGTCCTCCTCTCTTCTCTTACCTTCAAAGCCTCCCTCTCCGCCAGCTTCTACCATACCACACAGGCTTCGGGAACTCAAGACACCGTCAGTGGACTTTTCTTCTGCCGCGGCACCGCCAACCGCACCGTATGCAAAGAGTGCGTGGCCGCCGCAGCCAAAGAGATAAGACGCCTGTGCCCAAACCAAAAAGAGTCCATAATCTGGTATGATATGTGTCTGCTTCGTTACTCGAACCAATCCTTCAACGACATCAACCCTTTGGTGAGCGCGTTGGAAAACAATAGCATAGATAGCGCCGAAAAGGGTCTGTTGGATAAAGTGTTGCCGAATACGTTGAATAATTTGGTCGCAATAGCTAATTCCCCGACGACAAATAGGTTCGCTACTCAAGAATTGAACCTGACGTCCTCACAAACTTTGTACTGCTCCGTGCAGTGCGTTCCTGTCTTGTCGACTTTTGAGTGTGATCTGTGTTTAAAAAACGCCATTGTATTTCTCCCAACCTGCTGTAGAGGGGATAGAAATGCATCGGTTGTGCTTCCAAGATGTAATGTTGTATATGAACTTCGCGCATACAATACAACGGCGACACCCCCTGAACCAGTAGTTCCTCCTCCTTCAGGTATATATCGACACATTATATTTACTTGTTCATACCATTTAGGTGAATGATTGATTTCAAGTTTTCGACCAAAAAATAATAATAATTGTGATGTTGTTTAGCCTTAAGCAATTTGGGAAAACTAGACATGGGTCTTTCAGAATTGAGTTCATCAATTTACGCAGAGAATAATGTATTCGCTTTAACACTTTCACCCATCACACGGAGAAGGAGTAGGAAAATTAAAGTATTAACAGAATCCCATATAAATTTCTGGGGAGGAACAGCAAATTAGTGTAATAAGTTAAAAATGAGGGACAGTGAGTGGAAAACTTTTTGGGTGTGGAAGGAGGTGTGGTCTCCAGTCAATTTTGATGGCTTAAGCGTAGAGCATTTATTTTGTCACGTGAGTTGTTGCTTGCCCCTTTGTGCTCGGCTTTTGGGCTCTTGCAAGGATTGGAGACCAAATTCCAACTTGTTTGATTCTGTTTTAATTTTAATATTTGTAAAATAGATATTTTTTAAAATAAAATTAAAAAATTAAATATTTTATTTAAATTATTATTATATAAATTATTATTTTTTATCTTTTTATAATCTTATAAAATAAAAGTTAACAAAATATGTAAAGGATATTTTGATTTTTTATTTTTAAAAATATAATTATATTTTTATGCTTTACAAAATATTTTATTAAAAATGTATTATTAAATAATTTTTTATTTTTTATTTTTAAAAACAAAAAAATGTTCTAGAAATAAAAAATTAAATAGGCTCATTTTCATGAATTCTATTTTAATAAATATAAAATTATTTTAATAAATAGAAACATTTAATTAGTTTATTTGCTTTTTATTGCTTAATCAATTTTTTTCCTTTTAAAAAGAAGGTTTAAGATTTGAAGTTTCTGAAGGTTTGATTTAAAGTCTTAGAAGTTTGAGATTTAAGATCGAGAATTGTAGATTGTAAATAAGAAAAGGGCGTTGGCAGTAATAGCAATACTGTATTATTGTTGAGTCTGGATTCTCAAAAAATTCTGATGTATACCCAGCATATTATATCATCGACATATTATCTAATAAAATATAGTTAACTCATATAATTGAGCTTTACATAATACCTCATTTATGCGATAATATTATAATATATAATAGAATGTGAGACTACTGTAGCACTAATATATAAATAGGATGCTGTGAACCTAATTTTGTGATTTGGTTATATTTTATTCAATAGTCAATAGATGACGTAGTTTATTAGACATAGCTAAGAATTTCTTTTAGATTCTCTAGAATTTCCTTATAAAATTTGCAGAGAGAATAAATAAAAAAGAAAGTAGAGGGAAAAAAAAATCTCATACATATTTCATTTTGTATCATCCTCTCTCTCCAGACTGTACAAAAATTTTATAATAAAGAATTGTAGAAATTCCTTACACTTGTTTTCCCCATCATACCTGCTATGTTATACGAAGCCTAACCCTGATATGCTCGACCCTCTTCTCATTAATTACATCAGCACATTCGATGTGATAATCTCATCGAAAGAGAAAGTATTTAATCTGACGAAATCTATGAATGGTCATAATCATAATATGTAAAATAAATCACGTCAACTCAACTTAAGAATAGTCAATAAGTTGCTTTCTTGACTTGTCTCAACATGGATTTTTGATTTGGAAAAAAAAAATGCAAACCATGGGGCCTTTTCCATAATCTCATTATCTACCAGAAGTTTTTATACCACGAGAGTACAAAGCAAGAGAAAAATTGTTCACGAAAGATGAAATGGAGAAAAGAAGGAATGGATTGTACCTCCAAAATATAATATTGGATATGAACTTCACCCATTTACAATACAACGGCGACACCCCATGAACCGGAACTTCCTCCTTTTTCAGGTATAAATACTGACATTGTATATATTTTCTTGTTCATACCATTTAGCTGGATGATTTATTCCAAATTTTCCACCAAAATAATTGTAATAATAATTGTGATGTTGTTTAGTCTTCAGGAATTTGGGAGAACCAGATAAATTCTGCATGGGACTTTTTCAGAGTTGAGTTCATCAATTTGTGTAGAGAATAATATAATCGCCGTAGATAATTATAGAATATTGTTATTTAATAACTTCATATTAGAAATCATTTCTTAACTCATGCATGTTTGTACAAAACAATCAATCCCTACACTTGAAAGATCTCAAAATCAATCTACAACAATAATCATGTGAGTAGGTCACACTAGTCTACGTGGTCCATACCTATATACTAGCATTTTTTTAAATAATTAACTTGATTTATTTATTTCAATAAATTTAATCTATCTAATAATCTCATACTTACTTTTTGTGGCATGTTTAAGAGATGTGCATATATACATGCTCATGTTTGTGCAGGAAAAAACAATGGCCAATTAAAAAAGATTATTGTGGTTGTCGTTCCCATTGTTGCTTCGGGGATAGTCTTTTGTTTAGTGTGCTGCTTCTTACGGGTAAAAAAGAGGAAGAATCACAAGGCGGTTCTCAGAGAAAACTGTAAGTAAAGTTTACAAGGGAAGTTCTATCGATTCTAAGTTAATTAAATGGTAGAAAAGCAATAGCGTCTGCAATACTTACTTTAAACTTCGCAAATTAATTTAGTTGGAATTGAAAGCCCCGCTGTAGAGTCATTGCAATTCAGTCTGGCCACAATTGAAGCGGCTGCAAATAAGTTTTCACAAAAGAACAGAATAGGAAAGGGTGGATTTGGAGAAGTTTACAAGGTGACAAAATCAAACATACATATTTTAATTATGGTTAATTTCCCTTGTTTATCTAATGAATTATGTTTTCAGGGAATTCTTTTTGATGGACGACAAATTGCAATAAAAAAACTCTCAAGAAGTTCTGAGCAAGGTGCAATAGAATTCAAAAATGAAGTTTTATTAATAGCCAAACTTCAACACAGAAATTTAGTGACATTATTGGGATTTTGCTTAGAAGAACAAGAGAAAATACTCATTTACGAATATGTACCCAACAAGAGTCTCGATTACTTTTTATTTGGTTAGTCTCTTCTAAACCATTTTTATCAAATTTTTAATTGTAATTTATAAGTTGTTATGCATGTTTTATTTTGATGTCATCTAGTTTGCTTTAACCAATTTTTTCATGTCAATACTGCTTACACTTATCTATTTTCCCTCGTATGACTCATGAGTATTTGTATAGGTACTCAAAAGAGAAGTGCATTAAATTGGCCAACGCGGTATAAAATTATAGAAGGAATTGCTCAAGGAATCCTTTATCTTCACAAATATTCTTGTCTTAAAATAATACATCGTGATCTCAAACCTAGTAATATTTTGTTGGATAACAACATGAATCCAAAAATATCAGATTTTGGAATGGCCAAAATTGTTGGTTTTGATGAAAACCAAGGAAGTACAAAAAGAGTTGTTGGAACATTGTAAGTTATGAATTTATTTTTTTAATTTTTTGTTCACTTCTTGATTTATTTTATATGGATGAATAAAGAAAATAAGGGAGTGACCTTGTGCTTCATGAATAATGCTTGATATGCATATACCTAGCTAGTGAATTTTAAATATCTAACATGTTCTTGGTGGGTAAGATTCTGACAATATTGATTAATGTTTTTTATGCAGCGGTTATATGTCTCCCGAATATATAATGTTTGGACAATTTTCTGAAAAATCAGATGTTTTTAGTTTTGGAGTTATGGTTTTGGAAATCATTAGTGGAAAGAAGAATGCTAGTTGTTATGAAGCACAATATGTTAATGGCCTCCTAAATTATGTGAGTTTTGATAATTTCTTTCTTTCATTATATTGCTCAAACCATTATTTCTATCTTTTAAAAATATTTAACAATGTAAAAGATAATTAAGAAGTGCAATGTTTTTTATATTTAATTTAATGTAATTGTTGTAGGCTTGGAAGCAATGGAGGGATGAAAATTTGGAGATATTGGATTCAAGTATGACAGAAGTTGGTTCACAGAGTGAAGTGATTAAATGCATTCATATTGGTTTATTATGTGTTCAAGAAAATCCAGATGCGAGGCCTCCCATGAGCACAATTGTTTCATATCTTAATAATGATTCAATTGAATTGCCATTTCCTAAAGAACCAGCATTCTTCATGCATGGTCGAATGAAACCACAAATTGTTGGAGCAAAGGAATCAGGTTCTAGTCAACACATTAACAATTCCACATTATCCTCTGTCAATGAAATGTCCATGAGTAATTTCTTTCCACGCTAGCATGAGATTTACATTTTTTATTTTGGTCGTGGTGGCTTATATTTCTTTTAAATCAATCATGATATATATAGTTTTATTGTTAAAATATTTATACAACAATAACCTGATCACTTGAGAAGGGATGAGTTTCTTTAGCATGCCCTTCTCCTTAACTGTTCATTAAGATCTTTGGATATATATATATATATATATATATATATATTTTTTTTTTTTTTCTGCTTTGTTGGAATTGTTTAAGCAACAAGCATTTGCTCGTTAGAAAAAAGGACCCAAAAAATGGACTGTGCAATGGCACAAGATTCACCTTCGAATTTTGTGATAAAAACATCAATATTGATGAAGAAACATATATATCATGCATTCCACAACAACTTCCACGAAATTTGAAATTCTCATTCACGCTAATTAAGACAGGTATGTCTAAACTTTGCAGCGACAATTTCCAAACATCTCGTCGTCGTTAGCATTAACTTTGATAGTCTTTCATACACCAGAAATTTCGTAAGATTTGGACACACATTTATTTCACTTAAGTATCAACTCATAAGGGGTGTAAAAAAGGTTTTTGATGGATTTCAGATTCAAAAGTAGTTAATGCAGCTTTATCTTAAAATCCTTGTGGAAGGATCAAACCCAATATGAATTGTTGGATTAAGATTAAAGAAACTAAGATTGCTATTCGAACTATTCAGCGCCAAAAAGGTAATTATCAGGGTACTTTTTCCCAAAGTTAGATGTTGATGCTTACTTTTGAAGGGTGAAACTTGGTGGGCGTTGATTGGTGGGGAGGGGTTTATCTTATGAGTTATGATGGTATATATGTAAGTTTGGTGAAGATGATTTGACGAGGTTAAGGTATACAAATTTATTTCTATTATAGAAAATGGAATGACTCAGAATTTCTAACTAGCTGATTTTGAAGATGGCCAATTTCAGAGATGTTTAGGGTACATTTCTTGGTGGACAGAAAAAGCTGTACAAAGGCTATCAAGTAGTTTTAGATAAAGAACTGAGCAGTTTAAAAATGAGATTGTTATGATGACACAACTTCAACACAGTAAAGACTACTGGGGTTTTGCTTGGATGAACAAAAAGAGATACTCATCTATGAATTTTTGTCCAATAAAAGCCTCGACCATTCTCTGTTTGATAAGATTTCCCAAAAAAAAAGAAAAAAGTGCATTTAGGAACACTTATATAATTAACCTGTCTCAACTTCTTTTATTAAACAATTGATTTGAATGAAGTCACTTCAACTTTGCTTCTTGTTAACCGTACAAAGTCGGGAAACAGAGATAAATTGAATTAATTGGTCAAAATGTTACAAGATTAACATTAGGAATTGCATAGGAATCCTTTATCATCATGAAAGTTATCAACTTAGAATTATATATAGAGATCTCAAAACTAGTAAAGTACTGTTAAAATTTAAACCTCAAAATTTTAGATTTTGAGATGGCCATTAATTTTTTAGTGGTCACATTTTACCGTTCACTTTTGAGTAATTTAGGTGCCAAAAAAAAATCAATTGCTCTGTTTCAAATGTTGCAAGTAGAGAATTTTTTTTCTCCCATGAAAGTGGAGATTTATCTTAGACTTTAAGATGATGAAACCTCAAATGAACCATAACGTCTTCTACTTCTTTTGTTAAAATTTCACAGTAAAACCATAAACGTTTAAACAAATTGGCTGCTATGACCCCAATTTCAACGTTATCGACAAAATCTACATTGTCACAAAGTTGCCGAAAGGTAACAATTATCTACATTGTAATTGCCAAGATTTCTCAGCCTTTTGAAACTAATGCTACTTAGTGTTCTATTAAAGTTAACCTTAGCATCTCATGATGCTTATAGCATGCTCCTCATGGCACCGTTGTGTCAAATCATTTTTTTGTCTTTCTATTTGTCTCTCTCTTAACAAAGGATCCTTGTGATTAAAAGGTTCTTATATTTCATGAGTTTCATTTTCCTCTCTATGAGACAACATAGGTTTTGGGCTGGCATAAATTAATAAGGATATTTGAGAAAGAGAGAAAGGAAGAGAACAACAGGAAAGGGAATGCATGATATAAATGTTTTCAATCAAATATATCATCATTGTCATTGAGGTTTCTATCACAAAATCTAGACAGTGAAGATGAGTCTTGTGCCAGTACACAAATCATTTTTGGGGTCTGAGTATTTTAAGCGACAAGAGAAAATCTAAACCTTCAGTCCCCAAGAAGACCTCTTCATCACAAGGATCCTGTTATGATGACTCAGCAGATACCAAAGTCAGAGACCGTTAGCCACGCTGGACAAGAGTTGAGCGATCCAGAAAGTAAGGGAAATATGAAACATGTATGTAGATGGAGATGATGTTTGAAAAATACTAATGAAAGAAACAAATTATAAGAACCTACATAACTCAAGGAGCCCATCAATATATGTTGTGATTCATGACAATTAGCATTCTTCTTTCTACTAATAATTTTCAAAACTAAATATATTTAACTTTTCAGAAAATTGTCAGCAAAAATTAAATTCATTAAACACAGAATAATTTATCTGTTATTGATGCAGAAAAGTGGATCTTCAGTAATTGAATTCCACACGGAATAGCAGAATCACAATTTTGAATTCTGAATGTTTTCCAAAGCAGAAGACACTCAAAAGGAAGATGAATATTGTGTTGGAAAATTTCAAAAACACTCTTCTTTGTTCTTTCTCCTCTTTTTTCTTTTTAATGATTACTTCCATATTTTAAAAAATACAGATTAAAAAGTTGTCAGTTTGTTTCCTCTAAGACCGGCCCAATAATTTAATTACAAACCTAATAATTTAACATTGTCCACCGTTACATATTCAAGAGACACATAACTGCTTAAAAGGAAAAAAAAAAAAAATCATCAATGTTATAAACCCAAATGATACCGAAAACATTTTGAACATCTAAAATTTACCAGCTCGTTAGAACATATATTTAAAATCGTGTAAAACACCAATTCAATTTTTGTAAAATGTAAAATGCTAATAAACAGTGAATTTTTACCTTTTCCCCCTGCTATAGACATATGTTTAGAAGTAAAATATACTGTATTTCTCTGAAATTATTTTAATTAATTACAACTTTATTACGCAAAGTACAAAACCATTTAAGCTTTACATTTTTTCTTTTCCATTTGTTTCTGAGGATTGGATCGTTAAAATCATATTCAGTCTTATGTTGGAAAATGAATGTTCATAATTTAAAAAAAAGTTCAAATTGGAAGAAAGAAAAATCGCTAGTATTAGTTCTGGAAAATAAAGGAAGGTTGACTAAAGTCGTCTTGCCTTGCGGATGACGGATCAGTATGATTGATGAAACAAACAAAGAATTTTCCCTTTTTCTTATCACCACCATATTGTTAATGAAAAATTTTATTGCGTATTATAGCTGGCCACTCTCATATTAATAGATTCACTGATCTGATTTTGCATTAGGATTTGTTCAAAAATTATTCATGTGCTGAGTCAGTAAAATATCACTATATATCTAAACATTTCCTGGAATAACAAGTAAAATTTTAAAAACATATATAAATAAAATTTTTATGATACTCTTAATATATTAACATTTAATACTGTGTTGTCAGTAATATTAACTCTCAGATAAAGATATTTAAATATTAAATATTAAATATGAAATAAAGATAATCAGAATATAGTTGATGATAATGCAACCATTTATAAAAAAAGGAAAAAAAATAGGAACTTTGCTACTCCCGCTTGACTTTCTTTTTTCTTTTTTTCTTTTTTGGGTTTTTGCTTCTACATTTTTAATAATCATGGATAATGTCTAAATATTTTAATTTTCACTATTATATTTTTTTGGTTCTTTTTATTTTTACTTCTACCAAACAGAGTCTATGAACTCTTTAGGCAATGCGAAAATAAAAGTAAAATGCTTGAAACAATCATCTTTTTAAACTAACATTTCCGTTCTGCAGGAGGAGTGGAATTCGCAAGAGCTAGAGGCGTGGGGGTCGGTGCCAGCGAAGCCGCTCTATAGAAAGGGTACAATTCATACCTTAAGTACTTATGTCCGTTAATATAAATTTAGTATGTAAGCTATTGATGGAATTAGATACTAATTATTATCTTCTAAATGGATAAATTTTTTAAAAAGCTATTTTATCATGTAATTAATAGATATGATTATAGTAATAAATTTATTAAAATAGATAAAACATTATTTTATATTTAATAATATTTAATAATTAATCAAGACATAATTAAAGAGCATATGCTCTGACAACATAAAATCATCTACCTTTTTGGACTTACTACACTAATTTAGAATATTCTTCCTTGAATTTTTTGACTATCGCGGCCTTTGTCTTCTTTGTGGAACCAGTAGTTTGATATACAAAATATAAAAGAAATATAATTATGGAAGGAATGAAAAAGAATAATTTTAAGAATATAAATTATTTTTATATTTATATTTTAAAAAAATAATAAAATAATAAAATTTTATTAAATAATAATTATAAAAATATAATAGACATTATCTAAAAGTAAAGAAATTACCTTTATACAAGATCATGAACTGCTATAAGTGAGTGTTGAGGTGATTATAAAAAATTGTTCTGTAGAGACGAAATTGCAACTTTTCTCTCTGGTGTGTGTAAGAAGAGGCGTAGGCGTGCAGTATAGCGTGCTGCTTTTCTTTTCCTTTTCATAGCTGCTAGGTTATATAAATCCCAACCCTAATATTGTTGACCATCTTCGCGAATGGATCTAGTGTGCAGAGGAAGCGTCTAGACCATTTAAATTTGATTTAGGTGATTCAAATTTCATATAATTTTTACTTTAAGGAATGTAAAATGTAAAATAAAAATAATTTTATAACTGCTAACTAAAAAAAAAAAAAAAGATGATTTTCATATTAGAAAAATGAAAAAAAATTCATGAAATATAGATAGTTTAGATTGGAATACACAACTCAGAATCTCGGTTCAACTTTCTACTCATCAATTAGATGAAAGTGGATCCTCAGCTATTGGTTGTTGTTGCAGTTAGAAGAAATTAAAAGAAAGATAAGATAAAAAAATTTAATTAAAAAAAAAAAAAAAGATTCAAAACATACTCTACCTGTCTCCCACTCTCCCAACAGCAAAACAGAACTGAAATCCCAATAGCAGAGTATCCACTTCCCAATTAGATCAACCCATTTGACGTGGGTAGTGCATTTTTAAGATGTCCGAGAGAAGTTAATTTGACAAAGTCTATGAATACTCATGATCATAAATAATTAAAAAAAGTTATCATACCAACCCAACTTAAAGAACAGTCAAAATGTTGTTTTCTTGAACTGTCAGAATCAACCATGGAGTTTTGACTTGAAAAAAAAAAAAAAAGGATCTAGATCCTCTAGAAAACATGAAGTTTCCTCCACAATCTCATTATCTACCAGAATTTTTACACTGCACAGGTGGAAAGCAAGAGAAAAATTGTTCACAATGATGTCTATCTTCAAATCTTCTGCTATCCATTTCATACTTCTTTCTCTCTTGGGATTAATGTTGTGCTTTTCAAGTGAAGCTGCTCCCATTCTCGCCAATCATGATTGTACAAACAGAAACCAATTTGAATGTCCTCTCTGCCTGCCTCCATGTACTCTGGTTTCTACCATACCACAGTGGCTGTGGGAACTCCAAACATTGTCAAATGAACTTTTCTGCTACATTCCCCCCGTATACATATGCCAAGAATGCGTGGCCGCCACAGCCAAAGAAATAAGTAGCCTCTGCCCAAACTAAAACTTTGTAATTGTGCTATTGTTTAGTCTTAATTTTGGGAGAACTAGATAAATTCTGTATGGGGGTCTTACAAGGTCGAGTTCATTAGAGAATAATATAATCGCTAAGATAATTATAGGATATTGTTATTTAATAACTTCATGTAAGAAATCTTTTCTTAAGACATGTTTGTACAAAACAGTCAATCTTCACTCTGGAAAGATCTAATGTGAGCCGGTCACACTAGTCTATAAGTGACGTGCATATATACATGTTCATGTTTATTGTGGTTGCAGTTCCTATTTTGCTTCGAGGATACTCGTATTGCTTCTCACAGGAAAAAAAGAGGAAGAATTACAAGGCGGTTCTCAGAGAAAACAGTAAGTAATGTTTAAAACGGAGGCTCTATCGATCCTGTATATAATACTTACCTTATACTTCGCAAATTGATTTAGTGGGAATTGAAAGCACCGTTGTAGAGTCCTTGCAATTCAGTCTGGCCACAATTGAGGCTGCTATAAATAAGTTTCCACAAAAGAACAGAATTGGATAGGCTGGATTTGGTGAAGTTTACAAGGTGTCAAATGAGATCAAACATACATATTATGGTTAATTTTTCTTGTTTATCTAATGAATTATGCTTTTAGGGGATTTGTTTTGATGGATGAGAAATAGTTATAAAAAGATTCTCAACAAGATCTGGGTAAAGTACAGTAGAATTAAAAAATGAAGTTTTATTAATGGCCAATTTTGCTTAGAAGAACAAGAGAAAATACTCATTTATGAATACATACCCAACAACAATCTTGAGTACGTGTGTGTTTGTTTCTACATTTCCAGGGCTCAAAACCACATATTTCAAGAAACAACAATCTGTTGTTTTTATATAAACTTAATTTTAAAACGAGATTCCAAACACGCACTATTTTTTATTTGGTTAGTTTCTTCTCAATCATTTCTATTAAATTTTTTGTTGTAATTTATAATTTGTTATGCATGTTTTATTTTGATATCTCCTAATTTGCTTGAACTAATTATCTCATGTCAATACCGCTTATACTTATTTTCTCCCCTTCTATAACTCATAAGTATTTGTATAGGTACTCAAAAAAGAAGGGCATTAAATTGGCCAATGCTTATAATATTATAGAAGGAATTGTTTAAGAAATTTTTTATCTTCACAAATATTCTCATCCTAAAATAATATATTGTGATTTCAAACCAAGCAATATTTTATTGGATAATAACATGAATCCAAAAATATCATATTAATTTTGATATGACCAAAATGAACGTATTGACAAAATCCAAAGGAGTACCAAAGAGTTGTTGGAACATTGTAAGTTATAATTTGCTTTTTTTTTTTTTGTTCACTTCTTGATTTTATTTTATATGAATGAGTAAAGAAAATAACGGAGCGACCATATTGCTTCATGAATAATGCTAGATATGCATATGCCTATCTAATGAATTTTAAATATCCAACATGTTCTTAGCGGGTAAGATTCTAACGATATCTATGCAGTGGTATGTCTCTCAAATATATAATGCTTAGACAAATTTCTAAAAATTCAGATATTTTTTGTCTTAGAATTGTAGTTTTGAAAATCATTTGTGAAAAGAAGAATGCCAGTTGTTGTGAATCACAATAGCTTAATGGCCTCTTAATTATGTGAGTTTTGATAATCTATTTCTTTCTTTGATTAGTGTTGTTCAAACCATCATTTCTATCTTCAGAAAATCTTCAACAATGTAAAAGCTAATTAAGAAGTGCAATATTTTTTATATTTAATTTAAAGTAATTGTTGTAGGCCTGGAAGCAATGGAGGGATGAAAATTTGGTAGAGATATTGGATTCAGGTATCACAGAAGTTGGTCTACACAGAGAAGTGGTTTATTATGTGTTATATCCAGATGCCAGGCCTCCCCTTATCACAATGAATTGTTTCTTAATAATGATTCAATTGAATTGCCATTTCCTAAATAACCAGCACCCTTCGTGCATGGTTGAAAGAAACCACAAATTGTTGGAGCAAAGGAATCAGTTTCTGGTCAACGCACTAACAATTCCACGCCATGCTCTGTCAATGAAAAGTCCATGAGCATGAGCTTTACATTTCTTTTACTTTTTCTTTTGGTATTAATGGTTTATATTTCTTTCGAATCAATTATGATCTATATAGTTTTATTGTTAAAATATTTATAAAATAACAACCTGGTCATTTGAGAAGGGAAGAGTTTCTTTTGCCCCTTTCTCCTTAAATGTTCATTAAGATATTCTGATGATTTTTTCTGCTTTGTTGCAATTGTTTAAGCAACAAGCATTTGCGGCTTAGAAAGAAGGACCCAAAAAATGGACTGTGCAATGGTACAAGAACGATGTTCGGATTTTGTGATAGAAACATCATTGATGATGATACAGTAACTAAGCACCTTATTTGACTCAATGTTCATATATATCATGCATTCGCCAACAACTTCCACGAAATTTGAAAATCTCATTCAAGCCAATTACAACATGTAAGTCTAAACTTTGCATTGACAATTTCCAAACATTTGTCCGTTGTTAGCGTTAATTTTGATAGTTTTTCATACACCAGAAAATTCGTAAGATTTGGACACAGACTAATTTCTCCTAATTATCAAATCTTTAGTGGTGTTAAAAACAGTTTTTGATTGATTCCAGGATCAAAAGATATGAATTGTTGGATTAAGATTACAGAAATTAAGATTGCTATTTGAACTACTCAGCGCCAAAAACTTAACTGTCAATGTAATTTTTCCATGTTGATGCTTACTTTTGAAGGGTGCGTGACACGTGGTAGGCGTTGATTGGTGGGGAGGGAGTTACCTTATGATGGTATTTATTTAAGTAGCCACTGGATGCAAGAACCTAATTATTGTGTGTTTGGGCAAATTAAATAATTGTTGATGATTTTAAAACCCAGATTATAGCTCATAGTTATTCAAAACTGAAATTCAGGAATTTTAAAACATACGATTAATAAATTTTTAATTTTTAAAAAATTAAATATTGTCTTGTTCTACTTCTAGTATCCATATAGGAGAGCTAGGAAGAAGTATACTTTGGATCCTAAACAAAATGGTATAATAATTACTATTATTCTGGTTATATAGTTGAGATACTATAAAATTAGCCACGAGCAATTTCTGAACTAAAAATAAATTAGGTGAAGGAGGATTTGGCGAGGTTTACAAGGTTTACAAATCTATTTCTATTTTAAAAAATGGAAGAACTCCTAGAATTCCAAACTAGTTGATTTTGAAGATGGTCGGTTTTCAATATAATGGGTTATTTTAACGCTCAGGATACACTTCTTGGTGGACAAGAAAAAGCTGGACAGAGACAATCAAAACAGCTTTAGACAAAGTGCAAAGAAATATGGAAAAGAGGTTGTTATGGTTTTGAGATGGCCATTAATTTTCAATGATCACATACTTCATTTACAGTACACTTTGGAGTAATTTGTGTGCGAAAAAATCAATTGCTGTGTTTCAGAAATTGCACATAGAGATTTTTTTTCTTCCCTGAAAAAAGAGATTTATCTCAGACTTTAAGATGATAAAACCTCAAATGAACCTTAATGTCTTCTATCTTCTACCTTTTGTCAAAACTTCGTAGTAAAACCATAAACATTCAAACAAATTGGCAGCTATGACACCAATCCCAATGTTGTTGACAAAATCTACGCTGGCACGAAGTCTGCAACCGGTAGCAATTATCTACATTCCAATTGCTAGGTGAAGAAAAACAAAGATTTCTTAACGTTTTGAAACTAACGGCTGCTTATTGTTTTATTAAAGCTAACCCTAACATCTTGCGATGCTTATAGCAAGCTGCTCATGGCATCTTAGTGCCAAATCATTTTTAGTCTTTCTATTTGTCTCTCTCTTAACAAAGGATCCTCGTGATGAAGAGGTCTTATATTTCATGAGTTTCATGTTCCTCAGAACTATGGGACAACATAGGTTTTGGGTTGGCATAAATTAATAACGATTATGAAAGATAGAAAGAGAAAGAGGAAGGAAGAGAGAACAACAGACAGGGAATGCATGATAAAAATATTTTCAGTCAAATATATCGTCTTTGTCATTGAAGCTTTAGTCACAAAATCTAGACAGGGAAGATGAGTCTTGTGGCATTACACAAATCATTTTTAGGGTTTGAGTATCCTAAGCAACAAATGCTTAAACAATGGCATAAAAGGCCAAAAAAAATTGTCAGAGCATCTTAATGAACAACAAAAGAAAAAGGGGCAAAAAAACTCATCCCCCAAGTTGTTAATATATATATTAAAAATAAAACAACAAATGATATATAATAATTACAAGAAAAATCTAAACTTTCAATATCCAAGAAGGAATAGAAAAACAAAATGGAAGCCTCCAACTAGCTAGCGAGGAAATGATGGGCTCTCTGACATTTCATTAAGCGAGCATGGTTTAGAATGGTTCACAAGTTGACCCTCCGTTACTCTAATGGTTGGTTCTATTTGACCATGTATGAAGAATGATGGTTCTTGAGAAATTGGCAATTGAATCGAAGCATTAGTAAGATATTAAACAACAGTAACCTTGGAAGGCCTAGTTTCCAGACTTTCTTGAACACATAACAAACCAATATGGATGCATTTGATAAAATTAATAATTCAAATCATGGCCATATATAATTAGCTTATAAAATATTGTTAACTTTGCTACAAAGGTTGAGATGATGATGATTATTTTTTTTTTTCAATGAAATGTTGAGATGCCTACTTGAGCAATATTAACAAGAGAAACAATTAATTAAAACTTCTTGCTTACATGAATTAAGAGTCTATCAGCATATTGTGAGTCATCATAACAACTCACATTCTTATTTCAACTAACAATTTTAGAACCATAACTCCAAAACTAAAAATGTTTAGTTTCTCAAAAAATAGTTCAAACATTGCATATTGTGAAGACATGTAAGTGCACTACAATACACAAAAAAAAAACACACACACACACACACACACATATATATATATAAAGCATAACTTATTATGTTCTAATAATTTCGTTTGTGCTTCTTTCAGTTTTATAAATAGCAGACATCCTAGTCATACCACAATCTTAAATTTTTAGATTCATCTGGTCATTTAACAAAATATTGCTAGGTTTGATGATAATGTATTACTTTATGGCAAGAATATTTATGTAGATAAAGAATACTTCAAGCAATTCCTCTTGTAATTTTATAATGTTATGACCAACTTAATACTCTTCTTTTTTGAGAACCTACATAATTACGTTTCCCGTGAGTATATAACTAAATGTGATATTCATAACTAGAGCAAATTATAAAGGATACTAAATATAATCTATATATATATATATACATCACGTGAGCAATTAAAAAAATTGGTAGTACATGAATAAAAAATTTTAACTAAAAGGTATAATGAGTATAGAAGTGTCAAACCAAATAACAGGCAATTGAGGATTTTATTGAGAATATATTCATAAACAAGTATTTTTTCTGACTCTTTCAAGCAAAATCCTAATAATGCCATCAAATTTTTGCATTCAAGTTTGGCTATTAGTAAAACTTCATTCTTAAATTTTGATATGGTTAGCTCAGAACTTATTGACAATTTTTTTTTTAATAGCTATTTCTCTAGCATCAAGGAAAATGTCTTGAAATCATAATTAATTAGATGCCGCGGGGGGGGGGGGGGGGAATATATGCAATAATGTGTGTATACATATACACACCTTAATTTGGTAGCATTTGTCACCTTGTAAGCCTCTCCAAATCCACCTTTGCCCCAAATGCTGACGCTTGCAAGATGCCCAACACTGCCTCCACAAACCAGGGATGGAGAAGAGATGGACGGTTTTCATTTTCTCCAGATTTCTAACCTGATTTGCTTTCAATAAGCTATCTGTAATCCTATAACAAAATTGATGTTATTCAAGATTGTGTCATATATAAAGAACATGCTCCATTGAAATTAAAATTACTAAGTTGTCCTTCTCGTTGATATCTTGTACAAGTGAAATAAGGCGTCCAAGTGGTAATTTTCTTTTTATTAAAAAAATAAGTTACTTTAAACCTATTTATTAAGATATCATTGCCTAGACTTATTCAAAAAATTGGATTTTAAAAAAAATTAAATACCAACATAACTAGCTAACGTCTAAAAATTCGAACCTACGCAAACAAAAAGTTCTTATCAAACTTTTTTTAAAATAATCTTGTAAATTATTTAACCAAAAAAAAAAGTCCATGCTTGTTTCTTATAAGATAAAATGCTTTAACAATTGCAGCAAAACAAAAAATACCAGGCAATCTAAATGAAGAGAAAACAGACCAAGAAAGCTCGTTCCTTCTCTTTCTCTGCCTCAAAGTGATTAACTTCTTTCTTCGCTAACATGTGGTTTACATTTCTTTTCTGTGTTTGTTTTTTTTGGGGTATTAATGTTTTATATTTCTGTTGAATTAATCATGATATATATAGTTTTATTCTTAAAATATTTATACAATAACAACTCGATCACTTGAGAAGGGATGGGTTTCTTTTGCCCATTTCTCGTTTTCTATTCATTTAGATCTTTCAAAGATTTTTTCTGCTTTGTTGCAGTTGTTTAAGCAGCAAGCACTTACCACTAAGAAGCATGGACCCCAAACATGGAAGATTTCCACATATTGTAAAGCCCACAAAATTTTCTCTCTTCAAATTAATTAATCAAAGTTTTCGTCAACTTTTCTTTCTTTAATTTCTTAGTCCACTGAAACAGAAGGGAAATTGAAATTGAAAGAACAGAGAGAGAGAGAGAGAAAGAGAGAGAGACCAATAAATAAAAAAGAAGCTTCTCTAATAAGCAAATCTGCCACCCGCAAGGGTTCATTTATTCCCAGGTTTTTGGCTATTCTATGATTTTAAATACAGTATGCATTCACCAATCTCTTCAAAGAACAGAACAATCGATGACAATGTAATTCCTTAAAAAAAAAAAAATTCTTCCTTTTTTTCTCTCATCTCTTTAGCCCTCCCTGGCCCAAATTGTCAAAATATTTGTTATCCCCATTAAATGTTTTTGAAACTTCAACGACATCTTGTACGAGAAATCAAAAGTTTCCATTTATCTAAATATTCCTTCACCTGCATAAATTGCTGAGTTTTGAATTAAAAAAGGCTGCTCTCAATTTTTCTAGCTACAGAATTCAAATGGAATACCTTTCAAGCTGTGTTAAGTTTTGAATAATAATAATAAGCCTCCCTATGAACCTTTTGATTCCCAGAACTGATGGAGTGCAATGGTTGTCTGCAAATAGCAACTGAAAACCTACCTAACTATACTGCGATGGAAAGCAGACTGGAAGGAGTTCTCACTCCTCGTTGCTATATCGGTCTGAAGTCTCCCCTTTTTCAAAGACAACACTACTAACATATTTTATAAAATGATTAACGAAGCAAGATCTCATATGATGTATGCCTGATTCATCAATTTGCAAATATGTTTTCTTTTGAAGCATATGCTTGTTTATTTAGGTAAAAGCAATACCTCAGCTAGTACAATCATTCCCATTGTTGTTCCTAAAGAATGCACTTAGCTAACTAAATGTTCAAGCCAATATGAAAAATCGAAGACCATATAAGCAAACAACGATTTTGTCGACAAGATGTTAAAAAATATAACTGAGCAGTCAAAGAGACAGAATAGGACTTTATCAGCACGGTTTTTCAAATAGAATGTAATGACAATAAGTAAAAGTTGAAAGATAAAGAAGCACACATGATGTATTCTAATATAATCCTCTTGATTTACGTCTAGTCCTCTTGTAAAGACAAAGGTGTTTTCACTGTTTATTAGAGTACATAATACCAGGTAGCTAGGTTTCCAAGTTCACCTAGAATTTTTTACAAATAGTTTTTATAGCTTATGGATGACTCCATAATTTTAGTGTTATCTAATACATTTTATGGTGGAATAGAGAGCCATCTAGTTCTTTTTTTACAAGTTTTGCATCTTAGTCTAATTTTTTTTATTTAGTGTAAATAAATAAAATGTAGTTTTTGTGATTAATTTTAGCAACTCCTTGTTTCATTTCATGTTTATCTAAATTTTAAGAGAGAAATAAAGACCTGCTAGAAGGAAAGGAAAAGAAGGAGAAGGTTGGAAAATCAAGAGAAAATTATAAAGTGTTCTTGCAATAGCGAGGATACTAGTTCACAATGGCAAGTTTATGACTCATATAAAATCTAGAGAGTCTCTAGGAACAGCACATGCAATAGCGAGAAGACTTGGGGTTTGAAATTGATATTCACAATAGTGAGAGAAATTTTTCACTATGGTGAGATGCATTTACTAAAATGCACCACTTTGATTTTTGGATTTAAGAGATGAGAAGCACCTAGGGTTTGGAGATTCTGAGCCTTTTGGAGTGGGTTTTGAAGGGAAAATGCACAAAGGAGCTAGGTTTTGGATGCAAAAAACTTAGATTGAAAATTGGAGGTCGATAAATCACACTACCATTGAGTTTTCCTTATCTTCTGCCTTTCTTCTTCTATGAATTCTTGTTTTTCTAAACCTTTTACTTGGTTTGTATTGTTTAAAACCATGTGTGGCTAGATATTGTGGATCCTAGGTTCTCTTGAACCTTATTGCCATGTAATTGAGATTTTGTGTAATTAATATGGTTTAATCTTAAATTCAAGCGCTTGATCTGGGTTGTATTATTCATTTAAGAGCTTGGCTATCTCTTCCACAAATTTAAGGATTAGAATTAACACTTATGGACCATAGGATCAAGTAACTTAGGATTAGGTTAACCTAATTTTGTTCTTAGGTATAGAGGTAAGTCTAGAAAACCTAAGTAGTTTAAGAGAATCGAGTATAATTGACTTAATTAATTGTGAGAGAGACCTATAATTAAATAAGATAAAAGTTAGAGTGGTTTAAGGGATATTTTAGCTTAACTTAGTTCCTCAACTCTCAAATCGTTAATTAAACCAATTAACTTAACAACTCAATTCTTGGTAGTAAGGAGATAGAAAACCTATGGTGCTTCTCATTAACATTTCACGTTAGAACAATTCTAAGAGTTCAATTTAATCTTTGATTTCATTTTATTTCATTAAGCGTACAAATCAGTCTATTTCTTGACTTAAATGAGCAAACACTTCTTGGGCTCAACTATATCTAAATTAATTCCTTATGGGACGACTTGATCCCCTATACCATATAATCGATCCATCAACTTGTAAAATCCATTTCAAAGATAGTGATTATCAAGTTTTCTAGTGCCATTATCAAAGAATTAAGTTAGATTATTTTGGATTAAGCAAGTTTTTAGTAGTTTTAGTTCAAGATTATCATTAGTGTGGTTAAACCTTTTTTTTATTTGGACTTAATTCCAGATATATTACCTAGCAGGTAATATATGTTGGGCTAAACTATATCTAAATTAATTTCCTGTGGGATGACCTTGATCCATTATACTTCCACAGGCTTGTAGAATCCATTTCAAAGATGGTGGTTATCAAGTTTTCTGATATCATTGTCCAAAAGGGGACACGTCACCTCGACACATGAAGAGGCCGTAGATGGTATCGGACTGCTTTCTGACGATTGTGGCATTGTAGAATCCGTTTTTTTCTGTGCTGTTGGAAGATATGGAGAGGTTGAGAGTGAGACTTCTGAGGTTGTCCAGGTAGGCATCGTTGGCAGTGAAGCTTTTGCTGAGTGTGCAGTTGCGGTTTAAGAAATCAGGGTAATGTTCTGTTTGCCAAAAGAAACAGAACCTTTATGATTAAGCCATGGTCTTAAATAATTTTTGTTTAAATAAAATAACAAATTTGTATCAGTTCGCAGTCAACTCTAATTGGGCTTAACAATGAGATTGAAGCAAATCAAAATTGAATTAAAGAAAGAATGTTAAACTTTACATTTTCGTCTTGGGTAAATTATTATTTTCATTATTGAAAGGTGATTAAATTGCCAGTTCATTCAAAGAGACAAAAATAATTGTAAAAAATTATTGAGTACTAAATTAAGAGCCACACTTTGAAGAATGAAAATATTTGTTTGTCATGTTACATGGGAAAAATAATAATAATTTATACCTTTTTCTTTTTCTTTACTTTTTCTCTTGAAAGATTATTTCTAAAAAAGCACATTTTCTAAGTTTGTCTTAAAAATAAATACTAAAAAAATACATATACAATTTGGTAAAAATATATGTCCTTTCACTTGAATGCTTAATTTATTCTTTTATACGTATAAATTAGTTATTAAAATTTAAAACTTACGTGTATATAAAATTAGTCTTTCCAGATAGAGTAAATACATAATCAGTACAACCAAAAAAAAATTATCGTGTTACAAATTATGAAATTTGAAAAAAAAAAACCTTATGTAAAAAATACATTATTAAAATATTAAAATACAGATCTTTAGTATATATTTACTCCGAAAAAGAAAAGTCCAAATGTGAGATTGGAAAGAGTGAGCAGCTGTGGAAATAAAAGGAAAAGCTAACAAAAGTTTTCTGAGGATGGGATCGGGCCTCTCGCAAGGAGCGACAATAATTAAGTGACTCTCTTTAAATTGGCATACTTAGAACTCCTTTGGACTTTTCAATTGTTAACCTAATCATTAACTCTAGCATAGAATTTAAAAGAAAAAAAAAAAAGGCAATTGGTAACTTTACCTTCAGCTCTCGAATCATAGGAGGGAGGCTCCTAGCCCTTGGAATAAAATCGGTACACTTCGAACCTCAAGTTGTAGCTAGGATTCAGAATTCTTCCAAAGTCATCTCCATCATGTCATCACGTCATGTAGACACTTAATACAGAGTTGGGTGGACAGATCCGGCGTGCACTGTACAAGAGTGTACAGCGCTCCCGATCCACTAATGTTTGCTTCTTTTGTTTGGTACCTGCAGGTCCTGATTTCGCTGCCTCCACCACCGCATCATTCAATGTGTTGTTTAATACACTAATATTACTGCTAATACTATAGCCAAATCCTCTTGTACGATTTGCCAGTCCCCTTACAAATGTCCTCGCTCCTCCAGGCCCAGATAGACGTATAATCGAATTACCATCCTTTCCAGAACTAGCTGTTGATATATTCCGCAAGTCTGTAGCTGTAGGCATTTCGTCGTGGGTAGAGAAGAAAGAACGGTCGGAATAGCGGACCAAGCACTCGTCATTCCAAATGATGGCCTCTTTGTTGTAGGGACACTCTGAGTCTGAGGCTATGCGACTTACGGCGTCTTTAACGCAATCTTCACAAAGCTGATGGGGGACGTTGCCTCGGCACATGAACAGTCCATAAACGGTGTCGTTAGTATTTGTGCCGTCAACGGTGGTGTTGTAGAATTCGGCAGTGCTGACGTTGGAAGATAAGGAAGGCAAAAGAGTGTTAAGGTTGAATTTGTAGGCGCTCTTGGAAGTGAAGTTTTTGTTGATTGTGCAATTGTGGTCAAAGTAAGCAGGGCCATCTGCTTCAATAGCAGCGAAATGGAACGAGGCAAGAAGGAGAAAATAGGATCCGAGTTTAAGAGATGGTATCATACTCATTTTGTTGGTGAAGGTTTCTGGTTATCACGGGTTCGAGTAAATCAGTGGTAGCAAGCACTGACAGAACAAGACTGTGCTTATGCTTTCCAAGATAGACAGGTGTTGCCTAATGCCATGGGATGACTTGCTTTAATTAGCGGTCGACTTTAAGAAATATTATCTAGAGAGAGCTTTAACAAAGCCGAGTGACCCACGTCCTCGTTGATTAACTTCTTTTGTTTGATTTGCTTTTGTACCAAGACTATAATGATTGAAAATTTCCGAAATTTTATATAAATACTCATTAGTTATAATTATCTTTGGCTTATTTATTATATCAAGGGAATTATAACACAACCATAAACAATGACTCCACATTTAAGGAGGTTGTCCAATTATGATGGGTTTAAGTATCTCATATGGGCTAAATGACGTTTAAGTTTTAGTTTTTGTTAAATTTTTTAATTCAAGTCCATCACAGGAAATATTTCCACACTATTTTTCACTTATAGTAAGACACGTGCTATTGCACATGGTTCAGTCTTTTTGTGCGGGTTTAACTTCCAGCAGCAAAGAATGAGTAAAGCCAATACAAACATTTTAACATACGTCTAAAGATATACTTTAACTTACAAGTGGGAAAACCAGTGAATGCGATATATTGTTTTCAGATATTTAGTTAAAACTAATTAGAAAACATCAAATTAAAAGCAAAAAGAGTGAGTTTAGATGTGTCATACCAAGTAAAAAAATAATCAATGCTATTGTTAGAAACACATTTAAAAAAAAAAAATTCTTTTTTTAACTCTTCAAGGAAAAATCCTAAGAACCCCACCAAATTTTTGAATTGAAATTTCGTTATTAACAAAATTTCATTCTTCAATTCCGTTGCACCTTGTTCAGAGTTTTTTTTTTTGGAAATCTTTACAGCTACTTTTTGTCCGCAAGAAAAAAATGCCCTAAAAACATACAATTCATGATAAGCGAGAGAAAATATTTATAACATACATTTATACATTTGAACGTGCACGATCACCTTGTAAACTTCAAATCATCCTTTTCCTATTCTGTTCGAAAGTGGAAAGTTATTTGCCGCAGCTTTTAATTGTAGCCAAACTGAATAGCAAGGACTATACAGCGTCGCTTTGGATTCCAACTAGACCAATATATCAATTCTGAAGTCAGTAAGTTAAATTTGACGCGTTTGATACTTAAAAAAAGTTAAGAATGTAAAGAGGCAGAGAAAAAAAAGGTAATTTTGTATATAAAAAATATATATAATATCTTTATTTTTAATGATTGTGTAATTATTATTAGAGAATATTAAATAATAATTATAAGAATAAAATTAAAATTTTTTCAAAACTTTCCTTTTCCGTCCATTTTTTCCTGCCACTTTCCCACGTACCGAACGGAATTGTTTTTCTATCCTTATTGTAAGTGATGAAATGATTAAGATTGCTTTTTGAGTATTACACTTAAAGGTCTCTCCTAAAGCAGTCTTGTAACTCTTCTTATTTCTCCGCAAGAAATAGTAGGCGAAACAAAGAATGACTAGCGTAACAACCAGAGGGACCACAATCATGATAATCGTTCGTGACTTCACCTTTTTCTTTTCCTGTAAAGACAAAAGCATGCATACGTGTCATTTCCATGTGGACATTGGGGAACAAACGCTTTGTGTGGTGAATTTTCACCGAAGGGATAAGGAAGCCAAGTATATTGGACGGGAAATTAACAATGATGATTTTTTTTGAAAAAATTATATTTAAAGATCCAAAAATTAAAAAAAAAATTATTTTTAAGGACTTATTATTACAAAATTTAATTGTTTACTATTAAAATCAGTGATAATCATCCTAAAATAAATTGTAATAGGTCTTTAAAAATAAATATTTTTATTTTTTAATCCTTTGTTATAATTCTTTGTTTTTGGACTGTAGTAATGGTTGCTACCTATGATATATATATATATATATATATATATTCATAATAAGACAGATAAAACAGGAACTTGATTAAAAAGGGAAGGTCATCGTTGCAACGTGTCTGATCAGTGGCATGAAAGGCATCAGGTATACATTTGATATATTCTTGCCATTAATGATCTATAGAATCTGGACACCAAAAATGTAACTATTAAATTTGACTGAAATTTGTCTATACATTACATATTTTAAAGACATATAATTATAAAATAACACACATTATAATGTTAATTACTTAGTTTGTTTAGACCATAAAGATATACAACAATTGATATGAAAATTTTGATTTCAATAAGGATGACTACCAAAATCAAGGTTCCAACAACTCCAATCCAATTACGCCATTTGCGAAGATAAAGACATTTTTTAGAAAGTAGTAGAAGTTGGCAGACAGCCAACCCCACTAACATCAAAACCTGCTTTAGCCAAAGCTACACTTGAAAAGTAATGATTGCAAAAGGAAATATAAATTTCTAGTTATACATATATAAACCTCATGCTACCGAGGAGAGAAGTTGCTCATAGTCATTTCATTGAACAGAGCAAGTTTTGGAATTGTTTTTAATAACTCGATTCCTTTACTCCTGTAGTTGGTTCATTTCGACCCTGCATGAAGAACGCTGGTCCTTTTGAAAATGGCAATTCAATAGAATCGTTACTAAGGTATGAAACAACTGTAACCATGAAAGGCCCAGTATTTGCGTTTTCTTGAACACATAATAAACCAGTCTAGATGCATCTGATGACTCCATAATGTGATTCAAATTCTGTCATATTTGAATCCAATATTTCTGATGATTTTTCATCCCTCAATTGCTTCCATGCCGGCAAGTAATATGTCAAACTTGAATATTCAAGCCATTTAGCTTTTACATAAGTAATTTTTGTATGTAGATAGAGACGGTGTTTGAATAATACTAATGAAGGAAACAAATTATAAGAACTTATATAACTCTCAAGGAGGCCATCAATATGTTGTGACTCATGGCAATTAGCATTTTTCTTTCCACTAATTGTTTCTAAAATTATAACTCCAAGCCTAAGATGTTTAACTTTTCAAAAAATTGTCCAACCATTACATATTCAGGAGATACATAGCCGCTAAAAAAATTATTAATGTTATAAACTTAGCCAAAAGATACCAAGAACATTTTGAACATCTAAAATTTACCAGCTTGTTAGTCAAATTATTATTATTATATATATATATATATATAGAAAGCATTATTCATATGGCATTAGATGACAACTCTTTTTTCTTTCTTTATTCATCCATATTAATATATATATATATATATATATATATATATATATATATATATACGCAAGTAGTAGAGCAAGTAAAGGGGAAAAGGTTCAAAACTTACAATGGTCCAACAATTCTATTTGTACTTTCTTGGATTTCAATAAAAGAAATATCTTGGCCATTCTAAGATATGATATCTTGGATTCATTCAGGTTGCATTTAACAAAATATTATGAGGTTTGAGATTATAGTGTATTATCTCAAGGCGAGAATACTTATAAAGATAAAGATTTTTTTTTGCAAAATAGCTATGCTTCGTCCATCAACAAGAATACCCTAAAATGACAATTCATTATCTGATAAACAAGAAAAACTATATTTATTTATTTATCACATTTGGTCACATTTGTTATCTCGTAAACTTCTTCAAATCCACATTTCCTGTTTTATTTTCATGGAAAATTTTTTGTTGCAGCTTCAATTATGGCTAAATAAATTACAAGGACTGTAAAAAAGTGTTTTCAACTCCAACTACACCAATATATGCAAAATTTTGAGCATGCTAGAGTACTTGTTTTTCAATCTTCTAACATTGAATTGAGAGTTTCTCTTTTGATAAGTTGTGTTATTTTCAGACCACCCAAATTCATATTACCTTAACATATACTTCCTTTTTGCATATAATATTTGTAAAAATATTTGATTAATTATTATTATATGGGTAACTAATCATAAAGAAAGAGATGAGAGGGTAATAGAGGTACAAGGCTTGTTTGATTTCTGTTTTCCATAACAATTTTTTTTTAAAAAAATAAAAAAATAAAAAGCTTGTTTGATAATGTGTGTTTTAACAAAGTGTTTTGTAAAACATAAAACTAGAATTATGTTTTTGGAAACAAAAAAGTTATAACATTTTTTAGAGGTTTTATTAACTTTTATTCTGCAAAATTAGGAAAAAAAACAGAAAAATAGATATTTTTTAGAATAATAATTCAAACAAATTTTTTAATTTTTTAATTTTTAAAATTTATTATAAAAAATATCTATTTTAAAAATATTAAAACCAGACCAGAATTAAATAAGCCCACAATTTTTCTTGGTGATTGTCCTTTTCCTTTTCCCACATAAACAAGCATGTAAACACGTGTCACTTACATGTTATTGACAATGATAAGGAGTAGAGGATGAAATTTGTATTTTACAATAACATGTAATTTTGCTCTTAAAGAATATCTCAATATCACCAAGTTAGAAAATCCATTTAAAATCATGTAAAACACCCATTCAACTTTCGTAAAATGTAAAATGCTAATAAACAGTGAACTTTAACTTCCCCCCCCCCTTGAGTAAAATTTACTGTATTTCTCTGAAATTATCTTAATTAATTATAGCTTTATTAAGCGAAGTACAAAACCATTCAAGCTTTACATTTTTTCTTTTCCCTTTGTTTTGGAAGATTGGATCATTAAAATTATTTTCAGTCTTATGCTGGAAAATAAATGTTCAAATTTAAAAAAAAAAAATCAAAGTGGAAGAAAGAAAAATCGTTAATATTGGTTCTGGAAAATAAAGGAAGGCTGACTAAAGTCGTCATGCCGTGCGGAAAACGGATCAGTATGATTGATGAACCAAACAAAGAATTTTCCCTTTTTCTTATCACCACCATATTGTTAACGAAAATTTTATTGCGTATTATAGCTGGACACTTTCATATTACTAGTTTCATTGATCAGATTTTGTATTAGGATTTATTCAAAAATTAATCATGTGCTAAGTAAGTAAAATATCATTATATATTTTATCAATACTGTAATAACAAATAGAATTTTAAAAATATATGTAAATAAAATTTTTTATTATACTCGTAATATATTAACATTTAATACTGAGTTGTCAGTAATATTAACTGTTAGATAAAGATATTTAAGTATTAAATATGAGATAAAGATAATAAGAATATAGTTGATGATAATGCAACTATTTATAAATTAAAAAAAAACTTCGCTACTCCCGCTTGACTTTTCTTTTTTTGTTTTTTGTGGTCTTTGTTTCTGCATTTTTAATAATCACGGATAATGTCTAAATTTTTCAATTTTCACAATTATATTTTTCTGGTGCTTTTTATTTTTACGTCTAAACAATCTGAACAAATTTATAAAAGTAAAGTACTTGAAACAATCATCTTTTTAAAACCAACCTTTCCGTCCTGCAGAAGGTGTAGAATTCACAAGTGCTGGAGGCGTGGGGGTCGGTGCCAGCGAAGCCGCTCTATAGAGGTACTTATGTTTGTTAATATAAGTTTAATATGTAAGCTATTGATTAAATTAAATACCAATTATTATCTTATAAATCGATAAAGTTTTTAAAAAGCTATTTTATTATGTAATTAATAAATATGATTATAATAATAACTCCATTAAAATAGATAAATTATTTTTTATATTTAATAATTACTTATGACATAATTAAAGAATATATGTTCTGACATCATAAAATCATCCGCCTTTTTAAACTTACTACACTAATTTACAATATTCTTCCTTCAAGTTTTTGATTATCACACCTTTCGTCTCCTTTGTGGAATCAGTAGTTTAGTATACAGAATATAAAAGAAATATAATCATGGAGGGAACAAAAAGATAATTTTAAGAATATAAATTACCTTTATATTTTTACTATAAAAAATAATAAAAAATAAATAATGAGATATTGTTAAGTAATGATTACAAAAATATAATAAATATTATAGTAAAAAGATTACCTTTACACGAGATTATGAATGGCCATAAATGTTGAAATGATTATAAAAAATTGTTCTGTAGAGACTAAATTTCAATCTTCCTGTATGGTGTGTGTATGAAGAGGCGTAGGCATGCAGTATAGCAACGGTGCTTTTCTTTTCCTTTCATAGCTGCTAGGTTATACAAATCCCACCCCTGGTATGGTTGACCTTCGCAAATGGACCTGGTATGTAGAAGGAGGGTGCGCATTCTATTTGAATTGTCCAAATCATCTGAATAATTTAGATTTTATATATTTTTCTTTTCAATTTTTTTTTATTTTAAAAGACACAGAATGAAAAATGAAATAATTTTACAATTGTCAACAGTAAAAAATAATGTTTCATATAAAAAAACATTTTCATAAAATCTAAAGGATGTAGATTGGGATGTACACAATCCCTAGATTTGTAGAGAATTCAGGTTCAACTTTCTTCTCATCAATTAGATGAACCCATCTGATGTCGGTAGTGCATTTAAAGATGGTTGAGAGAATTTAATCTGACAAAGTCTATGAATGCTCATGATCGTAAATAATTAAAAAAAAAATCATATCAACCCAACTTAAGAACAGTCAAAATGTTGCTTTGTTGACTTGTCAAACTCAACCATGGAATTTTGACTTAAAAAAAAAAAAAGGATATAACCTCTAGAAAACATGAAGTTTCCTCCACAATCTCATAATCTACCAGAATTTTTACACTGCACAGGTGGAAAGCAAGAGAAAAATTGTTCACAGAGATGTCTATCTTCAAATCCTCTGCTATCCATTTCATACTTCGTTCTCTCTTGGGATTAATGTTGTGCTTTTCAAGTGAAGTTGCTCCCGTTCTTACCAATCATGATTGTACAAACAGAAACCAATTTGAATGTCCTCCTCTCTTCCCTTACCTCCAACGCCTCCCTCCACGTACGCTGGTTTCTAGCATACCACAGTGGCTCTGGGTACCCCAACATCGTCAAATGGACTTTTATTCTACATCCCCGTTGTATACATATGGCAAGAGTGCGTGGCCACAAGGCGGTTCTCAGAGAAAACTGCAAGTAATATTTAAAAGGGAAGCTGTATCGATCCTACACGTAATAGTTACCTTCAACTTTGCAAATTGATTTAGTTGCAATTGAAAGCACCGCTGTGGAGTCCTTGTAATTCAGTCTTGCCACAATTGAAGCTGCTACATGTAAGTTTCCACAAAAGAACAGAATTGGAAAGGTTGGATTTGGTGAAGTTGACAAGGCGACAAATGAGATCAAAGATACATATTATAGCTAATTTCCCTTGTTTATCTGATGAATTATGCTTTTAGGGAATTCTTTTTTATGGATAAGAAATAGCTGTAAAAGGATTCTCAAAAAGATCTGGGCAAGGTGCAGTAGAATTCAAAAATGAAATTTTGTTAATAACCAAACTTTAACTCAAATTTAGTGATATTATAGGGATTTCGCTTAAAAGAACAAGAGAAAATACTCATTTATGAATATATACTTAACAACAATCTCAACTACTTTTTTTTTATTAGTCTCTTCTCAATCATTTTTATCAAATTCAGTTCTAATTTATAATATGTTATGCATGTTTTATTTTGATGTCCCCTAATTTGCGTTAACTAATTATTGCATGTCAATACTGCTCACACTTACTTTTTTCCCCTTGTATAACCCCTGACTATTTGTATAGGTACTTGAAAAAGAAGTGCATCAAATTGGCCAGCTCATTATAAGATTATAGAAGGAACTGTTTAAGGAATTTTTTTTATCTTCATAAATATTCTCATCTTAAAATAATATATAATGGTCTCAAGCCTAATAATATTTTGTTGGATAATAACATGAGTCAAAAAATATCAAATTTTGATTTGACCAATTGGGATTGATGAAACCCATGGAAGTACAAAAAGAGTTGTTGAAACATTGTACGTTATAAATTTATTTTTTTTAATTTTTTTGTTCACTTTTTGATTTATTTTTTTATGGATGAATAAATAAAATAAGGGAAGGACCATATGCTTCATGAATAATGCTTGATATGCATATACCTAGCTAATGAATTTTAAATATCCAACAAGTTCTAGGTGGATAAGATTCTAACAATATTGATTAATGTTTTCTATGCAATGGTTAGAGGTCTCAAATATATAATGTTTAGACAAATTTTTGAAAATTCAGATGTGTTTAGTTTTAAAGTTTTGGAAATCATTGGTGGAAAGATCGAAGAATGCAAATTGTGGTGAATCACAATATCTTAATGGCCTCTTAATTATGTGAGTTTTGATCATTTATCTTTTTCTTTGATTAGTGTTGCTCAAACCATCATTTCTATCTTTAAGTGCAATATTTTTTATATTTAATTTAACGTAATTGTTGAAGGCTTGGAAGCAATAGAGGAATGAAAATTTGTTGGAGATATTGGATTCAAGTATGACAGAAGTTGGTCCACACAGTGAAGTGATTAAGTGCATTCATATTGGTTTATTATGCATCGAATCCAGATGCGAAGCCTCCCATTATCACAGTTAATTGTTTCTTATCTTAATAATGATTCAATTGAATTGCCATTCCCTAAAGAACCAGCACTCTTCATGCATGGTTGAATTAAACCACACATTGTCGGGGCAAAGGAATCAGGTTCTGGTCAACACACTAACAATTCCACACAATGCTCTATCAATAAAAAGTTCATGAGTAATTTCTTTCCTCGCTAGCATGAGGTTTACATTTCCTTTTTTTCTTTTTTGGGGCATTAGTGGTTTATAATTCTTTTGAATCAATCTTGATATATAAAGAAACTCATCAGTTTCTTTTGTCCCTTTCTCCTTAACTGTTCATCAAGATATTCTGATGATTTTTCTGCTTTGTTGCAATTGTTTAAGCAACAAGCATTTGCTGCTTAGAAAGAAGGAGCCAAAAAAGAAAAAGAAAGAAGGAGCCAAAAAATGGACTGTGTAATGGTACAAGAATGATATTCGGATTTTGTGATAGAAACATCATTGATGATGATACAGTAATTAAGCACCTTATTTGACCCAATGTTCATATATATCATGCATTCACGCAACAACTTCCACGAAATTTGAAATTCTCATTCAAGCTAATTAAGACATGAATCTCTAAACTTTGCATTCACAATTTCCAAACATTTCTTTGTTGTTAGCGTTAACTTTGATAGTTTTTCATACACCAGAAAATTCGCAAGATTTTGACACAGTAATTTCACCTACTTATTAACTCATTAGTGGTGTTAAAAAAAGTTTTATATATATTCCAGATTCAAAAGATATGAATTGTTGGATTAAGATTAAAGAAATTAAGATTGTTATTCGAACTATTCGGCGCTAAAAAGGTAATTATCAACATAATTTTTCCCAGAAGTAGATGTAGGTGCTTACTTTTGAAGGGTGCATGACACGTTTTGGGCATTGATTGGTGGGGAGGGAGTTACCTTGTGATGGTTTGTATACAAGCAGCCACTGGATGCAACCCACCACCTCAGCTAAAATAAAAGACCTTAATTATTGTGTGTTTGTGTAAATTAAATAATTATTGATGATTTTAAAACCCAGATTATAGCTCATAATTATTCAAAACTGAAACTCAGGAATTTTAAAACATACAATTAATAAATTTTTAATTTTTTAAGAAGTTAAATATTGTTTCGTTCTGCTTCTGGTACCTATATGGTAGAGCTAGGAAGAAGTATACTTTAGTTCCTAAAAATGGTATAATAATTCTTGTTATTCTGGTTATATAGTTGAGATACTATAAAATCAGCAACAAACAATTTCTGCACTAAAATAAATTAGGTGAAGGACGATTTGGCGAGACTTAAAAGTTATACAAATCTATTTCTATTTTAGAACATGGAGTAACTCTTAAATTTCCAAATTAGTTGATTTTGAAGATGGTCGGTTTCCAATATACAGTGGGTTATTTTAGTGTTCAGGGTACACTTTTGGGTGGACAAGAAAAAGCTGAACAGAGGCAATCAAGTAGCTTTAGACAAAGTGCAAAGCAGTATAAAAATGAGGTTATTATGATTTTGAGATGGCCACTAATTTTTCAATGATCACATGCTTCGTTTGCAGTTCACTTTCTTTGGACTAAATTGGATGCAAAAAAATAAATTGCTCTGTTTCAAAAATTGCAAATAGAGATTTTTTCCTCTCCCATGAAAACAGAGATTTATCTCAGACTTTAAGATGATGAAATCTCAAATGAACCTTAATGCTTCTGCTTTTTTTTGTCGAAACTTCACAGTAAAACAATAAACATTCAAAAGAATTGGCACTTGTGACTGACACCAATCTCAACGTTATCAGAAAATCTACGTTGTCGCGAAGTCGCTGGAAGGTAGCAATTATCTACATTCCAATTGCCAGGTGAAGAAAAACAAATATTTCTTAACATTTTGAAGCTAGCGGCCACTTATTGTTTAATTAAAGCTAACCTTAACATCTTACGAGGCATATAGCAAGCTCCTCATGGCACGTTAGTGCCGAATCATTTTTAGTCTTTCTATTTGCCTCTCCCTTAACAAAGGATCCTTGTGATGAAGAGGTCTTATATTTCATGAGTTTCATATTCCTCAGAACTATGGGACAACATGGGTTTTGGGCTGGCATAATTTAATAATGATTATGAAAGAGAGAAAGAGAAAGGAAGAGAACAACATGAGAGGGAGTGAATGATATAAATATTTTCAGTCAAATATATCATAATCGTTGTTGAAATTTCAGTCACAGTATCTACACAGTGAAGATAAGTCTTGTGGCATTACACAAATCATTTTCAGGGTTTGAGTTTCCTGAGCAACAAATGCTTAAACAATGGCAAAAAAAAAAAAAAGGCAGAAAAAAAGTTATCAGAGCATCTTAATGAACAAAAAAAGAAAAAGGGGCAAAAAAACTTATCCCTGCCTAAAGTGATCAAGTTGTTATTACATGCATATTTTAACAATAAAACAACAAGTGAATGTGATATATAATAATTGCAAGAAAAAGCTAAACCTTCAATACCCAAGAAGGAGAAAAACAAAATTTAAGCCTCCAACCAGCTAGCGAGGAAATAATGTGGTCTCTGAAATTTTATTAATAGAGCATAGTTTGAAATGATTCACAAGTGGACCCTCTATTGCTCAAATGGTTGGTTCTATTTGACCATGTATGAAGAATGCTGATTCTTGAGAAATTGGCAATTGAATTGAGTCATTATTAAGATATTGAACAACAGGAACCACGGAAGGCCTAGCTTCCAAATTTTCATGAAAACGTAACAAACCAATATGGATGCATTTGATAATTTCACTATGTGATTCAACTTGTGCCAAATTTTAATCCAATACCTAACAATTTTTCATCACTCCAATGCTTCCGAGCATGTAATTATGTAAAATTAATAATTCAACTTAGAGCCGTACTAATTAGCTTATAAAATATTGTTAACTTTGCTCCAAAGGTTGAGATGATGAATAATATTTTTTTCAATGAAATGTTGAGATGACAATTTGACTAATATTATCAAGAGAAACAAATGACTAAAACTTATTACTTACATGAAGTAAGAGTCATCAGGGTGTTGTGATTCATCATAACAACTTAGAGTTTTATTTTCACTGACAATTTTTAGAACCATAACTCCCAAACTAAAAATGTCTGATTTTTCGAAAAATAGTCCAAACAATGCATATTGTAAAGACATGTAACTGCTACAATATATATATATATATATATATATATCAAGCATAACTTATTATGTTTTAAAATATTTATTTGTGCTTCCTTTAGTCTTATTAATAGCAAGCATTCTGGCCATACCAAAATCTCAAATTTTTGGATTCATCTCATTGTTTAACAAAATATTACTAAGTTTGATCATAATGTATTACTTTAAGACAAGAATATTAATGGAGATAAAGAATTACTCAAACAATTCCTCCTATAATTTTATAATGCACTGACCAACTAAAATTGATTGTACATGAATAAAAAATGTTAACTGAAAGGTATAATGAGTAGAGAAGTGCCAAACCAAATAAAAGGCAAACGGGGCTCTTGTTGGAAATATATTCATAAACAAGTATATATTTTTTCTTATTCTTTAAAGCAAAGTTCTAATAATGCCACCAAGTTTTTATGCTCAAGTTTTGCTGTTAGTAAAACTTCATTCTTAAATTCTAATATGCTTGGCTCAGAACTTACGATTTTTTTTATAGCTATTTCTCTATCATGAAGAAAAATATCCTAAAATCATAATTAATTAGATAAAAGAGGCTTCCCCGCCGGGGGGTGGGGGGGGGGGGGGGAGAGAAATATACGGAATAATATATATACGTTAATTTGATAACATTTGTCACCTTGTAAGCCTATTTCCAAATCTACCTTTGACCCAAATGCTGACATTTGCAAGATGCCCAACACTGCCTCTACAAACAAGGGATGGAGAAGAGATGGACAGTTTTCGTTTTCTCCAGATTTCTAACCTGATTTGCTTCCGATAAGCTAGTTGTAAGCCTATAACAAAATTGATGTTATTCAAGATTATGCCATATTATATATAGAGAAGATGTTGCATTGAAATTACTAAGTTGTCCTTCTCCCTGATATCTTTTACAATTGAAATAAGGTGTCCGAGCGGTGATTTTAATTTTATAAAAAATTAGTAAAACTAAGTTACTTTAAACCTATTTATTACGATAACAGTGCCTCGGCTTATTCAAAAAATTGGGATTTTAAAAAAATTAAATACCAACGTAACTAGCTAACATCTAAAAATTCGAACCTACGCAAACAAAAAATTCTTATCAAAGGTTTTTTTTTGTTTTTGAATAATTTTGTAAATTATTTAACAAAGAAAAAAAGCCTATGCTTGTTTCTCATAAGATACAAATGCTTTAACGATTGCAACAAAACAAAAATATGCCAGACAATCTTAATCAAGAGAAAACGGACCAAGAAAGCTTATTCCTTCTCTGTCTCTGCCTCAAGGTGAGTGATTTCCTTTTTCGCTAGAACGAGGTTTAGAATGGTTTATATTTCTTTTGAATTAATCATGATATTTATAGTTTTAACGTTAAAATACTTGATCACTTGACAAAGGGATGAGTTTCTTTTGCCTCTTTCTCCTTTTCTGTTCATTAAGATCTTTCAAAGACTTTTTTCTGCTTTGTTGCAATTGTTTAAGTAGCAAGCACTTACTGCAAAGAAACAAGGACCCCAAACGCGGAAGACTTCCACATAATATACTGCGCAAAATTTTCTCTCTTTAAATTAATTAATC
Source organism: Erythrophleum ivorense (assembly GCA_026724425.1). Classification (NCBI taxonomy): domain Eukaryota; kingdom Viridiplantae; phylum Streptophyta; class Magnoliopsida; order Fabales; family Fabaceae; genus Erythrophleum; species Erythrophleum ivorense. The sequence continues at coordinate 766,974 of JAIUCV010000200.1, read as the reverse complement.
AAAGTTTTCGTAACTTCTCTTTCTTTAATTGCTTGGGCCACTGAAACAGAAGGGAAACTGATATGGAAAGAACAGAGAGAGGGAGGGAGGGGGAGCTTCACTAAGAAACAAATCTGCCACCCGCGAGGGTTCATTTATTCCCAAGTTTCTGGCTATTCTATGATTTTAAATACCGTATGCATGCACAATCTCGTCAAAGAACAGAACAATCGATGAGAATGTAATTCCTTTTGGAAGAAAAAAAAAAAGAACTCTTCCTTTTTCCTCTCATCTCTTTAGCCCTCTTTGGCCCAAATTGTCAAAAAATTTTGTTTTCCCTATTGAATGTTTTAGAAACTTCAACGACATTTTGTACGAGTAATCTAAAGTTGCCATATATCTAAAGATTCCTGCATCTGCATAAATTGCTCAGTAAAGTTTTGAATAAAAAAGGCCTGCTCTCTGTTGAATTCTAATACACCTTGCCTATAATGACTTTTGACAATCTCTTCACAACTATTTCTCTACCGTCGAGAATAATGCCCTAAAATCAAAACTAATTAGGCAAAGGTGGGGGGAATATATGAAATAGTATATATATATATATATATACATATTAATTTGATGGCATTTGTCACCTTGTAAACTTATCCAAATCCACCTTTGCCTATTCTATGTCTGGCGGAGAACTTATTTATTGCATCTTTAATTGTAAACTAAAATTGAAGGACTCTAATGTGCCGCCTTCAATTCCAACTAGACAAATATGTACATTTTAAAGTTAGTATGCCAAAATATAGTAACTTCTTTTCTGCAGTCAAATTAATGGATAGCCTTAAAACTATTACGTACAACTTTCCTTCAGAATAGCCCTAAAACTCTTGCTTTTTTTTTATTTTTTTGCCAACAGTTGTAGCCGAAACAAAAAAAATGACCGAAACAACCTTAAGGACCACCACTATTATAATTGTTCGTATTGGCCTTTTTCCTGCATAAATTAACGTGAACACGTGTATAAACATGTTACTTACATGCCATATACAAGGAGTAGAGGATGATTTATAATAACAAATGGAGAGCAAATTAGGATCAACGATTTATATGTAGTGAATTATCTCTGTAAAAAGAAAATGGTTGGATTGTTAACTACTTTAGCCGTAGTTCCTGAACCATAAACCATGAGAGTTGGGTGATACGGAGGCTGCTCTACAATTGCTCTGTTAGGGTAATAAAATCAGTACAATTCGAACCTCAAGTTGCAGCTAGGATACATGACTATTCCTCCTTCCTTTCCAAGACAGCACAATGTGATTTCATGCTGAGCATCGTGTAGACACGTTTCGCAATCCTGGCTAGATAGATCTGAGGTGCGCTGTGCAAGTGTACGATGTTTTCCACTCTGAAACGCTGTCTACTTCTTTTGATACAAATTTCTTAGCTCCCACAGGCCCTGATTTCCCTGCCTCTTTCACTTAATTAACGCATTATCTTTGAATGTTAAACCATTGCTTTGTTCTCAACATTTACTTGACTTAAGGACTCAGAGTGAAAGGTAGTCGCAAACAAAGCAAGTACTCTTTTTGCTTTCTTCCCATTGCTCTATGAAACTTTTCATTGTTCAATTCTCAGAAAATTCATGGCAGGGCAACCATCCAAAGCCTCCGACCCTCTCTTTATTTAATGCCACAGAAATTAATATAGAATAAATTATTCTCTTTCATCCTAGTAGTTTAATGATAATTGATAAACAAGAATGTATTAAATAATTGAGTATATAAACCCAAATTTACTAACAATATTGTCATGAGGCATAATGTCTTCATAAATTTAGGGAGTCTCATTGTTGAGAAATGTCAAAAGTTCTTGAACAATAAAGTTGATTGACATATATTGGTATTTAAAATATAAAAAATGGAGTGCCATATTTAAAGATTAGTACCGTTTTAGAGGTGAATTTAAGTGCATTTTTAAGTCTCAGTGTTTTCTTTTTCTTTTTTTTTCCCCATAATAATAAGTTATGATGTGTACTGCTTTCGGCTACTTTTAACCCACCCCAGTTAGCCAATGTCTATGTGCCCTGCTTCATCACTTGTTTGAAACTTCATAAAAGTTATATGCGAAAGTAGCAAATAAATAACTGAAAAGTAAGATAGCTGTAATGTAAGTATTTTGTCAGGATTTTGTGTATCCTTCGAGGCTCTTTTCCTCTTTTTATAGCTTTCTCAACGGTAGACATGTCCCATATAATTTTTTTCTTTTTATTTTATGTTACTTAACAAAAATTAATTTTTTTAATATTTTTGGTTCTAAGGATATTTTGGTCATTTGATTATCTTTTATTTCCATTCATGTACTATTTCTATTTTACTAAATATTCAAATAGAAAAGTATTTTCATTTCTTTCTATGCTCCAAACATAATTTTAAGTCACACAATTCCGTTATATTCTTAATTCTATTTTATTTTTCCTTTCTCTTAAAAATCTATCTACGTTATCAAACATAATCTTAGAAGTCATTGATTGAGAGAGATGTGGACTGGAGTAAAACATAATTTACGAAATAAATGAAAGATTTGGTTAGAAGAAGATTGTGAGGCAAATAGGTTCCTTGTTTCCGCAAACAGGATCCTCTGCTATTAAAAGATTCCATTTGAATTCTCCAACTTGAAAAAGGACTAAAAGAGCAAGCTTTTTTTTTTTAATTCAATAATTAACTTAGCGACGTATTTGCATGTGCAGAATCTCTAGATAAATGGCAACTATAAATTACTTTTATAAGATCTTGTAGAAGATTCAAATTATGTTAGGAAAAGTATATGTTATCTCTCATTTTAAAAAAAAAATTGCATCAATTGTTTTGTTGATTGAGGTAGGTGATGCATGCACATGATATTTGACTTTATATAATAGACAAATACTAAATGAACCCTTGTGAGTGGAAGATCTGTTCGTCAGTGAAGATTGGCCGAACCATCTGGACGCTACGTCCGATGTGAGTAAGATCGCTTAGACAAACCATGTCACAATTTTTTTATTACACCATTGGTTTGAATGAAGTCACTTCTAAGGGATATAAATCCAATTTCTTATCTTATACTTGGCCTCTGGTTGACTCTACAGAGTTTGGAAAAGATGTAAACAGGAATGGTCAAATTGTTTCAAGATTATCAAAGGGCTAGGAAGGAGGACTTTTTACCTTTACAAAGATTTTTCTAACGTAATCTCAAAGATAGTAATGCAGTGCTACATAAAGATTTAAATTCCAAAATTTTAGATTTCGGCATGATCAAAATTTTTAGAATTAATCAAAATTAGACAAACACAAATAGAATTGCTAGTATCTAATATGTTCTCAAAGTCAAATTTTCAAAACCAATTGCTTTGTGTCATAATTCATAACGGATAAAACAAAGAGATCATTTATCATATAATGTATGTTGTTTTTATAGTGGCTATTTATGTCTCTAAAATATACAATACATGGGCAAATTTTGATTAAGTCTGATGCGTACAGTTGTGGTATCCTGATTATATAGGTCAATATTGCAAGAGGATTACATCTTTCTATATATGCCAAAGAGATATCAAGCTATGTAAGTTATTGTTAAAATAAGCAACTCGAAATGGAAAAGTATATTAATGAAGAGAGATCAACAATTTGAACAAATTGATTAATATATGATTGATTTTGCAGGCCTCGAAGATATGGAGGGAAGGGACACCACTTGATCTGCAGCAAATATAAGCCTAGCCCGGAAATGAAAAATGGAAAGGAAGAGTGTATATATACATATTAGAGTAAATCTAATAATGAAAAAAAGTTATGCTGACTTTGGCAGCAAAGTAAATTTCAAAACATGAGAAAATAAAAACATGAAAGCAGAGGAAACAATGAATCTGTTGGAGTTGGTCATCTAAAATAAAAATAACAGCGCACAGCAACACGATTTTTTGCGTATTGGAGTTGGGCAAAAATCATAATGGTAAATTATCATTTTTTAAATAAGAAATCTATAAATCATGCAATTTTTAAAAAAGGATATACATTTAGTCTCTTAAAACTAAAATATTCTCAAGATTAATATTTATTTTTTATTAAAAATTTATGAATTTTCTAAATTTCATTTTTAATGTTTTTTAAAAATTTTTTATTTATATTAAAAATTTTTAAATCTTATATATTCTAAAATTTTATTAAATTTAGGGAAATGCTTATGTTCATTATTCTAGATTTAATATAAATGTTATTTTAGAGATTAATTATTATTATAAATTAGTAAATTTTTAAAAAAATCATTTTGTGAATATTTTTTTGTTTTGAGTTTTTTTATCAAATAATTCAATGATTTGTTAAATTTAAAGAATTTATATCGGTCAAAATACATTTAATACTTATTATATTATATAAATAATATATATAGTGATATTTTGATCAAATAAATGTAATTCTAACGTATCTTTAGCTGCAGAGGAAGTTATATGTATAATGCATCATTTTGCTTTCAAGAGGGGGAAGAGTGTATTTTTTCAAAATAAAGGAGAAGGACTGTATAATTTAGACATTATTTGAAGGAGAAAAGAGTAACTTATCCAAATATTAATGATTCACAAGATAATTTAAAACTATCCATCCGTCCTTATATATATATTTTTCAAATAAAAAAGCTTTTGAGACAAATAATTCTAGTAAAGAATAAATGTCTATGAGAATTTCTCACGGATATTTCTATAGAAATTCTCACAATTGGAGCTTTTTAATGGAAAATTTTTATGAAAAAATTTCAGTTAGAAAAACTCAAGAGAATTTGGAAAGAAATATCGTGAGAATGGTAGGACAAAAAGGCGCGAACTTATTCTCGCGATAATTTTCTATGAGAAAAAAATGACAAAAGGCCTTTTAATTTTTTTCCCCTTTTCTCATGAACTTTTCTCATGAGAAAAAACAGAAAAATTCTATAAGAAAAAGCATCACATTGTCTCGGTTTTGAAAGACATGAATTCTCACAGTTTATTTTAGTGAGAAAATTTCTCTCAATTTTTTCTGTGAGAATTTCTCGTGAAAATATTCTGAGAGAATTTTCTCAAGGAATATTTTTGCGAGAAGTTTCCTTCTCATGCTGTGAGAATATACTAATTTCTCAAGAAAATTTTTCTAAGAAAATTCCCTGAAAAATTTTTGCTTAACCCTTGAAAACCATTTCATTCTACAAAATGGACAGAGAATTGCACAACGCTACGACAAAAGCTTCTTCACATAGATCTACAAAGCTTCTACAAAATGGACATAATCATGGAGAGAAATGTCCACTATTGGCTCCATTTGAGATTGGCCTTCCTATGAATTTTAATCCATGTAGACAAATGGTTAAGGATATAGCTAAGGTATTATTTGAGAAATATGACATTCTTGAAGACCCCAATGCCAGTTCTGCAATATTTTATAACATGCTAAGAGTTACATAAGCTCCGTTGTGGGATAGTTGTCAAAATCATATAGTGTTATCAATGGCTGTGAGATTATTGAGTATCAAATCTAATTATAACATTACAAAGGCATATACTGATGGGATTATTACATTGATGACTAAAATATTACCTGCTAATCATCGAATGACTGCTAACTTGTACTAAACCAAAAAAATGGTTTCAAAACTTGGCTATGGTTATCAAAAGATTGACTATTTGTAGTCACGAATGTATGTTGAACTATGGTGATACAACTAATGGTAAGGAATGTTGATGAAGTCTTAGAAGAAGAACTATTAGATAGTAACTTATTTGATACTCAAGAGGATCCTCCTAGTAATTATTATTTAGCAAGTGATTGATAAATTCTGGCACAAACTTGTTGTTAACATTTTATTTGACTAGTGATCATTACTTAACATTTTATTTGACTTAGATGACTTATTTACCAGTGCTTACTTCTAAAATATTTTTTTATTTTCCTTTTTAGATGTTAAATGGAAGACGTAATAGAGGTGGAGGATCTGTTGCACCTAAAAAGGGAAAAGAAAGTTTGTGCCATAGTCTAAACCTATTCACATACCATTAGCTGTTACACAGTCATCACCTTCGTAATTATCTCCACATGTTGGGATGCCTTTTGGCTCATCATCTACATCATCTTCTTTTTTGTCTCCACACATTTGAATATCACCTTACTCCTTAACTTTCATTGGTTCAAAAGGGCCTTCCATATATATTTTGAGTACAGATGTGGTTAGCTCATCTTCTCATCCTATTATATATGAACCAGAGGTGCAGTTGAGTGATGGACAATTGGTTATTATACTTCATAGGGTTTATGAGTAAAAATCCTTTAAACACATAACTTTTTTTTGTATTGTAATTATTCCATTATGTGTACTTTTGCTATATAACTCTTTATATTTCACAGGTTTTATCCATATATTCTGTCAATCACCATATTGTCTCAAATCATCCATAGTAAGTTTGAGTATAAGTGGCTAGTATTTATTAAAGTACCAGATATTATGAAGAACTTATGGTTTGTAGAGTTTAAGGTACGCTAATTCTATAACTTTTTAGGTCTTACAATAATTATAGTCAATGTGTTACTATTATTATTTATGATATCAGTTTTGCTTGACTGGTTATTTGTAGCAGCTCAAGCAAAGCTAGATGAGTATTGGCAAAGTGATGAGTTTAAGGCCAAGTCTACATGCAATAAGGCAAACAAAGCTGCAGATACTAAAGAATGCCTACATAGAGGTGGGTGTGTTCCATTCTCAAAGCATAAGAGAAGGATGGTAAGCATTCTTTGTCCATGATAGTTTTTATTGGATTAATGTTCCTTTTTAATTATTGTAATTCTTATAAATTTTACCTACGTGTTGTAGGAAATAGAGTTGGGTAGAGAGGTTCAGATCCTATAAGTATTCAAGAGGATCTAACACAATGAAAAAAAAAGGGTTAGGTTGGTAAAAAAGCCTCTAACACTTATATAAATCATTGAACAAGTTTGTAAATAAGATTGTTACTATAATTTGTTTATGTACTTAATATTTACTTGTTCTTCACAGTCACAATGCCAGTATAAGTAGATGAAGTAGACTCAAGAGTCAGAGTCAGATGATAGTGATTGTTCCATATGACTCAAGGTAGTTAGTGGAAAGCAGAAAAGAGGTCGTACATATAGGTTCAGGTTAAAGGATGATCTTCTTACTTTTGATGGCACATAGCACTTTAGATATGGCCCTGGTGAGCTTTCACAAAAAAGAGCATAGCTAGAGGCCTCATTTGAGAAGAAATTAGAAGAGAAATGAAACTATCAAAACAAGTCCAAATTTATGAGACAAGTCTTCCCAAGATGCAGAAGACCCACAAGGACAAGATAAAAGCTTTCATGAAACAAATTATGGCTCGCATGAGTATAAGAACTAAAAGAGGTGGCACTTCCCATAATGAACCAACCCATGATGATGGTAATGGCGGCAGTGGTGGTTATGGTGATAATGATGATGATAAGGATGAGGATAAGGATGAGGCTGATGAATAGTGATTATAGGACTTTTATTTATATGAAATTATAGAATTATAATTTGTAACTTTATAATATTGAATACATATTTTTCTTAGTTTTAATGTACTTTCAAATAATTTCTATGCAAAATTATAAAGTTTTGGCCTTTTTATTGTTATGATTCTATTATTGGTTGGCTGAACTTAGGTATTGTGATTATTGACTGTTTGAATAAGTTGCACTTATTCAAAACAAGGGTTAATACATAAAAGAATTGTTTATGGTAAAGATTTCCAGCTTCCTCACAAAATTTTTTCATGAGAAAAATGGAAATACAATTTTTTCCAAAGATTCTCATGATATTTCTCATAGAATTTTTCCATGGGAAATATGGAAATACGAATTTTTCCAAAAATTCTCACTATAAAATATTGTGACAAAGCATTTCTTATGGTATAAATCTGTGAAAATTTTATGATTTCTCACAGAATTTTTCCATAAGAAATTTGAAAAGACAATTTTTTTTAGACTTCTCATGATGAGATACCGTGAGAAGTAATTTCTCATGGTATAAATTCGTGAGAAATTCTAATGGATATTTCTCATAGATTTATACAATGAGAAATTTCATGAGAATATCTTATGGATATATATTGTGAGAACATTTTCTCATGGAATTTTCCGTGACAAAGTTAGAGAGAAAGCTACAAATAATTACAACTTTCACACTATCTTTTCTCTCTAATTTTTCTCATAAAAATATATTTGCAAGAAGATTTTTCACAAAAATTTTTTGTAAGAATTTTGGATTCTTATAACTATGTTTTTCACACTGCACAGTACGTGAGAATTTCTGTGATAATGGCCTTTCTTACAGAATTTTTTGCTTTTCTTGATGAAAAAATACCTTAATAAATTCCTCGTTTTCTTGTAGTGTTCTTGGGGGGAAGAATGTATGTTTTCAAAATAAAGGAGGAGGCTTGTATGTAACACCCCATAATTAATTAAGGTGTTAATCATGGATTAGAATTAATTAAGAGTAATTAATATGGGCTCATTGGGCAAGTTAAGTGAATGGAGATTTTAGAGAGAAAAATCATTAATATGGGTTTGAGATTTAATTGGGATAGAAATTCTATCTAGGCTTAAAATCAATAGATCATGAGAAGAGGCTAATGGAGGCCCAATAGATGATGTGCAGAACTAACCCAATTTAGTGTGTTTGAGGCCCAAAACCTACCTTGTATAGACTCTTCTAGTGGCCCAATAACCCTTGTGCAGATCTAAAACTCTTGAGCTCTTCAAACTTGGCCCAAACCCAATTAAAATTCAGCAATTTAAGTATGAGAACTGGCCCAGTAAAATTCTGCAGCCCAACACTTGAAAAACTGGCCCAACAAGCTTAAATCATAAGCCCAAATGGAGATGGACCTTGGAGCAACCCATGACCCATATTTTGACCCAACTTAAACCCACTTAAACCCTAAATGCATCAGCCACCACCCCATTTTTCTGAAACACAAGAGGCAAAATCTGAGGTCCAAAGGGGAGGCTAGGGTTCTTGGCCAAATTCCACATTTTCTCACATTTAGAGCAAGATTCAGCCAAGGTAATAGTTATACAACTTAATCCTCTCATCTTTCTCTTTAATTTGGTCCGATTAATTTTTCATTTGGAGTAATTTCATCCTACCCAAAATCTGAAATGTGAGTGTTTGGGGGTTTCCTTGATGAAATTCGTAGGTTGAGCTTAGGGCTGACTTTGGGTGAGTTTAAACCCTCCATTTTGATGTTTTATTGGTTAATTTGAGACCCCCATAGTTGATTTAGAAAATGGGTGTTAGCTTTGCACGAATTTGCTTAAGATTTTGGGTGGAATGTTGAGTTTTCTGGTAGATGACACTTAAATCCGAAATTGGGACTTGTTATGGCTGGGTAAATGACTCTTGAGTAGTCATTAGCATTTTAAATTCCTTAGGTACTGATTATGACTATTAATGATGAATTAGAGTAGTAATTATATGATGCTATGGTTATAGGAGGATTTCTGCACCATTGGTGATTGTTGCAAGTGTCTACAAGTGAGCTGGGTTCATCCAAAATTCCATGCATATATCTGTGTTAATTTCATATTTTGCTGTATATGAATGATTTGAAATGTTGAATGAATTGATTGGCTATCTATTATGTTGAATTAGACCTTGTGAGTCCATGGTGGAGCTGTGGTGCGGCTGCCACCCGTGCATGTGCTTCGATCGGGCACCGGGTTATGATCAAACCCCAGATGCACTGAGCCTTGGTTGTGCTCAATGAGGAGTAGGTGCCGTGGACGGGCCTCTCTGGTGTTAATGGCCTTTAACATGTGATGGTATGATTGCTAGTATGGGATAGTAATCATGATAGCCTAATTACTTCATTTACTAGTATGAATGGATTTCTGTTGGTGTTTATGTGAAATTATGCATGTATGCTAATTAATATAGAATATATGATGAAATTGCCTTAGTTACTGAGATTTATATCTCACCCCGTTTTATGGGATTAACATTTCAGGTGAAGGTTCCTCGGGTAAGGATAAAGGGAAGCAAGTGGATGAAAATCCATGAGCTCCAACTTATGGGAGAAGGCTACACTTAGGCAGTAGAGATGCAATTTTGTTATTAGTCATATAGCATCACCATGTATTCATGTTGCCAAGTGTAGGCGTTCACATTTTGTTTGACTGAAATGTAACCGTTAATGATTGAAGACTAATTATACCTGGATATTGATGTATGAGTTATTTATAGAATGGGTATGAGATGATAATTGTTGATAATGCATGTGATCTTGCTGTTATCTATTCTTGGATTTGCTGATATGAGGTAGATGGGTTATTAGGATATAATACTTGCGTTGTAAATGGGAAGTGGAGAGATAATTGAGTAAGTAGGATAGATAAACACCATTAGGAGCACATAAACTAAGGGGAGATGGTCCTAGAGTGATCCTATGGTGAGAATTGGAGTGTAGGGGGCGAAACTTGGGTAATGTAGTTACAAGAGAGAGTTCCGCTGCGGCCAAGAGGGCTTCGCCGCGGCCAGAAGTGAGACAGAACCAAAGGAAGCCGCGGCCTGACGGAATCCGTCGCGGCGCAAGGGTGAAAAATGCACCTGGGGAGAGACAGAGGCGAGGGACGTCGCGGCCTGATGAATCTCGCCGCGGCGCAAGGTCAGACAGAACCAAAACTCGCCGCGGCGCGAACATATTGCGCCGAGGCGAGACCCCTGGGAGTTGAGACGTCGTTCCGGGAGGAGTTTCTGCCGCGACGAGATTTGTGAAATTTGCCCAGAGTTCTAGTAAGTAACTTAGCCGCAGCGGGGAAGTTACAAGCCGTGGCGCAAGTCCCCAAACTTCTATTTTGAGCCTAGAAACCCCAATTTCTTTAATAGTAATGGTAAGAAATGATATAGGAACGTTTGTGGGAGGTTATTGGGTATTGAAATTGATGGATGAATGAATCGTAAGCCCTTATGGTAGTAGGATTTCTTTTATACAAATTTTGTTTCGTTTGTGGTGGTATGGTGATGACCCTAACATCAAGGTTCAAATTTACCCATATTTTCACAATATGATAGATTGTAACAATTCCAAACCTTGATAATTAATTATTAATCGCATATTTATCCCTAATTACAATGATTAAAAAGTAGGGTTGTCACATTGTATAATTTAGACATTACCTAAAGGAGAAAAGAATAACTTGTCCAAATATTAATGATTCACAAAATAATTTAAAACTATCCATCTGTCCTTATATAGTTTCTTGGGAGAATTATAATAAATGACCAAAAAGTGAAAAAATTTATTTTTAAGAACCTGTTACCACTTGTTTTAGGATGATTACTATTGTGTTTAGTAACAAACAATTTAACTTAATGATAACGGGTCCTTAAAAATAATTTTTTTCCTTCTTAGTCCTTAAATGTAATTTTCCCTAGTTTCTTTTCTTAACTAAAAAAGCTTTTGAGATAGATAATTCTAGTAAAGAATAAATTACTACTTTAGTCCTTTAAAGATATTGTGCATCAATTAGATTTTGGAAAGTTTATTGATATCAGTATAATTTAAATGTTTCTAAAAATATGTTATTTTAATTCTAACTTAGCATTAAATTAATGTCAATATTTATTGGGTATTAAATTGATAGTAATAACTTTTTTGTACTGAGACTAAGTGACAATAAATTTATAAGAATTAAATTAATGTTATTAAAAAAATTTTAGAACTAATATGATAAATTTAGCTTCCAAAATAAAAGGAGTAAAATACATGGACCTCTTCTAGGTGTTGATGAAACTATGCAAATTTGTTGTCTATTTTCAAAATCAGCACAAACATTGTCTGAATTTTGTTGAAATTATATAGATCTCTTTCAATTTTTTCTAAAATTATACAAACATCTTCTCTATTTTCAAAATATATACCTAGCTCTTCTAAAAATAGAAAATAAATATATATAACTTACTCTTTATTTTTATAAAAATTTTAAAAATAGAGGAGAAATTTATATTCATACATCCATCATAAATATAAATAGATGCATGAATTTTTAAACAGTCAGAAAGTGGGGTTCCCGGACACTTGGCTCCATGTCTATACACAGATATTGTTTAAGACATATGCTAACAATTTTTTAGAACATCAGTTAAGGAAGTATTAAGGAATATTAATTGTTTAATAAATTAAATAATACTTTTAGAAAAAATATGCTAATTAATAAACAAAATATTTAGTTTATTTATAATTTTAGAGGACAAAGTTACTCTTAAATGGTAGTTATGTGTATTCATCTAACTTTTCAAAAGAATTTTCATTTTCTTTAATTTCTTTTATTTATATATATCGTTCATTTACTACAACATTTAATAGATTTCTAAGTTTTCATTCATGCTTATTTCATATATCGATTTGATAAAACTACCGTCTAGTATTAAGTCATCTGGAGTAACCCAAGTGATAACAATAAATAGGCGAGAATATGATCAATGTCAAAAGTTCAAACTCTCCCAACATAAATGTACCCAAAAAAAAAAAAACCATAGGCCTCTAGTGAAAGTAATCCTATATGCATTTTCTGATTTTCTCTCTCACATTTTGTTCCTATAATTTCAGCAAATTTTTAATTTAATCATCTACACTTTATTTGTCTACAATTGAGTTTTTGAAATTTGAAATCATTTTTTTTATTATTCAATATGCTTTTTCTTCTCATTTTCATCTTCTCTAATAAATTTATTCAAGACTTTTTAATTTAATTTTTAATGCTATATGATATATGACATCGGACAAAACTTATTTAAAAAATCATTTGAAAAATATTTGGATTGGGTTATATAATGTGAATTGGGCTGTAAGGCAAGTCTCTTCCTATGGAGCCACTCCATCCCCAACTAGATCATGCCCCTAACCTCCCAGGTTTATCATGTGAGACAAATGGTTTGTTAATCGTCGACCGCAAAATCTAAACTCGCTCTGTGAGCCACGCGTGATTAGTTCATGACTTCTATTTGACAAATCGAAGTTCTCTATTCATCTTAATATATACATAGAGAGAGAGTGAGAGAGTGAGAGAGTGAGAGAGAGTAAGGACCATTGATGGACAATGGAGCTATTAATAAATGATTTCACAAGAAGGGGCTTGTCTCTTAAAACGGGCATCTTTTAAAAGCAATTAATCTTCATATTGTGTAGCAATTAGCATAGTTTTAAATTGCAGTTGCGGGTATTGCAGGTTTTACAATGCGGGTCGCAATTGCTGCGGCCGTGATTTTTTTTTAAAGTTGTACAAATTATTTTAAAAATATATATAATCGTTATTACTCTCAAATGCATATAATATATAATGCCTAACATTAATATTAATTAAATAAAATTTTATTTTGTACAAGTATATCAATATTATTTGAGAAAATTAAAAGAAAAAGTTAGATAATATAAAAATATGCTTACATACTTGCATAAAAAGAGAATTAGAATCACTATATTATAGAGTATCATGGAAGATCATAACCCCCATATTCACTTTTATTATCATTTTGTCTTGTTCTTTGTCTAAAAATATAATCAAAAAATCTCCTACCTGTGTTCTTCATTTGTTGATAAGAAAATTTTCGTACTCGATGATAATAAGACTCTTGATAATTTATTGAAGGTTTATAATATGGTGGGACTTGAGTTATTAGATAATGATTATATGACATATAAAAAGGTTATTGATAAAATGGTAGATAATAATTTTGACTACTTTGAGACGAGTCTCCATTATATATTTTTGCTATTTTTCTAATTGGTCTGATTTTAAAAGAATTATGTTTGATACATAAACAAAATTAATAAAAAAAATTAATAACTGAGATAAGAAAAAATTTAATGACATTTTTGGCTTCTTATTGGTGGCTATCAGTTCTCTATTTGTCATTACAAATTTTCTTTTTCTTTTTTTGGTTCTAATCTAGTGGCTAATAGGTGAATAAGGATGGTGGATATTTTGATTCTTGAAAAATATTATTTATTATAATTTTTTAATATGTTTGGAGTTCTAGTCAATTATTCTAACTCACAAAATCACATGGAGTTTCTTTAAATGCTTCAAAGAAAATGAATTTAATTTTTTAAAAAATATACACAATATATAGAGTTTAATATATACTTAATCATTGTACTCTATTTGTATTATTAACACATATTAATTGTAATTTATTTTTTCCTCCAAAGTATACACTTAAAAAATTTGGAAATAATTCCCATGATTATATTAGTTTATTAGCTATAATATTTTGAACATATAATTTATAATTACATAATATGTGATAAATATATGCTATCTATTGATTTTTTTAATAAATATTTATCTTTGTTTAGAATTCATATATTTTTGTTAGGATTGCCTTTTTAAATAATTCTATCATAATTAATTAAAAATTAAAAATTTTTGTTTGCTTTAAATGCATGATCAACCAAAAAATAATTAAAAATACTTTACTTTTTCCTTGAACAAACTATATTCTATTTTCTAATAATTTTAAGTTATTTATCACTAAATTTGAATCTTTGATTTATATATTTGTATATCCCACATGTATTATAGATGAGACATGAGACATGAGTCAGCAAAAAGTAAGTGGCGTAATGGATGACAGCACAATGAGAATAGAGATGGGATTGATTGGGGTGGGTGTATGTTGTCAAATTTCAAGCAGATGGACATTTCCCGAAGCACAGAGACATTTTTCATAATGGTTTATAGCTTGTAATATGCATCTCGGTCATATTTATTTTTAAAAAAATTTAATTTGCATAAAATAAATATAATTTCAATATCAATAAAAAATAAATATGTAAATTTAAATTTAAATATACATGTGATAGTTTGAAAATAAATTTAATAATATTAATTTAAAATGAGATTTATAGCTATTATTTTTATCTTTAATTAGGTAAAAAATATTTCTTTTTAAGCAACTTAAATATTACTTTTAATAGAAAAATATTTGCGTAAATTAAAATTATTAAAAAACAAAATCTAATTCATTTTGCCATTATCCCTCTTCACAGTTTTTGTTTATGAACTTCGCGCCTTTCTAATTTTGCATTTGTGATATTTCATTTTCACCGAGAGCAAAGGAATAGATTTCTGGACTAATTCTACATTTTCCACCCTCTAGTGTTGCTTTCACTTTTGTGTTGCTCTAATCTAAACCATGAGTCCCTTAAACTATGCCCTTTTGTTTCTCAAAAACAAAAAATAAAAAGGAAACTTGCTATTAAAATATTTAATCACTATTCATTAACAAGCCCTTTGTTCGGTCACCTCCACGGCTCCTCCCTACTCCCTGATTCTCAATATTCATACTCTGAAAATAGCAACCAAGAGCAGAGCAAGAAGATGTGCATACCTCTCTACGCTGGCATTGGCTTCTCTCTTCAGATTCAAGCAAGAAGTGCGTATCACTGGCTTCGTTTTGGGACTTTAGATTCAGATTTCAGGACCACCGTGCCTTAACTTTCGGATATGGATTCAGATCCAAAGCTCTCTTTGCTGATTCTGCTCGGTGGTTTTTCTCTTTTACTATTTGGAAAAGCAAAGCTAAGGTCGGCACTTTGCTTCTGAGTTTTGTTTTTTGGCGTTTATATGATACGCTGCAACGGAACCGCAATACCATTCCACTGCGGTTGCAATACCGTTATATGGCAGTCCAGTAAGGTGATATCCAATCCCTCCACAATTGCGGGCTGATGCGGATGCGGCTCAACCGCATTATTTAATGCGGGCTGCAATTTGAAACCATAGCAATTAGCAGGTGATCTTAATTTATTATTATTATTATTGGATGTATGATTTAGGAATTTTTGTAAGGATGAAAACTGACCAATTCCTTTGGGTTGGGTTCAAGCAATCTAGAACCTTACCTTGTCTGGAGGCTGGCAGTGCTGAGCAACTTCTTTGTTGCTTATTGCACCTTTTTTCAAGTCTTCACTTTTATGCATTGCGCTCTTCCATTCCACCCAATCTTGTCAATATTCAAGTCATTTAAAGTCTCCTCACCTTTCATGCCCCAACACCCCGCGTCACCCCTCAAATTCGTCACGCTTTTTCTAAAGCAATCCTCAATTTTCACAGGGTATCTAACATCTAGAAAGATTTCTAATATTTGATATACATCAAATAATATCATTTCAAGTCATATATGAGATTTTACATTATGGCTTTCCCATTATTCTTTAATAATTTCAAAACTAAATGTGATGATATACATATATAATATTATGGTATGGATATGGATCTTAATTAAAAAGTCTATATTGTACACTAAATGTATGTTCATTATACATATCAGATTATATATTCTTTAATTTACCGATTCAATTTAATCTGTTTATTAGATATATATAGATATATTGTATGTACACTCAGCGTGTGCTAAAATTCTGTCTTTCAAATGTTACATACTATGTCATGTAAGATATCAAGAGTTACCACCTTCAATTTTTTGCGGGGACCTAAATTTCTCTACTACTTCCTTGGAGCAACAGTCTCACCCCTGAATTAGGGGCTAACACATTTATTTCTTTATTTATTATAATTTTATGATTCTTATGCTGTGCAGTAAAGAATGTGATGTAAATTTTGTAGTGATGCAATTACTACGATGTTAATAACGCTGCATCAATGTATTAGTAACCAGATTGATTTGACAAATTGTTATCATTGACCAAATGACCATCATATTAGTGAATGAGTCGTTACCAATACACTGTAACACAATGACGCCCCGTTACCAATAGTACACTAATTATACGGGTACACAATTTGCAATACTACCTAGTTTAATTATTTAGTTTTTTGAAATTTTATATACGTATCATTTAATCCTTAAAAATAAAAGATATATGTTTAAACTGCTTGGTTAGTAAACTTTAAAAATATATTACTTTTTTAAAAATTTTTAGCTCACTACTAATTAGTTTTTATCAATATGTGTTCCAATAATTCATAAGTAACGAGCTTAAAACTTCCAAGCACTGATTTGCATATTTTTAAAATTAAGAGACCAAATAGTTGAAATATTATTTTTTAAAAACTCAATTGTATATTTTTAAAATTTAGAGACTAAATAATTAAAAAATATTTTGTTTTAGGGACTCAAAATTGCATCTTCTCTTTATATAATCTGTCGAGTTACTACAAGATTTCAACCGAATATATATACATATATATATATATATATATATATTACATAATTAACGAGAAACTTCAAGGTATCCTTCGACCTGCAATTAATTCGATTAAGCAATCCTAAGAAGATACCAAGCAGCAACTAGAGGCCAATGTTTGAACATATAAAGAAGAATAATAGAAATGTTTTAGCATAAAAGGAAAAAAAATGGTTTTAAAGATATGCAAATAAGTGATACATTTATAATTTTTTGATATGATAGGTGATATTTAATGTTTTACGAAAAAGGTATTTTTGGCTAGCTTATATATTAGTGGAACTCGAAACTAATTTTTTTCTCGAATCATAACGCATCCCCATATCAATTCTAAAGATAAAGAATAAGTATTAAATCTTAGATGTTAAATTCACCTTCTCTCTCTCTCTATAGGATAAGATGCATAGAATTTTCTTTTTCTTTCATCTTAGGGATTTTGTGCGATTTATCTCATCAATTCTAAAATTTAACTATCAACTTCCTAGACTTAGAGATTTACACATCTTGGTCATTTTGTTAACAAATCCATTCAAAAGTACAATATTCGAATTGAATCAAACTTATAGGAAGGAGATTGAGTACATATTTGCATGCCTTTTGTCTTTATACGCGACAAAGACGGAGAAATGGGAAGATTTGTGAATTTTATTTTATTTTTTTTTCAATTTGCACAAACATATATAAGTTTAGGGGATCAATAATTAAGTTTTAAAAATGATGAAGCAAATTATACAAATTTTTATCTTTTAAAAAATTTTATACATTTTAGCCTAACTCATATCAATGATTATATGCTTTTGTTATGCTGCTGACATATATTCTTTTCGTTATTATGATTAAAGTATCTTCAAACTTCATCTAGTTATTCTCTTCTGAATGACATATGCTTTGATAGTTAGGTGAATGAAATAAATAAATAAATGAATAAAAAAATTAAAGAAGGGACACACTTTCTCAAGAAATCTGCGCAACCTTTCTTGCAGAATTTTCATTAAATTTTAGGATTGTCATTGTCGAGTAATTATTGTAAGATGGTTTGAATTCCTCCATATAGAATAGTCCAAGTCCAAAGTCCATTAATTCGTCGTTTTTCTCGCAAACATTAAAGTTCTTGATTGACTATGTTCTCTTTCTCTAAAATTAGTAGTATCAGAAATTTCTATAGCAGGTACTTGCTAAATTGAAGAAAATTATTGTTTATTTTATTCCTAACTTATATTTTGATAAATAGCAAACTTAATTCTTTTTTTTTAATCTTTTAGTCTTTAAACTTAAGACCAATTTATTTTAAGAAAATTAAAATGAGTAATCTACACACACATATTATGATCACCTTTTGATGAAGTAGGATTTTCTTATTTAATATGCAGAAAATTAAAAATGAAAACAAAAATAAAAAAATTGATTTTAGAAATGAAAAATGATTTTTTAATCTTTACTTAAAATAATAATAATATATAAATATTATTAAATAATAATTACAAAAATGTAATTAATATTATTTATAACTTCTTTTTCTACTTAATTTTTCTTTACTTTACCAATCAAGCCCAAAAATGAAAAGACAGACAATGATTAAAAGGGCAGGAATGAGCAGGCAGTCCACGCATACCATAATTCTACACACGTACGGATATTATTTAGAATAAGCTAGTATATGAAGGGTTGCTATAACTAATTACAATTTAATATCAATTTAACATGTTAAAATGTACACACTTAGATTATGGGGTGTCAATTAACCTCTATAGTAAAATAAGGCAAGGAAAAAAAAGAGTTACTTTTATTGAACCAACAAATTGTTGTGCATCAGGATATCATACTAACAAGATAACTGTTGGTTTACACATGAAACAAAGTCACAGGAAAGTTTAATATCCAAAAAAAATCAGGTATCTAGAAATAGTAATATTTAACGTAAAGACAAAAAAGAACCACCCAAGATTTGCAACAAAAGTTCAACTAATAGACAACGATCGGAGATAAGTAACTATTAGTGAACAAAATGGATACACAGTTAGCATCTAAATCCTAACAAAGCTCTCCCTATATGCAATACCAAAATGGTACCAAATAAACCTATTTGAAGTAGAGTTGGAAGCCATCTTCTGCCTCTTGCTATTGAGATTCACTAAGAACGTTTTGTTTTGTTTTGTTTTTTTGTTTTTTGTTTTTTGCGCACGCTCACACCATCCATAGCCATAATAACATTGTCATCAACTATGTATAAGGGCTGGTAAAAGGATCGACCAAGAAGTAGGGTCACAAATCTTGACATCGAATGTCCATAGCTCCATTGTTTATGGAATCTGGATTGTCTACAATAGAGGAATCTACTAGACAATACAGTAATGGAAAAATGACATTTAAAAAAAAAAATCTAGGTTTTGGATTTAATGGAGTATCTAAAATTTGTAATTGAATTAATAAAAAAGTTAATTGCGAAGAAAAAATTACACTTTAAAATTTTTAACTATACTATATCAACAGAGTAATCTCATATTCACTTGATATATAATTTTTAATTCAAAATGAAAAGAAATTGAAGATCCTATACAATTCACGAGTTTTCGACTAGTTTGATATAAATTTGCTAGTTAAATTATTCTTTTACTTCTTATAGTTTCACCTCATCTTCAAATTTGTCTTATAATTTAAAATTTTGTCATTAAGTTTTTGTAATTCTAATAATTTTTAGTTTAGTTTTTGCGGTTGAAGTTGCATTAATGTGTTGTCAAATTTGGTTGATGTGGCTAACCATGTTCAATTATGATTTATACTAATAAAAATGGTAAAAGCAAATAATGAAGTGAACTTAACTTACATGTACATAGCATGTGATGTAAATTATGTTATGTTTATTTAGGTAAATTGGCTTAAATCATACATATTTAGAGAGCTAAGATAATATGTCACATTACTAGAATTTAATTGAAGGAACTAATTAATATTTTTAAGATTTAAAATAGGAACTAATTAAATTGTTTTAGATTTAAAGTCCTCTATATAATTGGTGGCAATGAGAGGAGATTGATGGGAGCCAAGTAGAAATGAAACTTATGTCTTTGTTAAAAAAAAAAAACTAATAAAAATGGATAGATATTATTGAGTGGTAATTATAAGAGTTTAATAGACATTTTTCACTTTTTCTTTTTTTAAAAAAATCTTAGTCCCATCAACATTCTCTCTTTGCTTCCAAACACAGCCTATAATATTTATTTCTTAATCCATATACAGAAGTATATATTTTTAATTTTTTTTTAATTTCATATCTCATTAAGTAACAATTCAAGTCTCATTTTCTTTTTCATTGGATGCTTAAATTCTTAGTCCAAACTCATATACCTAGGGCGATTTTAAATTGAACAAATTTTTCTCAAGTTGAGAATTGTTTATATGAAATCTATTTATAAAAATTTAAAACAAAAAAATTTCTCTAACAAATATTAATATAATTCAAAACATATTCAATTCCTTTTGAATTTTTTTTCCTATTTTCTAATTAATGAATTACTAATTTAAATAAATAAATACACTATGAATCCAAGAGGAAATGAGTATCATATTACTTAATTAGACTTACATGTAAACATTTAAAATTTCCTAAGCAAATCTCTAGACCGCGTCTCATGATGAGATTATTTTTCTATTTTCATATTCAAAATTCAAATGAATAAATTTTATGAGTATTTATAAAGTATGTGTAGGATTTTGTCCATCCCAAGTTTTGGGCAATGTGATTAGCACCTATCATGGCTTTATATATAGGGAAAATTATATCTAAGGGCCCCAATCTTGCAAAATTTACAATGAAATATTTTAAAAACTTAAATTTTTCCTAGGCCCGACCTTAATTTTTTCAAGAGGGAAAGAAAATGCCTTTATAGTAAGAAACTTAAAACCTAGTAATAATAATGGTAAAAAAATTTTATAACTTTAGAAAGTTTGAGTTATAACTTATATTATAATAATCCTACAAAACCCTTGTAACTCCAAGAAGTTTAGATGATAACTTTAGGAAACTTATATTATAACTTTCTTATGCTATAACTTGTGAATGCAAGTTTCATTAGAGTTGGGAAACAATCTAGTAAAATATGGTAGTATTAATCTTAAAAATCTTTCATAATACCAAGAATCATAGGTGACAACTTTTTAGAAGAAAACAGCTGGGGATATTTTCATCCATTAATGGCAAAATTAAGGTCCTTTAGGGCTTAAGAATAATTTGAATTTTTTATATTTTTTATTGTAAATTTCACAAAATTAGGGTCCTTAGATGTAATTTTCTCTTATATATTGTCAAATAAAACATACACACTACTACAAAAATGAAAAAAGTATTAGTGATATTTTCATTGCTAATTTAGTAAATTCAAACACAAATTTTCGAGCATCACTTGCTCTATTCAGCAACTACCTATTTTCAACAAATATAAGCATAAACAAGAAAGGAAAAAAAATCTAGTGCAATTAAAAAAATGGGAAGAAGTGAAAATGAAATGGCGATGAATTCATATAAAATTAATTTTTTAGCTTGAATTGGATTTTGTTCATTGACTTGCGTTAACCAATGAAAATATCTATTCCAAAGATGCCCAACTTAGCCTCCTGAATTATATCGTCTCTTAAGCCTTGGATGACTCTGCTTCCCTTCATGACAACTGCACCACTAATGAAAGGCTTGACTTGCTTGCTTCATTTAATTTGATCGAATTGGGTGTGTTGTAAAGCTTCGGCATCAATCCCCTTATCTACCTAGGCAAACTTTGTGCAAAGGTCTACATTTTTTCCATTGCAAAATCTTCTTCATTCCAATATTCAAACAAAAACCATTGCCTTCTCTCAAACACTAACACACTACTCACTACCAAATCCATGGTTAAGGCTTCCTACAAACATATTTTTCTCTTTTTTGTTTGCTTTCTTTATTCTACCACTACTCAAGCAGTTGGTCTTACTTATCTTGACCATGACTACTTTACCAACAAAACCTTCATGGTCAATAGTGTTATAACTCAAGAATTATAATAGAGGTATAAAAAAAAAAGATAGTAATTAAATAATTTTTAAGCTAAAACTATCTTTGAAAATGAGGTCTTTAAAAAATAATAAATAAATAAAACAATAATTAAAAGGAAAAGAATAAGAAAGAATTCATTTATATATTTATTAAACCCAAATAAGTAAATTGCAAAGCTTAGTAAAGACTTAGGATTTAAAGAATTAAGATATGAATAATTAATAAAAATATTACCTAAATTAAATAAAGCAAATGAAGCATAGGCTAAGTTTTTTTTTTTTTTAAAGAGAGTAGAAGTAAATATTTTCCTTCCTCCTCCTTGTTGGACTATTGTTTTAGGGACCAAATGAAACTTTTAAATAATTATTTTTCCAACCCTTGTACCTTTCTAAATTATTAATTAGTCCTTCAAGATTTTTTTTCCTATCCTTACACATGACTCTCCCTAAAGTCAAATTAGGTAGGATGGTCTAAAGCTCTTCTTCTCTCTCATTTCAACTTCTAATGTCTTCTCTCCATTTTTTCTACTATGCCTATCATGCGTCATCTTCCTTTTTGTGTCTGCTACACTAGTCTTGGCTACCCAGCTATTCGTACATCTAATGGAATGAGAGAGATCCTTGAGCGCTACTTCTTCTTCCTTGATTTTCTTTTGTTTGATCTGTATTTTTTTTTAGCTTCTCAAGGGTTACATGTGGCTTTGCTATAGTGGGGCAATCATCCAAGTTGTGGGTTGTTGGCTATTTTAGTAGCTTTTCTTTCCCCATTATTGCCATGCTAGTAACACAAATGGTAACATCTCTTCCCTTCAATTTGTTCAACTCTTTGTTTGAATTTTACCATCCTTTATGTCTTAAATTTTCTAATAATTCTACTACATGTGCTCATGATTTTCCCTTTTCAATTATTGCTAACCCAACTTAGAATTCTAAAACAAAATTTTGTTGTTATTCTTTTGAGCCACCTAAGTCTTAAAGCTCAAATATAGGGAAATTGTATCTTTGAGGATAGAAAAATAAGGTGTTAGCTTGCATCAAATAATTTAATATAGTCTCCTAAGGTAAGCTTTTAGCCCTATATACTTTATTTGAAGAAGAAAGGAAGGTAGGTTGATAATTCCCAACTATTCATGTTATTTACATATCTTTCTCAGTAAATATGACTTTTGCCTCCACTTATAAGGTAAATAATACATCCATAGAAAGAAATGAACATATTTAGGATGAATAGCTCTCTATACTCAATACTTACTTGAAAATCTATCAGTTTTGCCTTCAATTTTTAGTATACTGATAACTAATCATACTTGGTTTTCTTAAGATACATGTTTTGAAGAGTATGGAGCAATTTCAGGAGAAAAATGCTGCAAAATATGGGATTTGTACATCTCGCTGCGGCTGAGTTCCATTGCACCGACGCGGAAAATGCAAAAATCCGAATGGAGTGTGCAGGGCAACTTACGTCGCGGCAGAAATTTTTGAGCCTCGGCGAGGACTCAGGCAAAACCAAAACTCGCCGTGGCAAGATTGTGTACGCCGAGGCGCGAGACAAGAAGACCTCAGAATTCAAACAAAATTAAAATTCGCCGCAGCGCTCAGTCTTACAGAACCAAAACTCGCCGCGGCACAACATTCTGAGTCGTGGCGCAACATGAGTTATCTAAACGCAGCGTTTTGTTTTCAAAAATTCTGAGGGTTTGAAACTTCATATCCGAAGGAGAGTCGAGGCAGCCGTCATTCTGGGTTGTGTTTGGGTTATTCCAAGTGTGCAAAGGCTAGGGGAAGAGCTAGGAAGCCATTTTGAAGTAAGGAGAAGCTGGAGATTGAAGATTGAAGCTGACTCCTTGTGTTTCTGAGTTTCTTCTTCATCTCTTCTGGCTTTATTATAGTTTCTGATGTATTTGATGGTTGCTTCAAGATTGACATTGGTTTTTATGATCATGTATAGCTAAACTCTATCTAATTTAGGATTATTTAGAACTCTTGTATGGATTAGTAGTTGTTCTTCATTCTAATTTTGCAATCAATGGTTAATACTTGTTCACTCAATATTTGGAAAAATATATATAGGAACAACAGAATCCTAAACCAACATGTATTACCATTGGGAGCAGAAGGGATGAATGTTGAATTAATTGCTATGAAGTACAAGAGGACCAATAATCCTAGATGCTAATTTTCACCCGAAAATCCAAATACTAACCTAGACTTCTATATAGCTTAGAATCATACACAATTTCTTTTAAACCAATATTTAAGAATTGATTTGCTTGATTTAAGCTATGGTGTGAATTTCAGTACTTAGCATTGTTTTGACAACAAATCCTTGAGGGAACGATCTTTTCTTATCACTATATTGCCTTCACGATACGTATACTTGCGTGTACGCTTCAAAGAAAGCAACAAGTTTTTGGCGCTGTTGCTGGGGATTTATGTGCCAAAATATTGTGTCGTCAATATTGATACTAGCATACCTAGTTTGAACTTAAGCACTGTGCATATTTTTACTTTATCTACTTTCAATTTCTTTCTCTGTTCTATTTTGCAGTGACTACCTTCTGTGTGTGCACAACCTCATATGCAAGAGATTGTGAGTCTCGAAGTGATTTTGTTTTCAGAAGAATCTGATCAAGCCTCTAATCAAGCTTAGAGAGATAGTAGTGAAACTTCTGACTCAACCATAAACATGGCGCAAGAGGATGAAAATCGTGTCCGCACAGTGCATGATTTTGCAACTTTAAATATGCAAGGGTACCACTCTAGTATAAGAAGACCAGCCATTCAAGCAAATAATTTTGAAATGAAGCAAGTGGTGCTGCAAATGCTTCAAATGGCCGGACAATTCAGTGGCTCCCCTTTTGAAGATCCGAACACGTACCTCTCCAACTTCCTATAGGTGTGTGATTATTTTAAGCAGAATGGAGTAACAGATGATGCAATTCGGCTGAGGCTCTTCCCACTTTCATTAAGGGACAAGGCTAAGGTATGGCTCAACTCATTACCGGATGGGTCTATAACCACCTGGGATGATCTAGTCACAAGATTTCGAGCCAGATTTTTTCCACCAGCTTGATCGGTAGAGTTGAGAAATGATATTACCTCTTTCATGCAACAAGATGATGAGCCCTTATATGAACTTGGGAAAGATTTAATGAGTTGTTGAAAAAGTGCCCCAATCATGGATTTCCTAAATGGGTGCAAGTGCAAACTTTCTATAATAGACTGTTGCCTGAGACAAAAGCCATCCTTGACTCAGCTTCAAATGGGAGTATCACAGGCAATTTGAATGTCGAAGAGGCATATAACTTGCTGGAGAATATGGCAGCTAACTCCTTGCAATGGTCTGCATCCAGACCTCAGAAGAAAAAGGTAGCTGGAATACATGAAATAGATGCTCTAACCACACTCTTAGCTCAGGTGGCAGCAATGAACAAGAGGTTTGATAGTCTTGAAACACGTTTCAGTGCACCAGTGGGGGTTAACTCTATTCAAGCTCCAGTCATCACTTGTGAGCATTGTGGAGAAGAAAACTGTAGTGATCAATGCCCTTCCGTCGTAGAAGTAGTTAACTAAATGGGCAACTATGGGAAAGCCCAAAACAACCCCTATTCCAACGCCTACAACCCGGGATGGAGGAATCATCCAAATTTTTCATGGAGCCAGGGACAAAATCAGCCCCAGTCATCCTCTTCTGGTATGAGACTCTCTCACCCCCCGGGATTCCCTACTCAAGGAAGGCCACCAATGCCAGAAAAGAAGCCAAACATGGAAGAAATGCTCATGCAGTATATGGCTAAGCAAGATGCCATCTTAGTCAGACAAGATGCCACAATGACAAGACATGAGACGACAATCTGAAATATAGAAGTACAAATCGGTCAATTGGCTTCTTCTGTAAACTCAAGACAACTCGGGGTGCTACCAAGTGATACCGTTCCTAATCCCAAAAGAGAGGTCAAAGAGGAATGTAAGGCAATTGCATTAAGAAGTGGCAAGGAGTTGCCCGAAGTATTACCATCACAGCAAGCCAATGAGTCCGGCCCAGACCAAGGCAAGGTGGAAAAGAAGGGTGATAAGGAGGAACCTTTGGAAGTGAAGAACAAGGTGGAAGAGAAGAATGAAGTGAATGAGAAGAGGAAAGACAGTGATGAGAAGAGTAAAAAGATAGAGCAAGAGAGAATCATTCCCCCACTGCCCTTTCCTCAATGTTTCAGGAAGAAAAATCTGGACAAGCAATATCAGAAATTCTTAGAAATCTTCAAATAGCTCTACATTAATATTCTATTTGTAGAGGCTTTGGAGCAAATGCCCAGTTATGCCAAGTTCATGAAAGATGTGCTATCTAATAAAAGGCGATTTGGAGAATTTGAAACGGTGGCCCTAACTCAAGAATGCAGTGCCATCCTGCAAAAGAAATTACCACCTAAGATGAAGGACCCAGGGAGTTTTACCATTCCTTGTAACATTGGGAAACATTTTGCTGGAAATGCTTTGTGAAGCTTGGATTGGGCGAGGCAAGGCCAACAACCATCACCTTGCAACTAGCTGACCGATCTTTAGCCTATCCAAATAGAGTTATCGAAGATGTTCTGGTGAAGGTGGATAAATTAATTTTTCCAGCAGATTTCATAGTCTTGGATTATGAAGAAGATAAAGATATTCCAATCATTTTGGGCAGACCTTTTTTGGCCACCGGTAGAACATTGATTGATGTACAGAAAGGAGAACTTACTATGAGGGTTAATGACCAAGAGGTGACATTCAACATGTATAAGGCAATGAAGAGCCCGAATAAATCAGAGGAATGTTGCTTTGTGCATCTAATCACCCATGCAGTCCATGAGGAGTTCATTGAATCAACTCTCAAAGATCCTCTAGAAGCAACATTAGTTGGATTAGCTAGGAAAGAGCACAATGGAGTGAGAGAGTGCATTAAACTGTTAGAAGCTACTCAAAAGCATTTCAAAGCTTCTCAACAGTTTGAACCACTGGATGCATATATTGGAGTCAAGTTTGTATTGAAGCCATCTATAGAGGAGCCTCCATCTTTGGAGTTGAAGCCATTACCTCCTCATTTGAAATATGCTTACCTAGGGAAGGAATGTGCACTACCAGTAATAATCTCTACTGCCCTATCTGATCATCAAGAAAGGGAGCTTCTTCGAGTGTTGGGCAGTTTTAAAAAAGCCATTGAATGGTCATTAGCGGACATCAAAGGGATAAGTCCCTCCATTTGTATGCATAAAATCCTATTGGAGGACAACCACAAGAAAGCTATTGAACATCAGAGAAGGCTCAACCCAATAATGAAGGAGGTAGTGAAGAAGGAAATCTTGAAATGGCTGGACGCGGGGATCATTTACCCAATTTCAGATAGCTCTTGAGTGAGCCCATTCCAATGCATCCCCAAGAAAGGAGGCATGATTGTAGTGGCTAACACCCACAATGAGTTGATTCCCACAAGAACAGTGACGGGGTGGCAGGTTTGTATGGATTATAGGAAACTCAATACTGTCACCAGAAAAGATCATTTCCCATTACCCTTTATTGACCAAATGTTGGATAGATTAGCTGGGAAGGCCTACTTTTGCTTCCTGGATGGGTATTCAGGATATAATCAGATTGCCATTGCGCCTGAGGACCAGGAAAAGACCACCTTCACATGTCCTTATGGCACATTCGCTTTCAGAAAGATGCCATTTGGATTATGCAATGCACCCGCTACATTCCAGAGATGCATGATGTCCATTTTCTCCGATATGATTGAGCAGACCATGGAGATTTTTATGGATGATTTCTCAGTTTTTGGGGACTCATTTGAAGAATGCCTTGCTAATTTAAATCAAGTTTTGAAGAGATGTGAGGAAACTCATCTGGTTCTAAACTGGGAAAAGTGCCATTTTATGGTGCAAGAGTGGGTGGTACTTGGTCATCAAGTCTCCAGTAAAGGCCTTGAGGTGGATAAGGCCAAAATCTCTCTAATTGAGCAACTCCCACCCCCAACTAGTGTAAAAGGAGTTTGGAGTTTTTTGGGCCATGCAAGCTTCTACAGGAGGTTCATTAAAGACTTCTCTAAAATCGCCAAATCCCTCAGTCAACTACTTGAGAAAGATGCTCCATTTAAGTTTGACGATCAGTGTCATAGGGCTTTTGAGGAGTTGAAGAAGAAATTGGCATCTGCCCCTATTATTGTGGCACCTAACTGGGCTGAACCCTTTGAAGTGATGTGTGATGCCAGCGACTACGCTGTGCGTGCTGTGCTAGGGCAAAGGAGAGGGAGGATCTTTCACCCAATATACTATGCCAGTAAAACTCTATCGGAAGCTCAACTGAATTATACTACCACCGAAAAAGAGTTGTTGGCAGTAGTTTATGCCTTTGAGAAGTTCAAATCTTATTTGGTAGGTACCAAGGTTATGGTTTTCATAGACCATGCGGCTATCAAGTATTTGATTGAGAAGAAGGACTCCAAACCAAGACTTATCCGGTGGGTTCTTCTTCTGCAAGAATTTGATCTGGAGATAGTTGACAAAAAAGGGTAGTGAGAACCATGTGGCCGATCATTTGTCTAGACTAAGTAGTGATACTCAAGGAGATCAAGAGAAATAGATTAGTGAGACTTTTCTGAATGAGAGCTTATTCTTTGTGAAGCAAAACAAAATGCCATGGTACGCGGATTATATGAATTATCTGGTGTGTCATGTATTGCCTTCAGATTTAAGTTCACACCAAAGGAAGAGGTTTCTGCACGATGTAAGGTTGTATGTCTGGGATGAGCCCTTCTTGTTTAGAATGTGTGCGGATCAAATACTGTAAAGGTGTGTCCCAGATGAGGAGCAAGAGTCTATCTTACTAAGATGTCATGCAGCTGAGTATGGAGGACACTTTAATGGGCAACGAACTGCAGCCAAAATCCTCCAATCGGGCTTTTATTGGCCTTCATTGTTCAAGGATGTCCACACTTTTGTAGGGAGATGTGACAAATGCCAAAGAGCTGGTAACCTGTCTAAACGACATGAGATGCCTCTAAATAATATTTTAGAAGTGGAAGCCTTTGACGTTTGGGGGATAGACTTTATGGGGCCTTTCACTTTTTCTCAAAACAACCACTACATTCTTGTTGCTGTGGATTATGTGACAAAGTGGATTGAGGCGGTGGCCTGTCATGCTAATGATGCGATGGCAATAGGGAGATTTTTAAAGAAGAACATCTTTACCAGATTTGGGGCCCTTAGAGCAATCATCAGTGATGAGGGTACCCATTCCAACAATCACCAGCTCAAAGCATTCCTAAGGAAATATGGAGTGCAACACAAGATGGCTTTGGCATATCATCCTCAGACTAATGGCCAGTGTGAAGTGTCTAATCGAGAGATAAAGAGGATTTTGGAGAAAACGGTGGGCCCCTCAAGAAAGGATTGGGCAGAGAAATTCGATGATGCCTTGTGGGCCTATCGTACAGCATTTAAAACTCCAATTGGCATGTCTCCTTACAAGCTTGTCTTCGGTAAAGCTTGTCACCTATCAGTCGAACTTGAGCATAATGCTTTTTGGGCTGTAAAAAAATTAAATTTTGACTTAAGAAAAGCTGGTGGGAAAAGACTGTTACAACTTAACGAGCTGGATGAATTCCAACTTCATGCTTATGAAAGTTCAAAGCTCTATAAGGAAAGGACAAAGCAATGGCATGACAGGAAAATTTTACGGAGGAAGTTTGAGCCTGGTCAACTGGTATTGCTATATAACTCAAGGCTTAAGCTCTTTCCGGGCAAGCTCAAGTCGTGGTGGTCAGGACCTTTTAAAGTAGTTGATGTCACTCCGTTCGGTGCAGTGGAAATCATGGAGAAGGTGTCAAATAGAAAATTCAAAGTCAATGGTCAGAGACTCAAACACTATCAAGGAGGGGAGGTGGACCGTCAAAAGTCCAGCATCACACTGAAGGATTGCATGTGAAGTCACCGAAAGTCGGGTTAAGGACTATAAACTTAGCGCTTCTTGGGAGGCAACCCAAGTTCTTTCCTTTATTTGTGTTTTTGAAAATAAAAAGTGTCAGAATTTTGTATAAGTAATTTATGGTTGCATATTTTTTGTTCCAGGAGAATCTAAGGAAGAGGGCTAATCATGCAGAGCTATGGGACAAATCCTAAACATTGTATGCAGTAGCAAGGCCTAGATCGCAAAAGTGAAGATGAGGGGGTATTTCTGACTTTATAAATTAATTTATGCCCTATTCTATGCTTTAAATTCCAATCTTGAGGGGTTCAAATTAAGAGAATAGAGTTACATCAGTGAGAGTGGACAAAATTTTCGAATTAGTGCATCAGGAAATGTTTGCGCCGCGGCTCAAAATTTTGCGCCGCTGCATTCTTCCAGACAGTGGCAAAACTAGCTGCGGCTAGATAATATTCGCCGCGGCGTGTAAGAAGACAGTGTCGAAACTCGCCTCGGCGTGTAATCAACCAGCCGCGGTGTGAATCATATAGGCCAATAAGGGCATAGGCAGTGTCGAATTCTGCCGCGGCGCTATGAACTCAATCGCGGCGTCATTTGGCCCAGTGGTAAAAGTGGTCGCGGCGTGATTCATCAGGCCGCAGCGCGAGTCGGGTTGGTCAGTTTTTATTGCGGCAGAAGAGAATTCAGCTGTGACGCATTTATCTTCACCGCGGCGTGAGTCGAAAATCGAAGAAAATAAAAAGGCTTTTAAACATTTCACAGCTGCCCTCTCTTCTGTTCATCCGGCAGTGTCGCCCACCAAACATCCTCCCCCACCCTCTGCAGTTAATTTTCGCCCCATTCGTCTTCTCCCCACCCCCAATTTGTTGCTCAGAATCCCATTCCCTCATTTTCCCCGCTGATTCGTTTTTTTCATCCGGCGCAGCATCGATTCCTTTCTCCCATCCTCTTCTCATTTTCTTCGATTTCCAACTCCTGGTAAGTCTTCATCGCCTCTCTCTATGGTGCATGGTTTGATGAGATTGTTGTCTGTTGCTGTAATTTGTACAAATGGGCGCCACTCTTGATCTGATTGGTTCACTTTTCTTTTCAAAACATTCCATGTGCACCACCTGTTTGATGAATTGCCTGAATGAGCTTGCCATTGCATTTGCTTCTGTTCTGCATACATGTGTCCATTTTTTATAATCCTTAATTGCACATGTGAGATAGATGAGGCCTAGAGGATATCTTAAGCACTTCAAATGTGGGAAATTTCTCCATGCACACTACCTGTTTGATAAAATGCCTGATAGAGTTTTGTTTGTTGATTCGCCCCTGTTTGTGTACTTCATTGGTTGCCCCATATCTCTCTTGTGATTAGACATATAGGTAGAGCATGGGTTGTGCAGTTATTCACATATCAGTTATATATCTTGCCATGGTGCCTGTCTATTGGTTGAGCTTGTTCTTTGAACTGGATCCTAATTGTTTAACAAAGCCTCAAATGGCAGGAGTTAGGGCTATAGTATCATCTTGGGTACTTAATTGCCTTTATTAATTGGTTATAAATTCTGGTGGCAGGTTTCTTCTCGATGGCACCTAAAAAGAAAGCCCGGGGTGAAGCATCATCATCATCTGCTCCTTTCTTTGATCGCTCTCTCTTTGTGTCCCTGGCAGCTCAAGAGCGGTACAATGAAGTCGTCTTTCACCGAGCTTTGATTCTAGGACTTAATTTAGCACTGCACCTACCGAGAGTCAAGAAGTAGCGGATCAAATATCCGCTAGATGGTGGGGCACCTTTTGTTATGAGCCAGTGGTTGCTGTGGTGCCCATTGTCCGGGAATTCTATGCCAATGCCCCATTTTGTCTTGAGCATCTGTATAGAGTCCGCGGGCTCACAATTACCATTAATGAGCAAGTAATTCGAGACAAATACTGCCTTTCGTTGGTGGTTGACAGTGAGTTCTGTTTGTACCGAATGAGTGGAGAGACCCCTGATTTGGATGATGTTATTAAAGAATTAACTCTCCCGGGCCAGAATTTTTAGAAGATGTCCAGAGGGGTGCCCAAAGGCATTCTACGGGCTAATTTGAATCGAGTAGCTTGCTATTGGGCTCACTTTGTCTGCACCAACCTACTCCCGAGTGGTTATTTGAGTGATCTGACCATTGATCGGGCCATTCTGATCTACCTCATCATGACTGGGAGGCCGATTGATGTCGGTTATATTATCTTTGAGAGCATTAAGAAGATCTCCCAGTCTACAGTTTCTAGCCTTGCACATCCTCATCTGATCACGGAGTTATGCACTGATGCTGGGGTGCCATTTGACCCGATTGAAGAGCTCTTTCCCCGGAGGAAGCCTTTTTCCATCCTGATGATTGGGGACTTAGAGGATGAGGAAAATGAGCCATTAGACGAGCGGATGGACGAGCCGATGGAGCCGCCTCTTCAAGAGCCGGCGGACTTTCCAGTTGAGCCCGATCAGCCACACCATATGCAGGTTGAGGATATGCCACCAACTCAGGCACAGACACATTCCTTGGAGATGCTATTTGTGATGATGCAGGATCTTTCCTTCTGAGCACAGGCCATGGACCGCTGGCAGTACCAATGCTGGAGGCAATTAGCCAGTCGTCTACAGTAGGACCCATCTGACCTTCCACCACCTCCTAGCTTTGTGCTCAGTCCTGCTGGATCCCCACCTCATAAGCCATCGCTGGAGCCATCGGAGCAGCTACCACAGGACCCCGACATCTGACCTCTTTCTCTTCTTCCTTCTGTTTTATGTTTCTTGCATTAATTTAAGTTTTTTGACATTGTGAGCTTTGCTGTTTCATGTGATTGTCAGTAGGACCTGTTAATGTTTTTCTGGTTGTTTATCTTGTTCTTGTGCCTGTCTTTATATTCTATCTCTCATTTTATTCAGTATGTCTTATTATATAAAAAAAAATTACAAATAGGGTTTTAATTTTGCACAACTTTTCTCCTTTAATTCCCTTCGGTCGTCCTTGTTCTTCAACATTGGGGACAATGTTGATTTTAAGTTTAGGGGTAGGATTTAGGCATAATTGACATAATTGATGGAAAATAGCATGAAGTTTTGTTCTTGAACTTTTTCTTGTCCAGCAAGAAAATTTTTGAAATTCATGTCAAGCTAGTTTGTCTGTTGGCCTGCTGGTTTTGTTTTTACCTGCTTCCAATGATAGTGTTTTGTGTCAAGAGATATTTGGTAGGAGTCTATACTATCTATGTTTTGATCTTAGTTCAAATGCCTAAATTAGGAATTCTTCCATTTTGAAAACCTTATTATGCACCATTGGCCAATCCATAAATCAACTGCTAGTCTAGGAGAAAATTTTCTGTAATCTCATTTGTATGGCTAGTCTCAAATTCAGGGCTTTAGAACTTATCTCCTACCCTCTCGAGGCAAATCAATAGGTATGGCATAACCCTTAGAGATGATTCAGGCATTCCTTCATTGAGATTGTGCCTTTCTAGCCTGACCCTACTGTAACTATATAAATGCTTGAACCTTATTTGAGCCTCTTGCATGTCACTTATTCATTTTGTTGTCCCGGAATTATTAACTTGAGTACCTAACCTTACTGGCCTAATAAAAGTTTATAATCCTGCCCTTATCTTGAGAAAAAAAAGTAATAGTGCATTCTTGAGGTTGAAGAAACAAGCAGTATGGTTGTTCTTTCATAAAAAAAAAAAGAGAGAAACAAACAAACAAACAAATGTACCAAAAAAAAATTTATTGGAAAGGGGAATCCCTTTAAATCATTATTGAAGGCGTATTGAGAGGACCTCTGGTATACATAAACTATCACATGGATTTTCTCAAGATTGTTTGTACTTACTTTGCCTATCCTTGGTAGCCACAGCCCTAGCCCCATTACAAGCTTAAAAGTCCTTTTGATCTAGTGGTTGTGTGGTATCTAATTTAGTGGAGAGAGGGAAAAAGGTGAGCTTATGAATTTTCTGTTGTGAGGCTAGTTATACAAGTTGGAGTGCAGAAAAGTGATTCTAATACTTGCCTGAGATGAATGTTTGGCCAAATTCACACACACACTTCGAAATGGTAGAATGCCTTACTTTTATCGTTCGAACTTTGCTTCTAGCATATATGGTGTGCTCTTTCTGTTGAATACACTTTCTGATTACAGCAAGTGAGGACCCAGTAGTCACGAATGTTCCCACGGCCAATGATCAATCTAATAGTGTTTTTGGATTGTTTTACTCGAGGATGAGTAAAAGTTCAAGTTTGGGGGTGTGATAATTCCCAACTATTCATGTTATTGTACATATCTTTCTCAGTAAATATGACTTTTGCCTCTACTTATAGGGTAAATAATACATCCATAGAAAGAAATGAACATATTTAGGATGAATAGCTCTCTATACTCAATACTTACTTGAAAATCTATAAGTTTTGCCTTCATTTTTGAGTATACTGATAACTAATCATACTTGGTTTTCTTAGGATGCACATTTTGAAGAGTATGGAGCAATTTCAGGAGAAAAAAGCTATAAAATATGGGATTTGTACATCTTGCCACGGCTGAGTTCCATTGCGCCGAGGCGAAAAATGCAAAAATCCGAATGGAGTATGCAGGGCAACTTGCGCTGCGGCGGAAATTTTTGAGCCACGGCAAGGACTCAGGCAGAACCAAAACTCGCCGCGGCACAACACGAGTTATTTGAATGCAGCATTTTGTTTTTAGAAATTCTGAGGGTTTGAAACTTCATATCCGAAGGAGAGTCGAAGCAGCCGTCATTTTGGGTTGTGTTTGGGTTATTCCAAGTGTGCAAAGGCTAGGGGAAGAGCTAGAAAGCCATTTTGAAGCAAGGAGAAGCTGGAGATTGAATATTGAAGTTGACTCCTTGTGTTTCTGAGTTTCTTCTTCATCTCTTCTGGCTTTATTATAGTTTTTGATGTATTTGATGGTTGCTTCAAGATTGACATTGGTTTTTATGATCATGTATAGCTAAACCTTATCTAATCTAGGATTATTTGGAACTCTTGTATGGATTAGTAGTTGTTCTTCATTTTAATTTTGCAATCAATGGTTAATACTTGTTCACTCAACCTTGTACTTCATGCTTTCTGATTGATTGGCCAACATTTAGATTGATATGATACCTTGCTTGAACTTGGGAAAGGGAAAGGGAGGTTAGATCAAAAGTTAAGTGGTGTGAGTGCTTGAAATTTGCTAGGTGAGTGGATAGCTTAGTTATTGAGATAGGAATATACTTAATAACCTCACATGGTCTAATTAGGTATTATACTCATAGACTGATCTTAGTTGATTTTATAAAGGAATATAAAATTAATGGAGTACCCTATACAATATTTGGAAAAATATATATAGGAACAACATAATCCTAAACCAACATGTATTACCATTGGGAGCAGAAGGGAATGAATGTTGAATTAATTGCTATGAAGTACAAGAGGACCAATAATCCTAGATGTTAATTTTCACCCGGAAATCCAAATACTAACCTAGACTTCTATATAGCTTAGAATCATACACAATTTCTTTTAAACCAACATTTAAGAATTGATTTGCTTGATTTAAGCTAGGGTGTGAATTTCAGTACTTGGCATTGTTTTGACAACAAATCCTCGAGGGAACGATTTTTTCTTATCACTATATTGCCTTCACGATACATATACTTGCGTGTACGCTTCAAAGAAAGCAACATAGGTTAATAATAGAAATGGAAATTATGCATAATATTGTTAAAAGAGGTTAATTGGGTACTAAGTCAATTATAGTTGCTTGGGTACTAATAAGTCCAACACTTGAAATAAGAATTAATATAAATGGTAAGTGGAATTCAACATTAATCTATGGAAATTAAATGGATAAATTAAATAATAAAGTGAACATATAATTATAGCAAGTGTAGTAAATTGTTTAAGAACAAGACATATCATAGGTGAATTTACAATTCAATAAGTCTTGTAAGATCATTTCTATTGTGAAATCTTAAGTAAGTTGGTTTAACTGTCTAGGATGATGTTGATGCTAAAAAAAAAGAGGAGATGGCAATTCAAATTGGGGGTTTATAAGAAAAATGGGCATTTAATTAAAAAATAGTTTGCCAGCCCTAAATATAGTAATGTTAAGGAGTAGAAATGACTAAGTTGAAAATAAACCAAATTAAAATGCGAAGTGACTAGGTAGTAGAGGGCATGAGAGTAAAGTTATTCAAGCTAGGCAATTATAACAAACTCAATTGAAAGGTAACAAATTAAAATTATTTTAGCACTTCAATAAATTTTTATTATGGTGTCTAGGAAACCATTTTGGATCTTTCCGTTGAAAGAAGAAGACAGTGGTTTGAAGATGGAAGACCAATAACTGTTTGGCAGATACTATGAGTAAATTATAAAGCTAGATGCATTTTTAACCTTACTCCAATTTTTACTTCTCTACTTCTTGCTTGATTTTATGTGGCATTGGGATGGGCTTTGTAGGGAGTATCTTTATGTATGCAAATATTTTGGATATTAAATTTTTTAGATTTTGTTATGTTACAATGCGATTGTTATTGTGTTGCAGTTGAAACTGTATGCTACTCTAAGTGATAAATCGTAATAAAAGACCACCCTCAATATGATGATTCTGAACTATGATAGTATTCTAATTTTGAATCTTCTAAATGTTTTAAATATGAATACATGAATTTGGATTTATTTGGGAAGCTATCTAGTATAAAACCCTATAGCTAACAATAGTATTTGTTAAACTTGGTGCACCTTGATCTAAACTCTAGTTAGTAGGGATGTTGCTAGCCCCATGTGTTAGCCACCACATGTGGATCTGTTCTAAATATCACGAGTTATATGCTATGCATCTGGAGTTACTTACCCTAGTGAGCTATGTATTCTGTGTCTATTCTAGTTGGGTTTTAACTAGATGCTTCCTATGTTAGTTTGCTAAATGACCTTATAGTGAGATTTTTATTTAAAGTATTCGTTTTAACTATAACACAAA
Source organism: Erythrophleum ivorense (assembly GCA_026724425.1). NCBI lineage: Eukaryota > Viridiplantae > Streptophyta > Magnoliopsida > Fabales > Fabaceae > Erythrophleum > Erythrophleum ivorense. Next base: position 729,783 of record JAIUCV010000200.1, on the reverse strand, counting down.
CGTTGAATTATTTTCACATTGGCATTGTTATTTCATATCATTTACGTATTATTTTCTTCTTATTATTATTTAAAATAATACGAGTTCATGATTGTTTATTGACTCTCGATGTGAACAATGTTTTCAAGAAAATCTATACTTGTTCGTCCCTTTAGTTATCATGCTTTATGTTCTACTCACTAAGTATTGTGGCTTATTCTATTATTTCTTTTTTTCAGATATTAGAATTGTGTCTAGATGCTCCTTTGGCCAAGCTCAAGATTGTTGTAGTAGAAAGCCAGTAATTGGTTAGTCCAATATTAAATAACTGTCATCTTTGTATGTATATGTTTATATTCTAGAGTTCGCTTCATAAACTATAGGTAGGATCCTCGCCCTATCGGTTGTATTATGTCTTTGATTGAAAATAATAATAATAATAATAGAAATCTTCTCCGTTAATTTGACTAGTTGATTGTTGTAGATGATTTGAGATTATCTTGTACTCCATGACAGTCATGTCTCCATTTGGGGCATGACAAATAGTCCCTTCCAATTGGACTGAACCCCCTCCTCTCTTCCTTGGCTTCGAACACCACCAACAACACTAAGTTTTACAACACCAACAAAAACCTCTCTGACACTATCTATGGCCTCTTCATGTGCTGAGGTGATGTACCCCCTCAGCTTTGCTACTAATGCATCACACATAACGATTATTCTTTGAGTGCCCTTTATTTAAGGAGGCTATATGCTGGTATAATGAGTGCTTACTATGCTATTCCAACAGCTCTTTCTTCTCCAATGTTGATACAAGGCCTGTAGTTGACATCTTGAATAGCTACTATTTAATCTGACAGCCAACGCTCTTTTAGGCACTAAGAAATATGTGACAAGGGAAGCAAGTGAACCTAGGTTTATAACTACATATTCTCTAGTTCAGTGCACGCCAAACCTATCAACCCAAGATTGCCAAAGGTGTCTAAATGGTCTGATTGGGCACATTTGAGAGTGTTGTGTGACAAAGCATGGAGAAAGATTTCTATATCCCAACTATATTGTTCACTTTGAATTGTACTGCTTCTATGAATCTGCTACTCAGTTAGCCATAGCAGCAATGCTTATACTTGCTTTTCCTACAAATTCTTCATATCCTCAAGGTAAGATCAAATTATATGCTTTCTCATTTCTTTCATTTTTTCAAATATATTAAATTATCTAGTCATGAAAAAGATTATGTTGATTTTGGCATAAAAATAAATTTCAAAACATGAGAAAATAAGAGCGTGAAAGTATAGGAAACAATGAATCGATTATTTGTATTACCAATATGCACACGTACCAAGCCCCAAAACTAACTAGCTTGAAAAGTCCTTTAAAGACTTCTAAGTTATGTTTGGTGTGAGAATGCAAGGTAAAAGGTGATGTAATATTTTGTTTACAACATTTATCATGTTCATATAATCATTACTCAATAATATTTGCATTTTTTATTATTTTTTGAATAAAATACACAAACCTCTCTTGAGCTTTGTTGAAATTATATATGAATCTACTTTGAGTTTTGCTAAAATTATATAAACTTTTCCTCTATTTTCAAAACCTATTCTAAAAAAAAAAGAATAAATTACACAGTCTTCCATTGAGTTTTATTGAAATTACATATACTTTTTCTTTATTTTTAGACGAGGTTTGTATACATTTTTTAAAATAAAAGAAATGTCTATATAATTAAAAAAAAAACTCAAGAGATTTGTGTAATTTTAATAAAAATTAGGAAAGGTTTGTGTTGATTTTGAAAATAGAAAGGGGTCCATGTGATTTTAACAAAACTCAAAGAAATTTTATGTAAATTTTTAAAATAGAGAGAAAGTCCCTAGAGTTTCAGCAAAACTTAGAGGAGGACTATGTATTTTACTCTTACTTTTTTATAGTAAGGATATGAGAGTAATTTATTATTTATTTCATTCACTTCTCTTTTCTTTTTTTTTTTAAGTCTTTTTCCTTTTACATACCTAATATAAATAAGGATCCTTTCTTGTTGTGGCACCAACAAGAGAGGATCCAGTTATCGTAAAATAAGTTTTTTGTTTAATTTAATTTTTAGATTACCAATTTTAAATATGAAAATAAAAATTGTAACTATAGGGTCAAAAATGTTAATTGTTAAAAAAATTATATTTTAAAAATTTTAATTGTACTGCATAATTAAAATTTTAAAAATTCTTCATATGAATTTTTTCTCATATTTAAAATTTTTTATCTCTAGTTAGAATTTTTATCTTCATATTTAAAATTTGTAACCTAAAGAAAACCTATTTTAAGCTAGCTGGACCTCTCTATTGATGCCACAATGGGAGAAGATCCTAATAGACCTAACATTATTTCCTACCAAACATAACTTCGAGCAACTTTTACATGCTAATATTTGATAGACATAGAGGTAATTGCACATGACATTTGGAAGGCATTATAGTAGGACACACAACGCATTGGGTAGGCCTACTGGACATAGGCAAAATTAGTAATGGTAAATTATTATTTTTATATCTCTAAATTATACAATTCTTTAAAAATATACATTTAATCTCTTAAAACTAAAATATTTTCAAGATTAATATAATTTGTTCTTAAAAATGTATTTTTATTAAAAATATATTTTATTTTTTATTTTAATGTTATTTATTTTATATTAAAATCTTAATTTTAATTTATTTTAAAGTTTAATTAAAAATTTAGGGCAATGCTTATCTGTAATAGGTTTATTATAAATGTTATTTTTGAAATTAATTATTATCTATAAATTAGTAAAATTTAAGAATTTATTTTGTGAAGTTTTTTTGAGTATCTTTATCAAACTATTTTACAATTTGTTAAATTTAAAAAATTTATATAGTTCCAAATACATTTAATACATATTATATTATATAAATAATAGATATATAAATAATAGATATAGAGTTATTTTGATCAAATAATTATAATTTATGTAGCTTATCTTTTACTCCAAATGAAGTTATAAGTGTAGCATATATTTTTGTTTTAAGAAAAGGGAGTGTATATTTTCAAAACAGAAGGGAAAGTTCATGTCATTTGGACAACTTTTAGAAGAGAAAAAAGTAACTTATCCAAATATTAATTATCAATAGAATAATTTAAAACCATCCATCTCTCCTTATCTAATTTTAAAAAAAAACAACTTTTGAGACAGGTAATTTCAGTAAAGAATAAATTACCACTTTGGTTCTTTCAATTTATTATGGCTATCAATTTGAATTTTGGAAGTTTATTGATATCACTTTAGCCTAAATGTTTTAAAACTATCTTATTTTATTCCTTAAGTTACAACTAAATTAATGTCAATAAGACTTATTAGGGACTAAATTGATGGTAATAAATATTTTATCAAGACTAAATGATAATAAATTTTCAAGAATTAAATTAACGTTACTAAAATTTTTTAGAACTAATATGGTAAATATAGCCTGCGGAATAAAATTTGTATATTTTAGCCTACGTTTGAATGGATGATAAGGGATGTAATGACAAGAAATGGGAGGCTAATTTCTTAAGGATAAAATGGCATGGCTGATAAGGGACTCCATGGTCTCTCTTTACCATTCAAAACCCTTTTTTTTTTCTTTCCAAATTAGGGATTTTAAGAAGAAATTGGATGGACAGTTGGTGCATTACAATTATATTTTCTTTGGCTAAAAACTTATTAGAATTATGTCTAGTTATACGGATAAGATTAGAAAATAAGTCACTTTATTTTATTAATGACTTTTTCTTTCTCTTGTTGAACTGCTAAACAGTAGAATAATACATATCTTAATTTATATTCTACTCATTGTCATTCTATTGTATTTCATTATGACCTATTTTATTTTATTCCCTTTTAGATTTTCTATGCTCTTAAACGTAACCTTACACCTTGTCAATGACACGTGGGTGACACATGGATGTTTATACATTGAGATCATTTGATAATAGAAAATTAAGTATAGAAATAAAAATTTAAAAAATGATTTTGTAAATAAAAAATAATTGTAATATCTTTATTTTTAATGATTGAATAATGATTAATAGATAATATTAAATAATATTTATAAAAACAAAATAAATATTATATAAAATTTTCATTTTCTTTTCACTTTTTCTCACCCTAGCAAACGGGGCCAAAAAGGAAAAAGCCAAATAGCCAATCGCCAAGCACTATTGCGATTGTTGCGGTTTCCGTTGTCTGTGCCAGGATACTTTTCTGTTTCACGTACTATTTCTTACGGAGTAAAATAAAAAGTCATAAGGCTGTTCTCAGACAAACTACTGTAAGTAATTTTCATTCTCTCTCTTTACTCATGCATATCTTTCTTTAATTATTAATCTGCTTTTATAAAATTGTAATTAATCAAAAGTATTTAAAAATGTTATTTATTCACTCTAATATTTGTTTTTAATTTCAAATTATAAATTGTATCTATTATCTAGCTTCATTATTTTTACCATCCATCTTTTGAATAAAATATTAAATTTATATTTACATATAGTTTTAATTCCTCTAATTTTATTAAAATTTCTATTATGTCCTCTGATTTAAAAACAAGAAATATTAGCCTTCCATTTTCTAAAAGATTTCAGTATCATCCTTCTATAGCAACAAATATGAATTGCTTAACAAAAAATGCTGATATGATCATTTCTTGAACATCGTGCCACCAATATGAATTGAGTTGTCGCGTAAGATATCCAGATGCCACACAAAATTTAAAATGTGCCTTGCTGCGTCACCTCTCCCATCTCTCATAAATTGGAACCCAAGCAGTGGGGTTTTAGTTAAAACCATTATCTACGGTGAGAAAATCTTCATCGGTCGGCAGCCACCAAAACGGAAGAAATTAGAATTCAAAATATTTCCCTTAAATATCAAAACTCTCAATTAGGAATTAATCGAAAGGTAGAAAAGCAAATACTTTTAGCAGACTTTAAATATTTTTGTATATTTGTCTGGTTGGAAGTGAAAGGACCACTTTAGAGCTCTACAATTCAGTTTGGCTACTATTGAAGCTGCAAAGAATAAGTTTTCACATGAAAATAGTATAGGTAAAAGTGGATTTGAAGAAGTTTGCAAGGTGACAAATGCCATCAATGTAAATGTTTTATGCATATATTTTTCCTTTTTAATCCAACCAATTATCATTTCAGGGCATTCTTTCCAATGGCCAAAAAATAGCTATGAAGACACTTTCAAAATATTCTAAGCAAGATGCAAAATAATTCAAGGGTAAGGTTTTAATAATATCCATACTCCAACGCAGAAATTTGGTGGTGTAATTAGGATTTTGCATAGAAGACTAGGAAAAAATACTTGTTTATGAATATATACCCAACAAAAGCCTTGATTACTTTCTATGTGATTTGGCTCTTCTAAACTCATTTCTAGTGGAAATTTATAGTTCTTAAATGTTATGCATGTTATTATTTATTTGGTGACTTCTATGATATGCTTGAATTACTTACTTACAGATTATATTTATTTATTTTCTTACTTCAGTTACGCTTGACATATTTATGCATAGGTTTTCAAATAAGCAAAGTGTTAAATTGGTTGGAGCATTGTAAAATCATAGGAGGTATTGCTTAAGGAATTATTTATCTTCATGAATATTCTTGCCTTAGAATAATACATTATGATCTCAAACCTAATAATATTTTGTTAGATAATAAAATGAATCCAAAAATTTTGGACTTTGGCATAGCCAAGATGGGTGCTATCAATGAAATTGAAGGAAGTACAAAGAGAATTATTAGATCATAGTAAATTATATATATATATATATATATATTCAATTTTCTTCTTTTAACCTCTGCATCTATCTTGAGATAGGTGAATAAAGAAAAATAAGTTGTGATCTAATGGAATGCAAATAATGCCTAACATAGAAAAGTTTGCCTTCCAACGTTTCATTTTAAATGTCCAAAATGTTCTTATTATCTATTAGACAAAATTTCATCACCGATATTTTTTTCTTTCTTTCTTTTTTCAGTAGTTATATGTCTTTAGAATATGTAATGTTAGGACAATATTTTAAATGTTTTTAATTCTAGAATTATAGTTCTAGAAATTATTCTAGAAAGAAAAATGCAAGTTGTCATGAATTACAATATGTTGATGGCCTCTTAAGCTATGTAAGTTATGACAATTTGTTTATCTCATTAACATTTCTTATATAATCATCTCAACCTTTAAATTGGAGAAAGATTAATTTAACAATATTGTATAAGCTAACTAGAAAGGTCATTATTGAAATAATTAATTTTACTTAATTGTTGCAAGCTTGGAAGCAATGAAGGGATAAAAAATTGTTGGAGATATTGGATTCAATCTAAAAGATTTTGGATCATATAATGAAGTGATTAAATGCATCCAGATTGGTTTGTTATGTTGAAGAAAATCCAAATGCTAGGCCTTCCAATTGGAAAATAAATATAGTTGCGCTTTGTTGCCATTGTTTAAGCAGCAAGCACTTACAACTAAGAAACATGGACCCTAAACATGGAAGATTTATATATCATATACTGCACACAAAATTTTCTCTCTTTAAATTAATAAATCGAATTTTTCGTCAATTTTTGTTTCTTTAATTTCTTGGTCCACTAAAATGGAAGGGAAACTTATTTGGCCAGAAAATTCAATGAGATTAGTTTAGCCCTCTTTGGCCCAAATTGTCAAAATATTTGTTATCCCTATTGAATGTTTTTGAAACTTCAATGAGATCTTGTACGACTAATGTAAAGTTGTCATCTGTCTAAAGATTCCTACACCTCCATAATTGCTCAGTTAAGTTTTGAGCCTTTTGATTCCCAGAACTGATGGAGTGCAATAGTTCTCTGCGATGGGAAGCAAAGTGGAAGAGTTCTCACTCCCAGTTGCTATATCGGGTCCCCTTTTTCAGACACAAGAATATTAAGATCTTTGATAGAATAATTAGTGATGCAAGATCTCATATGATGTATGTCTGATTCACCAATTCTCATATATGTTTTCTTTTGAAGCATATACTTGTTTACTCAGCTAAAAGCAATTCCTCGCTTGGAACATTCCCATTGTTGTTGCAAGTGAGATATTCATAGAAGTAACTATATAGGAGAGCTAGGAAGAAGTAGACTTTAGTTCCCAAACAAAATGGTATAATAGTTATCGGTGTTCTGGTTATATGGTTGAGATACTACAAAATCAGCCACAAACAATTTATACATTGACAATAAACTAGGTGATAGAGGTTTTGATGAAGTTTACAAGTATACAAATTTCTATTTCAATTTGAGAAAATGGAATAACTCTGAAAATTCCTCACTATTTGATTTTGAAGATGGTTAGTTTTTAACATATAGTTGGTTATTTTTATGTTCAGGGTATAGTTCTTGGTGAATAAGAAAAAGCTGCGTGAGGAGACTATCAAGCAACTCAAGACAAGGTGCATAACAATTTAGAAAAGAGGTTATTATGATAGCACAACTTTAATAAAGAAATCTTGAAAGGCTACCATGGTTTTGCTTGGATGGACAAGAAAATATTCTCATCTCTAAATTTGTGGCCAACAAAAGCCTGGACAATTCCCTGTTTGGTAAGGTTTGCAAAAAAAAAATCTGCATTTAAGTGCACTTATAATTAACTTGTCACAATTTTTTTTGTAAACAATTGATTTTTAATGAAGTCACTTTATCTCTAATTTCTAATTTTATAATTTGTTTCTTGTTAACTGTCTACAATCTAGGACAGGATTGATATTGGAGGAATTGCTTGGTAATCCATTATGACCACGAAGGCTCTTGACTTAAAATCATACTGACATCTCAAAACTAGTAAATTACTATTGGATGAAAATATAAATCCCAAAATTTTTGAATTTTTTGGCATGGCTGTTAATTTTTTAAAGGTAACATAGTCCATATTATAGTTTGCTTTTGAGTAATATAGGTGCAAACAAATCAATTACTCGATTTCAAATATTTTAAATAGAGATTATTTTTCTCCCATGAAAGCAGAGATTTATTTCAGAGTTTAAGATGATGAGACCTCAAATGGACCATAATATTTTCTTTTTTTTTTTGTTTAAAACTTCATAGTTAAACCATCAAAATTAAACAAATTGGTGCCCACAGCACCAATTTCTACATTATCGACAAAATCTACGTTCTCAACATTTTGAAACTAACAGCCACCTAGCATTGTATTAAAGCTAACCTTAACATCTTGTGATGCTTATAGCAAGCTCCTCATGGCACCTTGGTGCCAAATCAATTTTAGTCTTTCTATTTGTCTCTCGCTTAATAAAGGATCTTTGTGATGTAGAGGTCTTATATTTCATGAGTTTCATATTCCTCATATTATGGGACAACATAGGTTTTGGGCTGCCATAAATTAATAATGATTGTGGAAGAGGGAAAGAGAAAGAGAAAGAACAGAACAATAAAAGTGATAACTATTTTCAGTCAAATATATCATCATCGTCATTGAAGTTTTAGTCATAGAATCTCAACAATGAATATGAGTCCTATGCCCTCACGCCAATCATTTTTAGGGTATGAGTTTCCTATGCAACAAATGCTTAAACAATTACCCAAAAAAAAAATCATCTGAGCATCTTAATGAATAGAAAAAGAAGAAAGGGGAAAAAGACTTTATCCATACTTGAAGTGATCAAGTTATTATTATAGACACATTTTAAAGATAAAACCACAAGTGATATATAGTGATTACAAGAGAAATATAAACCTTCAGTACCTAAGAAGAAAAAAAAATTAAGCCTCCAACTAGCTAGCGAGGAGATAATATGCTCTCTGACATTTCATTGACAGAGCATGGTTTGGAATGTGTGGCAAGTTGAACCTCCATTGCTCTAAGAGTTGATTCTATTTGACCATGTATGAAGAACGTTGGTTCTTAAGGAATTAGCAATTGAATCAAATCATTACTAAGATATTGAACAACTGTAACCATGGAAGGCCTATCTTCCGGATTTCCTTGAACACATAACAAACTAATATGGATGCATTTAATAATTTCACCATGTGAATCAACTTCTGCCAGATTTGAATCCAATATCTCCAACAATTTTTCATCACTCCAATACTTCCAAGCCTGCAATTATGTAAATTAATAATTCAAATTAATTAGCTTATAAAATATTGTTAACTTTGATCCAAAGGTTGAGATGATTATTTGAGCAATACTAACAAGAGAAACAAATGATCAAAGTCAAAATTTACTACTTACATAACTCAAGAGTCCATCAGCATATTGTAATTCGTCATGACAACTGGCATTTTTCTTTCTACTAACAATTTCCAGAACCATAACTCCAAAACTAAAAACTTATGATTTTTCATAAAAGAATCTAAACATTGCATATTCTAGAGACATGTAACCACTACAAAAGAATATACATATATTAACATTAGAATCTTATCTAATAGATAATTAGAACATTTTGGACATTTTAAACTTACTAGCAAGTTGCAAGACAAATTGTTCCATATATAGTAAGAATTGTTCAAATAGCATTAATTAATAAGTGGGCAAAGGTGTATATGTGTATATACATATATATATATATATATATATAGTATAACTTACTATGTTCTGACAATTCTATTTGTACTTCTTTCAGTTTCATTAATAGCAACCATTCTGGCCATGCCAAAATCTGAAATTTTTGGATTCAACTCATCATCTAACAAAATATTGCTAGGTTTGAAATCATGATATATTACTTTAAGCCGAGAATATTTATGGAGTTGAAGAATTCCTTAAGCAATTCATCCTATAATTTTATAACGCTTTGACCAATTTAATACTCTTCCTTTGTGGGAACCTAGACATAATTAAATTTCTCATGAGTATATTACTGAATGTAATGTTTATAAATAAAGCAAATTATAAAGGATGTCAAATAAAATATATGTGTCACATGAATAAGAAAAAGAAATCAATAGTACATGAAGAAAAAATTTTAACTGGAAAGTAAAATGAGTTTAAAAGTGCCGAACCAAATAAAAAGTAGTCGAGGCTCTTGTTGGGAACATATTCATAAACAAGTATTTTCTCTTGCTCTTTCAAGCAAAATCCTAGTAGTACCACCAGGTTTCTATGTTGAAGTTTGGCTATTAGTAGAACTTCATTCTTGAATTCAACTACACCTTGCCCACAATTTTTTGACAGTCTCTTTATAGCTATTTCTCTAGTATCAGGAAGAATGCCCTAGAATCATAATTAATTAGATAAAAGGGAGAGGAAATATATGTAATAATATATATACACATACACAGATTAATTTGATGGCATTTGTCACCTTGTAAACTTCTCTAAATCCTCCTTTGCCTATTCTATTTTGAACTGAGAACTTATTTGTTGCAGCTTCAATTGTAGCTAAACTAAACTGCAAGGACTCTAATGTGGTGCCTTCACTTCCAACTAGGAAAATATATACATCTTAAAGTAAGTACACTAATATATATATATATATATATATATAGTAACTTTTTTCTACACTCAAATTAACGAATAGTTGACTAAGTTGCATGTTTTTTTAACAATTACATACAATTTTCCTTCATAATAGCCTTAAAACACCTGCTCTTTCTTCTCCCTAGCCGTAGTAGCCAAAACATAATAGCATGACCGAAAAAACAATAAGGACCGCCACTATTATAATTGTTCGTGGTTGGCCTTTATCTTTTCCAGCTGCAGAAACTAGCATGACCATGTGTAGAGACGTGTTATTTACAAGCCATAGACAAGGAGCAGAGGATGATTGATAATGACAAATGGAGAGCAAATTAGGATCAGTGATTTATATGTAGTAAATGATCTCTGTTAAAAAAATATGATTGGACCGTTAATTACTTTACCCGTTGTTCCTGAACCATAAACCATGGGAGTTGGGGGATACGCAGGTGCCTCTACAACGGCACTGTTGTTGTAATAAAATCGATACAATTCAAACCTCAATTAGCAGTTAGGATACATGACTATTCCTCCTTGCTTTCCGCTACAGCACAGCGGGATATCTTGTTGGGCACCACGTAGACACGTGTCGCAATCTTTGGTGGACAGATCTGGTGTGCACTGTGCAAGAGTCTAAATATCTGTCGTCTTCCTTTTTTGCAAATTTCTCAGCTCCAGCCTCTGTTATTACATCACTCCACATTTCTGCTAGCTGATTTATGCGTTCCGGCTGGTTTTGTGGCATATCCGTACCAGCTCGAATGAATTTTGGCTCTGTGTCTAAGGTGGAGAAGAAAAAGTGGTTGGAATAACGAAGCATGCACACGTCATACCAAATGATGGCCTCCTTAGAAAAAGGGCAACTAGAGTTTAATTGTTGGATTGCTTCATCGATGCATTTGCGACAGAGCCCAGGGGACACATCACGCCGGCACATGAAGAGACCGTAAATAGTACCGAACTTCTCTCCGATGATTGTGGCATTGTAGAATCCATTGTTTTTGGTGATGTTGGAAGATATGGACAGAATGTGAGTGAGATTTTTGAGGTTGGTTTGGTAGGCATCGTTGGCAGTAAAGTTGTGGCTGAGTGAGCAATTGGAGGCTGGAAAAGCAGGGTCTGCTGTTTACCAAAGGAAACAAAACCTTTGTGATTAAGCCATGGTCTTAAATAATTTTTGTTTAAATAAAACAATAAATTTGTATCAATTCATTGTCAACTCTACTTAGGCATAACAATGAGATGGTTGGAGAAATTGGAAGCAAATCGATATTAAAACAAGCAAGTTAAACTTTACATTTTATTTTGAGTAAGTTATTATTTTCGTTATTGAAAGGTGATTAAATTCTCTAGTGATTTAAAGAGACAAAAGTAATAGTAAAAAATTATTGAGGACTAAATCTAGAGTCACAATTTGAAGAATTAGAATATTTGTCCGCCAGGGGGGAAAAAATAATAATAATTTATGCTCTTTACTTTTATTTTTCTTGGAAGATTATTTTGGAAAAAAAACACATTTTCCAAGTTTATCTTAAAAATGTAAATGCAAAAAAATTAATATAAAATTTTCTAAAAATATATCTCCTTTCACTTTAATCCTTAAATTTATTATTTTAAAAAAATTAGTTATTAAAATTTAAAATTTTCACACGTAAAAAATTAATCTTCTAAAATAGAGTAAATATATAATCAGTCCAACAAAAAAATTAACGCGTAACAAATTATGAAATTTGAAAAAATACCTCATGTAAAGAGTACATTTATGAAATAAAATATTAAAATATATATCTTTAGTATATATTTATTCCAAAAAAAAAAATCCAAGTGTGAGATTGAAAAGAGCGAGTGGCAGGGGAAACAAAAGAAAAAGCTTACCAAAATTTTTTGAGGATGGAGTCGAGAGTCAGGGACTCCCGTGAGTCACGACAATAATGGACTCTCGCACAGAACGAAAAAATAAAAAAGGTTCGTGACTTCACCTTCAACTCCTGAACCTGAACCATCGGAGGGAGGCTCCTTGCCTTTGTAATAAAAACAGGACGTTCTGAACCTCAAGTTGCAGCTGGGATTCAGAGATCTTCCACTGCGAACATCATTTTCCCGAGAAATAGGTTCCATCGCGTCATGTAGGCACTCAATACAAAGTTGGGTGGACAGAGCCGGCGTGCACTGTACAAGAGTGTACAGCGTTCTCCATTCACTAATGTTTGCTTCTTTTATTGCAAATTTCTTGGTACCTGTAGGCCCCGATTCCGCTGCCTCCACCACCGCATCATTCAAAGTGTTGTTTAATACGCTAATATTACTGAATTCTGTACTGTTCACTCCCCTAACAAGTGTCCTGGTACCTCCAGGCCCAGATAGACGAATACTCAAATCACTAACCATTTCAGTACGGCTAGTAGATTTATTCAAATCCACCTTGTTGAACCTACTACACTAATTTACAATATTCTTCCTTCAATTTTTTTATTATCACACCTTTTTTCTCCTTCGTAGAATTAGTAGTTTAATACACAGAACATAAAAGAAATATAATCGTGAAGGGAATAAAAAAATAATTTTGAGAATATAGATAACCTTTATGTTTTTTATTTTAAAAATAATTAAAAAATAATGAAATTGTTAAGTAGTGATTACAAAAATATAATAAACATTACACAAGATTATGAACGGCCATAAATGTTGAAATGATTATAAAAAATTGTTTTTTAGAGACGAAATTTCAACTTTTCTGTGTGGTGTGTGTAGGAAGAGGTGTAGGCATGTAGCATAGTAACGGCGCATTTCTATTTCTTTCATAGCTGCTAGGTTATACGAATCCCAACCCTAATATGCATGACCTTCTTCGCAAATGGATCTAGTGCACAGAGGGAATGTGCACATCTTATTTGGACCATCTAGATCTAATTTGGCTTATCTAAATTTCATATTTTTTTTAATTTTAATTTTAATTTTTTTTACTTTCAAGGATGCAGAACACAAAATAAAAACAGTTTTATAATTAGTAACTACAAAAACAAAAAAGATGTTTCATATTAAAAAATGATAGAGTGAGCAATGGTTCCCATTGACTCCTTACTAACAACTCTCCCCAACCACACCAAAGGAGCAATGGGCACAGGTTCCCTATCTACAAAAATAAATGATGGAATGAGCCACTATACTTAATGAGTAGAAGATAAAATATGATAATCAACTGGACCAAGAATTTTTTTTTTTAAGAAAATAAGTTTTAGACCACTTGGGAACTCATTTGTGCATGGATGTTTATGGAAGTGGTATGATGAATTTAAGTTGCATGAGGGTTAAAACCTTATAAGAGACTTATTTATGTTATATGTATGCTTTTCAAGCTGCTCAAATGAGTGTGGAACAAAAGATGGCTCATTTGGATTAAATTTGCCTCTTGTTGGAACCAAAAGTATCATATTCTTGAGCTATGACAACGTCTAACTAAATGATCTCTTCTTGACTTGAAATTTTGCATGCGATTAGATCTTGCCTAGATCTTTTTGGGAAGCTAAAGATCAAGTCATTTGGAAGCCTGTGAAATTTTTTATGATTTTTCAAAGTTGGTATTGGAATTTCAGATTTGTCCCAGTACTGTTCATTTGATCAGTTGTGAAATTGTGTCATCCAAGGGGTAAATGTGGTCTAATGACTATGAAATTTTATAAATAGACACTAGGCATTCACAGCGACTTGTAGCAACTAGAAGCACCTCATTTGGAGGTCTAAGCTAAGAGATATGAAGTTTTGAATTTCTGGAACAGCAATAATAGCGCAACACGACCTAAGACACTGTTCCATCGAATTTCAGTGGCTGAATGTACTTGTTCTGGTCTGAATCTATTTTTACCATAAATTTAATATTCATAGATTTTTAAATTGGTATCATTTCCATAGATTGGATTTTTTTCGAATTAATTGTACATTTTCAAAGTTTATAGTAGACACTTGCATCAGTACCAATAGTTGTCTAAACATTTGCCCATTTTCACATGTCAAATGCTTTTTGTGTTATGTTTCATTGCCTAGACATATTTTTCACATAAAGTAGACATGTGTAGCTTTCCAGAATGGCCAAGAATGCATGATTTCAATTTTCTAAAATTAGTTATGAATTTTGAAACATCATATCAATAATTTGAACTAGTAGTCCAGATAGCAGCAACCTTAGTGGCTTTTCAGATGTTAAATGTTTCCGCCTTAATGATTTATGAGCTGACATTATTTTTACCATAGGGTAGACATCTAGAGCTTTCTTGAATGGTAAAGTTTGTTGGGTTTTGATTTTTGTGGATTTAGTTATGAATTTTTGAAGTTGTGATAGAAAAACTATGTGACTGACCTCATCTCATGATATGTGTTTAAGTTGATGAGAAATACATGTAGAATATGTTTGAGTTGAAACTAACTATTTTTGAGCTCCAGTTATCCTTGTTCAAAAAGCTTTGTGGCAAAATTGATTATCTATATATTTATAAAGCTTGCTTGCCTTGTGTTAATTTAAAGTTAACTATATTTTTTGGTTATCTATCCATAATGCTTGTTAGAGTTATTCACTTGTGTATTTAGAGTTGACTGCTTTAGAAGGGTGAAAGTCCTTCATACCTGAAATATTTTTATAATCTTTAACTGAATATTTGGAACTATTTTGAAAGTGCTATTAAATGTGTGTGTTGATTCTATTATGTCTTAGTTGACTAATTTTATATCCTGGTTAACCAAGTACTAAAATGTTTATGATCATTGAATTATTTTAGTTGCCTAAAATGATTGCCTATGAAACTTACTTGATACATATCAAAATCTATCATTTGATCTTTTGGTTTAAGTTAACTAGAAATCTTTTCTTCCTAAAGCTTTGAAACACTTTGTTATCCTTGGTTATCATTGTTTTACTTGGTTATCATTGTTTTGTTCCTAAATGTGATGATATACATATATAATATTATGGTATGGATCTTAATTAAAAATTCTTATATATTCTTTAATTTACCAATTCAATTTAATCTGTTTATTATATGTATAATGTATGTAGGCTCAGTGTGTGCTAAAATTCTGTCTTTTAAATGTTACATACTATGTCATGTTAGATATCAAGAATTACCACCTTCAAATTTTTACGGGGACCTAAATTTCTCTACTACTTCCTTGGAGCAACAGTCTCACCTTAAATTAGGAATTAATTAAATTGTTTTAGATTTAAAGTCGTCTATATAAGTGGTAGCAAGGAGAGGAGATTGATGGGAGCGGGAGGGAAGTGATACTTGAATCTTATAATAATAATAATAATAATAATAATAATAATAATAAGGGATAAATACTATTGAATAGTAATTATAAGAATTTAATAGACATTTTTCACTTTTTCTTTTTAAAAAAACTCTCATTCCCATCAATTTTCTCTCTTTGATATCAAACACAGTTTATAATATTTATTTCTTAACCTATATATAGAAATATATATTTTAAATTTTTTAATTCATATCTTAATAAGTAACAATTCAAGTCCCATTTTCTTTTTCATTGGATGCTTAAATTCTTGGTCCAAATTGATATACCTAGAGCGATTTTAAATTGAACAAATTTTTCTCAAGTTGAGAATTGTTTATATGAAATCTATTTATATAAAATTAAAACAAAAGAAAATTTCTCTAATAGATATTAATATAATTCAAAACATATTGAACTCCTTTTGAATTTTTTTTAGTATTTTCTAATTATTTAATTACTAATATAAATAAATAAATACACTATGAATCTAGGACGAAATGAGTATCATATTACTTAGATGTAAACACTTAAAATTACGTAAGAAAATCTCTAGCCCACGTCTCATGTTGAGATTATTTTTCTATTTTCATATTCAATTTCAAATGAATAAATTTTATGAGTATTTATAAAGTTTGTGTATGATTTTGTCCATCAAAAAGTTTTGAGCAATGTGATTAGTACCTATCATGGCTTTATACATTGGGAAAATTATATCTGAAGACCCCAATGTTGCAAAATTTACAATGAAAGATACTAAAAACTCAAATTTTTCCAAAAGCCCAAAGGACCTTAATTTCTTCAAGAGTGGAAGAAAATGCCTTTATGTAAGAAACTTAAAACCTAGTAATAATAATGGTAAAATTTTCCTATAACTTTAGAAAGTTTGAGTTGTAACTTTCTTATATTATAATGATCCTAAAAAACCCTTGTAATTCCAAGAAGTTTAGATAATAACTTTAGGGAACTTAGATTGTAACTTTCTTATGCTATAACATGTGAATGCAAGTTTCATTAGAATTGCGAAACAACCTAGTAAGAAATCTAAAATATGAAAGTAATAATATTAAAAATCTTTCATAACACCAAGAATCATAGGTTACAACATTTTGGAAGAAGATAGCTGGGGATATTTTTTTTCCATTAATGGCAAAATTAAGGTCCTTTGGGCCTTAAGAATAATTTGAATTTCTAAGATTTTTTATTACAAATTTTACAAAATTAGGGTCCTTAGATGGAGTTTTTTTCTTATATATTGTCAAATAAAACATACACAATAGCCAAAAAAAGAAAAAGAATTAGTGATATTTTCATCGCTAATCTAGTTCAGTGCACGTCAAGCCTGTCAACCCAAGATTGCCAAAGTTGTCTAAGTGGTCTGATTGGGCACATTCGAGAGTGTTGTGCAAGAGAAAGGTTTCTATATCCCAACTGTATCACTTGCTTTGAATTGTACCGTTTCTATGAATCTACTACTCAATCAACCATAGCACAAATGCCTACACCAGCTTCTCCTACAAATTCATCAAAGCCTCAAGGTAAGATTAAATTATATGCTTTCTCATTTCTTTCATTTTTTCAAATATATTAAAGTATCTAGTCATGAAAAGGATTATGCTGATTTTGGCATAAAAATAAATTTCAAAACATGAGAAAATAAGAATGTGAAAGCAGAGGAAACAAGGAAACAATTATTCGTATTACAAATACACACACGTACCAAGCCCCAAAACTGACTTGCTTGAAAAGTCCTTTAAAGACTATAAGTTATGTTTGGTGCAGAGAATGCAAGGTAAAAGGCGATGTAATATTCTTTTACAACATTTATCATATATGTATAATTATTACTCAATAATATTTGTAATTTTTATTATTTTTTGAGTAAAATATACAGACCTCTCTTGAATTTTTCTGAAACTATACATAAATCTACTTTGAGTGTTGTTAAAATTATATAGACTTTCTTTCTATTTTCAAAACTTCTTCTACACCAAAGTGTAAATTAGATAGACCTTTTTGTAATTTTATTGAAATTACATATACTTCTTCTTCATTTTTAGGCTAGGTTTGTGTATATTTTTAAAAATAAAAGAGAGATCTATATAATTTCAAAAGAAAAATCAAAAGAGATCTGTATAATTTTAGTATAACTTAGAGGAGGTTTGTGTTGATTTTAAAAATAGAAGGGAGTTCATATGATTTTGACAAAACTCAAAGAAAATTTATGTAAATTTTGAAAATAGAGGGAAAGTCCCTATAGTTTCAACAAAATTTATAAGAGGACTATGTAATTTACTTTTACATTTTTAAAAGTAGGGGTATGGGAGTAATTTACTATCTACTTCATTCACCTTCTTTTTAATTCTTTTTCACTTTACATACCTAATATAAATAAGTATCCTTTTGTAGTGGCACCAACAAGAGAGGATCCTGTTACCCTAAAATAATTTTTTTAATTTAATTTTTAGGTTACAAATTTTAAATATAAAAACAAAAATTATAATGACAAAAATTTTAATTATTAAAAAAATTATATTTTAAAATTTTTTACTGCACTGCATAATTAAAATTTAAAAAAATTTTCATCTTAATTTTTTCTCATATTTAAAAACTCTTACCTCCTATTTACAATTTTTATTTTTATACTTAAAATTGGTAACCTAAAAAAGAAACCTATTTTAAGCTAGCTGGGCCTCTCTGTTGGTGCCACAATGGGAGAAAATACTAATACACCTAATATTATATCCTACCAAACATAACTTCAAGCAAGCTTTTACACGCTAATATTTTAGGGACATAGGTAATTCCACATGACATTAGGAAGGCATTATAGTAAAACACACAACACGTTGGGTATGCCTACTGGAGTTAGGCAAAATTAATAATGGTAAATTGTTATTTTTATATCTCTAATTTATACAATTTTTTTTAAAATATACATTTAATCTCTTAAAACTAAAATATTCACAAGATTAATAGAATTTTTTGTTTAAAATATATTAATTTTTTATATTTTTATTGTAATGCTATTTATTTTATATTAAAATGCTAATTTTAGTTTATGTTAAAATTTTATTAAAAATTAAGCGCAATGATTATGCTCATTATAATACATTTATTATAAATGTTATTTTTAAAATTAATTATTATCTATAAATTAGTAAAATTTAAAAAATTATTTTGTGAATTTTTTTGTTTTTGAGTATTTTTATTAAATAATTTTACAATTTGTTAAATTTCAAAAAATTATATAGTTCAAAATTCATTTAATACATATTATATTATATAAATAATAGATATAGCAGTATTTTGATCAAATAATTATAATTTATGTAACTTATCTTTTACTCCAAAGGAAGTTATAAGTGTAGCATAAATTTTTGTTTTAAGAGAAAAGAGTGTACATTTTCAAAACAGAAGGGAAAGTTCATGTAATTTGGACAACTATTAGAAGAGAAAAGAGTAACTTATCCAAATATTAATTATAAATAGAATAATTTAGAACTATCCATCCTTCCTTATCTAATTTTTTTTAAAACAACTTTTGAGACAAGTAATTTCAGTAAAGAATAAATTACTACTTTGGTTCTTTCAATTTATTGTGCCTATCAATTTTATTTTTGGAAGTTTATTAATATCACTTTAGTCTAAATGTTTTAAAACTATGTTATTTTAATCCTTAAGTTACAACGAAATTAATGTCTTTAAAACTTATTAGGGACTAAATTGATGGTAATAAATATTTTATCAAGACTAAATGATAATAAATTTTCAAGAATTAAATTACTGTCACTAAATTTTTTAAAAACTAATATCATAAATATAGCTTCAAAATCAACTTTGTATATTTTAGCCTATGTTTGAATGGATGATAAGGGATCTAATGACAAGAAATGAGAGAAATTTTCTTAAGGATAAAATGGCATGGCCAAGAAGGGACTCCAAGGCCTTTCTTTACCATTCAAAACCCAATTATTTTTTTATCTTTCCAAATTGGGGATTTTAAGAAGAAATTGAATGGATAGTTGATGCATTATAATTATATTTTCTTGGACTAAAAACACTACAAAAAAAGTGGGATCCAGTGTCGGTTACCTAACGTCACTTGTTGGAACTGATATTAGATGCATTGAGGGAGGAGAAATTAACGTTGCTTACTTAATGTCAGTTAAAACTGACATTAGTTTTTTTTAATCATTTCAAATAAATAAAAATAAAAAGGTCACCAGTGGAGGGAAGTAAAATTTTCTGGCGCACTCTATTATCAGAGAACATAGAAAAGGGGAAATCTTATGAAATGAGAGAAAGCCCTAAATCCCTATGGGACAGACACCAGTCATGCTCTGAGTTATTCGCCGAGATTGTTCCTTCCTGTCCCGAGCATCCTTGACTTGAAGCGAGACCAAGCCACCGTCATTGTTTGCCAGTCAATCGATGAAGGAATGACACCCACCCAAACCCAACTCCTTCTGAAGCGAGACCAAGCCTACCATCAGATGACTTGAAGCATAGATTTTGTTTGATGTTCTTTGTTTAGTTCTTTGAAAAAAAGGTTTACATCCCTTTGATGTTCTTTGTTTAGTTCCATTTCCCTTTGTTTTCCTTTTGTAAAATTTAGATTTTGTTTTAACTTGGAACAAAGATATATTTTTTTAAATATTCATCTAGAAACAAGTTGGGATTCAAAAGGCTGTGACTGAAGTTTTGACAATGAAGATAACAACCTAGAGGAAGGCGAAGAAGATGCTTTGGTTTGTTTTAATCTTCCTCTCCCACTAGCTTATCATTTTGCTCTACTTTACCGTATCATAGTTTATGAATGCATAAGTCTGTTGTATATAAACAAAAAAGATCACTCCACTCCAGACTCAAGACTCAACAAAGCACTCACTCCACTAGCTTATCACTTTTCTGTTGATTTTTCTGCTGAACCTTGACTTCATGAATTTACTGCAAGCAACACAGACATGAGATTAATCTGAAATTTAAGCATAATTTTATTGTATATGTGTAGTCTAATATATAATATTTTCAAGAATTTTGGGACTCATTTAGATGTACAAATTTGCTGATTTTTGGATGTTGTTCACATTTTCAGTTTTTGTTCGTTTTTTAGCCTAAGAGCCACCTTTGTGGGGCTTTCTAGAGCTACCCAAAACTGATCTTGATCCAAATTTTTGTCACATTGTTTGTATATATGTTTAGTATATTCTGAAAAAATTTTGTGAATTTTTGAGTTCATTTGCTTAGGTTAAAGTAGATAATTCAGAAGGTTGTGCAGATGTTGTGTTTTGCTGTTTTTCTGATTTTGTTGGCCAATTTGTTGATTTTTCTGTACTAATCCATGTCGAATTTTGAGCCAAATTTTAGTTATAGATGTTCTTTGATGTGGGTTTGATGTTGAGGAAAATTGGTTTGAGGGTTCAATTTCATTAGGTATGACTTTTTGATTGAGGACTATACATGGTTTAGCACTGTTTCAAATTTGCGCAACCTGATTTACTGGGAATGTTGGGAGTGGAATTTTGCTGTGATTTTTGGAGTATATGTTCATCTGTGTGTCTATTTTGTTGATGACTTTTGTGCTTATTTTTAGAGGCACCTTGGATGATCAAATTCTCTGATTTTCAAGTTAAGCTCAAGTTGGCCTATTTCTGTTGATTTTTCAGCTGAACCTTGACTTCATGGATTTACTGCAAGCAACACAGACATGATCTTGATCTAAAATTTGAGCAAAATGTTATTGTATATGTTTAGTCTAATATGCAATGTTTTCATGAATTTTGGAACTCATTTAGATGTACAAATTTGCTGATTTTTGGATGTTGTTCACATTTTCAGTTTTTGTTCGTTTTTTAGCCAAAGAGCCAAATTTGTGGATTTTTATAGAGCTGCACAGAACTGATCTTGCTCTAAATTTTTGTCACATTGTTTGTATATATGTTTAGTATATTCTGTAAAATGTTTGTGAATTTGTGAGTTCATTTGCTTAGGTTAAAGTAGATAATTCAGAAGGTTGTGCAGATGTTGTGTTTTGCTGTTTTTCTGATTTTGTTGGCTAATTTGTTGATTTTTCTGTACTAATCCATGTCGAATTTTGAGCCAAATTTTAGTTATAGATGTTCTTTGATGTGGCTTTGATGTTGAGGAAAATTGGTTTGAGGTTTCAATTTCATTAGGTATGACTTTTTGATTGAGGACTATACATGGTTTAGCACTGTTTCAAAATTGAGCAACCTGATTTACTGGGAATGTTGGGAGTGGAATTTTGCTGTGATTTTTGGAGTATATGCTCTTCTATGTGTCTATTTTGTTGATGCATTTTGTGCTTATTTTTAGAGGCACCTTGGATGATCAAATTCTCTGATTTTCAAGTTAAGCTCAAGTTGGCCTATTTCTGTTGATTTTTCAGCTGAACCTTGACTTCATGAATTTACTGCAAGCAACACAGACATGATCTTGATCTAAAATTTGAGCACAATGTTATTGTATATGTTTAGTCTAATATGCAATGTTTTCATGAATTTTGGAACTCATTTAGATGTACAAATTTGCTGATTTTGGATGTTGTTCACATTTTCAGTTTTTGTTCGTTTTTTAGCCTAAGAGCCAACTTTGTGGGGCTTTCTAGAGCTGCACAGAACTGATCTTGCTCTAAATTTTTGTCACATTGTTTGTATATATGTTTAGTATATTCTGTAAAATGTTTGTGAATTTGTGAGTTCATTTGCTTAGGTTAAAGTAGATAATTCAGAAGGTTGTGCAGATGTTGTGTTTTGCTGTTTTTCTGATTTTGTTGGCTAATTTGTTGATTTTTCTGTACTAATCCATGTCGAATTTTGAGCCAAATTTTAGTTATAGATGTTCTTTGATGTGGCTTTGATGTTGAGGAAAATTGGTTTGAGGTTTCAATTTCATTAGGTATGACTTTTTGATTGAGGACTATACATGGTTTAGCACTGTTTCAAAATTGAGCAACCTGATTTACTGGGAATGTTGGGAGTGGAATTTTGCTGTGATTTTTGGAGTATATGCTCTTCTATGTGTCTATTTTGTTGATGCATTTTGTGCTTATTTTTAGAGGCACCTTGGATGATCAAATTCTCTGATTTTCAAGTTAAGCTCAAGTTGGCCTATTTCTGTTGATTTTTCAGCTGAACCTTGACTTCATGAATTTACTGCAAGCAACACAGACATGATCTTGATCTAAAATTTGAGCACAATGTTATTGTATATGTTTAGTCTAATATGCAATGTTTTCATGAATTTTGGAACTCATTTAGATGTACAAATTTGCTGATTTTGGATGTTGTTCACATTTTCAGTTTTTGTTCGTTTTTTAGCCTAAGAGCCAACTTTGTGGGGCTTTCTAGAGCTGCACAGAACTGATCTTGCTCTAAATTTTTGTCACATTGTTTGTATATATGTTTAGTATATTCTGTAAAATGTTTGTGAATTTGTGAGTTCATTTGCTTAGGTTAAAGTAGATAATTCAGAAGGTTGTGCAGATGTTGTGTTTTGCTGTTTTTCTGATTTTGTTGGCTAATTTGTTGATTTTTCTGTACTAATCCATGTCGAATTTTGAGCCAAATTTTAGTTATAGATGTTCTTTGATGTGGCTTTGATGTTGAGGAAAATTGGTTTGAGGTTTCAATTTCATTAGGTATGACTTTTTGATTGAGGACTATACATGGTTTAGCACTGTTTCAAAATTGAGCAACCTGATTTACTGGGAATGTTGGGAGTGGAATTTTGCTGTGATTTTTGGAGTATATGCTCTTCTATGTGTCTATTTTGTTGATGCATTTTGTGCTTATTTTTAGAGGCACCTTGGATGATCAAATTCTCTGATTTTCAAGTTAAGCTCAAGTTGGCCTATTTCTGTTGATTTTTCAGCTGAACCTTGACTTCATGAATTTACTGCAAGCAACACAGACATGATCTTGATCTAAAATTTGAGCACAATGTTATTGTATATGTTTAGTCTAATATGCAATGTTTTCATGAATTTTGGAACTCATTTAGATGTACAAATTTGCTGATTTTGGATGTTGTTCACATTTTCAGTTTTTGTTCGTTTTTTAGCCTAAGAGCCAACTTTGTGGGGCTTTCTAGAGCTGCACAGAACTGATCTTGCTCTAAATTTTTGTCACATTGTTTGTATATATGTTTAGTATATTCTGCAAAATTTTTGTGAATTTTTGAGTTCATTTGCTTAAGTTAAAGTAGATAATTCAGAAGGTTGTGCAGATGTGGTGTTTTGCTGTTTTTCTGATTTTGTTGGCTACTTTGTTGATTTTTCTGTACTAATCCATGTGGAATTTTGAGCCAAATTTTAGTTATAGATGTTCTTTGATGTGGCTTTGATGTTGAGGAAAATTGGTTTGAGGTTTCAATTTCATGAGGTATGACTTTTTGATTGAGGTTTCAATTTTATAACTTTTTAAACATGTTCGATATATACATACACATAGCCATGTGGATACTGTTACAATACTTTTTTATCACTTCTTATTCTAAACTGCTTCATTTTTGTTGCAGACAACACTAGAGAATCCTCTAGGTTGCAGCACACCAAGAAATTTTACATATAAGCTGATCTTAATCTCTTATGTAAATTCTCAAGGTATGATTTACCATTTGTATACACTTTGAATATTGCTTCTTCTTGTGTAATCTGTTCTTTATATATATATATATATATATGTCCCTTTTTAATCTTTCTTATTTTTTTAATGCTAATTTGCATCTCTATAATTTTTTTTTTGGAAATGCTAATGATTAGTTTTCTGCTGGCAGACATCCATATGTGTTGCTAACTATTCACATTAGTTAGTAAGTTTGTGTCAGTGGAAGTTAGTTGACTTGAATTTTCTATTTGTACAAGGTTAACCATACCCATAGTAGGACCAAAGTGATGTATTTTCAAAAGGTTTAGATTGATTCGATGCTCATTATTTCTTAAGGACTAAAAAGATTAACTATTGGTTTCAAGTATATTGTTTTACCTATCTCTGACTTGAAGATGCATTACGCATGATTTTTTTTAATGTGTTGCATTTTCCCATATCTTGTAATGAATATTCTTATTGTTTGTTTTTTTCCCTTTAATTGTCACATATGTGTGTCCTTAAATTGTCACACATTTTTTAAAAATATGCCTCTTCATGAATTTACATAAAAATTAGATAATAAAATGAGTTAATATGCATTGTTATTGATTTGATTATATTTATAAATATCTAGGTGCCATGATGGATAAAAGTTGGATTAGTAAGCCACGAACTTCACCTGAATATGTCATTGGGGTGGAAGGCTTTCTTGATTTTGCATTCTCTAGGCCTAATGCAAAGGGAGTTGTAAAATGCCCATGTCGTTCCTGTGGTTTTAAGAAATGCTTCTCAAGAGATATTATCTTCGATCACTTGATATGGAATGGTTTTCCCTTAGGGTATACTACTTAGATTAGGCATGGAGAACTCCCTGAGGAGGAGGGTGGTTCTAGTAGTCCCATAGTACAAGTTGAGCAAATGGGAAGGGATATGCAAGATTTGTTACATGATGCTTTTGGAGTCTCTAGAGAGAGAAACATCTATGAAGCCGGGCCATCCCAACCTCATACTACTGAAGTACAAATAGATTCCAATAACGAGTTTAATGAGGAATCTCAGAACTTTGCCACCTTAATTAATGATGAGAGCCAAGAATTGTATGAAGGCTGTACAAAGTATTCCAAACTTTCATTTTTGGTGAAACTTTATCATATCAAGTGTTTATGTCAGGTGAGTGATAAAGCAATGCACATGATTTTAGAATTGTTGAAGGATGCATTTGAAAATGCAAGGCTCCCAAATTCTTTTTATGATGCCAAAAAGACCATAAATAAGTTAGGTCTTAATTATAAAAAAATCCATGCTTGTCCAAATGATTGCATGCTATATTGGGATGAGGATGCTAAGCGTGACAAATGTAAAAGTTGTAATACCTCTAGATGGAAGACCAATGCAAGGGTGGCTAACAATGATGACTTTAGTGGACATAAGAAATGGAAAAATAAGCCTGCACAGGTTTTGCGTTACTTTCCACTTATGCCAAGATTGCAAAGGTTATTTATGTCATCTAAAACAGCTGAACATATGAGGTGGCATGCAACAAACCAAAACACAGATGGCCTACTTAGACATCCAAGAGATGGTGAAGCTTGGAAGTCATTTGATGCTAGATACCCTGAATTTGCTGCAGATCTTAGAAATGTCAGACTTGGCTTAGCGAGTGATGGTTTCAATCCCTTTCGGGTAATGAGCACTAATTATAGCATTTGGCCTGTGATTTTGATTCCATACAACTTTCCACCATGGATGTGTATGAAGCAAACATCTTTCATACTGTCTATGATCATACCTGGGAAAAGAATGCCTGGGAATGACATTGATGTCTACTTACAACCACTTATTAAAGAACTAAATGACTTGTGGGTTAATGGCATAAATACATTTGATATTTCAACAAACCAAATGTTCAATATGCGAGCTGCATTATTATGGACCATAAGTGATTTCCCAGGCTTAGGAAATTTGTCTGGATGGAATACCTATACTGGGTTAGCATGTCCATCATGCAATTTTGATCAAGAGCCTCATAGGCTTACTAATAGTAAGAAGTGGTGTTTCACAGGTCATCGTAGATTTTTACCACCCCAACATAGATATAGATTCAATCGAAATTGTTTTGATGGGATTGTGGAGAGAGTGAGCCACCAATTCCATTAACTGGTGATATGATACTCACTCAATTACAAGGTGTTAATGTCACATTTGGTAAGAACCCAATCTTAGATTTAAGAAGGAAAAGACCTCGTGAGAGAGATAGTGAAGTTGATAGCCAACAATGGAGAAAGAGAAGTATATTTTTCCAATTGCCATATTGGGTTAACAATAAATTGCGACACAATTTAGATGTAATGCATATTGAAAAAAATGTTTGTGACAATGTCTTGTACACATTGTTAAATGAGAGTGGAAAGTCAAAAGACAATTTGAATGCTCGAAAGGATTTAGAACATTTAGGAGTAAGGCCTGAGTTATGGCCAGATGCAAATGGTAAATTCAAATCTGCATGTTTCACTATGACAAACTCTCAAAAAGATATTTTCTTTCAAACACTTAAGGATGTGACAATGCCAGATGGTTATGCATCAAACATTTCTAGATGTATTAACATAAAACATCGTAAAATCTCAAGCCTAAAAAGTCATGACTCTCATGTTCTTATAGAGCAGTTACTTCCAGTGGCGTTACGAAATGTGCAGATGGATCCTAAAGTTACCACAGTTGTGCTAGAGTTTTGTTTATTCTTTAGAAAATTATGTTCTCATGTCTTGGACATCAAAGATCTTGACAAACTTCAAGATCAAATAGTGATTACACTTTTTCAAATGGAGATGTTGTTCCCACCATCCTTCTTCACAGTGATGGTGCACCTGGTAGTTCATTTAGTAGAAGAAGTAAAGCTTGGTGGTCCAGTTCATTATCGATGGATGTATCCAATAGAGAGGTAATCTTTTATTTTTATTTGTCAAATACTATTTTCAATTGCCTAATTATATATATGTTGGCTTGTTCAACCCATATAGGTACCTTGGACACTGTAAGTCATATGTAAGAAATAAGGCACAAGCAGAAGGTTCTATTGCTGAAAGTTACCTATGTGAGGAAATATTAACATTTTGTTCAAGGTATTTACAGGACATCGAAACAAGGTTTAATAGGACGAGTCGTAATGATGACTATGTGGTTCTTGGTTGCTCTGAAGCATATATGTTTCCACAAGTTGGTCATCCTATTGGAGGCATATCAGAAATTCAACTTACTCCTATTGAAAAGATTCAAGCACATCGTTGTGTCTTGTTCAATTGTAAAGCAATTGAAGAGCTTGTTCAGTAAGTACTTGGTAATTCTTTTTTGGTTTCAAACATGATGTTCTTAGTCTTATGCTAACAATTATTTTCTTATAGGCAATATAGAGATGATGTGAAAGCCAGGCTTCGTCGTCATACTAGATCTGCTGTGGCAATTGACAAACATGTCACAAAAAATTTTGCCAATTGGTTCAAAGAATATGTGAGACTTATTTTGTTAAAGTTTATATATATGTTAATATATTGAAGATGTATGGTTAAGCTAACATGTTAACTATTTCAGGTTGATAAGGATGATAATGGAAGGTTTCCAGACGACATTAAATTTCTTGCACGAGGTCCTTTGACATTGGCTAGAAGATTTAGTGCATTCAATATAAATGGTTTTAGGTTTCGTACATTGAAAAGAGAAGAAGGATTGAAGACTCAAAATAGTGGTGTGTGGGTAACATCAGAAACTAAATGCTATGCAAGTGCAAAAGATGGGAGAGTTGCACTTGTGGATCTGTTGTACTATAGCAAATTAATAGATATAATTGAGTTGAACTACTATGGCCATTTTAAGGTTGTGCTTTTCAAATGTTTATGGGCTAGCACTAAAGGGATTAAAAAGGATGACTTTCAGTTCAATTTAGTTAATTTCTCTCGATTAATCCATACTGGAGATGTTGCAGAAGATGAGCCTTACATTCTAGCTTCACAGGCTCAGATGGTTTTTTATGTAGATGACAAAACGAATCACCCATGGAGTGTAGCAATTCATGTGAAGCCTCGAGACCTATTTGAAATGGGAGATGATGTAGAAAATGATGAAGAAGATAATGGTCACCAATTTGAACAGACACATTTAGAGCAACAAGTTGTTTCTACTTTTCCTAATGATATTGATAATTTACAATTAGTAAGAGGTGATGAAGAACATTTTTTTAATCAACCAATTAACAACCTTGAGTTTGATAATAGCGATGAAGAGGATGGCATGGTTTGTTTAATCACATTAAGAGAATTTTTATTTGTGTTTTGTTTTATTGCCTACTAGCAAAGTTATTATTATTATTATTATTTTGCATGTTTATAAAATGGCATGATTATATTCTTGGTTTATATGTGTAGGATGCCGCTTAAACATCCACGCTCATCTCGGGCAAAGGTTGCTGATATTGCTCAAAGATTACATTATTGTTTGATATGTAGGAAGAAATTTCACAGAGGCTTAGTCAAGAAACTGAGACTTCACCCCTTGTTTCATCAGATGATCCACTTGGGTTGGGTCCATGCCCTTCTAAGGTATTTGGATTGCCTACTCGTCGATTTAATAGCATGTCCATGAGTTCCACAAGTAGTGGAAACTCAAGTGATGAAGTGGTCACTTTAAAGAATAAGTTGGAGACGATGGAGGAACGACTAAAAACCATAGAGGAAGAGCGTGCTATGGAACAAGCTCAATTTGCTCATGAACAAGCATGAATGAATAACTTATTCAAATATTTAGTGGAAAAATTTGGAATGGAACTACCTCCAGACGTTTCCCATGTAGCTGAGGCGTCCCCTTCACAGGTAATATAAATGTTAACTTATATAGTTATTGAATTACTATTTTAAGAAGATTTTGAGTAAATGTAACTTGTGTATTTTTTTATGTAGCCACTTGATGTTGGTAGTACAGAGGCACCACTTGCACCTGGTCGACGATCATCTGGTGCAAGTCATGATCCATGAGGCATTTTGGAGTTTATGGAACCTATTTTGTTTTATGGCATGTTAAAAGCCTTTTTGGATAATAATTTATAAGGCTTAGCTTCTTTTGTTAATGTTCATCTAGTGCAAGCCTCTTGTGGAGTTTATTGAACTTATTTTGTTTTATGTAGTTAATGTTTTACATTACTTTTGTATGGTGAAACTTTTATGAAGATAATATAAATAGATGTTTATTAAATTTAAATTTCCATGTTGTAGATTGATTTAAAATTTAAATTTATGTGAATGTTTAATTTTTTAACGTATGTCAAAGTCTAGCAAAACAAAAGGAAAATGACAGGATAACAAAATATAGAAAATAAAATAAATAAGAATTTGAAAAATATATTTTTGATACTTAACGTCGGTTATAACCAACGTTAGCAGATATATTGCTTTTTTGATTTTATGTCAGTTATAACTGACGTTAGATAGAAAATCTAACGTCGGTCATAACCGACATTAAAATAAGGGAATTACTTAACATACTAACGTCGGTTATAATCGACGTTAGCAAATTTATCGCTTATTTGATTTTATGTCAGTTATAACCGACGTTAGATTTCTTGTCGGTTAATAAGGGAATTACTTAACATACTAATGTCGGTTATAATCGACGTTAGCAGACTTATGGCTTATTTGATTTTATGTCAGTTATAACCGACGTTAGATTTCCTATCTAACGTCGGTTATAACTGACATTTAAATAAGTTAATTACTTAATACACTAACGTCGGTTATAACTGACGTTAGCAGATTTATCGCTTATTTGATTTTAATGTCAGTTATAACCGACGTTAGTGTATTAAGTAATTAACTTATTTAAATGTTAGTTATAACTAACGTTAGATAGGAAATCTAACGTCAGTTATAATAGACATTAAAATAAAGCAATCAATTAATATATTAACGTCAGTTTTACCCGACGTTAGATTTTTCATTTAACGTCGGCACAACCAACGTTAGAATATTTACTTCTTATTTGATTTTATTGTCAGTTATAACCGACGTTAGATAAGATATCTAACGTCGATTATAACAGACATTAAAATAAAGCAATTAGTTAATATACTAACGTCGATTATACCAGATGTTAGATTTTTTATCTAACGTCAGTTATAACCGACATTATTTGACAAAATATAGTATCTTGAATTGCATTTATTAATGTCGGTTTGAACCGATGTTAGATCTTCTAGTGCCGGTTATTCCAACGGTTCAAATAACCGTCGTTAAAAGGAGTCTCCACGCTGCCTCTAACGTCGATTTTTGTGACCGTTGTTAGAGTACATAACGTCAGTTATAACCGACGTTAGATGTCTTATTTGACCGACGCTAGATGTCATTTTTTTTGTTGTGAAACTTACTAGAATTATGTTCTACTTATAGGGATAAAATTAGAAAATAAGTCACTTTATTCTATTAATGACTTTTCTTTTCTCTTGTTGAACTCCTAAACTATAAAATAATACATATCTTAATTTATATTCTACTCGCTATCATTATTTAATTACGAGCGATTTTGTTTTGTTTTATTTTAAGTTCTCTATACTCTTAAATGTAACCTTACACCTTGTCAATGACCTGTTGGTGACACATAGAAGTATCTAATGTTTATACACTGAACTTATTTGGTATCTAAAAAATTAAGTTTAAAAATAAAAATTGAAAGAAATAAAAAAAATTTTATAGATAAAAATGATTTTAATATCTCTATTTTTAATAATTGAGTAATGATTAATAGATAATATTAAATAATAATTAAGTAATAATTACAAAAAAATAAATATTACACAATATTTTTTATTTTCACTTTCCCTCACTCTAGTATACAGGCCAAAGAAGAAAAAGCCAATCGCCAAGTACTATTGCGATTGTTGCAGTTTGTTGGTGCTGGGATACGTTTTTTGTTTCACCTACTGTTTCTTACGAAGGAAGATAAAAAGTCATGAGGCCGTTCTCAGACAAAACTTACTATAAGTAATTTTCATCCTATCTCTTTACTCATACATATCTTTCTTTATTAATCTGTTTTTATAAAATTGTAATTAATGAAAAGTATTTAAAAAATGTCATTTATTCACTCTAATATTTGTTTTTAATTTCAAATTATAAATTGTAATATCCTTCTAATTTATAAACAAATCTATTATCTAGCTTCATTATTTTTACCATCCATCTTTTCAATTAAATATTAAATTTATATTTACATATAGTTTTAATGCCTCTAATTTAAAAACAAGAAATATTAACCTTCCGTTTTCTTAAAGATTTCAATATCATCCTTCTATATCAACAAATATGAATTGCTTAGCAAAAAATGCTGATATGATCATTTCTTGAACATCGTGCCACCTGCATGAATTGAGTTGTCACGTAAGATATCAAGATGTGGCACAAAATTTAAAATGTGCCTTGCCACGTTGCCTCTCCCATCTCTCGTACATTGGAACCCAAGCAATGGGGTATTAGTTAAAACCATTATTTGCGGTGAAAAAATCTTCTTCGGCCAGTAGCCACCAAAATGGAAAAATCATAATTCAAAAGATTTCCCTTAAATATCAAAACTCTCAATCAGGAATTAATCGAAAGGTAGAAAAGCAAATACTTTTAGCATACCTTAATTTTTGTATATTTGTCTAGTTGGATGTGAAAGGACCACATTAGAGCATCTACAATTCAATTTGGCTACTACTGAAGCTGCAACGAATAAGTTTTCACATGAAAACAGTATAGATAAAAGTGGATTTGAAGAAATTTACAAGGTGGCAAATGCCATCAATGTAAATTTTTCATGCTTATATTTTTTCTTTTTAATCTAACCAATTATCATTTCAGGGCATTCTTTCCAACTGCCAACAAATAGCTGTAAAGACACTTTCAAAACATTCTGAGCAAGATGCAAAATAATTCAATAATGAGGTTTTGATAATGTCCATACTTCAACACAGAGATATGGTGGCATAATTAGGATTTTGCATAGAAGACTAGGAAAAAATACTTGTTTATGAATATATACCTATTTGATTACTTTCTACGTGATTTGACTCTTCTAAACTCATTTTAAGTTTTATTTAAAATTTATAATTCTTATATGTTATGCATGTTATTACTTATTTGGTGACTTCTATAATATGCTTTGACTTACTTACTTACAGATTATATTTATTTATTTTCTTACTTCAGTTACTCTTGACATATTTATGTATAGGTTTTCAAATAAGCAAAGTATTAAATTGGTTGGAGCATTGCAAAATCAGAGGTATTGCTTGAGGAATTATTTATCTTCATGAATATTCTTCCCTTAAAATAGTATCTCATGATCTCAAACCTAATAATATTTTGTTAGATGATAAAATGAATCCAAAAATTTTAAATTTTGGCATAGCCAAGGTGGTTACTATCAATGAAATTGAAGGAAGTATAAATAGAATTGTTGGATCATAGTAAATTATATATATATATATATATATAATTTTCTTCTTTTAACCTATGCATCTATCTTGAGATGGGCGAATAAAGAAAAATAAGTTGTCACCCAATCGAATGCAAATAATGCCTAACATAGAAAATTTTGCCTTTCAACTTATCATTTTAAATGTTCAAAATGTTTTTATTATCTATTGGACAAAATTTCATCATTAATATTGCATTCCTTTTTTTCCTTGTGGTTATATGTCTTCAAACTATGTAATGTTAGGACAATATTCTAAAAAATCATATGTTTTTAGTTTTAGAGTTATGGTTCTAAAGATTATTCTAAAACTAAAAATACAAGTTGTCATGAATTACAATATGTTGATGGCCTCTTAAGCTATGTAAGTTATGACAATTTGTTTATCTCATTAACATTTCTTATATAATCATCTCAACCTTTAAATTGGAATATTGTATAAGCTAACTAGAAGGGTAATGATCAAAATAATTAATTTTACTTGATTGTTGCAAGCTTGGAAGCAATGGGGGGATCAGAAATTGTTAGAGATATTGGATTCAAATCTAAAAGCTTTTGGATCATATAATGAAGTGATTAAATGCATCCAGATTTGCTCGTTATGTGTTCAAAAAAATCCAAATGCTAGGCCTTCCAATTGGAAAAAAGAATATAGTTGCGCTTTGTTGCAAATGTTTGAGCAGCAAGCACTAACTACAAAGAAACATGGACCCTAAACATGGAAGATTTCTACATCATATACTGCCCACACACACACACACACACACACACATAGACAGACAGACAGGGGGGAATAAAAAAAAGGCTTCACCAAGAAACAAATCAACTACCGGCAAGGATTCATTTATTCCCAAATTTTTGTCTATTCTATGATTTTAAATACCATATGCATGTGATAATCACATCAATGGATAGAACAATAGGTGAGAATGTAATTACTTTATATATATATATATATATATAATAGCACTCATCCCATTCCTCTCATCATTTTGGCCCTCTCTGACCCAAATTTTCAAAATATTTGTTATCCTTATTGAATGTTTTTGAAACTTCAATGAGATCTTGTACGAGTAATGTAAAGTTGTCATTTGTCTAAAGATTCCTGCACCTACATAAATTGCTAAGTTAAGTTTTGAGCCTTTTGATTCCCAGAACTGATGGAGTGCAATAGCGATGGGAAGTTGAGTGGAAGAGTTTTCACTCTCAATTACTATATCAAGTCCCTTTTTTTAGAGACAATAATACTAAGATCTTTGATAGAATAATTAATGATGCAAGATCTCATACAATGTATGTCTAATTCACCAATTTGCAAATATGTTTTCTTTTGGAGCATATGCTTGTTTACTCAGCTAAAAGCAATATCTCACCTGAAATGTTCCTATTGTTCTTACAACTGAGATATTCATATTGTTTGTCTCGTTCTCCTACTAGTATCTATATAGGAGAGCTAGGAAGAATTAGACTTTTGTTCCCAAACAAAATGTTTTAATAGTCATTGGTGTTCTAGTTATATGGTTGAGATACTACAAAATCTGCCACAAACAATTTTTGCACTGACAATAAACTACGTGATGGAGGTTTTGATGAAGTTTACAAGTATACAAATTTCTATCTCTATTTTACAAAATGGAATAACTCTAAAAATTCCTCACTAATTGGTTTGGAAGATGGTTAGTTTTTAACATATAGTTGGTTATTTTTATGTTCTGGGTATAGTTCTTGGTGAATAAGAAAAAGCTGCGTGTGGAGACTATCAAGCAACTCAAGACAAGGTGCATAACAATTTAGAAAAGAGTTTATTATGATAGCACAACTTTAATATAGAAATCTTGAAAGGCTACTGGGGTTTTACTTGGATGGACAAGAAAATATTCTCATCTATAAATTTGTGGCCAACAAAAGCCTGGACAATTCCTTGTTTAGTAAGATTTGCAAAAAAAATTCTGCACTTAAGTGCATCTATAACTTGTCACAATTTTTTTTATAAACAACTTATTTTTAGTGAAGTTACTTTATCTCTAATTTCTAATTTTATACTTTGTTTCTTGTTAACTATCCAGAATCTAGGAAAAGATTGATATTGGAGGAATTGCTTGGCAATCCTTTATGACCATGAAGGTTCTTGACTTAAAAGCATACTGACATCTCAAAACTAGTAAATTACTATTGGATGAAAATATAAATCCCAAAATTTTTGATTTTTTTGACATGGCTGTTAATTTTTTGAAGGTAACATAGTCTATATTACAATTTGCTTTTGAGTAATTTAGGTGCAAATAAATCGATTACTTGATTTCAAATATTTTAAATAAAGATTTTTTCCCCTATGAAAACAAAGATTTATCTTAAGGTTTAAGATGATGAGACCTCAAATGGACCATAATATCTTTTATTTATTTTTTATTTAACATTTCATAGTTAAACCATCAACATTAAAACAAATTGGTTCCCACAACACCAATTTCAACATTACTGACAAAATCTACATTCTCAGCATTTTGAAACTAATAGCCACCTAACGTTGTATTAAAGCTAACCTTAACATTTTGCAATGCTTATAGCGAGCTCCTCATGGCACCTTGGTGCAAAATCAATTTTAGTCTTTCTATTTATCTCTCGCTTAATAAAGGATCTTTGTGATGTAGAGGTCTTATATTTCATGATTTTCATATTCCTCATATTATGGGACAACATAGGTTTTGGGCTACCATAAATTAATAATGATTGTGGAAGAGGGAAAGAGAAAG
Organism: Erythrophleum ivorense; assembly: GCA_026724425.1. Lineage (NCBI taxonomy): Eukaryota > Viridiplantae > Streptophyta > Magnoliopsida > Fabales > Fabaceae > Erythrophleum > Erythrophleum ivorense. The sequence goes on along the minus strand of JAIUCV010000200.1, from coordinate 694,156 downwards.
AGGAAGGAAGAAAACAGCAAGTGTGATAACTATTTTTAGTCAAATATATCATCATGGTCATTGAAGTTTTAGTTACAAAATCTAAACAATGAATATGAGTCCTGCGCCCTCACGCCAATCATTTTTAGGGTCTGAATTTCCTATGCAACAAATGCTTAAACAATTGCCCAAAAAAAAATTCATCCGAGCATCTTGATGAACAGCAAAACAAGAAGGGGGAAAAAGACTTTATCCAGACCTGAAGTGATCAAGTTGTTATTATAGACACATTTTAAAGATAAAACCACAAGTGATATGTAGTGATTACAAGAGAAATCTTAACCTTCAGTACCCAAGAAGGAAAAAAAATACAAAATTTAAGCCTCCAACTAGCTAGCAAGGAGATAATATGCTTTCTGACATTTCATTAACAGAGCATGGTTTGGAATGTTTGGCAAGTTGAACCTCCGTTGCTTTAAGTGTTGATTATATTTGACCATGTATGAAGAATGTTGGTTCTTGAGGAATTGGCAATTAAACCAAATCATTACTAAGATATTGAACAACTGTAACCATGGAAGGCCTAGCTTCCAGATTTCCTTGAACACATAACAAACCAATATGGATGCATTTAATAATTTCACCATGTGAATCAACTTCTGCTAGATTTGAATCCAATATCTCCAACAATTTTTCATCACTCCAATGCTTCCAAGCCTGTAATTATGTAAAATTAATAATTCAAATTAGGGCCCTACTAATTAGCTTATAAAATATTGTTAACTTTAATCCAAAGGTTGAGATGATTATTTGAGCAATACTAACAAGAGAAACAAATGATCAAAGTCAAAATTTACTACTTACATAACTCAAGAGTCCATCAGCATATTGTGATTCATCATGACAACTGGCATTTTTCTTTCCACTAACAATTTCCAGAACCATAACTCCAAAACTAAAAACATCTGATTTTTCAGAAAATAATCCAAACATTGCATATTCTGGAGACATGTAACCACTACAAAAGAATATACATATATCAACATTAGAATTTGATCTAATAGATAATTAGAACAGTTTGGACATTTTAAACTCACTAGCAAGTTGCAAGACAAATTGTTCCATATATAGTAAGCATTGTTCAAATAGAATTAATTAATAAGTGAGCAAAGGTGTATATGTGTATATACACACACATATATATATAGTACAACTTACTATGTTCCAACAATTCTATTTGTGCTTCCTTCAGTTTCATTAATAGCAACCATTCTAGCCATGCCAAAATCTGAAATTTTTGGATTCAACTCATCATCCAACAAAATATTGCTAGGTTTGAGATCACGATGTATTACTTTGAGCCGAGAATATTCATGGAGATAAAGAATTCCTCGAGCAATTCCTCCTATAATTTTATAATGCTCTGACCAATTTAATATTCTTCCTTTGTGGGAACCTATACATAATCAATTGCCCAGAATTTTTTAACAGTCTCTTTACAGCTATTTCTCTAGTATCAGGAAGAATGCCCTAGAATCATAATTAATTAGATAAAAGGGAGAGGAAATATATGCAATAATATATATACGCACACATATTAATTTGATGGCATTTGTCACCTTGTAAACTTCTCCAAATCCTCCCTTGCCTATTCTATTTTGAGCTGAGAACTTATTTGTTGCAGTTTCAATTGTAGCTAAACTGAACTGCAAGGACTCTAATGTGGTGCCTTCACTTCCAACTAGGCAAATATATACATCTTAAAGTAAGTACACTAATATATATATATATATATATATATATATAGATATAGCAACTTTTTTCTTCAGTCAAATTAACGAATAGTTGACTAAGTTGCATGTCTTTTTAACTATTACATACAATTTTCCTTCATAATAGCCTTAAAACACCTGCTCTTTCTTCTTCGCCAGTAGTAGTAGCCAAAACATAATAGCATGACCGAAAAAACAATAAGGACCGCCACTATTATAATTGTTCGTGATTGGCCTTTATCTTTTCCTGCATAAGCTAGCATGACCTTGTGTATAGACGTGTTATTTACAAGCCATAGACAAGGAACGGATGATGATTGATAATGACAAATGGAGAGCAAATTTGGATCAGTGATTTATATGTAGTAAATGACAAATGCTACTGACTTACAAAATATGTAAGATAAGAAGTCATTATTATACTTCTAAATATGGTATATCTTGCAAGTCATCTAATGTAGACAAGTAAGATAATCTTATAAGCAAAAAACAAAAACAAAAATAAAATTTTAAATTTAGTGACTATATGGCCAAGTTAAAAAAAAAATTATGATTTTTTACACTAATACATTTAAATTATTTATTATATTTAATATTGGGAAAAAAATTTGAAGGAGGAAGCTAAAATTTTTTTTTTAAAAGTCCCAAAATAATTAATTTCGAAATTTAACTAACTTGTTCTTTCACTCTCCAGTTCCTACAAATCACAAAATTAGAGAATGACAGTAGAGAAGAAAAAAATTGATATAAACATCACAATCATGACAGTGCTTGTCACCACTTCATAAAGAAAGCAAATGCATGGCTCACAGCCTTTCTAGATTACTACTATACTCCCTCCCATTGAACGCCTATCTTTTAAAATTCATATTATTAATTTTTTAAAAATTAAGAATTTAAATCCTCAAATTCGATGAGGATTAATAAATTTTATCAATTTAGGTTTCGATAGAAAGATTCCCAGCGCCAATTTGTGTATAAAGAATTTAAATGTCTTGATTTTACAACATTTCTCCTTGCAATAATGGTGTACAAAGAAACGAAAAAAATTGTGTTAAAATTGGCCATGAACTTATTGTGGACTGCAATTATTGCAACTTGCATTTGAAGGAAAATTTATAATATACTAAAAAACTTGAGATAACATTCAAAACTGAATTTTGAATGCTGGTCCATCAATCATGCACATTCATGCTGGATTGAACGTGTTTCACATCTTAGATTATCATCAATATGCAGAAGACGAGTTTATAATTAATAGACAAACATAGTCAGTGTAGTAATTATGGTAATAAATGACTATATAAATGTGAAGTTACTTACACACTTAGCACATTCCCAATACATGAAGATGTGTATTGGTAAAAATTTTAGGTGGCGATATTGTAGTGTTGGATTTTATTTATTAATGATGAAATGGATCTTCTCCACTTATGCAACCGGAGAAAAAGAGAAATATGGAGGGAGTCTTCTTTTACATAGGATTCACCCCTCTATTTTTTTTTTTTAATCTCTCTAACTGTATAAGATGTAGTTGTAGAAAATCTGAACTAGATTAAAGTTAGATATCATATTAATTTTTTTAAAAGAAAAATAAACAAGATATAAGTAGTTAAAAGAGAGGAAAAAAAAGAGAGTAAGAGTCAAACTCAAATGCATCAAAACCAACGCTTGTGTGCAGGGAAGATATCATTTAAATTCAAAATAAAGTATAAATTTTATTTTTTATCTATCAAATTATTTTTAATTTTATTTTTTTCATTTATTTCTATTTATATATCCAATGAGACCTAAGAATTGGTGGTCCCGTAAAAAGAGGACCAGCAACTTGATGTGCTTGGCTATATCTGTAGTGTTATACCTGTTGAGAAAGTGATATGAGTTTAAATGCCATGTGATATCCCACATGGTGTGTTTGGAAATCCAATAGCAAATCACATTTGTGTAAAAGTAACAAATTATTACTTCAGGGAAAACGTAGTTTTGGAGGCAACTGTCGAATTTCCAAACACGCACATAGTGATTTCTTGTTATCGTTTTGCATCTCGTTAAATTCCCTCGTCTTTGGTAAGGTATAGTTCTATTCTAACTTCTGAGAATGAAACCATCTCCCACACACACTCGCTAAACTTGTGCTACTCCTCTCTTGTCACCCTACTCTTCAATCTTCTTCATATACTGCCCAACTCTATCTTAATGATTTTTGGTCAACTTACAGGAGTTTTACTCATACATTCTTAGGGATCCCTCATGGGTTAGATCTAGATATGAATAAATATATAAATATTTCAAAAGAAATAAATTTTATTAAAATTAAAAAAGTTAGATATTCTTAGAATCCCATATTATTCATATTCCTTGTCATAAAAATAGACCAAATCAATTAAAATAGAAAATATGGACTAATAATTTTTCATAAATTTTAAATATATATTTTTTCACCTCCAGTCCCCAATTCTCCAGTTCTATCAAACGCGTTTAATCGTCAATCCCTCTTCTCTCCCCACGCTAAACAAGTCTCTCTATCACCTAAATCACATACTAAATAAATAATTGCAAATTTGATCTTACTCATATATCCCCCAACCCAATAAAAAAACACTTTATAAATTTCATATTTTATGTGAGTCCCACAAAAAAAATTTGAAACTATACAAGCAGTAGTACTACTTTAAATAAATACTACTTCTAATCTCATATATAAAAAACAAATAACTAATTCACGAGAATTAAGATAGTTAGTTAAAAGCAATTAATTTTCTTAATTTTGTCCTACAAAAATTATTTTTTTAAAATATCCTTATTTAATGTGTATAATTTCTCTTCAAAATTAATGACAATTACTACTCATAATTTAAAAGATTCATTTAATAGAGAGTATAATTGAAATACTATAATTAATATATCAGATATTAAGAGCTTATTTTTTATATTTTAGACCAAATCAAATTTTAAAAAAAAAATTTATATACAAGACCCAAGATAATAATTACAGATTTGATCTTACTCATATTACCCCCCAACAAAAAAGAAAGAAGATGCTTCATAAATTTTATATTTTATGTGGGTCCCACAAAAAAATTTAAAATTGTACAAGTAATATTACTACTTTAAATAAATAATTGCAAATTTAATCTTACTCATATGCCCACCTTATTAGGCCTAATGTTACTCTTTCAGGCATGGCCCACAGTGCTGCGTTACCCACCTAGTGCGTGTTTGGTATCCCGTTGCAAAATCACGTTTATACATAAGCTCACAGCCTTTGCTTCTTTTGAAATGTGGTTTGGAGGATTACAAACGGAAATTCAAATACGTAGCCAGAAAATTGACATTGACATTCCATAAAAAGTTGAGAGTAAATTAATAATTTAATTGTTAAATATTAGTTTTCTTTTGATTTAGTCTTTTAAAATAAATTTTTTTAATTTAATTTCTAAAATACTACTATCTTTTCAATTTCATTCTTCCAAAATAAAAATTCTAAATTTATTTTTTAAAATATTTTTCAATTAAAATGATTATTTTCAAAAGCATTTTGGCAATTTTTTGATGTATTGAAATTTATTTTTGATACAAAATGACATCATTTTGAGGGTGAAAGATACTTAAAACAAATTTATATCATTAATTAATAGCTACGCGATCCTTTTCTATCCAATGGAGAGATTGTTTTGATTGAAAAATATTTAAATTAAATATTCTATCTTTGAAGAATCATAATAATAAAAAAAATAATTTATCGCAAACTAAATTGACAAGTTTATTTTTTTTAAAGATAGAAATAAAAGGAAAATAATTTTTAAAAAATTAAATTATTAATTTATTCAAAACCCAATTTGCAGTAAAGTTCATGGAAATGAATTATTCATTGAAGTGCAAAAGTTAAATTTCTGTTTGTTTTTTCGAAAGGAATGTATTCATTTGTAGTGTTCAAAATTTTAAAAAAGTTCATATTGGAAGAAAGAAAAATCGTTAGTATTGGTTCTGGAAAATAAAGGAAGGTTGACTGAAGTCGTCTTGCCGTGCGGATGACGGATCAGTATGATTCATGAACCAAACAAAAAATTTCCCCTTTTTCCTATCACCACCATATTGTTAACGAAAAATTTTATTGCGTATTATAGCCGAGCACTTTATATTAGTAGATTTATTGATCAGATTTTGCATTAGGATTTATTCAAAAATTAATCATGTGCTGAGTAAGTAAAATGTCATTATATATCTTATCAATCCTGTGATAACAAATAGAATGTTAAAAATATATATAAATAAAATTTGTATGATACCCATCTTTTTTAATGTGGATGATATTCACCTTTGCATCTTTCTTTATGTGGATGTTTATTTTAATTACAGCATATATATTTATTTATTGGCAGACAAGTTCAATCTATTCTTTTTATGAATGTTGGTTCAATTAAAACAAAATTATAATTATTGGTATTTTGATAAAATTGGTATAGAATTTGTAATTTTAATTTTTGTCCAAGTTTTTGGTTCAGATAAAAGATCAAAAATAATTTTTACTATGGCACATCAAAGTTTATAAATTGTATTATACATTTTTATATGCTGATAAAATAAAATAGAAAAAGAATCTATTTAAATTTTATAACGATAAAACAGTCAATTTTTAGCTTCTTTCCTCCCCTTTTAAACTAAACAAGGGATTATTAAAATTTCTTCCTCTCCCTTCTATCTCTCCTTTTTCCTCCCCTTGCCCTCCGTTGAGCCAAACGAAGCGTAATACTGAGTTGTCAATCATATTAACCGTCAAATAAAGATATTTAAATATAAAATATGAGATAAAGATCATCAGAATATATAAATGATAATGCAACCAAAAAAAAAAACACTTCACTACTCTTGGTTGACTTTTTTTTTTCTTTTCTTTTTTTTGTGGTCTCTGCTTCTACATTTTAAATAATCACGGATAATGTCTAAATTTTTTCAATTTTCACTATTATATTTTTTTGGTTTTTTTTATTTTTACTTCTACCAAACAGATTCTATGAACTGTTTAGGCAATCTGAACAAATTTATAAAAGTAAAGTACTTGAAACAATCATCTTTTTAAACTAAAATTTCCGTTCTGCAGAAGGTGTAGAATTCACAAGTGCTGGAGGCGTGGGGGTCGGTGCTAGCGAAGCCGCTCTATAGAAAGGGTACGATTCATACCTTAGGTACTTAAGTTTGTTAATATCAGTTTAATATGTAAGCTATTGATTAAATTAAATACTAATTATTATCTTCTAAATCAATAAATTTTTAAAAAGCTATTTTATTATGTAATAAATGAATAAGATTATAATAATAAATCTATTAAAATAGACAAAATATTATTTTATATTTAATAATTAATTATGACATAATTAAAGAGTATATGTTCTGACAACATAAAATCATCCACCTTTTTGAACTTACTACACTAATTTACAATATTCTTCCTTCAATTTTTTTATTATCACACCTTTTGTCTCCTTCGTAGAATCAGTAGTTTAATACACAGAATATAAAAGAAATATAATCGTGGAGGGAATAAAAAAATAATTTTGAGAATATAGATAACCTTTATACTTTTATTTTAAAAAATAATTAAAAAAATAATGAAATTGTTAAGTAGTGATTACAAAAATATTATAAGCATTACACAAGAATAAAGAAATTACCATCACACAAGATTATGAACGGCCATAAATGTTGAAATGATTATAAAAAATTGTTTTGTAGAGACGAAAGTTCAACTTTTCTGTATGGTGTGTGCGGGAAGAGGTGTAGGCATGTAGCATAGCAACGGCGCATTTCTTTTTCTTTCATAGTTGCTAGGTTATACGAATCCCAACCCTAATATGCATGACCTTCTTCGCAAATGGATCTAGTGCATAGAGGCAATGTGCACATCTTATTTGGACCATCTAGATCTAATTTGGCTGATCTAAATTTTATATTTTTTTTAATTTTAATTTTTTTTACTTTCAGGGATGCAGAACACAAAATAAAAACAGTTTTATAATTAGTAACTACAAAAACAAAAAAGATGTTTCATATTAAAAAAATGATAAAATGAGCAATGGTTCCCATTGACTCCTTACTAACAACTCTCCCCAACCACACCGAAGGAGAAATGGGCACGGGTTCCCTATCTACAAAAATAAATGATGGAATGAGCCACTATACTTAATGAGTAGAAGATAAAATATGATAATTAAAGAGACAAGTGGACATAGAATTTTTTTTTTTTTTAAGAAAATAAGTTTTAGATCACTTGGGAGCCCACTTATGCATGTATGTTTATGGAGATAACATGATGAATTTGAGTTGCATGAGGGTTCAGACCTTATAAGAGGCTTATTTATGCTTTCCAAGCTACTCAAATGAGTGTGGAACAATAGATAGCTTTATTTGGACTAAATTTGCCTCTTGTTAGAACCAAAAGTGTTATATTCTTGAGCTATGGCAACGTCTGACTAAATGACCTTTTATTGACTTGAAATTTTTCATGCAATTAGATCTTGTCTAGATCTTTTTGGGAAGCTAAAGATAAAGTCATTTGGAAATTTGTGAAATTTTTTATGATTTTTCAAAGTTAGTATTAAAATTTCGAATTTGCACAAGTACTGTTCATTTGGTTAGTTGTGAAATTATGTCATTCAAAGGGCAAATGTGGTTCAATGACTACAAACTTTTGTAGGCAGAAACTAGACATTCACAGTGACTTGTAGCAACTAGACGCACCTCATTTGGAGGTCTAAGCTAAGATATATGAATTTTTGAATTTCTACAATAATAACAGTAGCACAACACGACCTAAGACACTGTTCCATTTAATTTTAGTAGTTGAACGTGCTTGTTCTGATCTGCGTCTATTTTTACCATAAATTTAATATTCATAGCTTTTAAATTGGTATCATTTCTATAGATTGAATTTTTGTGGAATTAATTTTCAAAGTTTATAGCAGACACTTGCATCAGTACCAGTAGTTGTCCGAACCTTTGCCCATTTTCGCATGTCAAACGCTTTCTGTGTTATGTTTCATGGTCTAGACATATTTTTGGCATAAAATAGACATATGTAGATTTCTAGAATAGCCAAGAATGCATGATTTCAATTTTTCTAGAATTAGTTATGAATTTTGAAACTTCATATCAATAATTTGAACCAGTAGTCTAGACCGCAACGACCTTAGTGGCTTTTTAGATGCCAAATGTTTTCCCCTTAATGATTCATAAGCTGAAATTATTTTTACTATGAGGTAGACATCTAGAGCTTTCTGGAATGATAAAGTTTGTTGGGTTTTGATTTTTGTAAATTTAATTATGAATTTTCGAAATTGTGACAGAAAAACTATATGACTGATCTCATCTCATGAAATGTGTTTAAGTTGATGAGAAATACATGTGGAATATGTTTTGAGTTGAAGCTAACTATTTTTGAGCTCCAGTTATCCTTGTTCAAAAAGCTTTGTGGCAAAATTGATTATCTATATGTTTATAAAGCTTGCTTGGCTTGTGTTAATTTAAAGTTAACTATATTTTTTAGTTATCTATCCATAATGCTTGTTAGAGTTATTCACTTGTATATTTAGAGTTGACTGCTTCATAAGGGTGAAAGACCTTCATACCTGAAATATTTTTATAATCTTTGACTGAATGTTTAGAACTATTCTGAAAGTGCTATTAAATTTGTGTGCTGATTCTATGATTCTATTATATGTCTTAATTGACTAATTTTATATCCTAGTTAACCAAGTACTAAAATCTTTATGATCATTGAATTATTTTAGTTGCCTGAAATGATTGCCTATGAAACTTACTTAATACATATCAAAATCTATCATTTGATCTTTTGGTTTAAGTTAACTAGAAATCTTTTGTTCCTAAAGCTTTGAAACACTTTGTTATCTTTGGTTATCATTGTTTTACTTGGTTATCATTGTTTTATTTGTTATAATAGTAATAATAATTTTGAAAAATTTGATTATGAAGAGATATTCTTAGAATTTTCAACAACTAGCAAGTTATATAAAATTTATAATAAAAAGAATATTAGTTGTTGAAAAATCCTTGATATGCTATTTGATAGGACTAATTCTTCCATAAGAAAAATTGTGAATATAGATGATTATGAAAATGCAACAAGTCTACACATGACTTAGAATATTAATCAGAAAGAAAAGATTCTGTAGCATTAGAAAAGTATAAAGAAACCATTAAAGAAAAGTTTGAAGGTTCTGCTCAAAGATCAAGTCGACAAGATCTTACATCTTGTCAACAAAATATTCTAAGATAGACTTCAACAGAAGTTAAAACACTAGAAATTGAAAAGATTCAATGCAGGCCTTCAATAAACTTGAAATACCAAGAACAAATATAAAACTTCCAAGAAAGTGGAGATACTATTCCTTATACCCTATGTAATACATCATGGGGGATTCAAATGAAGGAGTAAGATCATGAGCATCTATATTTTAAATTACTATATTTTTATGCTCTTCTTCTTTATCTTTTCTTTTGTACTATTTGGTATACTAACCCATCTTTATGATGTCAAAGAAAAGGAAGATAACACATGCAAGCCTTAAAAGAGAGTTTCATGAAATTTTGTAAGCAAGCTCTAATTATTGCTACATATATGTGCACTTGGTATCTGTTGAAAATTTTTAGGTGTACATACAAGGGAAGCTTTAAATATATGCAAGGAAGAAGTAGAAACTCACATTACCTTAGATAGGGGGAGTATAAAACTCTTTTCTATCTTATCCTTTTAAAACTTTTATGCAAAATATGTTTTAATGAATTAACACCTTGTTTTATATTCTAACATCTTATACTTCATTGAGATATCTATATGACTAAAAGGTTAGAATGTCCATTGATCTAGGAATTATTTGGTTTGATTTTGTCTTGTGAAATTCATATGATATATGCTTTGGTACATATTGTAATTACTACATAACTTTGATATTCTTTATGCTCAAACTTCCACATGATGACTTTGGTATAAGTAATACAATATGACAATGTTTATGAATGACAATTCAATGCAAACACTCCTTTTGATTATCATCATCCTTTATAGTGTTTCTTAATTATTTTGATGCTATATTAATTATACTTCATTAGAACTTATATATTCTTAAAGTTGTCTGGATAACTCTTATATTCTAATTGTTCACTATCTTATTTTTTAGAGTTTATCCACTCTTTTGGTGTGAGAAATTTTGAAAATACATTACCTAATGCTTTTGCATGAGTTTCATTGAGAAATTAGGTATGAAGGTTGAAAGAACACTAAAGAAAATGATCAAAACAATAGCGACTGTATTGGAAAGTTTACAAAGAATGTTGAACCACCTTTTTGATGATGTCAAAAAGGGAGAGAAATATTTGTGGTATAAATATTCAATTGCTGTTTAAGTTGCTATTGTGAGCAAGTTTCAAGGAGCATTTATATAGTCATAATAAGCTCATATTAAAGGGGAGCTTCTAATTTATAACCTCAAAAAGCAAAAGGAGTATTCCAAACTTAAATCTCGAGGATTTTATATTGTTATTCTTTGCACTTCATGCTTATACAAAATTTTTTACTTAAAGTTTTGTCATCATCAAAAAGGGGGAGATTATTAGCCCCAAGGTTTTAATTTAATTATTTTGATAATAAAAAAACTCTTAAGTTAAAATTTATACAAGCATTAAAGTTAAGAACAATTATTTATTAAGAAAAAGAAAATACAGTAGTAGCACATGTCATATATATATATATATATATATATTCTGACTATTTAAAGGCATTAAGAAAGATGTGTTATTTGTATAATATAATATATTGTTGGGTTACATTTTGCTTTTGCAAAACATTAAATGAAGCATTAGAAAGTGAAATGAGTTATCACATCTATTTGCAAATCTTAATGGAACACATTGGATAATGTAAAAGCAAAAACTCAAGAAACAATGAAGGAACTTGGTGCCATAAAGTAAAAGCAAAAAAAAAGCTTTGACAAGTCCATCCCACACCAATTAGAAAAGTTATATCGAAGAAGAAGAGAAGAGCAAGAGAGATGAAAAGGCAAAAAAAAAAAAACATTGTTGGAAATGAAGAAGTATTGGAAACCAAAACAGTACAAAGTCTTTTGCAATCTCTGGTTCATCAAACCAGTAGATCTGATGCCATAAAGTAAAACCAAATCTCTACATAGTCAGAAAGCCTCATCAAAGAAAGATGAAAAGAGCAAAAGAAATGAAGAGGCAAAAAGCCATTATTAGAGATGAAGGAGCATGGGAAACCAATACAGTAAGCTCTCTATCCAGTTTTTTTTTCTCTTTATCTGAGTAAAGTTGTAGAAGCAAATATGTGAAAAGAGAAAAGAAAGTAGAGCAAAAAGACAGAGGACTATTTAAAAGTTTTCTTTTAAAAGCTTTAATGAAGAAAAGCAAACAATAAAGACAAAGAATGGGAAAGAGGGAAGCTAAAGCATCTTGCCTCAACGGTCATTGTGTTCTACATTAATTTTCTGATCTTCAAAATGATACAGAAGCTGAACAAAGAAAAGCACTATACAGACTTGCAGAAAAGGCAAAAAGAAAGGGTATGTATATACGAAAGAATGTCAATACAATTCTTCTCTGTCAACAAAACCAAGTATTTTGTTAAACAAAAGTGAAAGAAAAGTAGCAGAAGAGAGAGAAAATAAGCAAAGCAAGGTCAAGGATTCAGAATCAAAAAGAAAAAAATAGCTTGTACAGTCAAAAGCATACTTCCTTAGCTGTCTCTACCTCTATACCTCTTGCAACGATTACATTTGTGAAGTTGAACTCTCCAATGGATATACTTTTTTAGGAGCCACTATATAATAGTAGGATGAAGAACTGAATCAATACAGAGAACTGAAGTAAAGAAAGAAAAGCTAAGTTATATTATAGTATTCATTGTTCTGTTCATCTTTTGAGCTTAGTTTCTAGGTAAATCTAGCTTGTGAGAGCTTTTGAAAGTGAGTTTATTGTAATCCTTTATTGATAAAAATTTTAAATATATCCTTATATCATTCTTCTGTAAATCTTTCCTAAGTATGGAGAAAGTAAGTTTTTGGTAAGCTTGTATGAAACCTAAATGTTGTAAAAGTTCTAGGTAAGCTTGGAAACCTAGGTTCTGTGAGTGTATACTCTGATTTTATAGTAAAAATCCCTTGTTGTGTATTAAGGGGACTGGACGGAGGTCTTAAAAACCGAACCAGGATATATCAGGTGTTCTCCTTCATTTACTTCACTTTTTATTCTGTTTCGACCTTTGTACTAAAACCTTGTCGACAAGATCTTAGTTTAGCTACAAGGTTTCTGCACCAGTACTCTTTATCAAGTTTTTTTATTGAAAACATTTTATATTAATATATAATTGATTTAATTGTCTTTAATTCTATTTTTCTACAAAAGCACCTATTCACCCCCTATAGGTGCATTCTTCATATTCTACTATTCCAACCGCTCTTTCTTCTCCACCGTCGACAGTTGGCCTAGACATGGCATCTTCAACACTGTCGATGTGTCCTGGGAAAGCAGCTTATAATACTTGTGAAACACCCTTAACTGGACGATAGATGAGGCAGCCAACGCTCCCTTGGGGTGCAAAGGGTGCAACTACAAGCATATGTGGGTTTGGAACTATGTATTCTTTTGTTCAGTGTCATAACCAGTGCCGTGGTGAAGGACAAGGTAGTTAGAAGGAGGAAGCTGATGATAGTGGGATGATATATCAACCACGTGAATCACATGAATCACGTGCATTGCATGCAAACGGGAGCATAAGCCAAGAACATGAGCAGAAGGGAATTCACACAAGCACTCGGGTGAGACGTCCCACATGGAAATTGAGAGAGAAAGAATATAACGGATGATGAATGGAAGGAGCGGGCAAACTGGATAACAAACTCTCTCTCTCTCTCTCTGGAATTCTTCCCCCTGGCCATTTTTCTATTATGTTAGGATTTCTTTCCTTGATAGTACGAATAAACTTTGGGTTTACTGGTTGTAAGTGATTGAACCTTATATTAAAGATAATTTTCCTAATTACATTCATAACATTCTGATGCGTTCATTGAGAGGCGATGGCAGAAGGGACTAGACTTAAAGAATTAGTAGCGGACAATAAGCGGGTTTCTAACCACGTGGGACAAATGGAAGCACAGGCCTCCGTAAGAATGAAAAGGATTGAGGCCATGTTTTCTGTGATGGCATAGGCTCCCAATGGTCGATCGGAACATTTGGAGAGTACAGTACAATCATTGGCCCAGTCAATGAAATCGTTAGTCAAGCAACTAGATGGATTTGGTGAATCTAAAATGAATGCCAATCAAGGTTCTATGACTAATTACCAACCATCCAGTTACAACAAGTGAAAATCGATTTCCCAAAATTCGATGGAACTAATCCTCTGAGTTAGATCTTTAGGACAGAGCAATTTTTCACATTTTATGAGATGCTAGATTCTTAAAGGATAGTCATAGTAGCTGTTCATATGGAAGGTCTAGCCATACCGTGGTTCCAAATGATGCAAAAAAATCGATTGATTACATCTTGGGTAGCACTAACTCGAGCTTTTGAAGAGCATTTTGGGCCTTCACGCTTTGAAAGTCCTCTCACTCAATTGTTCAAATTAATTCAAATGGATACGGCAGCTACCTATTATCAGCAGTTCATAACGTTGGCTAATAGAGTGGACGGAGTAACCAATGAAGCAATGATGGACTGTTTTATTAGTGGGTTGAAACCAGAAGTGAAGCGAGATGTAGTAGCTCAGAATCCATCTTTTTTGTTACAAGCAGCAGCTTATGCACGTTTGTATGGTGAGAAGTTCTCGATGGCAATAGGTAATAGAAACAGAGCACCTCCAGTTCATACTACCCCCAGTGCTAAGGCAAATTCTCCCTTACCATTACTAACGGCTAGGAGTGGTTTATCTATCAAAGCCTCATTACTGGCACTACTACCAACCCTGAATATGAAGTTGGGCCCGCCAGTGAAACATTTATCACTAGTAGAAATACAATTGAGACGAGAGAAGGGATTGTGCTATACCTGTGATGAGAAATTTACACCCTCCCATCATTGCCCGAATAAACACTTCATGATTATGCAGTATGATGATGATGAGCAGGAAGACGACGAACGACAAGTCGATGGCGCAGATGTGCCAGATTCTGCCGGGGAGCCTCATACTCTTCACCATCTATTGTTACATGTATATCAAGGCTCACCAGGCCCAGCTACAATGAGGTTTGATGGGAATATTTTGGGACAGCCAGTGTAAGTGTTCCTAGATGGCAGAAGCTCAGATAATTTCATCCAACCACGAGTTGCTAAGCATTTGGGTCTGCCAATTGAACCAACTCCTCTGATGAAGATGGTGGTGGGGAACGAAGACCGCATGTAATGTCTGGGCGTCGTGAGGGAATTGAAAGTAGTCATCTGTGATCATCCTATAATTGTGCCAGTGTATGTGTTAGACATTGCTGGATCTGAGGTGATCCCTAAGGCAGCCTGGCTGAAAACACTGAGGACTCATTTAGCTAATTACAGTGAATCCAATATTAAATTCTTTGATGGCAGTAAGTTTGTTACCTTGAAAGGTTACAACAGTCCCCGAACAGGTTCAGCTCAACTACATCAATTATCCCAGTGGCATACCACTGAAGCAATATCTGAACTATTTATTCTCTAAGCTTTGGAAACAGTGGAAGAATCTCAATCCAAGTTGACCTGGCCACACGATACCCCCCCAAACATGCAGAACATCTTACAGCAATATGCTTAAGTGTTCAGTGTTCCTAAGGGGCTACAGCCTAAGTGTGAGTTGGAGCATCAGATTCTGCCAGATAACGGTGAAAAACCCATTAAAGTCTAACCTTATCGACATCCATTCTCACAAAAGAATGAAATTAAGAAACTGGTTTCAGAAATGCTACAGGAAGGGTTGATTCAACCTAGCTTGAGCCCCTACTCAACCCCTATATTATTGGTACGAAAGAAAGATAGCTCATGGAGATTTTGCGTGGATTATAGGGCTTCGATTGCAGTGACAATCAAAGACTCATTTCCTATACTAACAATTGATGAACTCAGCAATGAATTGGGAAGGTCTGAATTTTACAGCAAGCTAGATTTACGAGCGAGATATCATTAAATTTTGATGGATCCTCGGGATAAGGAGAAGACAGCTTTTAGAACTCATCAAGGATTATACGAGTGGATGGTGATGCCGTTTGGACTCATGAATGCACCCGCAACTTTCCAAGCACTGATGAACACGATATTTCAACCATTCTTACGCAAGTTTGTTCTGATTTTCTTTGATGACATATTAGTGTACAGTGCTATGTGGGATTCCCATTTGTCTCACCTGACTACTGTGTTGGAAACATTGGAACACCATTAGCTATCTGCAAAGCTATCAAAATGTTCATTCAGGCAGTGAAGGGTTGAATACTTAGGGCATCTAGTCTTAGTGGTAGGCATTGAAAAGGATTGTAAGAAAATTGAAGCGATGCAACGCTGACCAATTCCTAGTACAGTCACCCAGTTACATGCCTTTTTGGGACTTACGGGCTAATACCGTCTGTTTGTGAGATCTTATGCTCAGCTGGCGAGCCCATTAACTCAACTACTTAAGAAAGACGGATTTCATTGGTCCACTGAAGCACAAGAAGCTTTTGAAAATTAAAAAATGCCATGATTCAAGCCCCTGTTCTAGCATTACCAAATTTTTCTCAACCGTTCATATTAGAAACTGATGCTTCAGGATCGGGGATTGGGGCTGTCTTAAGTCAATTTGGACATCCCATTGCCTATTTCTCGAAGAAGCTAACCCCTTAACAAAGAAATCAGTCTGTGTATGCTTGGGAATTGTTGGCCATTACCGAAGCTATAGCAAAATTCAAACACTACTTGTTTGGACATTTTTTCATTGTCAAAACAGACCATGAAAGCTTAAAACACTTAGATCACCAGGTAATTCAAACACCAGATCAAGAGCAATGCATTCCTAAATTGATAGGGTATCGTTTCAGGATCGAGTATAGGCCTGGCAAACATAATGCTGCGGCAAATGCTTTGTCCCGAAGTCATTTCATGGCTATTACTTATATGGTTAATACCTTCCTTGAAGATATTCAACACAAGTTGAGGGAACATTGTTCTACTCCTCCATTGATACAATCTATTGAGACATTGCCAGGTTACTCTATACAAGATAATCTAGTCTATTGGAAGAACATATTAGTTATTCCTTTGGATGCCGAGGACATAATCCAACAAATACTAAAAGAGTTTCACGCTTATATGATTGGCGGCCACTCGGAGTCTTTAAGAACCTTTCAGCGAATTGCAATGCTATTCTTTTGGAAACATATGAGAAGGGACATTCGCCAGTTTATAAAATTTTGTGAAGTTTGTCAACGAGAAAAATCCCTCCAATTACACCCTGCTAGCCTGTTAAGTCCCTTACCAATACCAAATCCAGTGTGGGAAGAGATTGCCATGGACTTCATTATCTTTTTACCAGTGGTCAAAGGATTTTCTGTCATTTTTGTTATTGTAGATCAATTGTCCAAATATGGGCATTTGATACCCCTACGAGGTGATTTTACCAGTAAACAGGTTGCTGAGGCATTCTTACAAGGGGTGGTTTGATTACATAGACTCTTGAGGACTATTGTGTCTGATAGAGACTATGTTTTTACCAACAACTTTTGGAAACAATTATCTAAACTGCAAGGCACTGAGTTACACTTTACTTCGGCATATCACCCACAAAGTGATGGCCAAACAGAAGCTCTTAATAAGTGTCTTGAGATGTACTTATGGTGTTTCGTTTCAAACACTCCACAGAAATGGGTTGATTACTTGCCTTAGGCCGAATTATGATACAACACTTCCTTTCAAACCTCCATCGGCATGAGTCCTTTTAAAGTCTTTTATGGTAGAGACCCTCCACCACTCGTCAAGGCTACTTGGGATGGTTCAACCATACCCAAGCTATAACTCCAGTTGCAAGAGTGAGATCGTGTCTTAGCAAGACTTAAACACAACATTCAGAAAGTTCAGGTCAAAATGAAGTTTTATACAGATAAACAGAGGATTGATTTCTATTTTTAAGCCGTTGATCCAGTGTTAGTGAAACTACAACCTTACCGCCAACACTCCGTGCGGTTACAAAAGAACCACAAACTCGGCATAAGGTATTTTGGGCCTTTCCCGGTAGTGGAACACATTGGCACTGTCACATACCGACTTGCTTTACCAGAGGGCTCTCATATCCATCCCATTTTCCATGCTTCACTTTTGAAATGGTTCCATGGCGACAAGGTTGTCTCATACCTTTCGTTGCCATTAACTACTGCCCCAGAGGTTCCTCTGTTACAACCTGTCGATGTTCTCGTAATCAAACATGGCTCCGACGTCCTCCAGGATCCACAACTCCTCATCGATTGGGGGGATAAGGTTCCTCCTACATGGGAATCTTTTATCACGTGGTGTAACATTATCCTACGTTTGACCTTAGGGCAAGGTCAATCTTAATGGCGGCGGTGATGTCATAACCAGTGCCATGGTGAAGGACAAGGTAGTTAGGAAGGAGGAAGCTGATGATAATGGGATGATATATCAACCACACGAATCACATGAATCACGTGCATTGCATGCAAACTGGAGCACAAGCCAAGCACATGAGCATAGGGGAATTCGCACAAGCACTCGGGTGAGATGCCTCACGTGGAAATTGAGAGAGAAAGAATATAACAGATGGTGAATGGAAGGAGCGGGCAAGCTGGATAACAAACTCTCTCTTTGTGGAATTCTTCCCCCTGGCCATTTTTCTATTCGGTTAGGATTTCTTTACTTGATAGTACGAATAAACTCTAGGTTTACTGGTTGTAAGTGATTGAACCTTATATTGAAAATAGTTTTCTTGATTACGTTCATAACATTCAATCAGTGCACGCCAAACCTGTTACCCCAAGATTGCAGAAGGTGTCTAAGTGGTTGGGGACCTTCCATGGTGTTGTGCTGGAAAACTAGGAGGATGAATTCTATATCCCAGTTGCATCATTTGCTATGAATTATAACCTTTCTATCATTCTGATGCTACAAATACATTCAGATCCCCAAGGTAAAGTAAAACTTATATGCTTTCTGATTTCTTTTTTATGTCCTTCCTTAAACATATTAAAGTAAATCTAATAATGAAAAAGATTATGCTGATTTGGGCATCAAAGTGAAATTCAAAACATGAGAAAATAAGAACAAGAAAGCAATGGAAACAATGAATCTATTGGAGTTGGCCATCTAAAATAAAAATAACAGCGCACAGCAACACGGTTTTTTGCCTATTAGACTGGGGCAAAAATCATAATGGTAAATTATCATTTTTTTAATAAGAAATCTATAAGTCATATAATTTTTAAAAAAGGATATACATTTAATGTCTTAAAAATAAAATATTCTCAAGATTAATATTCATCAAAGTGAATTTCAAAACATGAGAAAATAAGAACAAGAAAGCAACGGAAACAATGAATCTATTGGAATTGACCATCTAAAATAAAATTAACAGCGCACAGCAACACGGTTTTTTGTCTATTAGACTAGGGCAAAAATCATAATGGTAAATTATCATTTTTTTTAATAAGAAATCTATAAGTCATACAATTTTTAAAAAAGGAAATAATTTAATCTCTTAAAACTAAAATATTCTCAAGATTAATATTTATTTTTTACTAAACATTTATTAATATTTAAATTTTTGTTTTTTTAGAATTTTTATTTATATTAAAAAATTTTAAATTTAGAATATTCTAAAAATTTATTAAATTTAGGAAAATGCTAATGTTCATTATTCTAGATTTAATATAAATGTTATTTTTTAAATTAATTATTATCTATAAATTAGTAAAATTAAAAAAATCATTTGTGAATTTTTTTTTTGAGTATTTTTTTATCAAATAATTTTACAATTTGTTAAATTTAAAAAAATTATATTGGTCAAAATACATTTAATACTTATTATATTATATAAATAATATATATAATGATATTTGGATCAAATAGATGTAATTGTAACTTATCTTTTGCTGCAAAGGAAGTTATAAGTATAGCGCATCTTTTTGCTTTTGGGAGGGGAGAAGAGTATATGTTTTCAAAATGAAGGAGGAGGCTCGTATAATTTAGACATTATCTAAAGGAAAAAAGAGTAACTTATCCAAATATTAATGATTCGCTAAATAATTTAAAACTATCCATCTGTCTTTATATAGATTTTTAAAAAAATATTTTCACATAGATAATTCTAGTAAAGAATAAATTACTATTTTCGCCCCTTAAAGATACTATGCATCAACTTGATTTTTGAAAGTTTATTCATATCAATCTAATTTAAATGTCTTAAAAATATGTTATTTTAATTCTAACTTAGCATGAAATTAATTTCAATATTTATTAGGTATTAAATTGGTGGTAATAAATTTTTGTACCTAGACTAAATGACAATAAATTTATAAGAACCAAATAATGTCACTAAAATTTTTTTAGAACTTATATGATAAGTATAGCTTCCAAAATAAAAGGAGTAAAATACACGGATCTCTTTCAGGTATTGATAAAACTATACAAATCACTTATCTATTTTCAAAGTCAGTGCAAACATTCTCTGAATTTTGTTGAAATTATATAGATATCTCTAAAACTTTTTTAAAATTATACAGACCTCTACTTTATTTTTAAAATATATATAGACTTTTTATAAAAATAAAAAATAAATATATATAATTTATTCTTTATTTTTATAAAAAATTTTAAAAATAGAAGAGAAATTATATTGATACATCCATCATAAATATACACAGTGTATGAATTTTGAACCAGTCAAAAAGTGGGGTTCCCTGAGACTTGGTGATAAGCATAATTTATATGTATTTTATTCTCCTTATCTTAAGCATTTAAATGTTAAATGAGGTTTAACGGATTTACTTAGATGGAATTTAATTTTAGAAGTCATCTTTTGCACTTTAGGAATTAAATCGCAAAATCTTGGATTTTTAATGCATAAATCTTTTTAAATGAATTTTGTGAATATTTCTATTTCATTCTTTCCATTCCTTTTGTGCAGATTTTCAATGCAAAATTGAGCTTGAATGGAAATTAATTAAAGGAGAAATGAAGGCTTTATGTGTACAATTTGAGAAGAAAATTTACAAGAGAAGCT
This sequence comes from Erythrophleum ivorense, assembly GCA_026724425.1. Lineage (NCBI taxonomy): Eukaryota > Viridiplantae > Streptophyta > Magnoliopsida > Fabales > Fabaceae > Erythrophleum > Erythrophleum ivorense. Next base: position 673,153 of record JAIUCV010000200.1, on the reverse strand, counting down.
ATGGTTCTTTGAACATGGGAAGAATGCAAGAGGAATGAGCACTTGAACAAGGAGCTATTGGTTTATAAAGAGAGGGAAGTAAGTGTGAGAAACTCGAGCTCTGGTTCTACATGGCTGGAACAAAGAAGAGACAACGAGCTGCATAAAGGGAGCTAGAGGAGCAGTACGTCAGGCCGAAAGGACTGGGAGAGTCTTCTTCATGTTCGTGGGAGCTAAGAGTGAGGTAGGCAGCTGGATGAGGAGTGAATCAACACTGTAATACTGGCTGTTAGGTTGAATATTCTTCTCGGTCTGGGAGAGAGGAGTGACACCGAAGGAGAAGTGGAGGGCTGCTGCTTCTTTTATCTTCTGGACGGCATTGAGAGATAGATGCTGGACTGGGCAGAGGGGTGAGACACAGCCACAAAACACGTAAAGAAGCTTGCATGGGTTGGAGAAGAGCATTTGCACATGGGAGGCAGCATCAAGGAAGTTCACAAGGAAGAGGACCATCCACGAAAGCACTTGGCTAGAGCTTTTAAGCAGAAACAGCTACGGGTTCTGAGCATGTTATTGCAATTAAGAAATCTCACGTGAAAACGATGTAATTGAAGCCATGGGATGAAGTGAAGAAGCTCGTTCGAACAGAAGCTTTGAGCTGGAGATTTAAGAGAGGAAGTGAAGCTTCTGAACAAGGAGAAGTAACATGATTTTTTAGCTAAATGAGAAGAAGCCACATTCTGGTGCATTAAGTGGCTAAGGAAGACGGGAAAAATGTAGCTCACGTGGATTAATGAAGATGAGCTAAAAACAAGGCATGAAGTAACGAGCTGAGGGAAGAAAAAAACGTGACTTCAGCATACAAAAGGTTGAGCTGCACAAAGGAGGCTGCATGTGATTCATTAAAGAGCACGTGGAATCATTAAGAAAAATTCACGTGAGAGGGAGCAAACATCCACCACATTCACGCCTCCATATTTTCGGAAACCCTCGTCCATATATTCGCCCATACACCACATTCCAGAGGGGGGTATTCATTCATTCATTCATTCACGCCGCATTCCATCCATTCCAACCCTTCATCCATTCATTCACCACTCCATCCACCACGCCATCTCCTCCATTCCATCTTCCATCCATCCACCATACAATGAAGCTCTAATCCATCCATGACTAGCAAGAAAGAAGACCTTGGTGCAAGCTTGAATCCATAGAGAAGAACTCAGAAATTTTGGCTAAGAATTCTTTATTTTCCTACACTTTTTCTCTTTCATATATTATCTTGGTTAAGTTATATTTGATAGGGAATTTGTGTAATTGTAATTAGTGGCTAGTTAGATACTAATTAGGGAACCTTTTGTTGATTAATTGATTGTATTACATACTGATTTTTCATTATTCTCTAATTTCTCATGTGTGCCTCGAAGGTGTTTGATGAAATACATGAATGAAATTATGTGCTTGAATGTTTAATTTGAGGATTCTTTAATGTTTAGTTGGTTAATTAAACATTTTAGGATGATGATTCAGAGGCTAATTAATAAGTTAATCAATCTAATTGGGTGTTCATTGATCTTAAAGACAAGATTTAACAATTTAATGTGGGATTGAGGTCTTAATTCAATGTTAGACTATTAATTTCTTGATTCTTGTGTGGTAACTCAAAATAATTTGTTATGAACACAATTAGGAACTCTTAGGTCAGAATCAATTACAATTAGATTAGGATAAGGATAGTGGATACCAAGGGATGATTCCAAAGCTAGTCACAAGGCCATCTTTCACTCATAATCATATAATTAGGTAGCAATTAGGAATTTTGATTCAATTTAGTTTTAAGCTAGTTTAATTCAATCAAAAACCCCCCAAATTAGATAGTTCTAGGATCTTCATATACTTAAAAAACTCAATTAAACATTGAACTTCAATTCCAAGAGAGATGACCTAGGTTGTGCCACTAGCTATAGAATTTAATCCAACATAGTTTTATTTTGAGGGTTGCGCGACAGACCACTCACTTGGCTTCATGTCTATACACAGATATTGTTTAAGACAAATTCTAATAAGTTTTTAGAACATTAGTTAAGGAATATTAATTGTTTAATAAATTACACAATACTTTTGGAAAAAATATGCTAATTAAAAAAAATATTTAGTTTATTTATAATTTTAGAGGATAAATTACTCTTAAGAAGCAGTTATGTGTATTCATCCAACCTTTCAAAGAATTTTCACTTTCTTAATTTGTATATTTATATATATTGCTCATTTACAACAACATTTAATAGATTTCTAAGTTTTCAATAATGCTAATTTCATTTATCGATATGATAAAACTGCCGTCAGTATTAAGTCATCTAGAGTAACTCAAGTGATAACAATAAAAGGGCGAGAATATGATCAATGTCAAAAGTTCAAGCTCTGGCAATATAAATGTATCAAAAAACAAAAACACTGGCCTCCAGTAAAAGTAATCCTATACGCATTTTTGGATTTTCTCTCTCATATTTTGCTCCTATAATTTCAAGGAATTTTTAATTTAATCATCTACACTTTATTTTTTTACAATTGAGTTTTTAAAATTTCAAATCATTTTAATTTAAAATCCTTTTTTATTATTTAATATGCTTTTTCTTCTCATTTTCATTTTCTCTTATAAATTTATTCAAGAGTTTTGAATTTAATTTGTAATGCTATATGATATAAAAAAGTGGACAAAACTTATTTAAAAAACATTTGAAAAATAATAAGTGAGGATTTGGACTGGGTTACATAATGTGAATTGGGCTGTAAGGCAAGTCTCTTCCTATGTACGTAGCTACTCCATCCCCAACTAGATCATGCCCTTGTATAATGTGAATTGTGCTGTTAATAAATGATTTCACAAGAAGGGGCTTGTCTCTTAAAATGAGTATTTTCTTAAAACCAATTATTAATCTTTATATTGTGTAGCAATTAGCAAATAATCTTCAATTATTATTGTTATTGGTTGTATGATTTATGAATCTTTGTAAGGATGAAAACTGACCAATACTTTTTGGGTTGGGTTCAAGGAATCTAGAACCTTACCTTGTTTTGTGGGGTTGGCAATGCTGAGCAACTTCTTTGTTGCTTAGCGCAAAATTGCACCTTTTTCAAGTTTTTATTGTCGTTTTAAGTCTTCTCACCTTTCATGCCCGCGTCGACCCTCAAACTCAGTCACGCTTTTTCTAAAAGCAATCCTCAATTTTCACACGGTATCTAACATCTAGAAAGATATCTAATATTTGATATCATTCGAAATTTTAAAAGTGCGTCAAATAATATCATTTCAAGTCGTATATGAGATTTTACATTATGGTTTTTCTATTATTCTTTAATAATTTTAAAACTAACTGTGATGATATGCATATATAATATTAAGGTATGGATCTTAATTAAAAATTCTTATATATTCTCTAATTTACCGATTCAATTTAATCTGTTTATTATATATATAATGTATGTAGGCTCAGTGTGTGCTAAAATTCTGTCTTTTAAATGTTACATACTATGTCATGTTAGATATCAAGAGTTACCACCTTCAAATTTTTACGGGGACCTAAATTTCTCTACTACTTCCTTGGAGCAACAGTCTCACCCTTAAATTAGGAACTAATTAAATTGTTTTAGATTTAAAGTCGTCTATATAAGTGGTAGCAAGGAGAGGAGATTGATGGGAGCGGGAGGGAAGTGATACTTGAATCTTATAATAATAATAATAATAATAATAATAATAATAAGGAATAAATACTATTGAATAGTAATTATAAGAATTTAATAGACATTTTTCACTTTTTCTTTTTAAAAAAACTCTCATTCCCATCAATTTTCTCTCTTTGATATCAAACACAGTTTATAATATTTATTTCTTAACCTATTTATAGAAATATATATTTTAAATTTTTTAATTCATATCTTAATAAGTAACAATTCAAGTCCCATTTTCTTTTTCATTGGATGCTTAAATTCTTGGTCCAAATTGATATACCTAGAGCGATTTTAAATTGAACAAATTTTTCTCAAGTTGAGAATTGTTTATATGAAATCTATTTATATAAAATTAAAACAAAAGAAAAATTCTCTAACAGATATTAATATAATTCAAAACATATTGAACTCCTTTTGAATTTTTTTTAGTATTTTCTAATTATTTAATTACTAATATAAATAAATAAATACACTATGAATCTAGGACGAAATGAGTATCATATTACTTAGATGTAAACACTTAAAATTACCTAAGAAAATCTCTAGCCCACGTCTCATGTTGAGATTATTTTTCTATTTTCATATTCAATTTCAAATGAATAAATTTTATGAGTATTTATAAAGTTTGTGTATGATTTTGTCCATCTCAAGTTTTGAGCAATGTGATTAGTACCTATCATGGCTTTATACATTGGGAAAATTATATCTGAAGACCCCAATGTTGCAAAATTTACAATGAAAGATACTAAAAACTCAAATTTTTCCAAAAGCCCAAAGGACCTTAATCTTTTCAAGAGTGGAAGAAAATGCCTTTATGTAAGAAACTTAAAACCTAGTAATAATAATGGTAAAATTTTCCTATAACTTTAGAAAGTTTGAGTTGTAACTTTCTTATATTATAAATGATCCTAAAAAACCCTTGTAATTCCAAGAAGTTTAGATAATAACTTTAGGGAACTTAGATTGTAACTTTCTTATGCTATAACATGTGAATGCAAGTTTCATTAGAATTGGGAAACAACCTAGTAAGAAATCTAAAATATGAAAGTAATAATATTAAAAATCTTTCATAACACCAAGAATCATAGGTTACAACATTTTGGAAGAAAATAGCTGGGGATATTTTTTTCCATTAATGGCAAAATTAAGGTCCTTTGGGCCTTAAGAATAATTTGAATTTCTAAGATTTTTTATTACAAATTTTACAAAATTAGGGTCCTTAGATGGAGTTTTTTTCTTATATATTGTCAAATAAAACATACACAATAGCCAAAAAAAGAAAAAGAATTAGTGATATTTTCATCGCTAATCTAGTTCAGTGCACGTCAAGCCTGTCAACCCAAGATTGCCAAAGTTGTCTAAGTGGTCTGATTGGGCACATTCGAGAGTGTTGTGCAAGAGAAAGGTTTCTATATCCCAGCTGTATCACTTGCTTTGAATTGTACCGTCTCTATGAATCTACTACTCAATCAACCATAGCACAAATGCCTACACCAGCTTCTCCTACAAATTCATCAAAGCCTCAAGGTAAGATTAAATTATATGCTTTCTCATTTCTTTCATTTTTTCAAATATATTAAAGTATCTAGTCATGAAAAGGATTATGTTGATTTTGGCATAAAAATAAATTTCAAAACATGAGAAAATAAGAATGTGAAAGCAGAGGAAACAAGGAAACAATTATTCGTATTACAAATACACACACATACCAAGCCCCAAAACTGACTTGCTTGAAAAGTCCTTTAAAGACTATAAGTTATGTTTGGTGCAGAGAATGCAAGGTAAAAGGCAATGTAATATTCTTTTACAACATTTATCATGTATGTATAATTATTACTCAATAATATTTGTAATTTTTATTATTTTTTGAGTAAAATATACAGACCTCTCTTGAATTTTTCTGAAACTATACATAAATCTACTTTGAGTGTTGTTAAAATTATATAGACTTTCTCTCTATTTTCAAAACTTCTTCTAAAACAAAGAGTAAATTAGATAGACCTTTTTGTAGTTTTATTGAAATTACATATACTTCTTCTTCATTTTTAGGCTAGGTTTGTGTATATTTTTAAAAATAAAAGAGAGATCTATATAATTTCAAAAGAAAAATCAAAAGAGATCTGTATAATTTTAGTATAACTTAGAGGAGGTTTGTGTTGATTTTAAAAATAGAAGGGAGTTCATATGATTTTGACAAAACTCAAAGAAAATTTATGTAAATTTTGAAAATAGAGGGAAAGTCCCTATAGTTTCAACAAAATTTATAAGAGGACTATGTAATTTACTTTTACTTTTTTAAAAGTAGGGGTATGGGAGTAATTTATTATCTATTTCATTCACCTTCTTTTTAATTCTTTTTCACTTTACATACCTAATATAAATAAGTATCCTTTTGTAGTGGCACCAACAAGAGAGGATCCTGTTACCCTAAAATAATTTTTTTAATTTAATTTTTAGGTTACAAATTTTAAATATAAAAACAAAAATTTTAATGACAAAAATTTTAATTATTAAAAAAATTATATTTTAAAATTTTTTACTGCACTGCATAATTAAAATTTAAAAAAAAAATTTCATCTTAATTTTTTCTCATATTTAAAAATTCTTACCTCCTATTTACAATTTTTATTTTTATACTTAAAATTGGTAACCTAAAAAAGAAACCTATTTTAAGCTAGCTGGGCCTCTCTGTTGGTGCCACAATGGGAGAAAATACTAATACACCTAATATTATATCCTACCAAACATAACTTCAAGCAAGCTTTTACACGCTAATATTTTAGGGACATAGGTAATTCCACATGACATTAGGAAGGCATTATGGTAAAACACACAACACGTTGGGTATGCCTACTGGAGTTAGGCAAAATTAATAATGGTAAATTGTTATTTTTATATCTCTAATTTATACAATTTTTTCAAAATATACATTTAATCTCTTAAAACTAAAATATTCACAAGATTAATATAATTTTTTGTTTAAAATATATTAATTTTTTATATTTTTATTGTAATGCTATTTATTTTATATTAAAATGCTAATTTTAATTTATGTTAAAATTTTATTAAAAATTAAGGGCAATGATTATGCTCATTATAATACATTTATTATAAATGTTATTTTTAAAATTAATTATTATCTATAAATTAGTAAAATTTAAAAAAAAAATTTGTGAATTTTTTTGTTTTTGAGTATTTTTATTAAATAATTTTACAATTTGTTAAATTTCAAAAAATTATATAGTTCAAAATTCATTTAATACATATTATATTATATAAATAATAGATATAGCAGTATTTTGATCAAATAATTATAATTTATGTAACTTATCTTTTACTCCAAAGGAAGTTATAAGTGTAGCATAAATTTTTGTTTTAAGAGAAAAGAGTGTACATTTTCAAAACAGAAGGGAAAGTTCATGTAATTTGGACAACTTTTAGAAGAGAAAAGAGTAACTTATCCAAATATTAATTATAAATAGAATAGTTTAGAACTATCCATCCATCCTTATCTAATTTTTTTTAAACAACTTTTGAGACAAGTAATTTCAGTAAAGAATAAATTACTACTTTGGTTCTTTCAATTTATTGTGCCTATCAATTTTATTTTTGGAAGTTTATTAATATCACTTTAGTCTAAATGTTTTAAAACTATGTTATTTTAATCCTTAAGTTACAACGAAATTAATGTCTTTAAAACTTATTAGGGACTAAATTGATGGTAATAAATATTTTATCAAGACCAAATGATAATAAATTTTCAAGAATTAAATTACTGTCACTAAATTTTTTTAAAACTAATATCATAAATATAGCTTCAAAATCAACTTTGTATATTTTAGCCTATGTTTGAATGGATGATAAGGGATCTAATGACAAGAAATGAGAGAAATTTTCTTAAGGATAAAATGGCATGGCCAAGAAGGGACTCCAAGGCCTTTCTTTACCATTCAAAACCCAATTATTTTTTTTATCTTTCCAAATTGGGGATTTTAAGAAGAAATTGAATGGATAGTTGATGCATTATAATTATATTTTCTTTGACTAAAAACTTACTAGAATTATGTTCTACTTATAGGGATAAAATTAGAAAATAAGTCACTTTATTCTATTAATGACTTTCTTTTCTCTTGTTGAACTCCTAAACTATAAAATAATACATATCTTAATTTATATTCTTCTCGCTATCATTATTTAATTACGAGCGATTTTGTTTTGTTTTATTTTAAGTTTTCTATACTCTTAAATGTAACCTTACACCTTGTCAATGACCTGTTGGTGACACATAGAAGTATCTAATGTTTATACACTGAACTTATTTGGTATCTAAAAAATTAAGTATAAAAATAAAAATTGAAAGAAATAAAAATGATTTTATAGATAAAAATGATTTTAATATCTCTATTTTTAATAATTTAGTAATGATTAATAGATAACATTAAATAATAATTAAGTAATAATTGCAAAAAAATAAATATTACACAATATTTTTTATTTTCACTTTCCCTCACTCTAGTATACAGGGCCAAAGAAGAAAAAGCCAATCGCCAAGTACTATTGCGATTGTTGCGGTTTGTTGGTGCTGGGATACGTTTTTTGTTTCACCTACTATTTGTTACGAAGGAAAATAAAAAGTCATGAGGCCGTTCTCAGACAAAACTTACTATAAGTAATTTTCATCCTATCTCTTTACTCATACATATCTTTCTTTATTAATCTGTTTTTATAAAATTGTAATTAATCAAAAGTATTTAAAAAATGTCATTTATTCACTCTAATATTTGTTTTTAATTTCAAATTATAAATTGTAATATCCTTCTAATTCATAAACAGATCTATCATCTAGCTTCATTATTTTTACCATCCATCTTTTCAATTAAATATTAAATTTATATTTACATATAGTTTTAATGCCTCTAATTTAAAAACAAGAAATATTAGCCTTCCGTTTTCTTAAAGATTTCAATATCATCCTTCCATATCAACAAATATGAATTGCTTAGCAAAAAATGCTGATATGATCATTTCTTGAACATCGTGCCACTTGCATGAATTGAGTTGTCACGTAAGATATCAAGATGTGGCACAAAATTTAAAATGTGCCTTGCCACGTTGCCTCTCCCATCTCTCGTACATTGGAACCCAAGCAATGGGGTATTAGTTAAAACCATTATCTGCGGTGAAAAAATCTTCTTCGGCCAGTAGCCACCAAAATGGAAAAATCATAATTCAAAAGATTTCCCTTAAATATCAAAACTCTCAATCAGGAATTAATCGAAAGGTAGAAAAGCAAATACTTTTAGCATACCTTAATTTTTGTATATTTGTCTAGTTGGATGTGAAAGGACCACTTTAGAGCATCTACAATTCAATTTGGCTACTACTGAAGCTACAACGAATAAGTTTTCACATGAAAACAGTATAGATAAAAGTGGATTTGAAGAAATTTACAAGGTGGCAAATGCCATCAATGTAAATTTTTCATGCATATATTTTTTCTTTTTAATCTAACCAATTATCATTTCAGGGCATTCTTTCCAACTGCCAACAAATAGCTGTAAAGACACTTTCAAAACATTCTGAGCAAGATGCAAAATAATTCAATAATGAGGTTTTGATAATGTCCATACTTCAACACAGAGATATGGTGGCATAATTAGGATTTTGCATAGAAGACCAGGAAAAAATACTAGTTTATGAATATATACCTACAAAAGCCTTGATTACTTTCTACGTGATTTGACTCTTCTAAACTTATTTTAAGTTTCATTTAAAATTTATAATTCTTATATGTTATGCATGTTATTACTTATTTGGTGACTTCTATAATATGCTTTGAGTTACTTACTTACAGATTATATTTATTTATTTTCTTACTTCAGTTACTCTTGACATATTTATGTATAGGTTTTCAAATAAGCAAAGTATTAAATTGGTTGGAGCATTGCAAAATCAGAGGTATTGCTTGAGGAATTATTTATCTTCATGAATATTCTTACCTTAAAATAGTATCTCGTGATCTCAAACCTAATAATATTTTGTTAGATGATAAAATGAATTGAAAAATTTTAAATTTTGGCATAGCCAAGGTGGTTACTATCAATGAAATTGAAGGAAGTATAAATAGAATTGTTGGATCATAGTAAATTATATATATATATATATATATATTAAATTTTCTTCTTTTAACCTATGCATCTATCTTGACATGGGTGAATAAAGAAAAATAAGTTGTCACCTAATGGAATGCAAATAAAGCCTAACATAGAAAATTTTGCCTTTCAACTTATCATTTTAAATGTCCAAAATGTTTTTATTATCTATTGGACAAAATTTCATCATTGATATTGCATTCCTTTTTTTCTTGTGGTTATATGTCTTCAAACTATGTAATGTTAGGACAATATTCTAAAAAAGCATATGTTTTTAGTTTTAGAGTTATGGTTCTAAAGATTATTCTAAAACTAAAAATACAAGTTGTCATGAATTACAATATGTTGATGGCCTCTTAAGCTATGTAAGTTATGACAATTTGCTTATCTCATTAACATTTCTTATATAATCATCTCAACCTTTAAATTGGAATATTGTATAAGCTAACTAGAAGGGTAATGATTGAAATAATTAATTTTACTTTATTGTTGCAAGCTTGGAAGTGATGGGGGGATCAAAAATTGTTAGAGATATTGGATTCAAATCTAAAAGCTTTTGGATCATATAATGAAGTGATTAAATGCATCCAGATTTGCTCATTATGTGTTCAACAAAATCCAAATGCTAGGCCTTCCAATTGGAAAAAGAATATAGTTGTGCTTTGTTGCAAATGTTTGAGCAGCAAGCACTAACTACAAAGAAACATTGACCCTAAACATGGAAGATTTCTACATCATATACTGCCCACACACACACACACACAGACAGGGGGGAATAAAAAAAAGGCTTCACCAAGAAACAAATCAACCACCCGCAAGGATTCATTTATTCCCAAATTTTTGTCTATTCTATGATTTTAAATACCATATGCATGTAATAATCACATCAATGGATAGAACAATAGGTGAGAATGTAATTACTTTATATATATATAATAGAACTCATCCCATTCCTCTCATCACTTTGGCCCTCTCTGACCCAAATTTTCAAAATATTTGTTATCTTTATTGAATGTTTTTGAAACTTCAATGAGATCTCGTACGAGTAATGTAAAGTTGTCATTTGTCTAAAGATTCCTGCACCTGCATAAATTGCTAAGTTAAGTTTTGAGCCTTTTGATTCCCAGAACTGATGGAGTGCAATAGTTGTCGGCGATAGGAAGTTGAGTGGAAGAGTTTTCACTCCCAATTACTATATCGGGTCCCTTTTTTTAGAGACAATAATACTAAGATCTTTGATAGAATAATTAATGATGCAAGATCTCATATGATGTATGTTTAATTCACCAATTTGCAAATATGTTTTCTTTTGGAGCATATGCTTGTTTACTCAGCTAAAAGCAATACCTTGCCTGGAATGTTCCTATTGTTCTTACAACTGAGATATTCATATTGTTTGTCTCGTTCTCCTACTAGTATCTATATAGGAGAGCTAGGAAGAATTAGACTTTTGTTCCCAAACAAAATTTTATAATAGTTATCGGTGTTCTGGTTATATGGTTGAGATACTACAAAATCTGCCACAAACAATTTTTGCACTGACAATAAACTACGTGATGGAGGTTTTGATGAAGTTTACAAGTATACAAATTTCTATCTCTATTTTAGAAAATGGAATAACTCTGAAAATTCCTCACTAATTGGTTTGGAAGATGGTTAGTTTTTAACATATAGTTGGTTATTTTTATGTTCAGGATATAGTTCTTGGTGAATAAGAAAAAGCTGCGTGTGGAGACTATCAAGCAACTCAAGACAAGGTGCATAACAATTTAGAAAAGAGGTTATTATGATAGCACAACTTTAATACAGAAATCTTGAAAGGCTATCGGGGTTTTACTTGGATGGACAAGAAAATATTCTCATCTATAAATTTGTGGCCAACAAAAGCCTGGACAATTCCTTGTTTGGTAAGATTTGCAAAAAAAATTCTGCACTTAAGTGCATCTATAACTTGTCACAATTTTTTTTATAAACAACTTATTTTTAATGAAGTCACTTTATCTCTAATTTCTAATTTTATACTTTGTTTCTTGTTAACTATCCAGAATCTAGGAAAAGATTGATATTGGAGGAATTGCTTGGCAATCCTTTATGACCATGAAGGTTCTTGACTTAAAAACATACTGACATCTCAAAACTAGTAATTACTATTGGATGAAAATATAAATCCCAAAATTTCTGATTTTTTTGACATGGCTGTTAATTTTTTGAAGGTAACATAGTCTATATTACAATTTGCTTTTGAGTAATTTAGGTGCAAACAAATCGATTACTTGATTTCAAATATTTTAAATAAAGATTTTTTCCCCTATGAAAACAGAGATTTATCTTAGAGTTTAAGATGATGAGACCTCAAATGGACCATAATATCTTCTATTTATTTTTTATTTAAAACTTCATAGTCAAACCATCAATATTAAAACAAATTGGTTCCCATAACACCAATTTCAACATTACTGACAAAATCGACATTCTCAGCATTTTGAAACTAATAGCCACCTAACGTTGTATTAAAGCTAACCTTAACATCTTGTAATGCTTATAGCGAGCTCCTCATGGCACCTTGGTGCGAAATCAATTTTAGTCTTTCTATTTGTCTCTCGCTTAATAAAGGATCTTTGTGATGTAGAGGTCTTATATTTCATGAGTTTCATATTCCTCATATTATGGGACAACATAGGTTTTGGGCTACCATAAATTAATAATGATTGTGGAAGAGGGAAAGAGAAAGAGGAAGGAAGAAAACAACAAGTGTGATAACTATTTTTTAGTCAAATATATCATCATGGTCATTGAGTTTTAGTTACAGAATCTAAACAATGAATATGAGTCCTGCGCCCTCACGCCAATCATTTTTAGGGTCTAAATTTCCTATGCAACAAATGCTTAAACAATTGCCCAAAAAAAATTCATTTGAGCATCTTAATGAACAGCAAAACAAGAAGGGGGAAAAAGACTTTATCCAGACCTGAAGTGATCAAGTTGTTATTATAGACACATTTTAAAGATAAAACCACAAGTGATATGTAGTGATTACAAGAGAAATCTAAACCTTCAGTACCCAAGAAGGAAAAAAAATACAAAATTTAAGCCTCCAACTAGCTAGCGAGGAGATAATATGCTCTCTGACATTTCATTGACAGAGCATGGTTTGGAATGTTTGGCAAGTTGAACCTCCGTTGCTCTAAGTGTTGATTCTATTTGACCATGTATGAAGAATGTTGGTTCTTGAGGAATTGGCAATTGAACCAAATCATTACTAAGATATTGAACAACTGTAACCATGGAAGGCCTAGCTTCTGGATTTCCTTGAACACATAACAAACCAATATGGATGCATTTAATAATTTCACCATGTGAATCAACTTCTGCCAGATTTGAATCCAATATCTCCAACAATTTTTCATCACTCCAATGCTTCCAAGCCTGCAATTATGTAAAATTAATAATTCAAATTAGGGCCTTACTAATTAGCTTATAAAATATTGTTAACTTTAATCCAAAGGTTGAGATGATTATTTGAGCAATACTAACAAGAGAAACAAATGATCAAAGTCAAAATTTACTACTTACATAACTCAAGAGTCCATCAGCATATTGTGATTCATCATGACAACTGGCATTTTTCTTTCCACTAACAATTTCCAGAACCATAACTCCAAAACAAAAAACATCTGATTTTTCAGAAAATAATCCAAACATTGCATATTCTGGAGACATGTAACCACTACAAAAGAATATACATATATCAACATTAGAATTTGATCTAACAGATAATTAGAACATTTTGGACATTTTAAACTCACTAGCAAGTTGCAAGACAAATTGTTCCATATATAGTAAGTATTGTTCAAATAGCATTAATTAATAAGTGAGCAAAGGTGTATATGTGTATATACACACACATATATATATAGTACAACTTACTATGTTCCAACAATTCTATTTGTACTTCCTTCAGTTTCATTAATAGCAACCATTCTAACCATGCCAAAATCTGAAATTTTTGGATTCAACTCATCATCCAACAAAATATTGCTAGGTTTGAGATCACGATGTATTACTTTGAGCCAAGAATATTCATGGAGATAAAGAATTCCTCGAGCAATTCCTCCTATAATTTTATAACGCTCTGACCAATTTAATATTCTTCCTTTATGGGAACCTATACATAATTAAATTTCTCATGAGTATATTACTGAATGTCATGTTTATAAATAAAGCAAATTATAGAGGATATCAAATAAAATATATGCGTCACATGAATAAGAAAAAGAAATCAATAGTACATGAATAAAAAATTTTAACTAGAAAGTAAAATGAGTTTAGAAGTGCCAAACCAAATAAAAAGTAGTCGAGGCTCTTGTTGGGAACATATTCATAAACAAGTATTTTCTCTTGCTCTTTCAAGCAAAATCCTAATAGTGCCACCAAGTTTCTGTGTTGAAGTTTGGCAATTAGTAGAACTTCATTCTTGAATTCAACTACACCTTGCCCAGAATTTTTTGACAGTCTCTTTACAGCTATTTCTCTAGTATCAGGAAGAATGCCCTAGAATCATAATTAATTAGATAAAAGGGAGAGGAAATATATGCAATAATATATATACACACACATATTAATTTGATGGCATTTGTCACCTTGTAAACTTCTCCAAATCCTCCCTTGCCTATTCTATTTTGAGCTGAGAACTTATTTGTTGCAGCTTCAATTGTAGCTAAACTGAACTGCAAGGACTCTAATGTGGTGCCTTCACTTCCAACTAGGCAAATATATACATCTTAAAGTAAGTACACTAATATATATATATATATATATATATAGCAACTTTTTTCTTCAGTCAAATTAACGAATAGTTGACTAAGTTGCATGTCTTTTTAACTATTACATACAATTTTCCTTCATAATAGCCTTAAAACTCCTGCTCTTTCTTCTCCGCCAATAGTAGTAGCCAAAACATAATAGCATGACCGAAAAAACAATAAGGACCGCCACTATTATAATTGTTCGTGATTGGCCTTTATCTTTTCCTGCATAAGCTAGCATGACCATGTGTATAGACGTGTTATTTACAAGCCATAGACAAGGAACAGATGATGATTGATAATGACAAATGGAGAGCAAATTAGGATCAGCGATTTATATGTAGTAAATGATCTCTGTTAAAAAAAATAATTGGACCATTAATTACTTTACTCGTTGTTCCTGAACCATAAACCATGGGAGTTGGGGGATACGCAGGCGCCTCTACAACGGCACTGTTGTTGTAATAAAATCGATACGATTCAAACCTCAATTGGCAGTTAGGATACATGACTTTTCCTCCTTGCTTTCCAATACAGCACAGTGGGATATCTTGGTGGGCACCACGTAGACACGTGCCGCAATCTTTGGTGGACAGATCTGGTGTGCACTGTGCAAGAGTGTACCACTTTTTTGAGTCTAAATATCTGTCGTCTTCTTTTTTTGCAAATTTCTTAGCTCCCGCCTCTGTCACTACATCATTCAACATTTCCGCTAGCTGATTTATGCGTTCCAGCTGGTTTTGTGGCATATCCGTACCAGCTCGAATGAATTTAGGCTCTGTGTCTAAGGTGGAGAAGAAAAAGTGGTAGGAATAACGAAGCATGCACACGTCGTACCAAATGATAGCCTCTTTGGAAAAAGGGCAACTAGAGTTTAATTGCTGGATTGCTTCATCGACGCATTCGCGACAGAGCCCAAGGGACACATCACTCCGGCACATGAAGAGGCCGTAGATAGTATCGGACTTCTCTCCGATGATTGTGGCGTTGTAGAATCCGTTGTTTTTGGTGATGTTGGAAGATACGGACAGAATGTGAATGAGATTTCTGAGGTTGGTTTGGTAGGCATCGTTGGTAGTAAAGTTGTGGCTGACTGAGCAGTTGTAGCCTAGAAAATCAGGGTCATCTGTTTACCAAAAGAAACAAAACCTTTATGATTAAGCCATGGTCTTAAATAATTTTTGTTTAAATAAAACAACAAATTTGTATCAATTCGCCCTCAATTCTACTTGGGCAGAACAATGAGATGGTTGGAGAAACTGGAAGCAAATCAATATTAAAACAAGCAAGTTAAATTTTACATTTTGTTTTGAGTAAGTTATTATTTTCGTTTTTGAAAGGTGATTAAATTCCTTGGTGGTTCAAAGAGACAAAAGTAATTGTAAAAAATTATTGAGGACTAAATTTAGAGTCACACTTTGAAGAATTAAAATATTTGTCAGTAACGTTTCGTGAGAAAAAAATAATAATTTATGTTCTTTCTTTTTCCTTACTTTTATTTTTGTTGGAAGAATATGTTGGAAAAAAAAACATTTTCCAATTCTGTCTTAAAAGGTAGATGCTAAAAAATAAATATACAATTTGCTAAAAATATATCTCCTTTCACTTTGATCCTTAAATTTATTATTTTATAAAAATTAGTTATTAAAATTTAAAATTTGCACGTATAAAAAAATTAATCTTCTAAAACAGAGTAAATATATAATCATTCAACCAAAAAAATAACAACTCACAAATTATGAAATTTGAAAAAATGCCTCATGTGAAGAATACATTTAATAAATAAACAAAAGAAAAAGTTTACCAAAGTTTTCTGAGGATGGGGTCGGGAGTCCCGGACTCTCGCGAGTCGCGACAATAATGAAGTAATCCTCTCGCATAAGGAAAAAAAAAACAATGGTGTTCGTGACTTTACCTTCAACTCCTGAACGAGAACCATAGAAGGGAGGCTCCTTGCCCCTGTAATAAAAACGGGACGTTTCGAACCTCAAGTTACAGCTAGGATTCAGAATTCTTCCAAAGTCATCAGTGTTATTCCACAGAATAAGTTCCATCACGTCATGTAGACACTTAATACAGAGCTCGGTGGACAAATCCGGCGTGCACTGTACAAGAGTGTATAGCGTTTCCGTCAAGTCGCTACTAAAGTTTGCTTCTTTTGTTGCAAATTTCTTGGTACCTGCCAACCCTGATTTCGCTGCCTTCACCACCACATCATTCAATGTGTTGCTTAATACGCTACTTATGTATGCAGATGAACGACTGTTTGCAATTCGTAAACAACTAGTGTAACTAGATGAAGAAGGACAGGCTAAAACAGTTCTCTCCAGCGACCTTGTAGTAGGCTGTTCGTCGAGGGTAGAGAAGAAATAACGGTCAAAATAGCGGACCAAGCACTCGCTATACCAAATGATCGCCTCTTTGTTGTAGGGACACTCTGCGGCTATTCGACTTATGGCGTCTTTAACGCAATCTTGACAAAGCTGAGGGGGGACGTCGCCTCGGCACATGAACAGTCCATAAACGGTGTCGTTGGTATTTTGGTCACCAGCCGTGGTGTTGTAGAATTCGGTAGTGCCGGCAGCGTTGGAAGATAAGGAAGAGAAAACAGTGTAAAGGTTGAATTGGTAGGCGGGGTTAGAAGTGAGGTTTTTGTTGATCGTGCAATTGTGGTCAAAGTAAGCAGGGCCATCCGCTTCAACAGCAGCAAAATGGAACGAGGCAAGAAGGAGAAAATAGGATCCGAGGTTTAGAGATGGTATAATACTCATTTTGTTGACGGAGGTTTCTAGTTATCACGGGTTTGAGTAAATCATTGGTAGCAAGCTTTGAGAGAACAAGACTGTGCTTTTGTTTTCCAATATAGAAAGGTGTTGCCATGGGAAGACTTGCTTTAATTAGCGGTCAATTTAAAAAAATATTATTTAAAAGCAGAAAATGTACTCCTAAAAATTCATATCACATAAAATTTATAATAAAAAATTTTAAAATTTAAAATTATTAATAAAGACCATCATCAATATAAGGTTTTAAAAATTTTATTATTAATTTTAAAGAATTTAAATTTTTTTATACCCAATAATAAATCAAATCATTTAAAACTGGTAATAAATTTTTTAAAATTTGATTGTAACGATGGTCTTTAAAAATAATTTTAATTTTTTAAAGTCTTTCGTTATAAATTTTATAAATCATTGAATGTAATTTTTCCTTCAACAAAGCCAGGTGACCAACGTCCTAGTTGATTAACTTTTTTTGTTTGATTTGCTTTTGTATCAAGAATATAATGATGAAAATTTCTGAAATTTTATATAAATACTTATAATTATCTTTGGCTTATTTATTATATCAAAGGAATTATAACACAAGCATAAATAATGTGTCACACCCCCCAAATTTAAGTACGTTGGCGCAAAATATTTATGGGTATCATTTTCGAATCACATAAAACATATAAGTTTTTCTTTTAGGTGACTTTTGTAGAAATTTCGGCAGAGTCTCCTCTATAATTTAAACCTCCCGATATTTCTACAATCTATCAGCTAAAACAATACATCCAAAAGAAACAACCCGTATT
Source organism: Erythrophleum ivorense (assembly GCA_026724425.1). Classification (NCBI taxonomy): domain Eukaryota; kingdom Viridiplantae; phylum Streptophyta; class Magnoliopsida; order Fabales; family Fabaceae; genus Erythrophleum; species Erythrophleum ivorense. The sequence continues at coordinate 654,911 of JAIUCV010000200.1, read as the reverse complement.
CATTCAGACCAAAAATAAACTTCTAGGGAGTGGGGATACTCTATATATGATTCAGTGGAGCCAACTTTACACTATTCAAAACAAAATAGATTACACGCATATTAACAAAATGCACCCACATGAATAACTGCAGGCTTAGCAAAAGAAATAAACGAAAGATCAATAACTAGTAGGCTGCTGAGGGTAGACTAGGGTCTGCACTGCTATCTAAAAAAAATTTTAAAAAAAAGAAGTGAGTTTGATACTCAATGAATAAGCAATGCCAACCCTTGAAAATAAGGAGAGGGCCTAAAAACAAATATATATATATATATATATATATATTTATTTATTTATTTATATTTATATTTATATATATAACGCATGAAACATGCTTTATGTAATTTCCTTTTTAAAATGCACTGATAGCATCTAAGCAGAACCAATTGAAACAGATGCAGAGCACACAGCTCGCGGAAAAAAATAACTACAGACACAAAGCATTTAGCTTGCGAAAATAAAACGACTTCACGTGTGGTGGCCTACACACGGGGCTAGCACCACCCCTGCTAGCTGAGGTACAGATCATGGTGCACCAGGGCTAACATCTTCTGCTATTAGCTACAAAGTTCTAAGCAGATAACTCGTAAAACAATAAGTTTTCTCTAAATAGCATTTCAGACAGAGCATCTTTCACATAAGTTCAATACCAGAGTCTCCAGATAACTCAAACAATCTTAAATTTACAAAATTTCATGTTCAAATCAATTTTTTTGGTAAACATGCATATGAAAAAATATTTTAATATATATATTTCCAAAAATAGATTTTTAAATTTTAGAACACTGCAAGGAAACTTAGTAACAAAATGGTTGATAATATTCACACAGGATCCACATTACTTACTTACCTTCCAAAATAATACAGAAATTCCCTGCCCATTCCTTCGCTATGACTCAATCTCCTGAATACCCTACAATACTCGTTCACCAGATTTTAGAGTGTGAATAACTAAAATTTATCTCATTAGCTTAGCCTATTTGAACAAGATTCTTTAAAGAACATTGGTATCTATTCTTCATTCCCTTAGCATGCTATAGATATGTATATGATTTCAAGGAACTAAATCTACCATCCTCTCAATTCCATGCCCTCGATGCCCATACAATACACACAATATACATAGATAAAGATATATATTTGTATATATATGTGTCCGTATATGGCAGCAAAGCAATTTTGGATTCTTCATTCAAAGACTGAAATTCGTTCAAGGGAGGAAGAAAATAGAACCATGTCAATTTTATGTCATTTCTTCCCTAATTCTATTAAGGAGCTAAACTCAACAACCAAGAAATAACAGAAAATTCATACCACACAAGGCTATCCTTTCTGCAGCAAAACACGCTAGAGAGGAGCTTATTCTACACAAACAAGAATTGGCAAGTAAGAAGTACAATAGAATTTGGCTTTAGATTAGGAAGTATACGTAGAAAATGGGAGTAATCACCATATAGGAAAGTTGAAATACATTTTAGCATGAAGGAAGTCAAGATTGCTCTAACCAAACTCATCCTCTTACACCAATTTTTGTCTGCGCAACACTTTCCCCTGGCTGGCCACACACCAGAAAATGCGTTACAGAACTAGAAAAACAGGGGAGGGAGATGCTGTGAAATTAAGACCAGAAGAAACAATACACACGGCAGAAACTTCAGACCTGGGGAAGGGATTTTTCTGGCGTTAATTCACCAACAACCAGCAGCGCAACTCAGCACATACAAGGAGAAAACAACAGCAACAGAACAGTCCGCAATAATCCGCAACGTAACAGTCCGCAACACCCGCAACACGTTTTATAATTTCCGCAACACCCGCAACCGCAACGCAGCCGCAACCGCAACCGCAACCGCAATTTAAAACCTTGGTCAAGCCGCTACTAAAGTTTGCTTCTTTTGTTGCAAATTTCTTGGTACCTGCAGGCCCTGATTTCGCTGCCTTCACCACCACATCATTCAATGTGTTGCTTAATACGCTACTTATGTTTGCTTCTTTTGTTTCAAATTTCCCGGTACGCGGTTGAACAAATGAACCAAGGTATGCAGATGAACGATTGTTTGTAGCTGGTAAACAACTAGTGTATCTAGGTGAAAGAGGACAGGGTAAAGGAATTCTCTCCGTCGACCTTGTAGTAGGCTGTTCGTCGAGGGTAGAGAAGAAATAACGGTCAGAATAGCGGACCAAGCACTCGTCATACCAAATGATGGCCTCTTTGTTGTAGGGACACTCCGCGGCTATTCGACTTATGGCGTCTTTAACGCAATCTTGACAAAGCTGAGGGGGGACGTCGCCTCGGCACATGAACAGTCCATAAACACTGTCGTTGGTATTTTGGTCACCAGCGGTGGTGTTGTAGAACTCGGTAGTGCCGGCGGCGTTGGATGATAAGGAAGAGAGAACAGTGTAAAGGTTGAATTGGTAGGCGCTGTTGGAAGAGATGTTTTTGTTGATCGTGCAATTGTGGTCAAAGTAAGCAGGGCCATCCGCTTCAACAGCAGCAAAATGGAACGAGGCAAAAAGGAGAAAATAGGATCCGAGGTTGAGAGATGACATAATACTCATTTTGTTGACGGAGGTTTCTGGTTATCACAGGTTTGAGTAAATCATTGGTAGCAAGCTTTGAGAGAACAAGACTGTGCTTTTGTTTTCCAACATAGAAAGGTGTTGCCATGGGAAGACTTGCTTTAATTAGCGGTCAATTTAAAAAAATATTATTTAAAAACAGAAAAAGTACACCTAAAAATTCATATCACATAAAATTTATAATAAAAAATTTTAAAATTTAAAATTACTAATAAAGACCATCATCAATATAAGGTTTTAAAAATTTTATTATTAATTTCAAAGAATTTAAATTTTTCTATACCCAATAGTAAATCAAATCATTTAAAACTGGTAATAAATTTTTTAAAATTTAATTGTAATGATAGTCTTTAAAAATAATTTTAATTTTTAAAGTCTTTCATTATAAATTTTATATGATATAATTTTTCCTTCAACAAAGCCGGGTGACCCACGTCCTAGTTGATTAACTATTTTTGTTTGATTTGCTTTTGTATCAAGAATATAATGATGAAAATTTCTGAAATTTTATATAAATACTTATAATTATCTTTGGCTTATTTATTATATCAAAGGAATTATAACACAAGCATAAATAATGACTCCAAATATAAGGAGTTTGTCCAATCATGATGGGTTTAAGTATCTCATATAGGCTAAATGATGTTTAAGTATAAGCTTTTATTTATTTTTTCTTTTATTCAAGTCCATCGCAGGAAATATTTTCACAATTATTTTTCATTTGTAGTGAAATACGTGCTATTTGTCATGTCCCACATCGGTTGGACTTGGGGAAGTGAAGGGGCTTATAAGCGGGGGGCTGCACGCTCTAAACGACATGTCTTTTGGAGAGAGGGTAATGACTCCGTGACAAAGTGGTATCAGAGCCTGCCCCGAGTTTGGTTCAGAGGTGGACCCCACCGATGGGCCACCCGTGACGAGGGCGTCACGGATTGGCCGGGGGAGCGTGTCATGTCCCACATCGGTTGGACTTGGGGAAGTGAAGGGGCTTATAAGCGGGGGGCTGCACGTTCTAAACGACATGTCTTTTGGAGAGAGGGTAATGACCCCGTGACATATTGCACACGGTTCAGACTTTTTGGTTTAACTTCCAACAATAAAGAATGGGTAAGGCGAATGCAATTACAATAGGGAAAACTAGTGAATGTAATATAGTGTTTTTGGATATTTAGTTAAAACTAATTAGAAAACATCAAATTAAAAGCAAAAGGAGTGAGTTTAGAGGTGTCATACCAAATAAAAAATAATCAAGGCCATTGTTAGAGACATATTCTTTTAAAAAAAATTCTCTTTTTTTAACTTTTCAAGGAAAAATCCTAAGAACACCACCAAATTTTTGAATTGAAATTTGATTATTAACAAAATTTCATTCTTAAACTCTGTTGCACCTTGTTCAGCGTTTTTTGAAAGTCTTTACAGCTACTTTTTGTCCACAAGAAAGAATGCCCTAAAAACATACAATTCATGATAAGCAAGAGAAAATATTTATATAACATGCATTTATACAAATCGTCCTTTTCCTATCCTGTTCTAATGCGGAAAGTTATTTGCCGCAGCTTTTATGTCACACCCCAAATTTTAAGTACACATGCGCGGAAGCGGAATTATAGAGGAAATACTTATAGGCTTAAGTTTGGATCATATGAAACATGCAAACTTTTCTTTGAAGGGCATTTGTAGAAATTTCGGCAGAGTCTCCTCTATAACGTAGACCTCCCGAAATTTCTACAAACGCTCAGCCAGTACAATAAATCCCAACAGGGGTACAATTAGACCAAAAGAAAACATCTGGGGTGTGGGGATACCCTAACAATGATTCAGTGGAGCCAACTTTTACAAGGCGATACAAAGTTTCAAAACAAAATGCAGATACAATCAAAAGACACCCACAGAAGCTCCGCAGGCTCGTCCAAGGACTTCTCAAGGGGTCGGCCACTAGAAGGCGGCCGGGGGCAGATTCGAGTCTCTACTGCTCTCTGAAAAATATATATATAAAAACAAAAATGAGTCGAATACTCAGTGAATAAGCACACCGACCCTTTTGAACAAATAGGTTTACATATATATATATCCAGATACAGACCATATGAAACAGATTTTAAACAAACTCTTTTTTAAAATACACCGAACGTATCTAAACAGAACCAATCGGAACACAGACGCAGAGCACACAGCTCGCGGGAAAAATCACACAGACGCAAAGCTTCCAGCTTGCGAGAATAAATGACTCCGCGTGTGGTGGCCTGCACACGGGGCTAGCACCACCCCTGCTAGCTGAGGTTCAGATCATGGTGCACCAGGGCTAACATCTACTGTTGTTAGCTACAGGGTTCTGAGCAGATAACTCCATAAAATTACCAAATAGCCTTTCAGACAAAGTATGTTCAGATCAGACTCGCAGTAGGAGTTCCAATTAACTCAACATTCGTAAGCTTGCAAAATTCCCGATTGAAATCAAATTTTTGTAAATATGCGTAGGAATACATTTTTGAAATATACATTTCCATAAATAGAGAATCAAATTCTTCAAAACACTGCAAGGAAACTTAAGAACAGAAATAAGGATTTCCTGAATCTTTGGTCCGCGTTACTTACTCACCTTCCGAGATATTACAAGAATTTCCCTGACCCGTTCCTCGGCTACACCTCAACCTTCAGAATCTCCTACAATACCCGTTCACCAGAGTTTAGAAACTGAATCAAATTTCATACAGGACTCAGACTTATCAAAAGTTAGAATTTGTTCCTCTACTAATTTCACGCCTTCCAACTCATAAGGTAAATTCCTTGGTTCCACTTAAGAGTTACACCAAATTTCAAAATTTATTCTAATTTAACAATTAAGAAGAAGTATAACAATCAATTTTGAGGAAGGTATATGCAGAAATTGAAGGAATTTGGTGTATAGAAAAATGGGTATACAATTTAGCATAATAAAAATCAAACTTACTTCAACTGAAATCACTTCCTACACTATTTTTCTCCTGCGCATAACCCCCCCTTTTAGCTGGCTTCTACTTAATTCACGTTACAGTAATGAGAAATAGAGGAGGGAAAACACCAGCCATTGGGATAACAAAAAAACAGCACCTGCAACAGACTTTTTCCACGCCTCAAGACCAGTCCCACACAGCCACAACTCAGCTTAAAATGAAGAGGAAGTAAGCTGCAAAAATTGTGAACCAGCAGAAGCACATGGCGTGAATAATGGGGAAGAAAAAGGAATCCAACACAAACAATCTGTACCATATAGTTTCAGACCTGAAGATTCAGTTTTTTTTCTGGCTTGATTTAATCAGAAATCAGTAGCAAGGCTTAGCAACTTCAAGGAGCAGCATCAACAGCAACAATTAACCCAAAACAGCGCTGCACAGCATGAAGAAACTGAAGGAGCACTCACAGCTACAGCAAGGACGCTGAACAGGGGCAGCATCAGCGCTGAACAGAGGAGGAAATAGAATTTTCTGGCTTGCTCTCACCCCAAAACCAGCAGCAAAACTCAACCAGATTCGAAGAGAAGCTTGTAGCTGGAATTCCACCCCAACCAACGCTGAAACAGAGCAGATAAAACGCTGAACAGAGGAGGAAAATTTTGCAGCGTTCACTCACACCCAGTTCATCCAGCAGAGAGCTTTCTATGCGTCTGAGTGAAGCAACAAAGCTGGAGCAGTTTACAGCATAAAGAAGCAGCCATAGCAGCATACAGCAGCTCGAAGAAGCTGAGAAGCCAGCGTCCAGAAACAGAGGATGAAGATGGCGGTTCTGTGATGCTGCGCTGGAAGATAAATATTACAGAAAGCTGGATGGGAAATGACCAAAGAACCTGCTGAAGGAAGAAGGAGATGAGGGGCACATATGTAATTTCTGGAAGACCAAAATTCCAACGTGGCAGCTGTCCAGTTTTGCATGGAAAAGTCAGCTTCTCTGCATGGCTTCTTCACGTCGGTTTTCTTCTCCTGCCTGCATCACGAGTTCACATCGGGTTCTCACAATCTCTCCCCCTAAAAAAAATTCGGTCCCCGAATTTATATACATATACATACTAACCTTAGTTCTCAAATAAATAGGGGTATTTTGCACGCATTTCGCTTTCCATCTCCCATGTAGCTTCCTCTGGTGTATGGTGACGCCACAGAACTTTCACTGACATAATTTCTTTAGAACGCAGTTTCTTCGTTTGTCTATCCAGAATTGCAACAGGAACTTCTTCATAAGCTAAATCTTCACCTAAAGAAATATCTTGGTTCTGTAACACATGAGAAGGATCCGGTAGATATTTCCTTAACATTGAAACATGAAATACTGGGTGAATATTAGATAATTCTGGTGGCAATGCTAATCGATAAGCTACAGCCCCAACTCGTTCCAAGATTTCAAATGGTCCCACATACCTCGGGGTCAACTTTCCTTTCTTCCCAAACCTCATCACACCTTTCATAGGTGACACCCTGAGAAACACATAATCTCCAATCATAAACTCTAAATCACGGCGTCGATGGTCCACATACGCCTTTTGCCTGCTCTGAGCTGCTACCAATCTCTCCTTAATTACTTTCACCTTTTCTAAGGCATCTTGCACCAATTCAGGTCCTAATGACTTAACTTCTCCAGTTTCAAACCATCCAATGGGAGACCTGCACCGTCTCCCATATAATGCCTCGAATGGTGCCATCTGTATGCTAGCTTGATAACTATTATTATAAGCAAATTCCACCAATGATAAATAATTATCCCAGCTACCACCAAAATCCATAACACATAATCTTAGCATATCTTCTATAATTTGTACAGTCCTCTCAGATTGCCCATCAGTCTGAGGATGGAAGGCAGTGCTAAGATCTAATCGGGTACCCATAGCCTCTTGAAAGGCTCTCCAAAACTTAGAAGTAAATTGGGGTCCCCGATCAGAAATTATAGACACTGGTATACCATGAAGCTTCACTATCTCATTCAGATAAAGCTGTGCATACTTTGCCACATTATAGGTTGTCTTCACAGGGAGAAAATGAGCTGTCTTAGTGAGTCTGTCCACGATCACCCAAATGGAATCATAACTCCTTACAGTTCGAGGTAAGCCTGTTACAAAGTCCATAGTGATTCTCTCCCACTTCCACTCGGGTATTTCGAGCCGTTGATGTAGCCCTGCAGGTTTCTGATGTTCGGCCTTAACTTGCTGACATGCCAAACAATGGGAAACAAAATTTGCTATGTCTCTCTTCATACCTTCCCACCAGTATACTTGCTTTAAATCTTGGTACATTTTGGTAGAACCGGGATGGATCGTATACCGAGAACAATGAGCTTCTTCCATCAGTTCCCTCTTCAATTCATCCACATTTGGCACACACAATCGAGTACCGAACCATAAAACACCATTTGAATCTAAAATGAATTCATTCTTCCTTCCACCTTTGACGTCCTCCACCAATTTCCTTATTTGTGCATCCCTATCTTGGGCAACTTTCAACCTCTCAAATAAGGATGAATGAAGCTGCACATGAGCCAACAACATTCCTGGCTCTCTAATCTCCAATTGGATTCCTGAACGCTCAATCTTATGAAGATCTAGGATTAATGGTCTCCGTGTCTCCGCAATATGGCTCAAGCTCCCCATAGATTTCCTGCTCAGAGCATCTGCGACTACATTCGCTTTACCTGGATGGTATAAAATGGTACAATCATAATCCTTGAGTAGTTCCATCCACCTTCTTTGTCTCAGATTCAGATCCCGCTGTTGGAAAATGTATTTAAGGCTTTTATGATCTGTATAAATCTCACATGTCTCCCCATACAAATAGTGTCTCCAGATTTTGAGGGCGAAAACCACTGCCGCCATTTCTAAATCATGGGTCGGGTAATTCTGCTCATGCTTCTTGAGTTGTCTAGAGGCATAAGCAATCACATGACCATGTTGCATCAATACACATCCCAGACCAATCCCAGAAGCATCACAATACACCACATAACCTCCCGATCCTGAGGGTAATGCCAAAACTGGTGCAGAAGTCAGACAATCCTTCAATTTCTGAAACCCTTCTTCACACCGCTCAGACCATTGAAATTTCACATTTTTCTGGGTTAGTTTTGTCAGTGGGGCAGCTATCTTAGAAAAGTCTTTAACAAACCGACGATAATAGCCTGCCAAGCCCAAGAAACTGCGAATCTCGGTAACGGTAGTAGGCCTCGGCCATTTTTGAACTGCTTCCACTTTACTAGGATCAACTTGCACCCCATCTCTTGAGATTACATGGCCCAAAAAGGCAATCCTTTCTAGCCAAAACTGGCATTTAGAAAGTTTAGCATACAGTTGATATTCCCGTAACACTTGTAATGCCAATCTCAGATGTTGTTCATGCTCTTCATGGCCCTTAGAATAAATCAAAATATCATCAATGAACACGATAACAAATCGATCTAGAAATGGCTTAAACACTCGATTCATCAAGTCCATAAAGGCAGCCGGGGCATTGGTTAACCCAAACGGCATCACTAGAAATTCATAGTGACCATACCGGGTTCTAAAAGCAGTTTTTGCGATATCTTCCCTTCTGATTCGCAGCTGATGATAACCGGATCGTAAATCAATCTTGGAGAAGTATTGAGCCCCCTGCAATTGGTCAAATAGGTCATCTATACGAGGCAAAGGGTACCTATTCTTCACTGTCACTTTATTCAACTGTCTATAATCCACACATAGACGAAGAGAACCATCCTTCTTCTTAACAAAAAGGACTGGTGCGCCCCAAGGAGATGTACTAGGGCGAATAAAACCCTTATCCAACAGATCTTGCAATTGATTCTTTAGTTCACCAAGCTCCAGAGGTGCCATTCGATAGGGAGGAATAGATATAGGCTGAGTGCCTGGTAACACATCAATACAAAACTCAATGTCCCTATCAGGAGGCAATCCTGGTAATTCCTCAGGAAAAATATCAGGGAATTCTTTTACCACAGGAACCTGTTCCAATACTGGGACTTGTACTTCCAGATCCCGAACCATCGCCAAATATCCTTGATACCCCTTCTTTAAGAGCCTTTGAGCTTCTATCGCAGAGATTAAATTGTTTGGTGCCTCACTTCGGTCACCTTGAATGACAAAGGATGATTTTTCAGGAAAATTACATCTCACTTGCTTAAGATGACAATCCACCACTGCATAGCAAGACGCTAACCAATCCATTCCGAGTATTACATCGAACTCCGCTATTGAAAGCACTATCAAGTCAACCAATGTCTCACAATTAGCCAGTGCAATTACACATGCCTTATATACCCGATCTACCTCTACAGATTCCCCCACTGGGGTTGCCACAAGCAACGGGCACTCTAACTTTTCGGAATCCTTACCAATCTTCTTTGCAAAATAGGGAGATATATAGGAATGTGTAGAACCAGGATCAAATAAAGAATAAGCAGCATGTGAACAAACCGTAAGTGTACCTGTCACCACGGCATTTGATGCTTGTGCGTCTTGTCTATTTAGGGCAAAAACCCGAGCCTGACCTCGTCCTGCAATCGCCTGTCCTCTGCCCACTACGGTCCTACTGCTACTACCTCGACCACTCTGAACCGTAGCTACACCAGTAGATGGAGTCCCCGTTGAAAATTGCCTGGCAGGTCGAACTGAAGCCTGACTCGACTCAGGGTAGCGCTGAGGACAGTCTCTCACCAAATGTCCCATCTGCCCACAACGGAAACATGCTCCCGTCTCTCTGTAGCAAGTGCCTGAGTGTATCTTCCCACAAAGGGAACAGGGACCTCTAGACTGGCGGGATGGAGCAGTAACTGGGGTAGACATCGTGCTAACCCCTCGGAAAGATGCTCTGGGCCGGTCAGTACCAGTGGAAAAGGAGGTCGGAGGCCCCGTAAAAGCTGGAGTGAATCTCTGATAACTCTGAGGTCTGGGACCATAAGAAGGTCCAGCTACAAAGGAACTACCTCCCTGTCTCCCATCACCATCACGCTTCCTTTTTCTCTGAGCAGTGTCCTCCTCCCTATCTCTCATCTCTATCATGCGTACACAATCCACCGCAGCTGAGTATGAAGGAAAGAGATTCATCTGTGGCGCAATCACCCTATACAACATGCGAGGTAGCCCATTCACAAACCGCTTGATCCTATCCCTCTCAGTAAGGACTAGGTGTGGGGCATAGCGAGACAACTGGGTGAACCGGATGTCATAATCAGAAACGCTCATGCCTGGAATTAACTTGAGACCTTCAAATTCTCTGGCCCGAGCATCCCGGACACTCTGTGGTAAGAAGCGGTCCATAAAGAGTCCTTTAAACTCTTCCCATATCATTGGAGGAGCTCCTATCGGCCTTTCCCCCAATAAAGTCTGATACCACACGTAAGCCGCATCTTGTAACTGAAACCCGGCAAATTCAGAGGATTTTGCACTTGAGCAACTCAGAGCTCGGCATATCTTCTCAATGCCATCAAGGAACAACTGGGGATCCTCCTGACTATCTGTCCCGGAATAAGTGGGAGGCTTCAATTTTAAGAACTGGGAGAGGGTTACTGGGACCTCTCTCTCCTCCCTCATCACCCGAGGCCCGACCGGTCGTGGTTGAACTGGCGGTACCACTTCCTCCACAGGCTGTGGAGGCTCTACCCGGTCCACAGGTGAGACCTGTCTAGGGGGCCGAATAGTTCCTCGACCCCTACCCCGACCTCGACCACGGCCTCTAACAGGTGGCGTAGTTTGTTGGGCTGAAGCACTTGCAGAAGCCTCATCTACAGCCTCATCCACGGCTGCTAATCGATTAACCGAACGAACTTTGGGAGGCATCTCCACACACTACAAAAGAATATGAACATAATTCAAATCATTGTCCAGATTGGGAATAACATATGACAAGACAATAGACTCAAAGGAAGGACTTGGAATATCCTATAAGGTTTTCAATGACATCTCAAGTATAGTTACGCCCGGGTTCATAACCATAATTGAGATTCCACTGAAAATTCTTGCTCCACAGGACCATAGAAAGACCTAAGCTCTGATACCAAACTGTCACACCCCAAATTTTAAGTACACATGCGCGGAAGCGGAATTATAGAGGAAATACTTATAGGCTTAAGTTTGGATCATATGAAACATGCAAACTTTTCTTTGAAGGGCATTTGTAGAAATTTCGGCAGAGTCTCCTCTATAACGTAGACCTCCCGAAATTTCTACAAACGCTCAGCCAGTACAATAAATCCCAACAGGGGTACAATTAGACCAAAAGAAAACATCTGGGGTGTGGGGATACCCTAACAATGATTCAGTGGAGCCAACTTTTACAAGGCGATACAAAGTTTCAAAACAAAATGCAGATACAATCAAAAGACACCCACAGAAGCTCCGCAGGCTCGTCCAAGGACTTCTCAAGGGGTCGGCCACTAGAAGGCGGCCGGGGGCAGATTCGAGTCTCTACTGCTCTCTGAAAAATATATATATAAAAACAAAAATGAGTCGAATACTCAGTGAATAAGCACACCGACCCTTTTGAACAAATAGGTTTACATATATATATATCCAGATACAGACCATATGAAACAGATTTTAAACAAACTCTTTTTTAAAATACACCGAACGTATCTAAACAGAACCAATCGGAACACAGACGCAGAGCACACAGCTCGCGGGAAAAATCACACAGACGCAAAGCTTCCAGCTTGCGAGAATAAATGACTCCGCGTGTGGTGGCCTGCACACGGGGCTAGCACCACCCCTGCTAGCTGAGGTTCAGATCATGGTGCACCAGGGCTAACATCTACTGTTGTTAGCTACAGGGTTCTGAGCAGATAACTCCATAAAATTACCAAATAGCCTTTCAGACAAAGTATGTTCAGATCAGACTCGCAGTAGGAGTTCCAATTAACTCAACATTCGTAAGCTTGCAAAATTCCCGATTGAAATCAAATTTTTGTAAATATGCGTAGGAATACATTTTTGAAATATACATTTCCATAAATAGAGAATCAAATTCTTCAAAACACTGCAAGGAAACTTAAGAACAGAAATAAGGATTTCCTGAATCTTTGGTCCGCGTTACTTACTCACCTTCCGAGATATTACAAGAATTTCCCTGACCCGTTCCTCGGCTACACCTCAACCTTCAGAATCTCCTACAATACCCGTTCACCAGAGTTTAGAAACTGAATCAAATTTCATACAGGACTCAGACTTATCAAAAGTTAGAATTTGTTCCTCTACTAATTTCACGCCTTCCAACTCATAAGGTAAATTCCTTGGTTCCACTTAAGAGTTACACCAAATTTCAAAATTTATTCTAATTTAACAATTAAGAAGAAGTATAACAATCAATTTTGAGGAAGGTATATGCAGAAATTGAAGGAATTTGGTGTATAGAAAAATGGGTATACAATTTAGCATAATAAAAATCAAACTTACTTCAACTGAAATCACTTCCTACACTATTTTTCTCCTGCGCATAACCCCCCCTTTTAGCTGGCTTCTACTTAATTCACGTTACAGTAATGAGAAATAGAGGAGGGAAAACACCAGCCATTGGGATAACAAAAAAACAGCACCTGCAACAGACTTTTTCCACGCCTCAAGACCAGTCCCACACAGCCACAACTCAGCTTAAAATGAAGAGGAAGTAAGCTGCAAAAATTGTGAACCAGCAGAAGCACATGGCGTGAATAATGGGGAAGAAAAAGGAATCCAACACAAACAATCTGTACCATATAGTTTCAGACCTGAAGATTCAGTTTTTTTTCTGGCTTGATTTAATCAGAAATCAGTAGCAAGGCTTAGCAACTTCAAGGAGCAGCATCAACAGCAACAATTAACCCAAAACAGCGCTGCACAGCATGAAGAAACTGAAGGAGCACTCACAGCTACAGCAAGGACGCTAAACAGGGGCAGCATCAGCGCTGAACAGAGGAGGAAATAGAATTTTCTGGCTTGCTCTCACCCCAAAACCAGCAGCAAAACTCAACCAGATTCGAAGAGAAGCTTGTAGCTGGAATTCCACCCCAACCAACGCTGAAACAGAGCAGATAAAACGCTGAACAGAGGAGGAAAATTTTGCAGCGTTCACTCACACCCAGTTCATCCAGCAGAGAGCTTTCTATGCGTCTGAGTGAAGCAACAAAGCTGGAGCAGTTTACAGCATAAAGAAGCAGCCATAGCAGCATACAGCAGCTCGAAGAAGCTGAGAAGCCAGCGTCCAGAAACAGAGGATGAAGATGGCGGTTCTGTGATGCTGCGCTGGAAGATAAATATTACAGAAAGCTGGATGGGAAATGACCAAAGAACCTGCTGAAGGAAGAAGGAGATGAGGGGCACATATGTAATTTCTGGAAGACCAAAATTCCAACGTGGCAGCTGTCCAGTTTTGCATGGAAAAGTCAGCTTCTCTGCATGGCTTCTTCACGTCGGTTTTCTTCTCCTGCCTGCATCACGAGTTCACATCGGGTTCTCACATTTTAATTGTGGCCAAACTGAATTGCAAGGACTATAAAGCGTCGCTTTGGATTCCAACTAGACCAATATATCAATTCTGAAGTCAGCAAAGCTAAAAGTAATTGTTTTTCTATCCTTAATGTAAGTGAGAAATGATTAGGATTGCTTTTTGCGTGTTATGCTTGCAGTTCTCTCTTAGAGTAGTCCTGTAACTCTCTCTTCTTCTTCTTTTTCTCCATAAGAAATAGTAAGCGAAACAAAAAATTACCAGCGTAACAACCAGAGGGACCACAATCATAATAATCGTCCGTGATTTGACCTTTTCCTTTTCTTGTAGAGACAAAAGCATGCATATGTGTCATTTCCGTGTGGACATGGGGAAACAAAGAGCACCGACGCTTTGTGTTGTGAATTTTCACCGAAAGGATGAGGAAGCTAAGTGTATATTGGACGGGAAATTAACAATGATGATTTTTTTTTTCTTGGACTGTAAACAGTAATGGTTGCTACCTATGATATATATATATATATATATATTTGTAGTGAGACAAAGATAAAACAGGAAAAAACAGAAACCAAGACGAAACTAGATTAAAAAGGGAATGTCATCGTTGCAACGTGTCTGTGCAGCGGCATGAAAGACATCAGGTGTACATTTGAGAGAGCAGAATGAGCATCCGTGGGATATCCTCACGAATACAATGGTGGTTTGGTGACAGTTGATAATCCGTGGCTAACAGTTAATGATGAATTGACGTAAAGACCAAGACCAGCAGAGGAAATTGTTGAGGAATAGACACCACTTGGTTGAGTATTTATCCTAATTCAGTACTTAACTAATTTAATTTACGACTTAATAATTATCTGTTCTTAAATTAACATTGCGCTCAAATTTTCCCTTTTGAAAGTAATAAATTAAAACTCTAGCTCCAATTAATGTCAAAATCTTCGCCATCTTGATTAGATGTGTTAGAAACTCCAACATCAAAGAGATCTTACAAAACTTAACCATACATTCTTGAGTTAGAGTATTGAACGAAAATCCCCGCTCGTTTCATGCTGCAGAATTCAAACGGATTATTTTAGTAATAGAAGATCTGTTCGTAGCAACAAGGAGCCTATTTTGCCTACCAATCCTTTTTTGTTGAAAACAAAATTTACTTGTAATACTATCGAGGGTATAACTCTGAAATCATATCGTCATCAATGGACCACTGCATTGACTTGCTTGTACATTGATAAGACATGTATTCGTCAATGGTTGGCTTGTTTGAATCTGTTCTAGTATGACACTTGAAATGCTAGCTACTAAGGGTCAGGCTGGGTGAAAAATGACTATTTAGCACCACAATGATGGTCTGTATTACAGGTCTCTAAGCTGGGTTTTCCTGAATAGCCATGAAGCTTATATGAATGCATCTAATAACTTCATTTCTTGAATAATAATCCCTTAGAATAGGATCTAGCAGTTCTAATGGTGTCGCTTCCCACCAGAGCTTCCAGACTTAAAAATTCAGTTATATATAATCAATTTTTTCAAGATTTTGACCTCTACCATAAGATACTTTTCTACTTTGGTATCAACTTCCATAGCTTAACAGGTTTTGAACATAATCTGATACATAGAATGATGTATTCTTGCCATTAATGATCTCTAGAATCAGGACACCAAAACTGTACCTGTTAAATTTATTTGAAATTTGGATATGCATTGCATATTTCAAAGGCATATAACCACTGTAAAACAAAACTTTACCTACCAAATTTAATTGAAATTTGTCTATGCATTGCATATTTCAAAGACATATAACCACTACAAAACAACACACTTTATATTGTTAATTACTTCTTTTGTTTAGACCACAAAGATATACAATAAGTGATATGAAAATTTTGATTTCAATAAGCATGACTACCAAAATCTAGGTTCCAACAACTCCATTTATGTTTGCCTGATTTTGATCAACTCCAAAAATCTTGGCCATGCCAAAATCAGTAGTTCTGGGATTTAAGTCTTCATCCAGCTCGTACTTTAGCTTTCATTCTAACATGGTATCAGTACTGTAAATGATCTTTAAGGGCTGTATGTAAAAGTGAGGGAAGAGAAAACCAACGAGGCTTACCCCTCGTATAAAACCTTAAATACTTGAGTGATCTGTCATGGCTTCCAATAATTATTTTACTCCTGCCCCTCCATCTTTCATTGGTCAAATATCCAACTTGGGCAGTGAAGATAAAGACATTTTTTTAGAAAGTAATGAGAGTCGTGGAGTTTGGCAGACAGCCAACCCCTCTACCATCAAAACCCGCTTTAGCCTAAGCGAAGCTGCAGAGTGAGAAGTATGCAAAGCAGCACAAAGCTTTGGATATAAGAATTTTATATGTTTTTTAAAAATATAAAAAATTATATGATTTTAATAAAACTGAAGAAAAATTAATGTAATTTATTTAAAATAAAATTATGAAGAATTTATTTTTAAAATAAATTAATTATTTAATCTTTAAATATATTCCTTTTTTTTAGAACCAATCGTAAAATTTTATGTTTGGATAGTTTGTTTCATGAATAAATATGTTTAAAAATAAAAAAATGAAAAAGAAAAAGACGTGATGAGGAGGAAGTCGAAGTTTGCGTATGAAATTCTAGAAAAAGAGATATTTATTGGGACCATTGACTGGAATTTATAAGGCCAATAGTTAGTAATAATGTGAAAGTGGGGCATGAAGCAGCTTTGCTTGCTTGGTTGCTTGAGGTTTGGGATACGGTGGGATGGAGATGGACGCATTAGCTTTGGCACTGCGCGGTGACTCCAAGTAATGAAGGCACCACACATTTCTTAGCCTTATCGTCATCGCTTTGGATTTGGCTTTGCTTTTCACGTTTAGAGCAACACTCCCTCATCCAATGGCTTCGTATAATTTGGATTGTGCTTTCCACTTGCATTGCATTGCATTCCAAAACAAAAGATACTATGAAAAAAAATTACTTTCCAAAAAAAAGAGAAAAAAAGTGAATTTTGAGCCATATACATTTAAAAAAATTTAGATGCAATAATATAAAAAATTATCCCCTTAAATGCAATGCTTCATGTGAACTCAATATTTCAAACCTGTTGACAATGCTACTGAATTTTAATGTTTTTTTTTCAATTTATAAAATCATCTTATCTTTTTATATCAGATGACTTACAAAATATGTAAGATAAGAAGTCATTATTATACTTCTAAATATGGTATATCTTGTAAGTCATCTAATATAGACAAGTAAGATAATCTTACAAGCAAAAAACAAAAACAAAAATAAAATTTCAAATTTAGTGACTATATGGCCAAGTTAAAAAAAATTATGATTTTTTACACTAATGCATTTAAATTATTTATTATATTGAATATTGGAAAAAAAATTTGAAGGAGGAGGCTAAAAAAAATTACAAAAGAGTCCCAAAATAATTAATTTCGAAATTTAACTAACTTTTTCTTTCACTCTCCAGTTCCTACAAATCACAAAATTGACGTTACATAATTTAACTGAACGCCTAAACAGGTGCTGCTTTACCCATCCAGAAAATTGACGTTACATAAAAAGTTGAGAGTAAATTAATAATTTAATTGTTAAATATTACTTTTCTTTTGATTTAGTCTTCTAAAATAAATTTTTTTAATTTAATTTGTAAAATACTACTATCTTTTCAATTTCATTCTTCCAAAATAAAAATTCAACCAAAAAATATACACTTCGCTACTCCTGATTGACTTTTCTTTTTTTTTTTTTCCTTTTTTTTGTGGTCTCTGCTTCTACATTTTTAATAATCACGGATAATGTCTAAATATTTTCAATTTTCACTATTATATTTTTTTGGTTTTTTTTTTTTTTTTACTTCTACCAAACAGATTCTATGAACTGTTTAGGCAATCTGAACAAATTTATAAAAGTAAAGTACTTGAAACAATCATCTTTTTAAACTAAAATTTCCGTTCTGCAGAAGGTGTAGAATTCACCAGTGCTGGAGGCGTGGGGGTCGGTGCTAGCGAAGCCGCTCTATAGAAAGGGTACGATTCATACCTTAGGTACTTATGTTTGTTAATATCAGTTTAATATGTAAGCTATTGATTAAATTAAATGCTAATTATTATCTTCTAAATCAATAAATTTTTAAAAAGCTATTTTATTATGTAATAAATGAATAAGATTATAATAATAAATCTATTAAAATAGACAAAATATTATTTTATATTTAATAATTAATTATGACATAATTAAAGAGTATATGTTCTGACAACATAAAATCATCCACCTTGTTGAACCTACTACACTAATTTACAATATTCTTCCTTCAATTTTTTTATTATCACACCTTTTGTCTCCTTCGTAGAATCAGTAGTTTAATACACAGAATATAAAAGAAATATAATCGTGGAGGGAATAAAAAAATAATTTTGAGAATATAGATAACCTTTATGTTTTTTATTTTAAAAATAATTAAAAAATAATAAAATTGTTAAGTAGTGATTACAAAAATATAATAAACATTACACAAGATTATGAACGGCCATAAATGTTGAAATGATTATAAAAAATTGTTTTTTAGAGACGAAATTTCAACTTTTCTGTATGGTGTGTGCAGGAAGAGGTGTAGGCATGTAGCATAGTAACGGCGCATTTCTTTTTCTTTCATAGCTGCTAGGTTATACGAATCCCAACCCTAATATGCATGACCTTCTTCATAAATGGATCTAGTGCACAGAGGGAATGTGCACATCTTGTTTGGACCATCTAGATCTAATTTGGCTGATTTAAATTTCATATTTTTTTAATTTTAATTTTTTTTTACTTTCAGGGATGCAGAACACAAAATGAAAACAGTTTTATAATTAGTAACTACAAAAACAAAAAAGATGTTTCATATTAAAAAATGATAGAATGAGCAATGGTTCCCATTGACTCCTTACTAACAACTCTCCCCAACCACACCGAAGGAGCAATGGGCACAGGTTCCCTATCTACAAAAATAAATGATGGAATGAGCCATTATACTTAATGAGTAGAAGATAAAATATGATAATTAAAGAGACAACCGGACATAGAATTTTTTTTTAAGAAAATAAGTTTTAGACCACTTGGGGGCCCACTTATGCATGTATGTTTATGGAAGTGGTATGATGAATTTGAGTTACATGAGGGTTCAGACCTTATAAGAGATTTAGCTATGCTATATTTATGTTTTTCAAGCTGCTCAAATGAGCATGGAACAATAGATGGCTCATTTGGACTAAATTTGCCTCTTGTTGGAACCAAAAGTGTCATATTCTTGAGCTATGACAATGTCTGACTAAATGACCTCTTCTTGACTTGAAATTTTGCATGCAATTAGATCTTGCCTAGATCTTTTTGGAAAGCTAAAGATCAAGTCATTTGGAAGCCTATGGAATTTTTTATGATTTTTCAAAGTTGGTATCAGAATTTCAAATTTGTACCAGTACTGTTCATTTGATCAGTTTTATAGATAGAAACTAAGCATTCACAGTGACTTATAACAACTAGAAGCACCTCATTTAGAGGTCTAAACTAAGAGATATGAATTTTTGAATTTCTGAAACAGCAACAATAGTGCAAAACGACCTAAGACACTGTTCCATCGAATTTCAGTAGCTAAATGTGCTTGTTCCAGTCTGCATCTATTTTTACCATAAATTTAATATTCATAGCTTTCCAAATTGGTATCATTTCCATGGATTGGATTTTTGTGAAATTAATTGTACATTTTCAAAGTTTATAGTAGACACTTGCATTAGTACTAATAACTGTCTGAACCTTTACCCATTTTCACATGTCAAACGCTTTCTGTGTTATGTTTCATGGCCTAGACATATTTTTGGCATAAAGTAGATATGTGTGGCTTTCTAGAATGGCCAAGAATGCATGATTTCAGTTTTTTTAGAATTAGTTATGAATTTTGAAACTTCATATCAATAATTTGAACCAGTAGTCCAGATAGCAGCGACCTCAGTGGCTTTTTAGATGTCAAATGTTTTCCCCTTAATGATTCATGAGCTGACATTATTTTTACCATGGGGTAGACATCTAGAACTTTCTTGAATGGTAAAGTTTGTTGGGTTTTAATTTTTATGGATTTAGTTATGAATTTTTGAATTTGTGACAGAAAAACTATGTGACTGACCTCATCTCATGAAATGCGTTTAAGTTGATGAGAAATACATGTGGAATATGTTTGAGTTAAAACTAACTATTTTTGAGCTCCAGTTATCCTTGTTCAAAAAGCTTTGTGGCAAAATTGATTATCTATATGTTTATCAAGCTTACTTGCCTTGTGTTAATTTAAAGTTAACTATATTTTTTGGTTATCTATCCATAATGCTTGTTAGAGTTATTCACTTGTGTATTTAGAGTTGATTGCTTCAGAAGGGTGAACGTCCTTCATACCTGAAATATTTTTATAATCTTTGACTGAATATTTGGAACTATTTTGAAAGTACTATTAAATGTGTGTGTTGATTCTATTATATGTCTTAGTTGACTAATTTTATATCCTAGTTAACCAAGTACTAAAATGTTTATGATCATTGAATTATTTTAGTTGCCTAAAATGATTGCCTATGAAACTTACTTGATACATATCAAAATCTATCATTTGATCTTTTGGTTTAAGTTAACTAGAAATCTTTTGTTCCTAAAGCTTTGAAACAATTTGTTATCCTTGGTTATCATTGTTTTATTTGTTATAATAGTAATAATAATTTTGAAAATTTTGATTATGAAGAGATATTCTTAGAATTCTTAACAACTAGCAAGTTATATAGAATTTACAATAAAAAGAATATTAGTGGTTGAAAAATCCTTGATATGCTATTTGATAGAACTAATTCTTCCATAAGAAAAATTGTGAATATAGATGATTATGAAGATGCAATAAGTCTACACATGACTTAGAATATTAATCAAAAAGAAAAGATTCTGCAGCATTAGAAAAGTATAAAGAAACTGTTAAAGAAAAGTTTAAAAGTTCTGTTCAAAGATCAAGTCGACAAGATCTTACATCTTGTCAACAAGATATTCCAAGACAGACTTCAACAGAAGCTACAACACCAGAAATTGAAAAGATTCAATGCAGGCCTTCAATCAACTTGAAATACCAAGAATGAATATAAAACTTCCAAGAAAGCAGAGGTACTATTCCTTATACCCTATGTAATACATCATGGGGGATTCAAATGAAGGAGTAAGATCATGAGCATCTATGCTTTAAATTACTATATTTTTATGCTCTTCTTCTTTATCTTTTCTTTTGTGCTATTTGGTATACTAACCCATCTTTATGATGTCAAAGAAAAGGAAGAGAACACGTGCAAGCCTTAAAAGAGAGTTTCATGAAATTTTGTAAGAAAGCTCTAATTATTGCTACATATATGTGCACTTAGTATCTGTTGAAAATTTTTAGGTGTACATACAAGGGAAGCTTTAAATATATGCAAGGAAGAAGTGAAAGCTCACATTACCTTAGATAAGGGGAGTATAAAACTCTTCTCTATCTTATCCTTTTAAAACTTTCATGCAAAATATGTTTTAAATTGGTAATGAATTAACACCTTGTTTTATGTTCTAACATCTTATACTTCATTGAGATATCTATATGACTAAAAGGTTAGAATGTATAGTGATCTTGGAATTATTTAGTTTGATTTTGTCTTATGAAATTTATATGATATATGCTTTGGTACATATTGTAATTATTACATAACTTTGATATTCTTTATGCTCAAACTTCCATATGATGACTTTGGTATAAGTAATACAATATGACAATGTTTATGAATGATAATTCAATGCAAACACTCCTTTTGATCAACATCATCATTTATAGTGTTTCTTAATTATTTTGATGCTATATTAATTATATTTCATTGGAACTTATATATTCTTAAAGTTGTCTGGATAACTCTTATATTCTAATTGTTCACTATCTTATTTTTCAAAGTTTATCCACTCTTTTGGTGTAAGAAATTTTGAAAATACATTACCTAATGCTTTTGTATGAGTTTCATTGAGAAATTAGGTATGAAGGTTGAAAGAACACCAAAGAAAATGATCAAAACAATAGCTACTATATTGGAAAGTTTACAAAGAATGTTGAACCACTTTTTTGATGACGTCAAAAAAGGGGAGAAATATTTGTGGCACAAATATTCAGTTGTTCTTTAAGTCGTTGTTGTGAGCAAGTTTCAAGGAGCATTTACATGGTCATAACAAGCTCATATTAAGGGGGAGCTTCTAATTTATAACCTTAAAAAGCAAAGGAAGTATTTCAAACTTAAATCTTGAGGATTTTATATTGTTGCTCTTTGTACTTAATACTTATACAAAATTTTGTACTTAAAGTTTTTTCATCATAAAAAAGGGAGAGATTGTTAGTCCCAAAGTTTTAATTTAATTATTTTGATGATAACAAAACTCTTAAGTTAAAATTTATACAAGCTTTAAAGTTAAGAATAATCATTTGTTAAGAAAAAGAAAATATAGTAGTAGCACATGTCATATATATATATATATATATTCTGACTATTTAAAGGCATTAAGAAAGATGTGTTATTTGTATAATATAATATATTGTTGGGTTACATTTTGCTTTTGCAAAACATTAAATGAAGTATTGGAAAGTGAAATGAGCTATCACATCCATTTGCAAATCTTAATGGAACACATTGGACAATGTAAAAACAAAAGCTCAAGAAATAATAAAGGAGCCTGGTGCCATAAAGTAAAAGCAAAAAAGAAGCTTTAACCAGTTCATCCCACACCAATTAGAAAAGTTATATCGAAGAAGAAGAGAAGAGTAAGAGAGATGGAAAGGCAAAAAAAAAAAAAAATTTGTTGGAAATTAAGAAGTATTGGAAACCAAAACAGTACAAAGTCTTTTGCAATCTCTGGTTGATCAAACCAGTGAAATCTGATGCCATAAAGTATAACCAAATCTCTACATAGTTAAAAAGCTTCATCGAAGAAAGATGAAAAGAGCAAAAGAAATAAAGAGGCAAAAAACCATTATTAGAGATGAAGGAGCATGGGAAACCAATACAGTAAGCTCTCTATCTAGACTTTTTTTTCTCTTCATCTGAGTAATGTTGCAGAAGCAAATATGTGAAAAGAGAAAAGAAAGTAGAGCAAAAAGATAGAGGACTATTTAAAAGTTTTCTTTTAGAAGCTTTAATGAAGAAAAGCAAACAATAAAGACAAAGAATGGAAAAGAGGGAAGCCAAAGCATCTTGCCTCAACAGTCACTGCGTTTTGCGTTAATTTTCTGATCTTCAAAATGGTACAGAAGCTGAACAAAGAAAAACACTGCACAGACTTGCGAAAAAGGCAAGAAGAAAGGGTATGTATATATGAAAGAGTGTCAGTACAATTCTTCTCTGTCAATAAAACCAAGTATTTCGTTCAACAAAAGTGAAAGAAAAGTAGCAGAAGAGAGAGAAAAGAAGCAAAGCAAGGTCAAGGATTCAGAATCAAAAAGAAGAAAATATCCTGTACAGCCGAAAGCATACTTCCTTAGCTGTCTCTACCTCTATACCTCTTGCAACGGCTACATTTGTGAAGTTGAACTCTCCAAGAGATATATTTTTTTAGGAGCTACTATAAATAGTAGGATAAAGAACTGAAGCAATACAAAGAACTAAAGCAAAGAAAGAAAAGCTAAGTTATATTATAGTATTTATTATTCTCTTCATCTTCTAAGTTTAGTTTTTAGGTAAATCTAACTTGTGAGCGCTTTTAAAAGTGAACTTATTGTAATCCTTTATTGATAAGAATTTTAAATATATCCTCATATCATTCTTCTGTAAATCTTTCCTAAGTGTGAGGAAAGTAAGTTTTGGGTAAACTTGTGTGAAACCCAAGTGTTGTAAAAGTTCTAGGTGAGCTTGGAAACCTTGGTTTTGTGGGTGTATACTCTGATTTTATAGTGGAAATCCCTTGTTGTGTATCAAGGGGACTGGACGGAGGTCTTGAGGACCGAACTAGAATATATCAGATGTTCTCCTTCCTTTACTTCACTTTTTATTCTGTTTCAGCCTTTGTACTGAAACTTTGTTGACAAGGCCATGTGTTTATCTCCTTGATCTTTACTTCTCAGTTATCTTTTAAAAGATCCTATCGACAAGATCTTAGTTTGGCTACAAGGTTTCCGCACCAGTACTCTTTATCAAGTTTTTTTATTGAAATCATTTGATATTAATATATAATTGATTTAATTGTCTTTAATTCTATTTTTCTATAAAAGCACCTATTCACCCCCCATCTAGGTGCATTCTTCATATTCTGCTATTCCAACTGCTCTTTCTTCTCCATCGTCGACAGTTGGCCTAGACATGGCATCTTCAACACTGTCGATGTGTCCCGGGAAAGCAGCTTATAGTACTTGTGGAACACCCTTAACTGGACGGCAGATGAGGCAACCAATGCTCCCTTGGGGTGCAAGGGGTGCAACCACAAGCATATGTGGGTTTGGAACTATGTATTCTTTAGTTCAGTCAGTGCACGCCGTACCTGTTACCTCAAGATTGCAGAAGGTGTCTAAGTGGTTGGGGACCTTCCATGGTGTTGTACCAAAAAGCTAAGAGGAAGAATTCTATATCCCAGTTGCATCATTTGCTATGAATTGTAACCTTTCTATCATTCTGATGCTACAAATACTTTCGGATCCCTAAGGTAAAGTAAAACTAATATGCTTTCTGATTTCTTTTTTATTTCATTCCTTAAACATATTAAAGTAAATCTAATAATGAAAAAGATTATGCTGATTTGGGCATCAAAGTGAATTTCAAAACATGAGAAAATAAGAACAAGAAATCAAGGGAAACAATGAATCTATTGGAGTTGGCCATCTAAAATAAAAATAACAGCGCACAGCAACACGGTTTTTTGCCTATTAGACTGAGGCAAAAATCATAATGGTAAATTATCATTTTTTTTTGTTAATAAGAAATCTATAAGTCATACAATTTTTTAAAAAGGATATACATTTAATCTTTTAAAAATAAAATATTCTCAAGATTAATATTCATCAAAGTGAATTTCAAAACATGAGAAAATAAGAACAAGAAAGCAAGGGAAACAATGAATCTATTGGAGTTGGCCATCTAAAATAAAATTAACAGCGCACAGCAACACGATTTTTTGTCTATTAGACTGGGGCAAAATTCATAATGGTAAATTATCATTTTTTTTAATAAGAAATCTATAAGTCATACAATTTTTAAAAAAGGAAATGCATTTAATCTCTTAAAACTAAAATATTCTCAAGATTAATATTAATTTTTTATTAAAAATTTATTAATATTTAAAATTTTGTTTTTTTAGAATTTTTTACTTGTATTAAAATTTTTAAATTTTGAATATTCTGAAAATTTATTAAATTTAGGAAAATGCTGATGTTCATTATTCTGGATTTAATATAAATGTTATGTTTTAAATTAATTATTATCTATAAATTAGTAAAATTAAAAAAATCATTTGTGAATTTTTTTTGTTTTGAGCATTTTTTTTTATCAAATAATTTTACAATTTTTAAAATTTAAAAAAATTGTATTGGTCAAAATACATTTAATACTTATTATATTATATAAATAATATATATAATGATATTTTGATCAAATAGATGTAATTGTAACTTATCTTTTGCTGCAAAGGAAGTTATAAGTATAGCGCATCTTTTTGCTTTTGGGAGGGGAGAAGAGTATATGTTTTCAAAATGAAAGAGGAGGCTCGTATAATTTAGACATTATCTAAAGGAAAAAAGAGTAACTTATCCAAATATTAATGATTCACAAAATAATTTAAAACTATCCATCTGTCTTTATGTAGATTTAAAAAAAAAAAATCTTTTCAGATAGATAATTCTAGTAAAGAATAAATTACTATTTTCACCCCTTAAAGATACTGCGCATCAACTTGATTTTTGAAAGTTTATTCATATCAGTATAATTTAAATGTTTTAAAAATATGTTATTTTAATTCTAACTTAGCATGAAATTAATTTCAATATCTATTAGGTATTAAATTGGTAGTAATAAAATTTTGTACCTAGACCAAAAGACAATAAATTTATAAGAACCAAATTAATGTTACTAAAATTTTTTTAGAACTTATATGATAAGTATAGCTTCCAAAATAAAAGGAGTAAAATACACGGATCTCTCTGAGGTATTGATAAAACTATACAAATCACTTATCTATTTTCAAGGTCAGTGCAAACATTCTCTGAATTTTGTTGAAATTATATAGATATCTCTAAAAATTTTTTAAAATTATACAAACCTATACTTTATTTTTAAAAAATATATAGACTTTTTATAAAAATAAAAAATAAATATATATAATTTATTCTTTATTTTTATAAAAATTTTAAAAATAGAAGAGAAATTTATATTGATACATCCATCATAAATATACATAGATGTATGAATTTTGAACCAGTCAAAAAGTGGGGTTCCCTGAGACTTGGGTCAACGTCTATACACAGATATTGTTTAAGACAAATGCTAATAAGTTTTTAGAACATTAGTTAAGGAATATTAATTGTTTAATAAATTAAATAATACTTTTGGAAAAAATATGCTTATTAATAAAAAATATTTAGTTTATTTATAATTTTAAAGGATAAAGTTACTCTTAAGAAGCAGTTATGTGTATTGATCCAACCTTTCAAAGATTTTTCACTTTCTTAATTTGTATATTTATATATATTGCTCATTTACAACAACATTTAATAGATTTCTAATTTTTCAATAATGCTAATTTCATTTATCGATATGATAAAACTGCCGTCTAGTATTAAGTCATCTGGAGTAACTCAAGTGATAACAACAAATAGACGAGAATATTATCAATATCAAAAGTATAAACTCTCCCAATATAAATGAACCAAAAAAACAAACCACAGGCCTGTAGTAAAAGTAATCCTATATACATTTTCTGATTTTCTCTTTTACATTTTGCTCCTATAATTTCAAGGAATTTTTAATTTAATCATCTACACTTTATTTTTTTACAATTGAGTTTTTAAAATTTCAAATCATTTTTAATTTAAAATCCTTTTTTATTATTTAATATGCTTTTTCTTCTAATTTTCATTTTCTCTTGTAAATTTATTCAAGACTTTTGAATTTAATTTGTAATGCTATATGATATATAAAAGCGGACAAAACTTATTTAAAAAACATTTGAAAAATAATAAGTGAGGATTTGGACTGGGTCACATAATGTAAATTGGGCTGTAAGGCAAGTCTCTTCCTATGTACGTAGCTACTCCATCCCCAACTAGATCATGCCCTCGTATAATGTGAATTGTGCTATTAATAAATGATTTCATAAGAAGGGGCTCGTCTCTTAAAATGAGTTTTTTCTTAAAAGAAATTATTAATCTTTATATTGTGTAGCAATTAGCAAATAATCTTCAATTATTATTATTATTGGTTGTATGATTTATGAATTATTGTAAGGATGAAAACTCACCAATAATTTTTGGGTTGGGTTCAAGGAATCTAGAACCTTACCTTGTTTGTGGGGCTGGCAATGCTGAGCAACTTCTTTGTTGCTTAGCGCAAAATTGCACCTTTTTCAAGTCTTCATTGTCATTTATTGCGCTCTTCCATTCCACCCAATCTTGCCAATATTCTAAGTCTTTTTAAGTCTTCTCACCTTTCATGCCCCAACACCCCGCGTCAACCCTTAAACTCAGTCACGCTTTTTCTAAAAGCAATCCTCAATTTTCACACGGTATCTAATATCTAGAAAGATATCTAATATTTGATATCATTCGAAATTTTAAAAGTACGTCAAATAATATCATTTCAAGTCGTATATGAGATCTTACATTATGGTTTTTCTATTATTCTTTAATAATTTTAAAACTAAATGTGATGATATACATATATAATATTATGGTACGGATCTTAATTAAAAATTCTTATATAGTCTTTAATTTACCAATTCAACTTAATCTGTTTATTATATATATAATGTATGTAGGCTCAGTTTGTGCTAAAATTCTGTCTTTTAAATGTTACATACTATGTCATGTTAGATATCAAGAGTTACCACCTTCAAATTTTTACGGGGACCTAAATTTCTCTACTACTTCCTTGGAGCAACAGTCTCACCCTTAAATTAGGGATTAATTAAATTGTTTTAGATTTAAAGTCGTCTATATAAGTGGTAGCAAGGAGAGGAGATTGATGGGAGCGGGAGGGAAATGATACTTGAATCTTATAATAATAATAATAATAATAATAATAAGGGATAAATACTATTGAATAGTAATTATAAGAATTTAATAGACATTTTTCACTTTTTCTTTTTAAAAAAACTCTCATTCCCATCAATTTTCTCTCTTTGATATCAAACACAGTTTATAATATTTATTTCTTAACCTATATATAGAAATATATATTTTAAATTTTTTAATTCATATCTTAATAAGTAACAATTCAAGTCCCATTTTCTTTTTCATTGGATGCTTAGATTCGTGGTCCAAATTGATATACCTAGAGCGATTTTAAATTGAACAAATTTTTCTCAAGATGAGAATTGTTTATATGAAATCTATTTATATAAAATTAAAACAAAAGAAAATTTCTCTAACAGATATTAATATAATTCAAAACATATTGAACTCCTTTTGAATTTTTTTTAGTATTTTCTAATTATTTAATTACTAATATAAATAAATAAATACACTATGAATCTAGGATGAAATGAGTATCATATTACTTATATGCAAACACTTAAAATTACCTAAGAAAATCTCTAGCCCACGTCTCATGTTGAGATTATTTTTCTATTTTCATATTCAATTTCAAATGAATAAATTTTATGAGTATTTATAAAGTTTATGAGCAATGTGATTAGTACCTATCATGGCTTTATACATTGGGAAAATTATATCTGAAGACCCCAATGTTGCAAAATTTACAATGAAAGATACTAAAAACTCAAATTTTTCCAAAAGCCCAAAGGACCTTAATTTTTTCAAGAGTGGAAGAAAATGCCTTTACGTAAGAAACTTAAAACCTAGTAATAATAATGGTAAAATTTTCCTATAACTTTAGAAAGTTTGAGTTGTAACTTTCTTATATTATAATGATCCTAAAAAACCCTTGTAATTCCAAGAAGTTTAGATAATAACTTTAGGGTACTTAGATTGTAACTTTCTTATGCTATAACATATGAATGCAAGTTTCATTAGAATTGGGAAACAACCTAGTAAGAAATCTAAAATATGAAAGTAATAATATTAAAAATCTTTCATAACACCAAGAATCATAGGTTACAACATTTTGGAAGAAGATAGCTGGGGATATTTTTTTCCATTAATGGCAAAATTAAGGTCCTTTGGGCCTTAAGAATAATTTGAATTTCTAAGATTTTTTATTACAAGTTTTACAAAATTAGGGTCCTTAGATGGAGTTTTTTTCTTATATATTGTCAAATAAAACATACACAATAGCCAAAAAAAAGAAAAAGAATTAGTGATATTTTCATCGCTAATCTAGTTCAGTGCACGTCAAGCCTGTCAACCCAAGATTGCCAAAGTTGTCTAAGTGGTCTGATTGGGCACATTCGAGAGTATTGTGCAAGAGAAAGGTTTCTATATCCCAGCTGTATCACTTGCTTTGAATTGTACTGTCTCTATGAATCTACTACTCAATCAACCATAGCACAAATGCCTACACCAGCTTCTCCTACAAATTCATCAAAGCCTCAAGGTAAGATTAAATTATATGCTTTCTCATTTCTTTCATTTTTTCAAATATATTAAAGTATCTAGTCATGAAAAGGATTATGCTGATTTTGGCATAAAAATAAATTTCAAAACATGAGAAAATAAGAATGTGAAAGCAGAGGAAACAAGGAAACAATTATTCGTATTACAAATACACACACGTACCAAGCCCCAAAACTGACTTGCTTGAAAAGTCCTTTAAAGACTATAAGTTATGTTTGGTGCAGAGAATGCAAGGTAAAAGGCGATGTAATATTCTTTTACAACATTTATCATGTATGTATAATTATTACTCAATAATATTTGTAATTTTTATTATTTTTTGAGTAAAATATAAAGACCTCTCTTGAATTTTTCTGAAACTATACATAAATCTACTTTGAGTGTTGTTAAAATTATATAGACTTTCTCTCTATCTTCAAAACTTCTTCTAAAACAAAGTGTAAATTAGATAGACCTTTTTGTAGTTTTATTGAAATTACATATACTTCTTCTTCATTTTTAGGCTAGGTTTGTGTATATTTTTAAAAATAAAAGAGAGATCTATATAATTTCAAAAGAAAAATCAAAAGAGATCTGTATAATTTTAGTATAACTTAGAGGAGGTTTGTGTTGATTTTAAAAATAGAAGGGAGTTCATATGATTTTGACAAAACTCAAAGAAAATTTATGTAAATTTTGAAAATAGAGGGAAAGTCCCTATAGTTTCAACAAAATTTATAAGAGGACTATGTAATTTACTTTTACTTTTTTAAAAGTAGGGGTATGGGAGTAATTTATTATCTATTTCATTCACCTTCTTTTTAATTCTTTTTCACTTTACATACCTAATATAAATAAGTATCCTTTTGTAGTGGCACCAACAAGAGAGGATCCTGTTACCCTAAAATAATTTTTTTAATTTAATTTTTAGGTTACAAATTTTAAATATAAAAACAAAAATTTTAATGACAAAAATTTTAATTATTAAAAAAATTATATTTTAAAATTTTTTACTGCACTGCATAATTAAAATTTTAAAAAAAATTTCATCTTAATTTTTTCTCATATTTAAAAATTCTTACCTCCTATTTATAATTTTTATTTTTATACTTAAAATTGGTAACCTAAAAAAGAAACCTATTTTAAGCTAGCTGGGCCTCTCTGTTGGTGCCACAATGGGAGAAAATACTAATACACCTAATATTATATCCTACCAAACATAACTTCAAGCAAGCTTTTACACGCTAATATTTTAGGGACATAGGTAATTCCATATGACATTAGGAAGGCATTATGGTAAAACACACAACACGTTGGGTATGCCTACTGGAGTCAGGCAAAATTAATAATGGTAAATTGTTATTTTTATATCTCTAATTTATACAATTTTTTTAAAATATACATTTAATCTCTTAAAACTAGAATATTCACAAGATTAATATAATTTTTTGTTTAAAATATATTAATTTTTTATATTTTTATTGTAATGCTATTTATTTTATATTAAAATGCTAATTTTAATTTATGTTAAAATTTTATTAAAAATTAAGGGCAATGATTATGCTCATTATAATACATTTATTATAAATGTTATTTTTAAAATTAATTATTAGCTATAAATTAGTAAAATTTAAAAAATTATTTGGAATGTTTGGCAAGTTGAACCTCCGTTGCTTTAAGTGTTGATTCTATTTGACCATGTATGAAGAATGTTGGTTCTTGAGGAATTGGCAATTGAACCAAATCATTACTAAGATATTGAACAACTGTAACCATGGAAGGCCTAGCTTCCGGATTTCTTTGAACACATAACAAACCAATATGGATGCATTTAATAATTTCACCATGTGAATCAACTTCTGCTAGATTTGAATCCAATATCTCCAACAATTTTTCATCACTCCAATGCTTCCAAGCCTGTAATTATGTAAAATTAATAATTCAAATTAGGGCCCTACTAATTAGCTTATAAAATATTGTTAACTTTAATCCAAAGGTTGAGATGATTATTTGAGCAATACTAACAAGAGAAACAAATGATCAAAGTCAAAATTTACTACTTACATAACTCAAGAGTCCATCAGCATATTGTGATTCATCATGACAACTGGTATTTTTCTTTCCACTAACAATTTCCAGAACCATAACTCCAAAACTAAAAACATCTGATTTTTCAGAAAATAATCCAAACATTGCATATTCTAGAGACATGTAACCACTACAAAAGAATATACATATATCAACATTAGAATTTGATCTAATAGATAATTAGAACAGTTTGGACATTTTAAACTCACTAGCAAGTTGCAAGACAAATTGTTCCATATTTAGTAAGCATTGTTCAAATAGCATTAATTAATAAGTGAGCAAAGGTGTATATGTGTATATACACACACATATATATATATAGTACAACTTACTATGTTCCAACAATTCTATTTGTGCTTCCTTCAGTTTCATTAATAGCAACCATTCTAGCCATGCCAAAATCTGAAATTTTTAGATTCAACTCATCATCCAACAAAATATTGCTAGGTTTGAGATCACGATGTATTACTTTGAGCCGAGAATATTCATGGAGATAAAGAATTCCTCGAGCAATTCCTCCTATAATTTTATAACGCTCTGACCAATTTAATATTCTTCCTTTATGAGAACCTATACATAATTAAATTTCTCATGAGTATATTACTGAATGTAATGTTTATAAATAAAGCAAATTATAGTGGATATCAAATAAAATATATGCGTCACATGAATAAGAAAAAGAAATCAATAGTACATGAATAAAAAATTTTAACTAGAAAGTAAAATGAGTTTTGAAGTGCCAAACCAAATAAAAAGTAGCCGAGGCTCTTGTTGGGAACATATTCATAAACAAGTATTTTCTCTTGCTCTTTCAAGCAAAATCCTAATAGTGCCACCAAGTTTCTGTGTTGAAGTTTGGAAATTAGTAGAACTTCATTCTTGAATTCAACTACACCTTGCCCAGAATTTTTTGACAGTCTCTTTACAGCTATTTCTCTAGTATCAGGAAGAATGCCCTAGAATCATAATTAATTAGATAAAAGGGAGAGGAAGTATATGCAATAATATATGTACACACACAAATTAATTTGATGGCATTTGTCACCTTGTAAACTTCTCCAAATCCTCCCTTGCCTATTCTATTTTGAGCTGAGAATTTATTTGTTGCAGCTTCAATTGTAGCTAAATTGAACTGCAAGGACTCTAATGTGGTGCCTTCACTTCCAACTAGGCAAATATATACATCTTAAAGTAAGTACTCTAATATATA
This sequence comes from Erythrophleum ivorense, assembly GCA_026724425.1. NCBI lineage: Eukaryota > Viridiplantae > Streptophyta > Magnoliopsida > Fabales > Fabaceae > Erythrophleum > Erythrophleum ivorense. The sequence goes on along the minus strand of JAIUCV010000200.1, from coordinate 621,793 downwards.
TATATATAGCAACTTTTTTCTATAATCAAATTAACGAATAGTTGACTAAGTTGCATGTCTTTTTAACTATTACATACAATTTTCCTTTATAATAGCCTTAAAACTCCTGCTCTTTCTTCTCCGCCAGCAATAGTAGCCAAAACAAAATAGCATGACCGAAAAAACAATAAGGACCGCCACTATTATAATTGTTCGTGATTGGCCTTTATCTTTTCCTGCTGCAGAAACTAGCATGATCATGTGTATAGACGTGTTATTTACAAGCCATAGACAAGGAACGGAGGATGATTGATAATGACAAATGAAGAGCAAATTAGGATCAGTGATTTATATGTAGTAAATGATCTCTGTTAAAAAATAATAATTGGACCATTAATTACTTTACCCGTAGTTCCTGAACCATAACCCATGGGAGTTGGGGGATACGCAGGTGCCTTTACAACGGCACTGTTGTTGTAATAAAATCGATACGATTCAAACCTCAATTGGCAGTTAGGATACATGACTTTTCCTCCTTGCTTTCCACTACAGCACAGCGGGATATCTTGTTGGGCACCACGTAGACACGTGTCGCAATCTTTGGTGGACAGATCTGGTGTGCACTGTGCAAGAGTGTTCCACTTTCTCGAGTCTAAATATCTGTCGTCTTCTTTTTTGGCAAATTTCTTAGCTCCCGCCTCTATCACTACATCATTCAACATTTCCGCTAGCCGACTTATGCGTTCCCACTGGTTTTATGGCATATCCATACCAGCTCGAATGAATTTAGGCTGTGTGTCCAAGGTGGAGAAGAAAAAGTGGTTGGAATAACGAAGCATGCACACGTCATACCAAATGATGGCCTCCTTGGAAAAAGGGCAACTAGAGTTTAATCGCTGGATTGCTTCATCGACGCATTCGCGACATAGCCTAGGGGACACATCACTCCAGCACATGAAGAGGCCATAGATAGTATCGGACTTTTCTCCGATGATTGTGGCGTTGTAGAATCCGTTGTTTTTGGTGATGTTGGAAGATACGGACAGAATGTGAGTGAGATTTCTGAGGTTGGTTTGGTAGGCATCGTTGGTAGTAAAGTTGTGGCTGACTAAGCAGCTGTAGCCTAGAAAAGCAGGGTCAGCTGTTTACCAAAGGAAACAAAACCTTTGTGATTAAGCCATGGTCTTAAATAATTTTCGTTTAAATAAAACAACAAATTTGTATCAATTCGTCGTCAACTCTACTTGGGCAGAACAATGAGATGGTTGGAGAAATTGGAAGCAAATCAATATTAAAACAAGCAAGTTAAATTTTACATTTTGTTTTGAGTAAGTTATTATTTTCGTTATTGAAAGGTGATTAAATTCCTTGGTGGTTCAAAGAGACAAAAGTAATTGTAAAAAATTATTGAGGACTAAATTTAGAGTCACACTTTGAAGAATTAAAATATTTGTCAGTAACGTTTCGTGAAAAAAAAATAATAATTTATGTTCTTTCTTTTTCCTTACTTTTATTTTTGTTGGAAGAATATGTTGGAAAAAAAAAAACTTTTTCCAATTCTGTCTTAAAAAGTAGATGCTAAAAAATAAATATACAATTTGCTAAAAATATATCTCCTTTCACTTTGATCCTTAAATTTATTATTTTATAAAAATTAGTTATTAAAATTTAAAATCTGCACGTATAAAAAAATTAATCTTCTAAAACAGAGTAAATATATAATCATTCAACCAAAAAAATAAAAACTCACAAATTATGAAATTTGAAAAAATGCCTCATGTGAAGAATACATTTAATAAATAAACAAAAGAAAAAGTTTACCAAAGTTTTCTGAGGATGGGGTCGGGAGTCCCGGACTCTCGCGAGTCGAGACAATAATGAAGTGATCCTCTTGCATAAGGTGAAAAAAAACAATGGTGTTCGTGACTTTACCTTCAACTCCAAAACGAGAACCATAGGAGGGAGGCTCCTTGCCCTTGTAATAAAAACAGGACGTTTCGAACCTCAAGTTACAGCTAGGATTCAGAATTCTTCCAAAGTCATCAGTGTTATTCCACGGAATAAGTTCCATCACGTCATGTAGACACTTAATACAGAGTTCGGTGGACAAATCCGGCGTGCACTGTACAAGAGTGTATAGTGTTTCTGTCAAGTCGCTACTAAAGTTTGCTTCTTTTGTTGCAAATTTCTTGGTACCTGCCGGCCCTGATTTCGCTGCCTTCACCACCACATCATTCAATGTGTTGCTTAATACGCTACTTATGTTTGCTTCTTTGGTTTCAAATTTCCCGGTATGCGATTGAACAAATGAACCAGGGTATGCAAATGAACGACTATTTGCAATTGGTAAACAACTAGTGTAACTAAATGAAGAAGGACAGGCTATAGCAGATTTCTTCAGCGAGCTTGTAGCTGTAGGCTGTTCGTCGAGGGTAGAGAAGAAATAACGGCCAGAATAGCGGACCAAGCACTCACTATACCAAATGATCGCCTCTTTGTTGTAGGGACACTCTACAGCTATTCGACTTATGGCGTCTTTAACACAATCTTGACAAAGCTGAGGGGGGACGTCGCCTCGGCACATGAACAGTCCATAAACGGTGTCGTTGGTATTTTGGTCACCAGCCATGGTGTTGTAGAATTCGGTAGTGCCGGCGACGTTGGAAGATAAGGAAGAGAAAACAGTGTAAAGGTTGAATTGGTAGGCGGGGTTAGAAGTGAGGTTTTTGTTGATTGTGCAATTGTGGTCAAAGTAAGCAGGGCCATCCGCTTCAACAGCAACAAAATGGAACGAGACAAGAAGGAGAAAATAGGATCCGAGGTTTAGAGATGGTATAATACTCATTTTGTTGACGGAGGTTTCTGGTTATCACGGGTTTGAGTAAATCATTGGTAGCAAGCTTTGAGAGAACAAGACTGTGCTTTTGTTTTCCAACATAGAAAGGTGTTGCCATGGGAAGACTTGCTTTAATTAGCGGTCAATTTAAAAAAATATTATTTAAAAACAGAAAATGTACTCCTAAAAATTCATATCACATAAAATTTATAATGAAAAATTTTAAAATTTAAAATTATTAATAAAGACCATCATCAATATAAGGTTTTAAAAATTTATTATTAATTTTAAAGAATTTAAATTTTTTTATACCCAATAATAAATCAAATCATTTGAAACTAGTAATAAATTTTTTAAAATTTGATCGTAACGATTGTCTTTAAAAATAATTTTAATTTTTTAAAGTCTTTCGTTATAAATTTTATACGATATGAATCATTGAATGTAATTTTTCCTTCAACAAAGCCGGGTGACCCACGCCCTAGTTGATTAACTTTTTTTGTTTGATTTGCTTTTGTATCAAGAATATAATGATGAAAATTCCTGAAATTTTATATAAATACTTATAATTATCTTTGCCTTATTTATTATATCAAAGGAATTATAATACAAGCATAAATAATGTGTCACACCCCCCAAATTTAAGTACGTTGGTGCAGAATATTTATGGGTATCATTTTCGAATCACATAAAACATATAAGTTTTTCTTTTAGGTGACTTTTGTAGAAATTTCGGCAGAGTCTCCTCTATAATTTAAACCTCCTGATATTTCTACAATCTATCAGCTAAAACAATACATCCAAAAGAAACAACCCGTATTCATTCAAACCAAAATAAACTTCTAGGGAGTGGGGATACCCTATATATGATTCAGTGAAGCCAACTTTACACTATTCAAAACAAAATAGATTACACGCATATTAACAAAATGCACCCACATGAACAACTGCAGGCTTAGCAAAAGAAATAGACGAAAGATCAACAACTAGTAGGCTGCTGAGGGTAGACTAGGGTCTGCACTACTATCTGAAAAAAATTTAAAAAAAAGAAGTGACTTTGATACTCAATGAATAAGCAATGCCAACCCTTGAAAATAGGGAGAGGGCCTAAAAACAAATATATATATATATATTTATATATATAACGCATGAAACATGTTTTATGTAATTTCTTTCTTAGAATGCACTGATAGCATCTAAGCAGAACCAATTGAAACAGACATAGAGCACACAGCTCGCGGGAAAAAATAACTACAGACGCAAAGCATTTAGCTTGCGAAAATAAAACGAATTCACGTGTGGTGGCCTACACACGAGGCTAGCACCACCCCTGCTAGCTGAGGTACAGATCATGGTGCACCAGGGCTAACATCTACTGCTGTTAGCTACAGGGTTCTAAGCAGATAACTCGTAAAACAATAAGTTTTCTCCAAATAGCATTTCAGACAGAGCATCTTTCACATAAGTTCAATACCAGAGTCTCTAGATAACTTAAACAATCTTAAATTTACAAAATTTCATGTTCAAATCAATTTTTTTGGTAAACATGCATATGAAAAAACATTTTAATATATATATTTCCATAAATAAATTTTTAAATTTTAGAACACTGTAAGGAAACTTAGTAACAAAATAGTTGATAATATTCACACAGGGTCCGCATTACTTACTTACCTTCCAAAATAATACAGAAATTCCCTGCCCATTCCTCCGCTATGACTCAATCTCCTGAATACCCTACAATACTCGTTCACCAGATTTTAGAGTGTGAATAACTAAAATTTATCTCATTAGCTTAGCTTATTTGAACAAGATTCTTTAAAGAACATTGGTATCTATTCTTCATTCCCTTAGCGTGCTATAGATATGTATATGATTTCAAGGAACTAAATCTACCATCCTCTCAACTCCATGCCCTCGATGCCCATACAATACACACAATATACATAGATAAAGGTATAGATTTGTATATATATGTGTCCGTATATGGCAGCAAAGCATTTTTGGATTCTTCATTCAAAGACTGAAATTCTTTCAAGGGAGGAAGAAAATAGAACCATGTCAATTTTATGTCATTTCTTCCCTAATTCCATTAAGGAGCTAAACTCAACAACCAAGAAATAACAGAAAATTCATACCACACAAGGCTATCCTTTCTATAGCAAAACACGCTAGAGAGGAGCTTATTCTACACAAACAAGAATTGACAAGTAAGAAGCACAATAGAATTTGGCTTTAGATTAGGAAGTATACGCAGAAAATGGGAGTAATCACCATATAGGAAAGTTGAAATACATTTTAGCATGAAGGAAGTCAAGATTGCTCCAACCAAACTCATCCTCTTACACCAATTTTTGTCTGCGCAACACTTTCCCCCTGGCTGGCCACACACCAGAAAATGCGTTACAGAACTAGAAAAACAGGGGAGGGAGATGCTGTGAAATTAAGACCAGAAGAAACAATACACACGGCAGAAACTCCAGACCTGGGGAAGGGATTTTTCTAGCATTAATTCACCAGCAACCAGCAGCGCAACTCAGCACATACAAGGAGAAAACAACAGCAACAGAAAATCGAACCAGAGACAGCAAAAATGACGATGAACAGGGGAGAGAAGATGCAGTTCTTTCCAGTGAAATTCTGCTACTTTTTCTGACCAAAAGGATGGGAGTAGGTGTAGGTTTTGTGCTGCAGAAATTGTGAGAAGCAAAATGACGTGAAGCCCAACTTAAAGTGGATGAAAAAGGGGTATATCAGGAAATTGCAGAAGGAAGGAAAAACTGGTACATGACAGCTTCAAAACACCCATTTGAAAAGTCAACTTCCCATATATATATATATATACATTTACATGCACGTCGGTTCTTTACATAATGACTCCAAATTTAAGGAGTTTGTCCAATCACGATGGGTTTAAGTATCTCATATAGGCTAAATGATGTTTGAGTATAAGCTTTTATTAATTTTTGCTTTTATTCAAGTCCATCGCAGGAAATATTTTCACAATTATTTTTCATTTGTAGTGAAATACGTGCTATTGCACACGGTTCAGACTTTTTGGTTTAACTTCCAACAGTAAAGAATGGGTAAGGCGAATGCAATTACGAGAGGGAAAACTAGTGAATGCAATATAGTGTTTTTGGATATTTAGTTAAAACTAATTAGAAAACATCAAATTAAAAGCAAAAGGAATGAGTTTAGAGGTGTCATTCCAAATAAAAAATAATCAAGGCTATTGTTAGAGACATATTCTTATAAAAAAAGTTCTCTTTTTTTAACTTTTCAAAGAAAAATCCTAAGAACACCACCAAATTTTTGAATTGAAATTTGGTTATTAACAAAATTTCATTCTTAAACTCTGTTGCACCTTGTTCAGCGTTTTTTGAAAGTCTTTACAGCTACTTTTTGTCCACAAGAAAGAATGCCCTAAAAACATACAATTCATGATAAGCAAGAGAAAATATTTATATAACATGCATTTATACAAATCGTCCTTTTCCTATCCTGTTCTAATGCGGAAAGTTATTTGCCGCGGCTTTTAATTGTGGCCAAACTGAATTGCAAGGACTATAAAGCGTCGCTTTGGATTCCAACTAGACCAATATATCAATTCTGAAGTCAGCAAAGCTAAAAGTAATTGTTTTTCTATCCTTAATGTAAGTGAGAAATGATTAGGATTGCTTTTTGCGTGTTATGATTGCAGTTCTCTCTTAGAGTAGTCCTGTAACTCTCTTCTTCTTTTTTTTCTCCATGAGAAATAGTAAGCGAAACAAAAAATTACCAGCGTAACAACCAGAGGGACCACAATCATAATAATCGTCCGTGATTTGACCTTTTTCTTTTCTTGTAGAGACAAAAGCATGCATATGTGTCATTTCCGTGTGGACATTGGGGAACAAAGAGCACCGACGCTTTGTGTTGTGAATTTTCACCGAAAGGATGGGGAAGCCAAGGGTATATTGGACGGGAAATTAACAATGATAATTTTTTTTTTCTTGGACTGTAAACAGTAATGGTTGCTACCTATGATATATATATATATATATATATATTTGTAGTGAGACAAAGATAAAACAGGAAAAAACAGAAACCAAGACGAAACTAGATTAAAAAGGGAAGGTCATCGTTGCAACGTGTCTGTGCAGCGGCATGAAAGACATCAGGTGTACATTTGAGAGAGCAGAATGAGCATCTGTGGGATATCCTCACGAATACAATGGAGGTTTGGTGACAGTTGATAATCCGTGGCTAACAGTTGATGATGAATTGACGTAAAGACCAAGACCAGCAGAGGAAATTGTTGAGGAATAGACACCACTTGGTTGAGTATTTATCCTAATTCAGTACTTAACTAATTTAATTTACGACTTAATAATTATCTGTTCTTAAATTAACATTGCGCTCAAATTTTCCCTTTTGAAAGTAATAAATTAAAACTCTAGCTCCAATTAATGTCAAAATCTTCGCCATCTTGATTAGATGTGTTAGAAACTCCAACATCAAAGAGATCTTACAAAACTTAACCATACATTCTTGAGTTAGAGTATTGAACGAAAATCCCCGCTCGTTTCATGCTGCAGAATTCAAACGGATTATTTTAGTAATAGAAGATCTGTTCGTAGCAACAAGGAACCTATTTTGCCTACCAATCCTTTTTTGTTGAAGACAAAATTTACTTGTAATACTATCGAGGGTATAACTCTAAAATCATATCGTCATCAATGGACTATTGCATTGACTTGCTTGTACATTGATAAGACATGTATTCGTCAATGGTTGGCTTGTTTGAATCTGTTCTAGTATGACACTTGAAATGCTAGCTACTAAGGGTCAGGCTGGGTGAAAAATGACTATTTAGCACCACAATGATGGTCTGTATTACAGGTCTCTAAGCTGGGTTTTCCTGAATAGCCATGAAGCTTATATGAATGCATCTAATGACTTCATTTCTTGAATAATAATCCCTTAGAATAGGATCTAGCAGTTCTAATGGTGTCGCTTCCCACCTGAGCTTCCAGACTTAAAAATTCAGTTATATATAATCAATTTTTTCAAGATTTTGACCTCGACCATAAGATACTTTTCTACTTTGGTATCAACTTTCATAGCTTAACAGGTTTTGAACATAATCTGATACATAGAATGATGTATTCTTGCCATTAATGATCTCTAGAATCAGGACACCAAAACTGTACCTGTTAAATTTATTTGAAATTTGTGTATGCATTGCATATTTCAAAGGCATATAACCACTGTAAAACAAAACTGTACCTACCAAATTTAATTGAAATTTGTCTATGCATTGCATATTTCAAAGACATATAACCACTACAAAACGACACACTTTATATTGTTAATTACTTCTTTTGTTTAGACCACAAAGATATACAACAATTGATATGAAAATTTTGATTTCAATAAGCATGACTACCAAAATCTAGGTTCCAACAACTCCATTTATGTTTGCCTGATTTTGATCAACTCCAAAAATCTTGGCCATGCCGAAACACGGTTTCATCCACCTTTAGTTCTTAGTATGTAGTAGATAGTGCTATTCTTAACTGTGAAATATTCGTGGTTTCAGCTGAATCTTATAAAGAAATTTCATCACTATTTTTAATAATATATGACCTTCTAGACAGCTGAATGTAAGCTTACGGTAAAAAGTTTTAAATATCTTTCAATTCATTTCTTTTTTTATGAAAACAAAATCCTGAATCAGATAGGTAAGAATTGCGAGTAAATCTAGCTCAATAACAGAAGATTTAAAAATCATCATGAATAATTAAAATATGTCAAATTGCATAAAATTCTTTTTAACTTAGAGTATTGTGCAATTTACACTCCTATACATTAGAAGTTGATTATAAATACTTTAGAATTCTAACATGGTATCAGTACCGTAAATGATCTTTAAGGGCTGTATGTAAAAGTGAGGGAAAAAAAAACCAACAAGGCTTCCCCCTCGTATAAAACCTTAAATACTTGAGTGATCTGTCATGGCTTCCAATAATTATTTTACTCCTGCCCCTCCATCCTTCATTGGTCAAATATCCAATTTGGGCAGTGAAGATAAAGACATTTTTTAGAAAGTAGTGAGAGTCGTGGAGTCTGGCAGACAGCCAACCCCTCTACCATCAAAACCCGCTTTAGCCTAAGCGAAGCTGCCGAGTGAGAAGTATGCAAAGCAGCACAAGGCTTTGGATATAAGAATTTTATATGTTTTTTAAAAATATAAAAAATTATATGATTTTAATAAAACTGAAGAAAAATTAATGTAATTTATTTAAAATAAAATTATGAACAATTTATGTTTAAAATAAACTAATTATTTAATCTTTAAATATATTCTTTTTTTTAGAACCAATCGTAAAAATTTATGTTTAGATAGTTTGTTTCATGAATAAATATATTTAAAGATAAAAAAATTGAAAAAAAAAAAAAGACGTGATGAGGAGGAAGTTGAAGTTTGCGTATGAAATTCTAGAAGAAGAGATATTTATTGGGACCATTGACTGGAATTTATCAGGCCAATAGTTAGTAATAATGTGAAAGTGGGGCATGAAGCAGCTTTGCTTGATTGGTTGCTTGAGATTTGGGATACGGTGGGATGGAGATGGACGCATTAGCTTTGGCACTGAGCGGTGACTCCAAGTAATGAAGGCACCACACATTTCTTAGCCTTATCGTCATCGCTTTGGGTTTGGCTTTGCTTTTCACGTTTAGAGCAACACTCCCTCATCCAATGGCTTCGTATAATTTGGATTGTGCTTTCCACTTGCATTGCATTGCATTCCAAAACAAAAGATACTATGAAAAAAAATTACTTTCCAAAAAAAAAGGGAAAAAAAGTGAATTTTGAGCCATATACATTTAAAAAAATTTAGATGCAATAATATAAAAAATTATCCCCTTAAATGCAATGCTTCATGTGAACTCAATATTTCAAACCTGTTGACAATGCTACTGAATTTTAATGTTTTTTTTTCAATTTATAAAATCATCTTATCTTTTTATATCAGATGACTTACAAAATATGTAAGATAAGAAGTCATTATTATACTTCTAAATATGGTATATCTTGCAAGTCATCTAATATAGACAAGTAAGATAATCTTATAAGCAAAAAACAAAAACAAAAATAAAATTCCAAATTTAGTGACTATATGGCCAAGTTAAAAAAAATTATGATTTTTTACACTAATGCATTTAAATTATTTATTATATTGAATATTGGAAAAAAAATTTGAAGGAGGAGGCTAAAAAAAATTACAAAAAAGTCCCAAAATAATTAATTTCGAAATTTAACTAACTTTTTCTTTCACTCTCCAGTTCCTACAAATCACAAAATTGACGTTACATAATTTAACTGAACGCCTAAACACGTGCTGCTTTGCCCATCCAGAAAATTGACGTTACATAAAAAGTTGAGAGTAAATTAATAATTTAATTGTTAAATATTACTTTTCTTTTGATTTAGTCTTCTAAAATAAATTTTTTTAATTTAATTTGTAAAATACTACTATCTTTTCAATTTCATTCTTCCAAAATAAAAATTCTAAATTTATTTTTTAAAATATTTTTCAATTAAAATGATTATTTTCAAAAGCATTTGTCAATTTTTAGATGTATTGAAATTTATTTTTGATACAAAATGACATCATTTTGAGGGTGAAAGATACTTAAAACAAATTTACATCATTAATTAATAGCTACGCAATCCTTTTCTATCCAATGGAGAGATTGTTTTGATTGAAAAATATTTAAATTAAATATTCTATCTTTGAAGAATCATAATAATAAAAATAATAATTTATCACAAACTAAATTGACAAGTTTATTTTTTTAAAAGATAGAAATGAAAGGAAAATAATTTTTTAAAAATTAAATTATTAATTTATTCAAAACCCAATTTGCAGTAAAGTTCATGGAAATGAATTATTCATTGAAGTGCAAAAGTTAAAGTTCTGTTTGTTTTTTCGAAAGGAATGTATTCATTTGTAGTGTTCAAAATTTTAAAAAAGTTCAAATTGGAAGAAAGAAAAATCGTTAGTATTGGTTCTGGAAAATAAAGGAAGGTTGACTGAAGTCGTCTTGCCGTGCGGATGACGGATCAGTATGATTCATGAACCAAACAAAAAATTTTATTGCATATTATAGCCGAGCACTTTATATTACTAGATTTATTGATCAGATTTTGCATTAGGATTTATTCAAAAATTAATCATTTGCTGAGTAAGTAAAATGTCACTATATATCTTATCAATCCTGTGATAACAAATAGAATGTTAAAAATATATATAAATAAAATTTTTATGATACTCATCTTTTTTAATGTGGATGATATTCACCTTTGCATCTTTTTTTATATGGACGTTTATTTTAATTACAGTATATATATTTATTTATTGGCAGACTAGTTCAATCTACTCTTTCAACCTTTTTTTTACGGATGTTGGTTCAATTAAAACAAAACTATGATTATTGGTATGTTGATAAAATTGGTATAGAATTTGTAATTTTAATTTTTGTCCAAGTTTTTGGTTCAAATAAAAGATCAAAAATAATTTTTATTATGACATGTCAAAGTTGATAAATTATATTATACATATTTATATGTTGATAAAATAAAATAAAATAATATTTAAATTTTATAAAGATAAAACAGTCAATTATTAGCCCCTCTCCTCCTTTTTTAAACCAAAAAAGGGATCATTAAAATTCCTCCTCTCACCTTACTTCTCCTTCCCTATATCTCTCCTATCCCTCCCCCCTCCTCTCTCCTCTGCTGAACCAAACAAAGCATAATATTAACTGTCAGATAAAGATATTTAAATATAAAATATGAGATAAAGATCATCAGAATATAGTTGATGGTAATGCAACCCAAAAAAAAAAACACTTCGCTACTCCTGGTTGATTTTTCTTTTTTCTTTCCTTTTTTATTTTGGGGTCTCTGCTTCTACATTTTAAATAATCACGGATAATGTCTAAATTTTTTCAATTTTCACTATTATATTTTTTTGGTTTTTTTTTATTTTTACTTCTACCAAACAGATTCTATGAACTGTTTAGGCAATCTGAACAAATTTATAAAAGTAAAGTACTTGAAACAATCATCGTTTTAAAACTAACCTTTCCGTTCTGCAGAAGGTGTAGAATTCACAAGTGCTGGAGGCGTGGGGGTCGGTTCCAGCGAAGCCGCTCTATCAAATGGGTACAATTCATACCTTAGGTACTCATGTTTGTTAACATAAATTTAATATGTAAGCTATTGATGAAATTAAATACTAATTATTATCTTCTAAATCGATAAATTTTTAAAAAGCTATTTTATTATGTAATAAACGAATAAGATTATAATAATAAATCTATTAAAATAGACCAAATATTATTTTATATTTAATAATTAATTATGACATAATTAAAGAGTATATGTTCTGACAACATAAAATCATCCACCTTTTTGAACTTACTACACTAATTTACAATATTCTTCCTTCAATTTTTTTATTATCACACCTTTTGTCTCCTTCGTAGAATCAGTAGTTTAATACACAGAATATAAAAAGAAATATAATCGTGAAGGGAATAAAAAAATAATTTTGAGAATATAGATAACCTTTATACTTTTATTTTAAAAGATAATTAAAAATAATAATGAAATTGTTAAGTAGTGATTACAAAAATATAATAAGCATTACACAAGAATAAAGAAATTACCATCACACAAGATTATGAACGGCCATAAATGTTGAAATGATTATAAAAAATTGTTTTGTAGAGACGAAATTTCAACTTTTCTGCATGGTGTGTGCAGGAAGAGGTGTAGGCATGTAGCATAGTAACGGCGCATTTCTTTTTCTTTCATAGCTGCTGGGTCATACGAATCCCAACCCTAATATGCATGACCTTCTTCGCAAATGGATCTAGTGCACAGAGGGAATGTGCACATCTTATTTGGACCATCTAGATCTAATTTGGCTTATCTAAATTTCATATTTTTTTTAATTTTAATTTTTTTTTTACTTTCAGGGATGCATAACACAAAATAAAAACAGTTTTATAATTAGTAACTAAAAAAACAAAAAAGATGTTTCATATTAAAAAATGATAGAATGAGCAATGGTTCCCATTGACTCCTTACTAACAACTCTCCCCAACCACACCAAAGGAGAAATGGGCACAGGTTTCCTATCTACAAAAATAAATGATGGAATGAGCCACTATACTTAATGAGTAGAAGATAAAATATGATAATTAACGAGACAAGTGGACATAGAATTTTTTTTTTAAGAAAATAAGTTTTAGATCACTTGGGAGCCTACTTATGCATGTATGTTTATGGAGGTGGCATGATGAATTTGAGTTGCATGAGAGTTCAAACCTTATAAGAGGCTTATTTATGCTATATTTATACTTTCCAAGCTACTCAAATGAGTGTGGAACAATAGATAGCTCATTTAGACTAAATTTGCCTCTTGTTGAAACCAAAAGTGTCATATTCTTGAGTTATGGCAACGTCTGACTAAATGACCTCTTCTTGACTTAAAATTTTTCATGCAATTAGATCTTGCCTAGATCTTTTTGGAAAGCTAAAGATCAAGTCATTTGGAAGTCTGTGGAATTTTTTTATGATTTTTCAAAATTAGTATCAGAATTTTGGATTTGCACAAGTATTGTTCATTTGGTCAATTGTGAAATTGTGTCATCCAAGGAGCAAATGTGGTCTAATGACTACAAAATTTTATAGACAAAAACTAGGCATTTACAGTGACTTGTAGCAACTAGAAGCACCTCATTTGGTGGTCTAAGCTAAGAGATATGAATTTTTGAATTTCTAGAATAGCAACAGTAGTGCAACACAACCTAAGACATTGTTCCATTGAATTTCATTAGCTGAACGTGCTTGTTTTGGTCTGCGTCTATTTTTACCATAAATTTAATATTCATAGCTTTCCAAATTGGTATCATTTCCATAGATTGAATTTTTGTGGAATTAATTGTACATTTTAAAATTTTATAGCAGACACTTGCATTAGTACCAGTAATTGTCCGAACCTTTGTCCATTTTCACATGTCAAACGCTTTCTATGTTATGTCTCATGGCCTGGACATATTTTTGGCATAAAATAGACATATGTAGATTTCCAGAATAGCCAAGAATGCATGCTTTCAATTTTTTTAGAATTAGTTATGAATTTTAAAACTTCATATCAATAATTTGAACCAGTAGTCTAGACAACAGCGACCTTAGTGGCTTTTCAGATGTCAAATGTTTTTCCCTTAATGATTCATAAGCTGAAATTATTTTTACTATGTGGTAGACATCTAGAGCTTTCTGTAATGGTAAAGTTTGTTGGCTTTTGATTTTTGTGGATTTAGTTATGAATTTTCGAAGTTGTGACAGAAAAACTGTGTGACTGATCTCATCTCATGAAATGTGTTTAAGTTGATGAGAAATACATGTGGAATATGTTTTAAGTTGAAGCTAACTATTTTTGAGCTCCAGTTATCCTTGTTCAAAAAGATTTGTGGCAAAATTATCTATATGCTTATAAAGCTTGCTTGCCTTGTGTTAATTTAAAGTCAACTATATTTTTTGGTTATCTATCCGTAATGCTTGTTAGAGTTATTCACTTGTGTATTTAGAGTTGACTGCTTCATAAAGGTGAAAGTCCTTCATACCTGAAATGTTTTTATAATCTTTGACTGAATATTTAGAACTATTCTGAAAGTGCTATTAAATGTGTGTACTGATTCTATTATATGTCTTAGTTGACTAATTTTATATCCTAGTTAACCAAGTACTAAAATGTTTATGATCATTGAATTATTTTAGTTGCTTGAAATGATTGCCTATGAAACTTACTTAATACATATCAAAATCTATCATTTGATCTTTTGGTTTAAGTTAACTAGAAATCTTTTGTTCCTAAAGCTTTGAAACACTTTGTTATCCTTGGTTATCATTGTTTTATTTGTTATAATAGTAATAATAATTTTGAAAAATTTGATTATGAAGAGATATTCTTAGAATTCTCAACAACTAGCAAGTTATATAGAACTTATAATAAAAAGAATATTAGTTGTTGAAAAATCCTTGATATGCTATTTAATAGAACTAATTCTTCTATAAGAAAAATTATGAATATAAATGATTATGAAGATGCGACAAGTCTACACATGACTTAGAATATTAATCAGAAAGAAAAGATTCTACAGCATTAGAAAAGTATAAAGAAACTGTTAAAGAAAAGTTTGAAGGTTCTGTTCAAAGATCAAGTCGACAAGATCCTACATCTTGTCAACAAGATATTCTAAGACAGACTTCAACAAAAGCTACAACACCAAAAATTGAAAAGATTCAATGCATGCCTTCAATCAACTTGAAATACCAAGAACAAATATAAAACTTCCAAGAAAGTGGAGGTACTATTCCTTATACCCTATGTAATACATCATGGGGGATTCAAACGAAAAAGTAAGATCATGAGCATCTATACTTTAAATTACTATATTTTTATGCTCTTCTTCTTTATCTTTTCTTTTGTGCTATTTGGTATACTAACCCATCTTTATGATGTCAAAGAAAAGGAAGAGAACACGTGCAAGCCTTAAAAGAGAGTTTCATGAAATTTTGTAAGCAAGCTCTAATTATTGCTACATATATGTGCACTTGGTATCTGTTGAAAATTTTTAGGTGTACATACAAGGGAAGCTTTAAATATATGCAAGGAAGAAGTGAAAGCTCACATTACCTTAGATAGGGGAAGTATAAAACTCTTTTCTATCTTATCCTTTTAAAACTTTTATGCAGAATATGTTTTAAATTGGTAATGAATTAACACCTTGTTTTATATTCTAACATCTTATACTTCATTGAAATATCTATATGACTAAAAGGTTAGAACGTCCATTGATCTTGGAATTATTTAGTTTGATTTTGTCTTGTGAAATTTATATGATATATGCTTTGGTACATATTGTAATTACTACATAACTTTGATATTCTTTATGCTCAACCTTCCACATGATGACTTATACCATATGACAATGTTTATGAATGACAATTCAATGCAAACACTCCTTTATGATCATCATCATCCTTTATAGTGTTTCTTAATTATTTTGGTGCTATATTAATTATACTTCATTAGAACTTATATGTTCTTAAAGTTGTCTGGATAACTCTTATATTCTAATTGTTCACTATCTTATTTTTTAGAGTTTATCCACTCTTTTGGTGTGAGAAATTTTGAAAATACACTACCTAATGTTTTTGTATAAGTTTCATTGAGAAATTAGGTATGAAGGTTGAAAGAACACCAAAGAAAATGATCAAAACAATAGCTACTGTATTGGAAAGTTTACAAAGAATGTTGAACCACTTTTTTGATGATGTCAAAAAGGGAGAGAAATATTTGTGGTTCAAATATTCAATTGCTGTTTAAGTTTCTGTTGTGAGTAAGTTTCAAAGAGCATTTATATAGTCATAATAAGCTCATATTAAGGGGGAGCTTCTAATTTATAACCTCAAAAAGCAAAGGAAGTATTCCAAACTTAAATCTTGAGGATTTTATATTGTTGCTCTTTGCACTTCATGCTTATATAAAATTTTTTACTTAAAGTTTTATCATCATCAAAAAGGGGGAAATTATTAGCCCCAAGGTTTTAATTTAATTATTTTGATGATAAAAAAACTCTTAAGTTAAAATTTATACAAGCATTAAAGTTAAGAATAATCATTTGTTAAAAAAAAGAAAATATAGTAGTAGCACATGTCATATATATATATATATATATATATATTCTGACTATTTAAAGGCATTAAGAAAGATGTGTTATTTGTATAATATAATATATTGTTGGGTTACATTTTGCTTTTGCAGAACATTAAATGAAGCATTGGAAAGTGAAATGAGTTATCACATCCATTTGCAAATCTTAATGGAACACATTGGACAATGTAAAAGGAAAAGCTCAAGAAACAATAAAGGAACTTGGTGCCATAAAGTAAAAGCAAAAAAGAAGCTTTGACAAGTCTATCCCACACCAATTAGAAAAGTTATATCGAAGAAGAAGAGAAGAGAAAGAGAGATAAAAAGGAAAAAAAATTGTTGGAAATGAAGAAGTATTAGAAACCAAAACAGTACAAAGTCTTTTGCAATCTCTGGTTCATCAAACCAATGAAATCTGATGCCATAAAGTAAAACCAAATCTCTACATAGTCAAAAAGCTTCATCAAAGAAAGATGAAAAGAGCAAAAGAAATGAAGAGGCAAAAAACCATTATTAGAGATGAAGAAGCATGGGAAACCAATACAGTAAGCTCTCTATCCAGAATTTTTTTTTCTCTTCATTTGAGTAAAGTTGCAGAAGCAAATATGTGAAAAGAGAAAAGAAAGTAGAGCAAAAAGACAGAGGACTGTTTAAAAGTTTTCTTTTAGAAGCTTTAATGAAGAAAAGCAAACAATAAAGACAAAGAATGGGAAAGAGGGAAGCTAAAGCATCTTGCCTCAATGGTCATTGCGTTCTGCATTAATTTTCTGATCTTCAAAATGGTACAGAAGCTGAACAAAGAAAAGCACTACACAGACTTGCAGAAAAGGCAAAAAAAAGGTATGTATATATGAAAGAATGTCAATACAATTCTTCTCTATCAACAAAACCAAGTATTTTGTTCAACAAAAGTGAAAGAAAAGTAGCAGAAGAGAGAGAAAAGAAGCAAAGCAAGGTCAAGAATTCAGAACCAAAAAGAAGAAAATAGCCTGTACTGTCGAAAGCATACTTCCTTAGATGTCTCTGCCTCTATACTTCTTGCAACGGCTACATTTGTGAAGTTGAACTCTCCAATAGATATTTTTTTTAGGAGCCACTATATAACAATAGGATGAAGAACTAAAGTAATACAGAGAACTGAAGCAAAGAAAGAAAAGCTAAGTTATATTATAGTATTCATTGTTCTCTTCATCTTATGAGCTTAGTTTCTGGGTAAATCTAGCTTGTGAGAGCTTTTGAAAGTGAGTTTATTGTAATCCTTTATTGATAAGGATTTTAAATATATTATCATATCATTCTTTTGTAAATCTTTCCTAAGTGTGGGGAAAGTAAGTTTTGGATAAGCTTGTGTGAAACCTAAGTGTTGTAAAAGTTTTAGGTAAGTTTGAAAACCTAGGTTCTGTGAGTGTATACTCTGATTTTATAGTGAAAATCTCTTGTTGTGTATTAAGGGGACTGGACAGAGGTCTTGAGGATCGAACCAGGATATATCAGGTGTTCTCCTTCCTTTACTTCGCTTTTTATTCTGTTTTAGTCTCTGTACTGAAACCTTGTTGACAAGGTCTTATTTTATCTCTTTGATCTTTATTTCTCAATTATCTTTTAGAAGATCCTGTCAACAAAATCTTAGTTTAGCTACAAAGTTTCTGCATCAGTACTCTTTATCAAGTTTTTTTATTGAAATCATTTGATATTAATATATAATTGATTTAATTGTCTTTAATTCTATTTTTCTACAAAAGCACCTATTCACCCCCTTCTAGGTGCATTCTTCATATTTACTATTCCAACCGCTCTTTCTTCTCCACTGTCGACAGTTGGCCTAGACATGGCATCTTCAACACTATCGATGTGTCTTGGGAAAGCAACTTATAGTACTTGTGGAACACCCTTAATTGGATGGCAGATGAGGCAGCCAACGCTCCTTAGGGTGCAAGGGGTGCAACTACAAGCATATGTGGGTTTGGAACTATGTATTCTTTAGTTCAGTGTCATAACTAGTGCCATGGTGAAGGACAAGGTAGTTAGGAAGGAGGAAGCTAATGATAGTGGGATGATATATCAACTACGCGGATCACGTGAATCACGTGCATTGCATGCAAATGGGAGCACAAGCCAAGCATATGAGTAGAGGGGAATTCACACGAGCACTCGGGTGAGACGTCCCACATGGAAATTGAGAGAGAAAGAATATAACAGATGGTGAACAGAAGGAGTGGGCAGGCTGGATAACAAACTCTCTCTTTCTCTCTGGAATTCTTCCCCCTAGCCATTTTTCTATTCTGTTAGGATTTCTTTCCTTGATAGTACGAATACACTCTGGGTTTACTGGTTGTAAGTGATTGAACCTTATATTGAAGATAGTTTTCCTGATTACATTCATAACATTCTGGTGCTTTCATTGAGAGGCGATGGCAGAAGGGACTAAACTCAAAGAATTAGCAGCGGACATCAAACAAGTTTCTGACCACGTGGGACAAATGGAAGTACAGGCTTCCGCGAGAATGGAGAGGATTAAGGCCATGTTTTCTGCGATGGCATAGGCTCCCAATGGTCAATTGGAACATTTGGAGAGTACAGTACAGTCGTTGGCCCGATCAATGGAATTGCTAGTCAAGCAACCAGAAGGATTTGGTGAATCTAAAATGAATGCCAATCAGGGTTCTATGACCAATTACCAACCATTCCAGTTACGACAAGTGAAAATCAATTTCCCAAAATTCGATGGAACTGATCCTCTTAGTTGGATCTTCAAGATAGAGCAATTTTTCACATTTGATGAGATGCCAGATTCTCAAAGGATAGTCATAGCAGCTATTCATATGGAAGGTCTAGCCGTATCGTGGTTCCAAATGATGCAGAAAAATCAATTGATTACATCTTGGGTAGCACTAACTCGAGCCCTCGAAGAGCATTTTGGGCCTTCGTGCTTTGAAAGTCCTCGCACTCAATTGTTCAAATTAATTCAAAAGAATACGACAGCTACCTATTATCAGCAGTTCATGACGCTAGCTAGCAGAGTGGATGGAGTAACCGATAAAGCAATGATGGACTGTTTTATTAGTGGGTTGAAACCAGAAGTGAAGCAAGATGTAGTAGCTCAGAATCCATCTTCTTTGTTACAAGCGGCAGCTTATGCACATTTGTACGACAAGAAGTTCTCAATGGCAACATGTAATAGAAACAGAGCACCTCCGGTTCATACTACCCCTAGTGCTAAGGCAAATTCTCCCTTACCATTACTAATAGCCGAGAGTGGTTCATCTATCAAAGCCTTATTACCGGCACTACTACGAACCCTGAATATGAAGTCAGGCCCGTCGGTGAAACATTTATCACCAGCAGAAATACTGTTGAGACGAGAGAAGGGATTGTGCTATACCTGCAATGAGAAATTTACACCCTCCCATCGTTGCCTAAATAAACACTTCATGATTATGCAGTATGATGATGAGGAGCAGGAAGATGACGAATGACAAGTTGATGGCACAGACGTGCCAGATTCTGCTGGGGAGCCTCCTACTCTTCACCATCTATCGTTACATTCATATCAAGGCTCACCGAGCCCAACTACAATGAGGTTTGATGGGAATATTTTGGGACGGCCAGTGCAAGTGTTCCTAGACGACGAAAGCTCAGATAATTTCATCCAGCCACGAGTTGCCAAGCATTTGGGTCTGCCAATTGAACCAACTCCTCTGATGAAGGTGGTGGTGGGGAACGAAGACCACATGCAATGTCTGGGCGTCGTGAGGGAATTGAAGGTAGTCATCTGTGATCATCCTATAATAGTGCTAGTGTATGTGTTAGACGTTGCTGGATCTGAGGTGGTCCTTGGGGCAGCTTGGTTGAGAACACTGGGGACTTATTTGGCCGATTACAGTGAATCCAATATTAAATTCTTTGATGGTAGTAAGTTTGTTACCTTGAAAGGTTACAACAGTCCCCGAACAGGTTCAGCTCAACTACATCAATTATCCCGGTGGCATACTACTGAAGCAATATCTGAATTATTTATTCTCTAAGCTTTGGAAATAGTGGAAGAATCTCAGTCCGAGTTGACCTGGCCACACGATACCCCCCGGACATGCATAACATCTTACAACAATATGCTCAAGTGTTCAGTGTTCCTAAGGGGCTACCGCCTAAGCGTGAGTTGGAGCATCGGATTCTGCTAGATAATGGTGAAAAACCCGTTAAATTCTGACCCTATCAATATCCATTCTCACAAAAGAATAAAATTGAGAAAATGGTTTTAGAAATGCTACAAGAAGGGTTGATTCAACCCAGCTCGAGCCCCTACCCGGCCCTTGTATTATTGGTATGAAAGAAAGATGGCTCATGGAGATTCTGCGTGGATTATAGGGCTTCGAATGCAATGACAATCAAAGACTCATTTCCTATGCCGTCAATTGATGAACTCATCGATGAATTGAGAGGCTCCAAATTTTATAGCAAGCTGGATTTACGAGCAAGATATCACCAGATTTTGATAGATCCTCGAGATAGGAAGAAGACGGCTTTTAAAACTCATCAAGGATTATACCAGTGGATGGTGATGCCATTTGGACTCATGAATGCACTCGCAACTTTCCAAGCACTGATGAACATGATATTTCAACCATTCTTACGCAAGTTTGTTCTGATTTTCTTTGATGATATATTAGTGTACAGTGCTACGTGGGATTTCCATTTGTCTCACCTGGCCAGTATGTTGGAAACATTGGAACACCATTAGCTATATGCAAAGCTATCAAAATATTCATTTGGGCAGCGAAGGGTTGAATACTTGGGGCATCTAATCTCAACGACAGGCATTGAAATGGATTGTAAGAAAATTGAAGCGATGCAATGCTAGCCAGTTCCTAGTACAGTCACCCAGTTATGTGCCTTTCTAGGACTTACGGGCTACTACTGTAGATTTGTGAGATCTTATGCTCAGCTGGCGAGCCCATTAACTCAACTGCTTAAGAAAGAGGGATTTCATTGGTCCACTGAAGCGCAAGAAGCTTTTGAAAAATTAAAAAATGCTATGATTCAAGCCCCTGTTCTAGCATTACCAAATTTTTCTCAACCTTTCATATTAGAAATTGATGCTTTAGGATCGAGGATTGGGGCTATCTTAAGTCAATCTGGACATCCCATTGCCTATTTCTCGAAGAAGCTAACCCCTCAACAAAGAAATCAGTTTGTGTATGCTCGGGAATTGTTGGCCATTATCAAAGCTGTAGCGAAATTTAGACACTACTTATTTGGACATTTTTTCATTGTCAAAACAGACCATGAAAGCTTAAAACATTTGGATCACCAAGTAATTCAAACACTGGATCAAGAACAGTGCATTCCTAAATTGATGGGGTATCGTTTCAGGATCGAGTATAGGCCTGGCAAACATAATTTTGCGGCAAATGCTTTGTCCCGAAGTCATTTCATGGCTATTACTTATATGGTTAATACCTTCCTTAAAGATATTCAACACAAGTTGAGGGAACATCGTTCTACTCGTCCATTGATACAATCTGTTGAGACATTGTCAAGTTACTCTGTACAAGATAATCTAGTCTATTGGACGAACATATTAGTTATTCCTTCAGATGCCTGGGACATAATCTAACAAATACTAAAAGAGTTTCATGCTTATGTGATTGGCGGCCACTCGGAGTCTTTAAGAACCTTTCAGCGAATTGCAATGCTATTCTTTAGGAAACATATGAGAAGGGACATTTGCCAGTTTGTAAAATTTTGTGAAGTTTATCAACGAGCAAAATCCCTCCAATTACACCTTACGGGCCTGCTAAGTCCCTTACCAGTACCGAATCCGGTGTGGGAAGAGATTGCCATGGACTTCATTATCTCTTTACCAGTGGTCAAAGGATTTTCTGTCATTTTTGTTGTTGTAGATCGATTGTCCAAATATGGGCATTTGATGCCCCTATAAGGTGATTTTACCAGTAAATAGGTTGCTGAGGCATTCTTACAAGGGGTGGTTTGATTACATGGACTTCCGAGGACTACTGTGTCTGATAGAGACTCTGTTTTTACCAGCAACTTTTGGAAACAATTATCTAAACTGCAAGGCACTGAGTTACACTTCACTTCGGCGTGTCACCCACAAAGTGATGGCTAAACAGAAGCTCTTAATAAGTGTCTTGAGATGTACATACGGTGTTTCATTTCAAACACTCTACGGAAATGGGTTGATTACTTGCCTTGGGCCGAATTATGGTACAACACTTCCTTTCAAACCTCCATCGGCATGAGTCCTTTTAAAGTCCTTTATGGTAAAGACCCTCCACCACTTGTCAATGCTACTTGGGATGGTTCAACCATACCCGAGCTACAACTCCAGTTGTAAGAGCAACATCGTGTCTTGGCAAGACTTAAACACAACATTCAGAAAGCTCAGGTCGAAATGAAGTTTTATACGGATAAACAAAGGACTGATTTCTATTTTTAGGTGGGTGATCCAGTGTTAGTGAAACTACAACCTTACCGCCAACACTCTGTGCGGTTACAAAAGAACCACAAACTCGGCATGAGGTATTTTGGGCCTTTCCCGGTAGTGGAACGCATTGGCACTGTCACATACCGACTTGATTTACCAGAGGTCTCTCGTATCCATCCCATTTTCCATGCTTCACTTTTGAAACGGTTCCATGGCAACAATGTTGTCCCATACGTTCCGTTGCCATTAACTACCGCCCTAGAGGGTCCTTTGTTACAACCTGTCAATGTTCTAGCTGTCAAACATGGCTCCGACGTCCTCCAGGATCCACAACTCCTCATCAATTGGGGGGATAAGGTTCCTTCTACATGGGAATCTTTTACCACATGGTGCAACATTATCCTACGTTTGACCTTGGGGGCAAGGTCAATCTTAATGGCGGTGGTGATGTCATTACCAGTGCCATGGTGAAGGACAAGGTAGTTAGGAAGGAGGAAGCTGATGATAGTGGGATGATATATCAACCACGCGGATCACATGAATCACGTGCGTTGCATGCAAACAAGAGCACAAGCCAAGCACATGAGCAGAGGGGAATTCGCACGAGCACTCGGGTGAGACGCCCCATGTGGAAATTGAGAGAGAAAGAATATAATGGATGGTGAACGAAAGGAGCGGGCAGGCTGGATAACAAACTCTCTCTCTCTGGAATTCTTCCCCCTGGCCATTTTTCTATTCTGTTAGGATTTCTTTACTTGATAGTACGAATAAACTCTGGGTTTACTGGCCGTAAGTGATTGAACCTTATATTGAAGATATTTTTCCTGATTACGTTCATAACATTCAGTCAGTGCACACCGGACCTGTTACCCCAAGATTGCAGAAGGTGTCTAAGTGGTTGGGGACCTTCCATGGTGTTGTGCTAGAAAGCTAGGAGGAAGCTGATGATAGTGGGATGATATATCAACCACGCGGATCACATGAATCACGTGCGTTGCATGCAAACAAGAGCACAAGCCAAGCACATGAGCAGAGGGGAATTCGCACGAGCACTCGGGTGAGACGCCCCACGTGGAAATTGAGAGAGAAAGAATATAATGGATGGTGAACGAAAGGAGCGGGCAAGCTGGATAACAAACTCTCTCTCTCTGGAATTCTTCCCCCTGGCTATTTTTCTATTCTGTTAGGATTTCTTTACTTGATAGTACGAATAAACTCTGGGTTTACTGGCCGTAAGTGATTGAACCTTATATTGAAGATAGTTTTCCTGATTACGTTCATAACATCCAGTCAGTGCACGCCGGACCTGTTACCCCAAGATTGCAGAAGGTGTCTAAGTGGTTGGGGACCTTCCATGGTGTTGTGCTAGAAAGCTAGGAGGAAGAATTCTATATCCCAGTTGCATCATTTGCTATGAATTGTAACCTTTCTACCATTCTGATGCTACAAATACTTTCAGATCCCCAAGGTAAAGTAAAACTTATATGCTTTCTGATTTCTTTTTTATTTCCTTCCTTAAACATAATAAAGTAAATCTAATAATGAAAAAGATTATGCTGATTTAGGCATCAAAGTGAATTTCAAAACATGAGAAAATAAGAACAAAAAAGCAACGGAAACAATGAATCTATTGGAGTTGGCCATCTAAAATAAAAATAACAGCGCACAGCAACACGATTTTTTGCCTATTAGACTGGGGCAAAAATCATAATGGTAAATTATCATTTTTTTAATAAGAAATCTATAAGTCATACAATTTTTAAAAAAGGATATACATTTAATCTCTTAAAAATAAAATATTCTCAAGATTAATATTCATCAAAGTGAATTTCAAAACATGAGAAAATAAGAACAAGAAAGCAACGGAAACAATGAATCTATTGGAGTTGGCCATCTAAAAAAAAATTAACAGCGCACAGCAGCACGGTTTTTTGTCTATTAGACTGGGGCAAAGATCATAATGGTAAATTATCATTTTTTTTAATAAGAAATCTATAAGTCATACAATTTTTAAAAAAGGAAATAAATTTAATCTCTTAAAACTAAAATATTCTCAAGATTAATATTTTTTTTACTAAAAATTTATTAATATTTAAAATTTGTTTTTTTAGAATTTTTATTTATATTAAAAATTTTAAATTTAGAATATTCTAAAAATTTATTAAATTTAGGAAAATGCTAATGTTCATTATTCTGGATTTAATATAAATTTTATTTTTTAAATTAATTATTATCTATAAATTAGTAAAATTAAAAAAAGTCATTTGTGATTTTTTTTTGAGTATTTTTTTATCAAATAATTTTACAATTTTTTAAATTTAAAAAAATTATATTGGTCAAAATACATTTAATACTTATTATATTATATAAATAATATATATAATGATATTTTGATCAAATAGATGTAATTGTAACTTATCTTTTGCTGCAAAGGAAGTTATAAGTATAGCGCATCTTTTTGCTTTTGGGAGGGGAGAAGAGTATATGTTCTCAAAATGAAGGAGGAGGCTCGTATAATTTAGACAATATCTAAAGGAAAAAAGAGTAACTTATCCAAATATTAATGATTCACTAAATAATTTAAAACTATCCATCTGTCTTTATATAGATTTTAAAAAATATATATTTTCACATAGATAATTCTAGCAAAGAATAAATTACTATTTTTGCCCCTTAAAGATACTGTGCATCAACTTGAATATTTGAAAGTTTATTCATATCAGTATAATTTAAATGTTTTAAAAATATGTTATTTTAATTCTAACTTAGCATGAAATTAATTTCAATATTTATTAGGTATTAGATTGGTAGTAATAAATTTTTGTACCTAGACTAAATGACAATAAATTTATAAGAACCAAATTAATGTTACTAAAAATTTTTTAGAACTTATATGATAAGTATAGCTTCCAAAATAAAAGGAGTAAAATACACGGATCTCTTTCAGGTATTGATAAAAGTATACAAATCACTTATCTATTTTCAAAGTCAGTGCAAACATTCTCTGAATTTTGTTGAAATTATATAGATATCTCTAAAACTTTTTTAAAATTATATAGACCTCTACTTTATTTTTTAAAAAATATATAGACTTTTTATAAAAATAAAAAATAAATATATATAATTTATTCTTTATTTTTATAAAAATTTTAAAAATAGAAGAGAAATTATATTGATACATCCATCATAAATATACATAGATGTATGAATTTTGAACCAGTCAAAAAGTGGGGTTCCCTGAGACTTGGCTCCATGTCTATACACAGATATTGTTTAAGACAAATGCTAATTAAGTTTTTAGAACATTAGTTAAGGAATATTAATTGTTTAATAAATTAAATAATACTTTTGGAAAAAATATGCTAATTAATAAAAAATATTTAGTTTATTTATAATTTTAGAGGATAAAGTCACTCTTAAGAAGCAGTTATGTGTATTCATCCAACCTTTCAAAGAATTTTCACTTTCTTAATTTGTATATTTATATATATTGCTCATTTACAACAACATTTAATAGATTTCTAAGTTTTCAATAATGCTAATTTCATTTATCAGTATGATAAAACTGCCGTCTAGTATTAAGTCATCTGGAGTAACTCAAGTGATATCAATAAATAGACGAGAATATGATCAATGTCAAAAGTTCAAGCTCTCCCAATATAAATGTACCAAAAAACACAAAACCACAGGCCTCTAGTAAAAGTAATCCTATATGCATTTTCTGATTTTCTCTCTCATATTTTGCTCCTATAATTTCAACTAATTTTTAATTTAATTATCTACACTTTATTTTTTTACAATTGATTTTTTAAAATTTCAAATCATTTTTAATTTAAAATCCTTTTTTATTATTTAATATGCATTTTCTTCTCATTTTCATTTTCTCTTATAAATTTATTCAAGACTTTTGAATTTAATTTGTAATGCTATATGATATAAAAAAGGGGACAAAACTTATTTAAAAAACATTTGAAAAATAATAAGTGAGGATTTGGACAGGGTTACAAAATGTGACTTGGGCTGTAAGGCAAGTCTCTTCCTATGTACGTGCATCCCCAACTAGATCATGCCCCTGTATAATGTGAATTGTGCAATTAATAAATGATTTCACAAGAAGGGGCTTGTCTCTTAAAACGAGTATTTTCTTAAAAGCAATTATTAATCTTTATATTGTGTAGCAATTAGCAAATAATCTTCAATCATTATTATTATTATTGGTTGTATGATTTATGAATTTTTGTAAGGATGAAAACTGATCAATACTTACCTTGTTTGTGGGGTTGGCAATGCTAAGCTACTTCTTTGTTGCTTAGCGCAAAATTACACCTTTTTCAAGTCTTCATTGTCATTTATTGCGCTCTTCCTTTCCACCCAATCTTGTCAATATTCCAAGTCTTTTTAAGTTTTCTCACCTT
Organism: Erythrophleum ivorense; assembly: GCA_026724425.1. NCBI lineage: Eukaryota > Viridiplantae > Streptophyta > Magnoliopsida > Fabales > Fabaceae > Erythrophleum > Erythrophleum ivorense. Next base: position 594,337 of record JAIUCV010000200.1, on the reverse strand, counting down.
TCATGCCCCAACACCCCGCGTGAACCCTCAAACTCAGTCACGCTTTTTCTAAAAGCAATCCTCAATTTTCACATGATATCTAACATCTAAAAAGATATCTAATATTTGATATCATTCGAAATTTTAAAAGTACGTCAAATAATATCATTTCAAGTCATATATGAGATTTTACATTATGGTTTTTCTATTATTCTTTAATAATTTTAAAACTAAATGTGATGATATACATTTATAATATTATGGTTTGGATCTTAATTAAAAATTCTTATATATTCTTTAATTTACCGACTCAATTTAATCTGTTTATTATATATATATTGTATGTAGGCTCAGTGTGTGCTAAAATTCTGTCTTTTAAATGTTACATACTATGTCATGTTAGATATCAAGAGTTACCACCTTCAAATTTTTACGGGGACCTAAATTTCTCTACTACTTCCTTGGAGCAACAGTCTCACCCCTAAATTAGGAACTAATTAAATTGTTTTAGCTTTAAAGTCGTCTATATAAGTGGTAGCAAGGAGACGAGATTGATGGGAGCAGGAGGGAAGTGATACTTGAATCTTTATTAAATAATAATAATAATAATAATAATAATAATAATAAGGGATAAATATTATTGAATAGTAATTTTAAGAGTTTAATAGACATTTTTCACTTTTTCTTTTAAAAAAAACTCTCATTCCCATCAATATTCTCTCTTATCAAACACAGTCTATAATATTTATTTCTTAACCTATATATAGAAATGTATATTTTCAATTTTTTTTAATTCATATCTTAATAAGTAACAATTCACGTCCCATATTCTTTTTCATTGGATGCTTAAATTCTTGGTCCAAATTGATATACCTAGAGCGATTTTAAATTGAACAAATTTTTCTCAAGTTGAGAATTGTTTATATGAAATCTATTTATATAAAATTAAAACAAAAGAAAATTTCTCTAACAGATATTAATATAATTCAAAACATATTGAACTCCTTTTAAAATTTTTTTCTATTTTCTAATTATTTAATTACTAATATAAATAAATAAATAAATACACTATGAATCTAGGACGAAATGAGTATCATATTACCTAGATGTAAACACTTAAAATTACCTAAGCAAATCTCTAGCCCACGTCTCATGTTGAGATTATTTTCCTATTTTCATATTCAATTTCAAATGAATAATTTTTATGAGTATTTATAAAGTTTGTGTATGATTTTGTCCATCCCAAGTTTTGAGCAATGTGATTAGTACCTATCATGGCCTTATACATTGGGAAAATTATACTAAGGACCCCAATCTTGCAAAATTTACAATGAAAGATACTAAAAACTCAAATTTTTCCAAAAGCCCAAAGGACCTTAATTTTTTCAAGAGTGGAAGAAAATGCCTTTTATGTAAGAAACTTAAAACCTAGAAATAATAATGGTAAAATTTTCCTATAACTCTAGAAAGTTTGAGTTGTAACTTTCTTATATTATAATAATCCTGAAAAACCCTTGTAATTCCAAGAAGTTTAGATAATAACTTTAGGGAACTTGGATTGTAACTTTCTTATGCTATAACTTGTGAATGCAAGTTTCATTAGAATTGGGAAACAATCTAGTAAGAAATCTAAAATATGATAGTAATAATCTTAAAAATCTTTCATAACACCAAGAATCATGGGTTACAACTTTTTCGGAAGAAGATAGCTAGGCATATTTTTATCCATTAATGGAAAAATTAAGGTCTTTTGGGCCTTAAGAATAATTTGAATTTCTAAGATTTTTATTACAAATTTTACAAAATTAGGGTCCTTAGATGTAGTTTTTTTCCTATATATTGTCAAATAAAACATACACAGTAGCCAAGAAAAAGAATTAGTGATATTTTCATCGCTAATCTAGTTCAGTGCACGTCAAGCTTGTCAACCCAAGATTGCCAAAGTTGTCTAAGTGGTCTGATTGGGCACATTCGAGAGTGTTGTGCGAGAGAAAGATTTCTATATCCTAACTGCATCGCTTGCTTTGAATTGTACCGTTTCTATGAATCTACTACTCAATGTACCATAGCACAAATGCCTACACCTGCTTCTCCTACAAATTCGTTAGAGCCTCAAGGTAAGATTAAATTATATGCTTTCTCATTCCTTTCATTTTTTCAGATATATTAAAGTATCTAGTCATGAAAAGGATTATGCTGATTTTGGCATAAAAATAAATTTCAAAACATGAGAAAATAAGAACGTAAAAGTAGAGGAAACGAGGAAACAATTATTCATATTACAAATATGCACACGTACAAAGCCCCAAAACTGACTTGCTTGAAAAGTCCTTTAAAGACTAGAGGTTATGTTTGGTGTAGAGAATGCAAGGTAAAAGATGATGTAATATTCTTTTACAACATTTATCATGTTCGTATAATTATTACTCAATAATATTTGTAATTTTTATTATTTTTTGGGTAAAATATACAGAACTCTCTTGAATTTTTCTGAAACTATACATAAATCTACTTTGAGTGTTGTTAAAATTATATAGAATTTCTCTCTATTTTCAAAACTTCTTCTAAAACAAAGTGTACATTAGATAGACCTTTTTGTAGTTTTATTGAAATTACATATACTTTTCCTTTATTTTTAGGCTAGGTTTGTGTATATTTTTAAAAATAAAAGAGAGATTTATATAATTTCAAAAGAAAAATCAAAAGAGATCTGTATAATTTTAGTATAACTTAGAGGAGGTTTGTGTTGATTTTGAAAATAGAAGGGAGTTCATGTGATTTTGACAAAACTCAAAGGAAATTTATGTAAATTTTGAAAATAGAGGGAAAGTCCCTATAGTTTCAACAAAATTTATAAGAGAACTATGTAATTTACTTTTACTTTTTTAAAAGTAGGGGTATGGGAGTAATTTATTATCTATTTCATTCACCTTCTTTTTAATTCTTTTTCACTTTACATACCTAATATAAATAAGTATCCTTTTGTAGTGGCACTAACAAGAGAAGATCCTGTTACCCTAAAATAATTTTTTTATTTAATTTTTAGGTTACAAATTTTAAATATAAAAATAAAAAATTATAATGACAAAATTTTTAATTATTAAAAAAATTATATTTTAAAATTTTTAACTGTACTGCATAATTAAAATTTTTCATCTTAATTTTTTCTCATATTTAAAAATTTTTACCTCCTATTTACAATTTTTATTTTCATACTTAAAATTTGTAACCTAAAAAAACCTATTTTAAGCTAGCTGGGCCTCTCTGTTGGTGCCACAATGGGAGAAAATCCTAATACACCTAATATTATATCCTACCAAACATAACTTCAAGCAAGCTTTTACACGCTAATATTTTAGGGACATAGGTAATTCCACCTGACATTAGGAACACACAACACATTGGGTATGCCTACTGGAGTTAGGCAAAATTAAAAATGGTAAATTGTTATTTTTATATCTTTAATTTATACAATTTTTTAAAAATATACATTTAATCTCTTAAAACTAAAATATTCACAAGATTAATATAATTTTTTGTTTAAAATATATTAATTTTTTAAATTTTTATTGTAACACTATTTATTTTATAGTAAAATACTAATTTTAATTTATTTTAAAATTTTATTAAAAATTAAGGGCAATGATTATGCTCACAATAATACTTATTATGAATGTTATTTTTGAAATTAATTATTATCTATAAATTAGTAAAATTTAAAAGATTATTTTGTGAATTTTTTTGTTTTTGAGTATTTTTATTAAATAATTTTACAATTTGTTAAATTTTAAAAAATTATATAGTTCAAAATTCATTTAATACATATTATATTATATAAATAATAGATATAGTAGTATTTTGATCAAATAATTATAATTTATGTAACTTATCTTTTACTCCAGAGGAAGTTATAAGTGTAGCATATATTTTTGTTTCAAAAGAAAAGGGTGTACATTTTCAAAACGGAAGGGAAAGTTCATGTAATTTGGACAACTTTTAGAAGAGAAAAGAGTAACTTATCCAAATATTAATTATCAATAAAATAATTTAGAACTATCCATCCATCCCTATCTAATTTTTCTTTTAAACAACTTTTGAGACAAGTAATTTCAGTAAAGAATAAATTACTACTTTGGTTCTTTCAATTTATTGTGGCTATCAATTTTATTTTTGGAAGTTTATTAATATCACTTTAGTCTAAATGTTTTAAAACTATGTTATTTTAATCCTTAAGTTACAACGAAATTAATGTCATTAAAACATATTAGGGACAAAATTGATGGTAATAAATATTTTATCAAGACTAAATGATAATAAATTTTCAAGAATTAAATTAATGTTACTAAATTTTTTTAGAACTAATATGATAAATATAGCTTCAAAATAAAAATTGCATATTTTAGCCTATGTTTGAATGGATGATAAGGGATCTAATGACAAGAAATGAGAGAAAATTTCTTAAGGATAAAATGGCATGGCCGAGAAGGGACTCCAAGGTCTTTCTTTACCATTCAAAACCCAATTATTATTTTTTCTCTTTCCAAATTGGGGATTTCAAGAAGAAATTGAATGGACAGTTGATGCATTATAATTATATTTTCTTTGACTAAAAACTTACTAGAATTATGTTCTACTTTAGGGATAAAATTAGAAAATAAGTCACTTTATTCTATTAATGACTTTTCTTTTCTCTTGTTGAACTCCTAAACTATAAAATAATACATATCTTAATTTATATTCTAGTTGCTATCATTATTTAATTACGAGCTATTTTGTTTTATTTTATTTTAAGTTCTTTATACTCTTAAATGTAACCTTGCACCTTGTCAATGACCTATTGGTGACACATATAAGTATCCAATGTTTATACACTGAACTTATTTGGTATCTAAAAAATTAAGTATAAAATAAAAATTGAAAGGAAAAAAATGGTTTTATAGATAAAAAATAATTTTAAAATCTCTATTTTTAATGATTGAGTAATGATTAATAGATAATATTAAATACTAATTAAGTAATAATTACAAAAATAAAATAAATATTGCGATTGTTGCGGTTTGTTGGCGCTGTTCTCAGACAAATAAAAAGTCATAAGGCCGTTCTCAAGCAAAACTACTGTAAGTAATTTTCATTCTATCTTTTTACTCATACATATCTTTCTTTATTAATCTGCTTTTATAAAATTGTAATTAATCAAAAGTATTTAAAAAATGTCATTTATTCACTCTAATAATTGTTTTAATTTCAAATTATAAATTGTAACATCCTTCTAATTTATAAACAAATCTATTATCTAGCTTCATTATTTTACCATCCCTCTTCTCAATTAAATATTAAATTTGTATTTACATATAGTTTTAATGCCTTTAATTTTATTAAAATTTCTATTACGTCCTCTGATTTTAAAAAAAGAAATATTAGCCTTCCGTTTTCTTAAAGATTTCAATATCATCCTTCTATATCAACAAATATGAATTGCTTGACAAAAAATGCTGATATGATCATTTCTTGAACATCGTGCGCCTACAGGAATTGAGTTGTCACGTAAGATATCAAGATGCGACACAATTTAAAATGTGCCTTGCTGCGTCACCTCTCCCATCTGTGGCGAAAAAATCTTCTTAGGCCGGCAACCACCAAAACAGAAAAATCATAATTCAAAAGATTTCCCTTAAATATCAAAACTCTCAATCAGGAATTAATCGAAAGGTAGAAAAGCAAATACTTTTAGTATACCTTAATTTTTGTATATTTGTCTAGTTGGATGTGAAAGGACCACTTTAGAGCATCTACAATTCAATTTGGCTACTACTGAAGCTGCAATGAATAAGTTTTCACATGAAAACAGTATAGATAAAAGTGGATTTGAAGAAATTTACAAGGTGGCAAATGCCATCAATGTAAATGCTTCATGCATATATTTTTTCTTTTTAATCTAACCAATTATCATTTCAGGGCATTCTTTCCAACTGCCAAAAAATAGCTGTAAAGACACTTTCAAAACATTCTGAGCAAGATGCAAAATAATTCAATAATGAGGTTTTGATAATGTCCATACTTCAACACAGAAATATGGTGGCGTAATTAGGATTTTGCATAGAAGACCAGGAAAAAATACTTATTTATGAATATATACCGAACAAAAGCCTTGATTACTTTCTATGTGATTTGACTCTTCTAAACTCAAATAAGTTTTATTTAAAATTTATAATTCTTATATGTTATGCATGTTATTATTTATTTGGTGACTTCTATAATATGCTTTTGAGTTACTTAATTACATATTATATTTATTTATTTTCTTACTTCAGTTACTCTTGACATATTTATGTATAGGTTTTCAAATAAGCAAAGTATTAAATTGGTTGGAGCATAGCAAAATCAGAGGTATTGCTTGAGGAATTATTTATCTTCATGAATATTCTTACCTTAAAATAATATCTCGTGATGTCAAACTTAATAATATTTTGTTACATGATAAAATGAATCCAAAAATTTCAAAATTTGGCATAGCCAAGGTGGTTACTATCAATGAAATTGAAGGAAGTATAAATAGAATTGTTGGATTATAGTAAATATATATATATATATATATAGTAAATTTTCTTCTTTTAACATATGCATCTATCTTGAGATAGGTGAATAAAGAAAAATAAGTAGTCACCTAATGGAATGCAAATAATGTCTAACATAGAAAATTTTTCCTTTCAACTTATCATTTTGAATGTCCAAAATGTTCTTATTATCTATTGGACAAAATTTCATCATTGATATTGCTTTCCTTTTTTTCTTGTGGTTATATGTCTTCAAACTATGCAATGTTAGGACAATATTCTAAAAAATCATATGTTTTTGGTTTTAGAGTTATGGTTCTAAAGATTATTCTAAAACTAAAAATACAAGTTGTCATGAATTACAATATGTTAATGGCCTCTTAAGCTATGTAAGTTATGACAATTTGTTTATCTCATTAACATTTCTTATATAATCATCTCAACCTTTAAATTGGAATATTGTATAAGCTAACTAGAAGGGTAATGATTGAAATAATTAATTTTACTTTATTGTTGCAAGCTTGGAAGCGATGGGGGGATCCAAAATTGTTAGAGATATTGGATTCAAATCTAAAAGCTTTTGGATCATATAATGAAGTGATTAAATGCATCCAGATTTGCTCGTTATGTGTTCAAAAAAATCCAAATGCTAGGCCTTCCAATTGGAAAAAAAAATATAGTTGTGCTTTGTTGCAAATGTTTGAGCAGCAAGCACTGACTACAAAGAAACATGGACCCCAAACATGGAAGATTTCTACATCATATACTGCCCACAAAATTTTCTCTCATTAAATTAATTAATCAAAGTTTTTGTCAACTTTTCTTTCTTTAAATTCTTGGTCCACCTAAACACATAAGGGAAACTGATATGGAAAGAACACTTTTCTTTCTTTAATTTCTTGGTCCACCTAAACACAAAAGGAAAACTAATATGGAAAGAACACACACGTGCACACACACACACAGGGGGGAATAAAAAAAAGGCTTCACCAAGAAACAAATATGCCACTCGCAAGGATTCATTTATTCCTAAATTTTTGTCTATTCTATGATTTTAAATACCATATGCATGTAATAATCACATCAATGGATAGAACAATAGGTGAGAATGTAATTACTTTATATATATATATATATAATAGAACTCATCCCATTCCTCTCATCACTTTGGCCCTCTCTAACCTAAATTGTCAAAATATTTGTTATCCTTATTGAATGTATTTGAAAGTTCAATGAGATCTTGTACGAGTAATGTAAAGTTGTCATTTGTCTAAAGATTCTTGCACCTGCATAAATTGCTAAGTTAAGTTTTGAGCTTTTTGATTCCCAGAACTGATGGAGTGCAATAATTGTCGGCAATGGGAAGCAGAGTAGAAGAGTTCTCACTCCCAATTACTATATCAAGTCCCTTTCTTTAGAGACAATAATACTAAGATCTTTGATAGAATAATTAATGATGCAAGATATCATACGATGTATGTCTAATTCACCAATTTGCAAATATGTTTTCTTTTGGAGCATATACTTGTTTACTCAGCTAAAAGCAATACCTTGCCTGGAATGTTCCCATTGTTGTTGCAACTGAGATATTCATATTGTTTGTCTCATTCTCCTACTAGTATCTATATAGGAGAGCTAGGAAGAATTAGACTTTTGTTCCTAAACAAAATGTTATAATAGTTATTGGTGTTCTAGTTATATGGTTGAGATACGACAAAATCTGCCACAAACAATTTTTGCACTGACAATAAACTACGTGATAGAGGTTTTGATGAAGTTTATAGGTATACAAATTTCTATCTCTATTTTAGAAAATGGAATAACTCTGAAAATTCGTCTCTAGTTGATTTTGAAGATGGTTAGTTTTTAACAGATAGTTGGTTATTTTTATGTTCAGGGTATAGTTCTTGGTGAATAAGAAAAAGCTGCGTGTGGAGACTGTCAAGCAACTCAAGACAATGTGCATAACAATTTAGAAAAGAGGTTATTATGATAGCACAACTTTAATACAGAAATCTTGAAAGGCTACCAGGGTTTTACTTGGATGGACAAGAAAATATTCTCATCTATAAATTTGTGGCCAACAAAAGCTTAGACAATTCCTTGTTTGGTAAGATTTGCAAAAAAAATTCTGCACTTAAGTGCATCTATAACTTGTCACAATTTTTTTTGTAAACAATTGATTTTTAATGAAGTCACTTTATCTCTAATTTCTAATTTTATACTTTGTTTCTTGTTAACTGTCCAGAATCTAGGAAAAGATTGATATTAGAGGAATTGCTTGGCAATCCTTTATGACCATGAAGGTTCTTGACTTAACAACATACTAACATCTCAAAACTAGTAAATTACTATTGGATGAAAATATAAATCCCAAAATTTTTGATTTTGTTGACATGGCTATTATTTTTTTGAAGGTAACATAGTCTATATTACAGTTTGCTTTTGAGTAATATAGGTGCAAACAAATTGATTACTTGATTTCAAATATTTTAAATAGAGATTTTTTCCCCTATGAAAACAGAGATTTATCTCAAAGTTTAAGATGATGAGACCTCAAATGGACCATAATATCTTCTTTTTTTTATTTAAAACTTCTTAGTTAAACCATCAACATTAAAACAAATTGGTTCCCACAGCACCAATTTCAACATTACTGACAAAATCTACATTCTCAGCATTTTGAAACTAATAGCCACCTAGCGTTGTATTAAAGCTAACCTTAACATCTTGTAATGCTTATAGCAAGCTCCTCATGGCACCTTGGTGCGAAATCAATTTTATTCTTTCTATTTGTCTCTCGCTTAATAAAGCATCTTTGTGATGTAGAGGTCTTATATTTCATGAGTTTCATATTCCTCATATTATGGGACAACATAGGTTTTAGGCTACCATAAATTAATAATGATTGTGGAAGAGGGAAAGATAAAGAGAAAGGAAGAGAACAGCAAGTGTGATAACTATTTTCAATCAAATATATCATCATGGTCATTGAAGTTTTAGTTATAGAATCTAAACAATGAATATGAGTCCTGCGCCCTCACACCAATCATTTATAGGGTCTGAGTTTCCTATGCAACAAATGCTTAAACAATTGCCCAAAAAAAAATTCATCCGAGCATCTTAATGAACAGCAAAACAAGGGGGAAAAAGACTTTATCCAAACTTAAAGTGATCAATTTGTTATTATAGACACATTTTAAAGATAAAACCACAAGTGATATGTAGTGATTACAAGAGAAATCTAAACCTTCAGTACCCAAGAAGGAAAAAAAATACAAAATTTAAGTCTCCAACTAGCTAGCGAGGAGATAATATGCTCTCTGACATTTCATTGACAGAGCATGGCTTGGAATGTTTGGCAAGTTGAACCTCTGTTGCTCTAAGTGTTGATTCTATTTGACCATGTATGAAGAATGTTGGTTCTTGAGGAATTGGCAATTGAATCAAATCATTACTAAGATATTGAACAACTGTAACCATGGAAGGCCTAGCTTCCGGGTTTCTTTGAACACATAACAAACCAATATGGATGCATTTAATAATTTCACCATGTGAATCAACTTTTGCTAGATTTGAATCCAATATCTCCAACAATTTTTCATCACTCCAATGCTTCCAAGCCTGTAATTATGTAAAATTAATAATTCAAATTAGTGCCCTACTAATTAGCTTATAAAATATTGTTAACTTTAATCCAAAGGTTGAGATGATTATTTGAGCAATACTAACAAGAGAAACAAATGATCAAAGTCAAAATTTACTACTTACATAGCTCAAGAGTCCATCAGCATATTGTGATTCATCATGACAACTGGCATTTTTCTTTGTACTCACAATTTCCAGAACCATAACTCCAAAACTAAAAACATCTGATTTTTCAGAAAATAATCCAAACATTGCATATTCTGGAGACATGTAACCACTACAAAAGAATATACATATATCAACATTAGAATCTTATCTAATAGATTGTTAGAACATTTTGGACATTTTAAACTCACTAGCAAGTCGCAAGACAAATTGTTCCATATATAGTAAGCATTGTTCAAATAGCATTAATTAATAAGTGAGCAAAGGTGTATATGTGTATATACACACACACATATATAGTACAACTTACTATGTTCCAACAATTCTATTTGTACTTCCTTCAGTTTCATTAATAGCAACCATTCTGGCCATGCCAAAATCTGAAATTTTTGGATTCAACTCATCATCCAACAAAATATTGCTAGGTTTGAGATCATGATGTATTACTTTGAGCCGAGAATATTCATGGAGATAAAGAATTCCTCGAGCAATTCCTCCTATAATTTTATAACGCTCTGACCAATTTAATACTCTTCCTTTATGGGAACCTATACATAATTAAATTTCTCATGAGTATATTACTTAATGTAATGTTTATAAATAAAGCAAATTATAGAGGATATCAAATAAAATATATGCGTCACATGAATAAGAAAAAGAAATCAATAGTACATGAATAAAAAATTTTAACTAGAAAGTAAAATGAGTTTAGAAGTGCCAAACCAAATAAAAAGTAGTCGAGGCTCTTGTTGGGAACATATTCATAAACAAGTATTTTCTCTTGCTCTTTCAAGCAAAATCCTAATAGTGCCACCAAGTTTCTGTGTTGAAGTTTGGCAATTAGTAGAACTTCATTCTTGAATTCAACAACACCTTGCCCAGAATTTTTTGATAGTCTCTTTACAGCTATTTCTCGAGTATCAGGAAGAATGCCCTAGAATCATAATTAATTAGATAAAAGGGAGAGGAAATATATGCAATAATATATATACACACACATATTAATTTGATGGCATTTGTCACCTTGTAAACTTCTCCAAATCCTCCTTTGCCTATTCTATTTTGAACTGAGAACTTATTTGTTGCAGCTTTAATTGTAGCTAAACTGAACTGCAAGGACTCTAACGTGGTGCCTTCACTTCCAACTAGGCAAATATATACATCTTAAAGTAAGTACACTAATATATATATAGTATCTTTTTTCTATAGTCAAATTAACGAATAGTTGACTAAGTTGCATGTCTTTTTAACTATTACATACAATTTTCCTTCATAATAGCCTTAAAACTCCTGCTCTTTCTTCTCCGCCAGCAATAGTAGCTAAAACATAATAGCATGACCAAAAAAACAATAAGGACCGCCACTATTATAATTGTTCGTGATTGGCCTTTATCTTTTCCTGCTGCAGAAACTAGCATGATCATGTGTATAGACGTGTTATTTACAAGCCATAGACAAGGAACAGAGGATGATTGATAATGACAACTGGAGAGCAAATTAGGATCAGTGATTTATATGTGGTAAATGACCTCTGTTTAAAAAATAATAATTGGACCATTAATTACTTTACCCGTAGTTCCTGAACCATAAACCGTGGGAGTTGGGGGATACGCAGGTGCCTCTCCAACGGCACTGTTGTTGTAATAAAATCGATACGATTCAAACCTCAATTGGCAGTTAGGATACATGACTATTCCTCCTTGCTTTCCACTACAGCACAGCGGGATATCTTGGTGGGCACCACGTAGACACGTGTCGCAATCTTCGCTAGGCAGATCTGGTGTGCACTGTGCAAGAGTGTACCACTTGTTCAAGTCTAAATATCTGTCGTCTTCTTTTTTTGCAAATTTCTCAGCTCCCGCCTCTGTCACTACAACAATCAACATTTCCGCTAGCCGATTTATGCGTTCCCATTGGTTTTGTGGCATATCCGTACCAGCTCGAATGAATTTAGGCTCTGTGTCTAAGGTGGAGAAGAAAAAGTGGTTGGAATAACGTAGCATGCACACGTCATACCAAATGATGGCCTCCTTGGAAAAAGGGCAACTAGAATTTAATTGCTGGATTGCTTCATCGACGCATTCGCGACAGAGCCTAGGGGACACATCACTCCGGCACATGAAGAGGCCGTAGATAGTATCGGACTTTTCTCCGATGATTGTGGCGTTGTAGAATCCGTTGTTTTTGGTGATGTTGGAAGATACGTACAGAATATGAGTGAGATTTCTGAGGTTGGTTTGGTAGGCATCGTTGGTAGTAAAGTTGTGGCTGACTGAGCAGTTGTAGCCTAGAAAATCAGGGTCATCTGTTTACCAAAAGAAACAAAACCTTTATGATTAAGCCATGGTCTTAAATAATTTTCGTTTAAATAAAACAACAAATTTGTATCAATTCGCCGTCAACTCTACTTGGGCAGAACAATGAGATGGTTGGAGAAACTGGAAGCAAATCAATATTAAAACAAGCAAGTTAAATTTTACATTTTGTTTTGAGTAAGTTATTATTTTCGTTATTGAAAGGTGATTAAATTCCTTGGTGGTTCAAAGAGACAAAAGTAATTGTAAAAAATTATTGAGGACTAAATTTAGAGTCACACTTTGAAGAATTAAAATATTTGTCAGTAACGTTTCTTGAGAAAAAAATAATAATTTATGTTCTTTCTTTTTCCTTACTTTTATTTTTGTTGGAAGAATATGTTGGAAAAAAAAACACATTTTCCAATTCTATCTTAAAAGGTAGATGCTAAAAAATAAATATACAATTTGCTAAAAATATATCTCCTTTCACTTTGATCCTTAAATTTATTATTTTATAAAAATTAGTTATTAAAATTTAAAATTTGCACGTATAAAAAAATTAATCTTCTAAAGCAGAGTAAATATATAATCATTCAGCAAAAAAAATAACAACTCACAAATTATGAAATTTGAAAAAATGCCTCATGTGAAGAATACATTTAATAAATAAACAAAAGAAAAAGTTTACCAAAGTTTTCTGAGGATGGGTTCGGGAGTCCCGGACTCTCGCGAGTCGCGACAATAATGAAGTGATCCTCTCGCATAAGGAAAAAGAAAAAACAATGGTGTTCGTGACTTTACCTTCAACTCCTGAACGAGAACCATAGGAGGGAGGCTCCTTGCCCTTGTAATAAAAACGGGATGTTTCGAACCTCAAGTTACAACTAGGATTCAGAATTCTTCCAAAGTCATCAGTGTTATTCCACGGAATAAGTTCCATCACGTCATGTAGACACTTAATACAGAGTTCGGTGGACAAATCCGGCGTGCACTGTACAAGAGTGTACAGCGTTTCCGTCAAGTCCCTACTAAAGTTTGCTTCTTTTGTGGCAAATTTCTTGGTACCTACAGGCCCTGATTTCGCTGCCTTCACCACCACATCATTCAATGTGTTGCTTAATACGCTACTTATGTTTGCTTCTTTTGTTTCAAATTTCCCGGCAGGTCAACAATCAGTGTATGTAGATGGATGAGGACAGGCTATAGCAGATTTCATAGGCACAACCTACGGCTGTTCGTCGAGGGTAGAGAAGAAATAACGGTCAGAATAGCGGACCAAGCACTCGCTATACCAAATGATCGCCTCTTTGTTGTAGGGACACTCTGCGGCTATTCGACTTATGGCGTCTTTAACGCAATCTTGACAAAGCTGAGGGGGGACGTCGCCTCGGCACATGAACAGTCCATAAACGCTGTCGTTGGTATTTTGGTCACCAGCGGTGGTGTTGTAGAACTCGGTAGTGCCGGCGGCGTTGGATGATAAGGAAGAGAGAACAGTGTAAAGGTTGAATTGGTAGGCGCTGTTGGAAGAGATGTTTTTGTTGATCGTGCAATTGTGGTCAAAGTAAGCAGGGCCATCCGCTTCAACAGCAGCAAAATGGAACGAGGCAAGAAGGAGAAAATAGGATCCGAGGTTGAGAGATGACATAATACTCATTTTGTTGACGGAGGTTTCTGGTTATCATAGGTTTGAGTAAATCATTGGTAGCAAGCTTTGAGAGAACAAGACTGTGCTTTTGTTTTCCAACATAGAAAGGTGTTGCCATGGGAAGACTTGCTTTAATTAGCGGTCAATTTAAAAAAATATTATTTAAAAACAGAAAAAGTACACCTAAAAATTCATATCACGTAAAATTTATAATAAAAAATTTTAAATTTTAAAATTATTAATAAAGACCATATCAATATAAGCTTTTAAAAATTTTATTATTAATTTTAAAAAATTTAAAATTTTCTATACCCGATAATAAATTAAATCATTTAAAACTGATAATAAATTTTTTAAAATTTGATCATAACGATGGTCCTTAAGAATAATTTTAATTTTTAAATTCTTTCATTATAAATTTTATATGATATGAATCATTGAATGTAATTTTTCCTTCAACAAAGCCGGGTGACCCACGTCCTAGTTGATTAACTTTTTTTGTTTGATCTGCTTTTGTATCAAGAATATAATGATGAAAATTTCTGAAATTTTATATAAATACTTATAATTATCTTTGGCGTATTTATTATATCAAAGGAATTATAACACAAGCATAAATAATGACTCCAAATTTAAGGAGTTTATCCAATCATGATGGGTTTAAGTATCTCCTATAGGCTAAATGATGTTTAAGTATAAGCTTTTATTAATTTTTTATTTTATTCAAGTCCATCGCAGGAAATATTTTCACAATTATTTTTCATTTGTAGTGAAATACGTGCTATTGCACACGGTTCAGACTTTTTGGTTTAACTTCCAACTGTAAAGAATGGGTAAGGCGAATGCAATTACAAGAGGGAAAACTAGTGAATGCAATATAGTGTTTTTGGATATTTAGTTAAAACTAATTAGAAAACATCAAATTAAAAGCAAAAGGAGTGAGTTTAGAGGTGTCATACCAAATAAAAAATAATCAAGGCTATTGTTAGACACATATACTTATAAAAAAAATTCTCTTTTTTTA
The DNA here is from genome assembly GCA_026724425.1 of Erythrophleum ivorense. Taxonomy (NCBI): domain Eukaryota; kingdom Viridiplantae; phylum Streptophyta; class Magnoliopsida; order Fabales; family Fabaceae; genus Erythrophleum; species Erythrophleum ivorense. The sequence goes on along the minus strand of JAIUCV010000200.1, from coordinate 579,022 downwards.
ACTTCTCAAGGAAAAATCCTAAGAACACCACCGCCAAATTTTTGAATTGAAATTTGGTTATTAACAAAATTTCATTCTTAAACTCTGTTGCACCTTGTTCAGCGTTTTTTGAAAGTCTTTACAGCTACTTTTTGTCCACAAGAAAGAATGCCCTAAAAACATACAATTCATGATAAGCAAGAGAAAATATTTATATAACATGCATTTATACAACCAGAGGGACCACAATCATAATAATCGTCCGTGATTTGACCTTTTTCTTTTCTTGTAGAGACAAAAGCATGCATATGTGTCATTTCCGTGTGGACATTGGGGAACAAAGAACACCGACGCTTTGTGTTGTGAATTTTCACAGCAAGGATGAAGAAGCCAAGTGTATATTGGCCGGGAAATTAACAATGATGATTTTTTTTTCTTGGACTGTAAACAGAAATAGTTGCTACCTATGTATATATATATATATTTGTAGTGAGACAAAGATAAAACAGGAAAAAACAGAAACCAAGACGAAACTAGATTAAAAAGGGAAGGTCATCGTTGCAACGTGTCTGTGCAGCGGCATGAAAGACATCAGGTGTACATTTGAGAGAGCAGAATGAGCATCCGTGGGATATCCTCACGAATACAATGGAGGTTTGGTGACAGTTGATAATCCGTGGCTAACAGTTGATGATGAATTGACGTAAAGACCAAGACCGGCAGAGGAAATTGTTGAGGAATAGACACCACTTGGTTGAGTATTTATCCTAATTCAGTACTTAACTAATTTAATTTACGGCTTAATAATTATCTGTTCTTAAATTAATATTGCGCTCAAATTTTCCCTTTTGAAAGTAATAAATTAAAACTCTAGCTCCAATTAATGTCAAAATCTTCGCCATCTTGATTAGATGTGTTAGAAACTCCAACATCAAAGAGATCTTACAAAACTTAACCATACATTCTTGAGTTAGAGTATTGAACGAAAATCCCCGCTCGTTTCATGCTGCAGAATTCAAACGGATTATTTTAGTAATAGAAGATCTGTTCGTAGCAACAAGGAACCTATTTTGCCTACCAATTCTTTTTTGTTGAAAACAAAATTTACTTGTAATACTATCGAGGGTATAACTCTGAAATCATATCGTCATCAATGGACCATTGCATTGACTTGCTTGTACATTGATAAGACATGTATTCGTCAATGGTTGGCTTGTTTGAATCTGTTCTAGTATGACACTTAAAATGCTAGCTACTAAGGGTCAGGCTGGGTGAAAAATGACTATTTAGCACCACAATGATGGTCTGTATTACAGGTCTCTAAGCTGGGTTTTCCTGAATAGCCATGAAGCCTATATGAATGCATCTAATAACTTCATTTCTTGAATAATAATCCCTTAGAATAGGATCTAGCAGTTCTAATGGTGTCGCTTCCCACCAGAGCTTCCAGACTTAAAGATTCAGTTATATATAATCAATTTTTTCAAGATTTTGACCTCTACAATAAGATACTTTTCTACTTTGGTATCAACTTTCATAGCTTAACAGGTTTTGAACATAATCTGATACATAGAATGATGTATTCTTGCCATTAATGATCTCTAGAATCCGGACACCAAAACTGTACCTGTTAAATTTATTTGAAATTTGGGTATGCATTGCATATTTCAAAGGCATATAACCACTGTAAAACAAAACTGTACCTACCAAATTTAATTGAAATTTGTCTATGCATTGCATATTTCAAAGACATATTACCACTACAAAACAACACACTTTATATTGTTAATTACTTCTTTTGTTTAGACCACAAAGATATACAACAATTGATATGAAAATTTTGATTTCAATAAGCATGACTACCAAAATCTAGGTTCCAACAACTCCATTTATGTTTGCCTGATTTTGATCAACTCCAAAAATCGTGGCCATGCCAAAATCAGTAGTTCTGGGATTTAAGTCTTCATCCAGCTCGTACTTTAGCTTTCATTCTAACATGGTATCAGTACTGTAAATGATCTTTAAGGGCTGTATGTAAAAGTGAGGGAAGAGAAAACCAACAAGGCTTCCCCGTCGTATAAAACCTTAAATACTTGAGTGATCTGTCATGGCTTCCAATAATTATTTTACTCCTGCCCCTCCATCTTTCATTGGTCAAATATCCAACTTGGGCAGTGAAGATAAAGACATTTTTTAGAAAGTAATAAGAGTCGTGGAGTTTGGCAGACAGCCAACCCCTCTACCATCAAAACCCGCTTTAGCCTAAGCGAAGCTGCAGAGTGAGAAGTATGCAAAGCAGCACAAGGCTTTGGATATAAGAATTTTATATGTTTTTTAAAAATATAAAAAATTATATGATTTTAATAAAACTGAAGAAAAATTAATGTAATTTATTTAAAATAAAATTATGAAGAATTTATTTTTAAAATAAATTAATTATTTAATCTTTAAATATATATATTTTTTAGAACCAATCGTAAAATTTTATGTTCAGATAGTTTGTTTCATGAATAAATATATTTAAAAATAAAAAATTGAAAAAAAAAAAGACGTGATGAGGAGGAAGTTGAAGTTTGCGTATGAAATTCTAGAAGAAGAGATATTTATTGGGACCATTGACTGGAATTTATCAGGCCAATAGTTAGTAATAATGTGAAAGTGGGGCATGAAGCAGCTTTGCTTGATTGGTTGCTTGAGATTTGGGATACGGTGGGATGGAGATGGACGCATTAGCTTTGGCACTGAGCGGTGACTCCAAGTAATGAAGGCACCACACATTTCTTAGCCTTATCGTCATCGCTTTGGGTTTGGCTTTGCTTTTCACGTTTAGAGCAACACTCCCTCATCCAATGGCTTCGTATAATTTGGATTGTGCTTTCCACTTGCATTGCATTGCATTCCAAAACAAAAGATACTATGAAAAAAAATTACTTTCCAAAAAATGTTTTTTTTTCAATTTATAAAATCATCTTATCTTTTTATATCAGATGACTTACAAAATATGTAAGATAAGAAGTCATTATTATACTTCTAAATATGGTATATCTTGCAAGTCATCTAATATAGACAAGTAAGATAATCTTATAAGCAAAAAACAAAAACAAAAATAAAATTCCAAATTTAGTGACTATATGGCCAAGTTAAAAAAAATTATGATTTTTTACACTAATGCATTTAAATTATTTATTATATTGAATATTGGAAAAAAAATTTGAAGGAGGAAGCTAAAAATTTTTTTTTAAAAAGTCCCAAAATAATTAATTTCGAAATTTAACTAACTTGTTCTTTCACTCTCCAGTTCCTACAAATCACAAAATTAGAGAATGACAGTAGAGAAGAAAAAAATTGATATAAACATCACAATCATGACAGTGCTTGTCACCACTTCATAAAGAAAGCAAATGCATGGCCCACAGCCTTTCTAGATTACTACTATACTCCCTCCCATTGAACGCCTATCTTTTAAAATTCATATTATTAATTTTTTAAAAATTAAGAATTTAAATCCTCAAATTCGATGAGGATTAATAAATTTTATCAATTTAGGTTTCGATAGAAAGATTCCCAGCGCCAATTTGTGTATAAAGAATTTAAATGTCTTGATTTTACAACATTTCTCCTTGCAATAATGGTGTACAAAGAAACGAAAAAAATTGTGTTAAAATTGGCCATGAACTTATTGTGGACTGCAATTATTGCAACTTGCATTTGAAGGAAAATTTTACTAAAAAACTTGAGATAACATTCAAAACTGAATTTTGAATGCTGGTCCATCAATCATGCACATTCATGCTGGATTGAACGTGTTTCACATCTTAGATTATCATCAATATGCAGAAGACGAGTTTATAATTAATAGACAAACATAGTCAGTGTAGTAATTATGGTAATAAATGACTATATAAATGTGAAGTTACTTACACACTTAGCACATTCCCAATACATGAAGATGTGTATTGGTAAAAATTTTAGGTGGCGATATTGTAGTGTTGGATTTTATTTATTAATGATGAAATGGATCTTCTCCACTTATGCAACCGGAGAAAAAGAGAAATATGGAGGGAGTCTTCTTTTACATAGGATTCACCCCTCTATTTTTTTTTTTAATCTCTCTAACTGTATAAGATGTAGTTGTAGAAAATCTGAACTAGATTAAAGTTAGATATCATATTAATTTTTTTAAAAGAAAAATAAACAAGATATAAGTAGTTAAAAGAGAGGAAAAAAGAGAGAGTAAGAATCAAACTCAAATGCATCAAAACCAACGCTTGTGTGCAGGGAAGATATCATTTAAATTCAAAATAAAGTATAAATTTTATTTTTTATCTATCAAATTATTTTTAATTTTATTTTTTTCATTTATTTCTATTTATATATCCAATGAGACCTAAGAATTGGTGGTCCCGTAAAAAGAGGACCAGCAACTTGATGTGCTTGGCTATATCTGTAGTGTTATACCTGTTGAGAAAGTGATATGAGTTTAAATGCCATGTGATATCCCACTTTATATGGTGTGTTTGGAAATCCAATAGCAAATCACATTTGTGTAAAAGTAACAAATTATTACTTCAGGGAAAACGTAGTTTTGGAGGCAACTGTCGAATTTCCAAACACGCACATAGTGATTTCTTGTTTATCGTTTTGCATCTCGTTAAATTCCCTCGTCTTTGGTAAGGTATAGTTCTATTCTAACTTCTGAGAATGAAACCATCTCCCACACACACTCGCTAAACTTGTGCTACTCCTCTCTTGTCACCCTACTCTTCAATCTTCTTCATATACTGCCCAACTCTATCTTAATGATTTTTGGTCAACTTACAGGAGTTTTACTCATACATTCTTAGGGATCCCTCATGGGTTAGATCTAGATATGAATAAATATATAAATATTTCAAAAGAAATAAATTTTATTAAAATTAAAAAAATTAGATATTCTTAGAATCCCATATTATTCATATTCCTTGTCATAAAAATAGACCAAATCAATTAAAATAGAAAATATGGACTAATAATTTTTCATAAATTTTAAATATATATTTTTTCACCTCCAGTCCCCAATTCTCCAGTTCTATCAAACGCGTTTAATCGTCAATCCCTCTTCTCTCCCCACGCTAAACAAGTCTCTCTATCACCTAAATCACATACTAAATAAATAATTGCAAATTTGATCTTACTCATATATCCCTCAACCCAATAAAAAAACACTTTATAAATTTCATATTTTATGTGAGTCCCACAAAAAAAATTTGAAACTATACGAGCAGTAGTACTACTTTAAATAAATACTACTTCTAATCTCATATATAAAAAACAAATAACTAATTCACGAGAATTAAGATAGTTAGTTAAAAGCAATTAATTTTCTTAATTTTGTCCTACAAAAATTATTTTTTTAAAATATCCTTATTTAATGTGTATAATTTCTCTTCAAAATTAATGACAATTACTACTCATAATTTAAAAGATTCATTTAATAGAGAGTATAATTGAAATACTATAATTAATGTATCAGATATTAAGAGCTTATTTTTTATATTTTAGACCAAATCAAATTTAAAAAAAAAATTTATATACAAGACCCAAGATAATAATTACGGATTTGATCTTACTCATATTACCCCCCAACAAAAAAGAAAGAAGATGCTTCATAAATTTTATATTTTATGTGGGTCCCACAAAAAAATTTAAAATTGTACAAGTAATATTACTACTTTAAATAAATAATTGCAAATTTAATCTTACTCATATGCCCACCTTATTAGGCCTAATGTTACTCTTTCAGGCATGGCCCACAGTGCTGCGTTACCCACTTAGTGCGTGTTTGGTATCCCGTTGCAAAATCACGTTTATACATAAGCTCACAGCCTTTGCTTCTTTTGAAATGTGGTTTGGAGGATTACAAACGGAAATTCAAATACGTAGCCAGAAAATTGACATTAACATTCCATAAAAAGTTGAGAGTAAATTAATAATTTAATTGTTAAATATTAGTTTTCTTTTGATTTAGTCTTTTAAAATAAATTTTTTTAATTTAATTTCTAAAATACTACTATCTTTTCAATTTCATTCTTCCAAAATAAAAATTCTAAATTTATTTTTTAAAATATTTTTCAATTAAAATGATTATTTTCAAAAGCATTTTGGCAATTTTTTGATGTATTGAAATTTATTTTTGATACAAAATGACATCATTTTGAGGGTGAAAGATACTTAAAACAAATTTATATCATTAATTAATAGCTACGCGATCCTTTTCTATCCAATGGAGAGATTGTTTTGATTGAAAAATATTTAAATTAAATATTCTATCTTTGAAGAATCATAATAATAAAAAAAATAATTTATCGCAAACTAAATTGACAAGTTTATTTTTTTTAAAGATAGAAATAAAAGGAAAATAATTTTTAAAAAATTAAATTATTAATTTATTCAAAACCCAATTTGCAGTAAAGTTCATGGAAATGAATTATTCATTGAAGTGCAAAAGTTAAATTTCTGTTTGTTTTTTCGAAAGGAATGTATTCATTTGTAGTGTTCAAAATTTTAAAAAAGTTCATATTGGAAGAAAGAAAAATCGTTAGTATTGGTTTTGGAAAATAAAGGAAGGTTGACTGAAGTCGTCTTGCCGTGCGGATGACGGATCAGTATGATTCATGAACCAAACAAAAAATTTCCCCTTTTTCCTATCACCACCATATTGTTAACGAAAAATTTTATTGCGTATTATAGCCGAGCACTTTATATTAGTAGATTTATTGATCAGATTTTGCATTAGGATTTATTCAAAAATTAATCATGTGCTGAGTAAGTAAAATGTCATTATATATCTTATCAATCCTGTGATAACAAATAGAATGTTAAAAATATATATAAATAAAATTTTTATGATACCCATCTTTTTTAATGTGGATGATATTTACCTTTGCATCTTTCTTTATGTGGATGTTTATTTTAATTACAGCATATATATTTATTTATTGGCAGACAAGTTCAATCTACTCTTTCAATCTTTTTTTACGAATGTTGGTTTAATTAAAACAAAATTATAATTATTGGTATTTTGATAAAATTGGTATAGAATTTGTAATTTTAATTTTTGTCCAAGTTTTTGGTTCAGATAAAAGATCAAAAATAATTTTTACTATGGCACATCAAAGTTTATAAATTGTATTATACATATTTATATGCTGATAAAATAAAATAGAAAAAGAATCTATTTAAATTTTATAACGATAAAATAGTCAATTTTTAGCTTCTTTCTTCCGCTTTTAAACTAAACAAGGGATTATTAAAATCTTTCCTCTCCCATCTATCTTTCCTTTTTTTCTTTCCTTGTCCTCTGTTGAGCCAAACAAAGCATAATACTGAGTTGTCAATCATATTAACCGTCAGATAAAGATATTTAAATATAAAATATGAGATAAAGATCATCAGAATATATAAATGATAATGCAACCAAAAAAAAAACACTTCGCTACTCTTGGTTGACTTTTTTTTTCTTTTTTTTTTTTGTGGTCTCTGCTTCTACATTTTAAATAATCACGGATAATGTCTAATTTTTTTCAATTTTCACTATTATATTTTTTTGGTTTTTTTTATTTTTACTTCTACCAAACAGATTCTATGAACTGTTTAGGCAATCTGAACAAATTTATAAAATTAAAGTACTTGAAACAATCATCTTTTTAAACTAAAATTCCCGTTCTGCAGAAGGTGTAGAATTCACTAGTGCTGGAGGCGTGGGGGTCGGTGCTAGCGAAGCCGCTCTATAGAAAGGGTACGATTCATACGTTAGGTACTTATGTTTGTTAATATCAGTTTAATATGTAAGCTATTGATTAAATTAAATACTAATTATTATCTTCTAAATCAATAAATTTTTAAAAAGCTATTTTATTATGTAATAAATGAATAAGATTATAATAATAAATCTATTAAAATAGACAAAATATTATTTTATATTTAATAATTAATTATGACATAATTAAAGAGTATATGTTCTGACAACATAAAATCATCCACCTTTTTCAACTTACTACACTAATTTACAATATTCTTCTTTCAATTTTTTTATTATCACACCTTTTGTCTCCTTCGTAGAATCAGTAGTTTAATACACAGAATATAAAAGAAATATATTCGTGGAGGGAATAAAAAAATAATTTTGAGAATATAGATAACCTTTATACTTTTATTTTAAAAAATAATTAAAAAATAATGAAATTGTTAAGAAGTGATTACAAAAATATAATAAACATTACACAAGAATAAAGAAATTACCATCACACAAGATTATGAACGGCCATAAATGTTGAAATGATTATAAAAAATTGTTTTGCAGAGACGAAATTTCAACTTTTCTGTATGGCGGGTGCAGGAAAAGGTGTAGGCATGTAGCATAGTAACGGCGCATTTCTTTTTCTTTCATAGCTGCTAGGTTATACGAATCCCAACCCTAATATGCATGACCTTCTCCGCAAATGGATCTAGTGCATAGAGGTAATGTACACATCTTATTTGGACCATCTAGACCTAATTTAAATGATTTAAATTTTACTGTTTTTATTAATTTTAATTTTTTTTTTTACTTTCAGGGATGCAGAACACAAAATAAAAACAGATTTATAATTAGTAACTTCAAAAACAAAAAAGATGTTTCATATTAAAAAAATGATAGAATGGGCAATGGGCACAAGTTCCCATACTCCTTAATAACAACTCTCCCCAACCACACCGAAGGAGCAATGGGTACAGGTTCTCTATCTACGAAAAATAAATGATGGAATGAGTCACTATACGTAATGAGTAGAAGATAAAATATAATAATTAAACAGACAAGTAAACATAGAATTTTTTTTTTAAGAAAATAAGTTTTAGACATAGTGATAAATAATAAAAAATAACTAAAAAATGAAATGATTTTTATAAAATTCAATTTATAAATCATTAAATGAAAAAAATTATATATATAAATTGATTGGTGTATATAAAGTTAAGGACTTAAAGTTAATGGAAGACTTATTCAGTACATTATAATGTGATAAAATATTAAAACGTGCTTGCCTCAATTTTTTTTTAAGAATTTGAGTTAAAAAAAATAATTGATAAAATCAATCAATCAATCAATAATATTTTAATCTCAAACACCTAAACATTGTTAATTTGAATGGAAAATAAATATCATATAAAAATAATTGAATAAAAGATTTTATTAGGAGGGTTTATGCAAAATTCTAAGTTCTAATCATATATATACTAACATGAGTACACAACCCATGATGATAAATAGTCACTGATTTAATCTCATAGGATTGTAAGTGGGAATCATAGGCGGAACTACTACCACCATCCTTACGACCCTTAAATATTCAAAAAATATTCAAAAAATATCCAACTAAATATCTTTTAGATATTTAATCACAAAAACTACATGGTAATATCCGAGGTGCACCGAAGGTTAACAAGATTGTTATTAGCAACTAGTATTATACACAATCCTACATTTTATGTGTGTGTCTACACACACACACACACACATATATATATATAATACATATAATCCATACCCAAAAACCTTCCTAAGTAAATGGTCCCCAAAAAAAAATTCATGATTAATAGTATGGTATTTCAAGATTAAATGATACCATAAAAGCATATTAAGACAAACTTATCATTAATTGAGTTTTTGAGATTTACACTTAAATCAACACATTATTTTAAATCCATGTTATAGCATGGCACATATTGCATATCATAGCTTAAAAAATTTAATATAATAATAAGAACATACAAACATTGAAGTGTTACCTAGGATGCCTGTCCTAACAAATATGCAAAATGCAACCAAAAATAAAGAAACTAGAAACATAAAGAAAATTAAAAATATATATATCATGTTTTATAATCTACTCACAGTGATTGTTAAATGGTTATTAGTCCTTTACACACTGAGCTACAGTCAAGCCCCATTTGTGGGGAAAGATTTGAATACATTCCTAAAACACACAATTACAATAATCCATTTAGATTTAGAGGACTGACTATAAATTTTCCCATTTGCCATTACATTTAGCCAAATTAACCTATCCTGCCTTAAATTCAAAATTTTCTCTAACAACATGGTTTGCTACTTCACTTAATTAGATTGTTCCAATTTAAGTCCTATTTAGATTAATCAAATTTTACTAAATAAATTTCTAATTTAGCATTTGTCCTTATTTAATACCTAACTTATTTCAATTGTTTTACAACCTATTTGATTTACTACCTACTTTGAGTACCTAACTGACATACATTATAACAAGAGAACATTAAAGCTTACATCTAAAAGGATAAACTAAAAGGTAAAATCTTTATGTCTTCTCAATTATTTATTTGATAATTCCCTACACAACCAAAAACTCCCTGCTTCACTAACTTACTAAATTTTCTACTTCATTACTATTTTTACTCTTTTTTTCCCCTTTAATTCGTTAACACTAACCAAACTTGGTAAAGTAACCTATAATATTGGAAGGAAATATTTGAGCTCACCTTGCGAACATAAACTTGGATAATAACCATGGGGTATAATGGCCCACCGTTTTGCCAAATCACCATTGGCAAGAAGACCTCGTTAAAACAGGGAGGAAAAAAACTTCTAACTTGAAGAAAATTGCAACTCTAGAAAAAGATAAAGCATGAACAACTATGGCAAGGAAGGGGTCTTGACAAACCATCAATGGTTGAATAGGGAAGGAACCCACCTTTTTTTTCTTGAGGTTAGATAGTGATAATTCCTAATATTTCCTTGCTACCGTAGAATAGAGAAGGTGACGCACTAAGAGGAACGAATAGAGGAAGGAATGAACATAGTATTTTCAGTTGAACCAATAAGCAGAGAAATTTGAAGCTTAGAAAGAAACTTCTAGAGCACACCTCCTGGAGAAGACACGTGTAATGCCAAAACGTATAAGAACAATCTAGTAATTTAAACAAAAACAAGGGTTAAACAACAAATAAGCAGAATGGCAATGGGTACAACACACTAACTTTTGGTTAGTAAGTTAAAAAAAATGCTGGAAGGAATTTGATTTCTTCTTTTTTAAAAAAATAAAATCACTAAGAGACAATAACAACTACAAAAGAAAAACCAAAAGTGGTCTTAGTTGAATTAAAATATTAGTCCTAAGGGAAAAATATAAAGAGTCAACTACTAGAATAAGTTTATGTCTAACTCTCTTATTATTAAATTTTATCTTACACTTTATTTTAAATTCTTCTTGTTATGATTATTAATTTAAATGCCCAATATTTATTTTTCTTTAAAAGAAGGGCTATTACATATGAAATCTAGACAATCTAGATCTAGATTGAGATGTGCATAATCCCATATTTGCAAAGGCAGAGGTTTGACTTTCTTCTTATCAATTAGATTAACCCATCTAACGTGGGTAGTGCATTATTAAATGGTTGAGAGAATTTATTCAAACAAAGTCTATGAACACTCATAATCATAAATAATTAAAAAAACAGTATCATATCAACCTAACTTAAGAATAGTCAAAATGTTGCTATGGAGTTTTGACTTGGGAAAAAAAAATCTAAATCCTCTAGAAAACATAAAGTTTCCTCCACAATCTCATTATACACCTGAATTTTTAAACTACACAAGTGGAAAGCAAGAGAAAAATTGTTCACATAAATGTCTATCTTCAAATCCTCTGTTATCCATTTTATACTTCTTTCTCTCTTGGGATTAATGTTATGCTTTTCAAGTGAAGTTGCTCCCATTCTCCCCAATCATGATTGTACAAACAAAAACCAATTGGAATGTCCTCCTCTCTTCTCTTACCTCCTACCTCTAACACCTCCCTCCATACACGCTGGTTTCTACCATACCATAATGGCTCTAGGAATCCTAAACATGTAACATCTGGTTTCTCTGTAACTGTAGAAAACTCACCATATATAAAAGAAAGTTCTCTAAATAGAATGATTTGAGGTCAAATAAAATTAAAATAATAATCTAGATCTCAGATAATGAGGATATGAAACTTGAGATGCCTGGAAACCTGAGCCAGAAAGGTTACGAAAAATTTGAGAAATATGCAAAGGCATTTTCATAATTTTTGGCAATTTTGAAAAACTTATAGGATGGCTTTTTAAACGAAAATTTTGAGTTTCCTAAGTTCTCAGAGGCTATGAAAATCATGGGAACCACTATAATAGTTGAAACTCCTCTTGTGAGTGATTTCGATCATCGGTTGACTGAAACTTTGACTGAATCATTTATAATTATTTCAAATCCAACATGGGTGAAACCAAAGGCATTTTATAAGTTATAGGACCTAAGTTTTATGATGAAAAATATGATTCTCAAAAATAAGTTGAAATGAGGTCAAATAGAGAAACCATGATTTAAGGACTAAAATAAAAAGTAAAAAAAGTTACAAAAAGTGACCTTTTATCTCCTTAATACACGTTCCTATTTAGCCCTCTCTTCACCCAACATTTTTGGACATCTAGAAATAGAGGAGAGACTAGTCATGGAGGACACACAAGAGAGAAGCCAAGGAAGGAGGAAAGACTAGCCAAAAGGTATGGAAATTCTTGGTTTTTCATACTCCTTCATTCACCAAACTTGTTCCTCTCCTTTCCTCTTCCTTTCTATGGTTTTCATGACTCATATGGGGCTGATTTGGGACTAGTCTAGAGGAGAGAACTCAAAATTTGAAGGAAGAGCTTCAAGCAATTAAAAGAGCTAGCCCTTGAAAAGGTCTTGAAACAAGGTAATTTTTCTAACTTTCCTTGCATCTTCTTGTTGCTCTTAGTGAGTGCTTGTTTAGCCAACTTGAGCCCAGCCAAGAGGGAGTGAATTATGGTCCTAACAAAGAGGACACATAGGTTTTAGAGTATGAGAAACAAGATTGTGCAAAGAAATCCAAAAGAAAGGCATTAGGAATTAAGTTCGCAAAGTTAGGGATTTTGTTGCACCTTGATATGTAGGAGACTTTCTAATGGTAATTTAAGTTTTCCAAGAGTATATATGAGTTCTAAAGACACTAGGAAGCCTCACATATGCCAATTCCCTAAAGAAAGTGAAGCAAACTCTATGGCTGCCATATGATTGTATAGTCTTAGCCAAGAGAGGTCTGGCCACCTAGGGAGTGTTTTAAATTGTTCGAAACATAGAATGGGACTAAATATGATAGAAGAGTATCAAAGAAAGCCTTGAAAAAAAATTAAAAGCCTTGGTTTGTGAGATAGAGATGTAGGCTCTATAATAAGATATAAAGAAGCAACTTATAGCTAGGCTCCTTAAAATAAATTTGAGATAACTCTAAGGAGTCTAAATAGAGTCAAGAAACCTAGATTGAAGGAGAAAATGGAGCCAAGATCTTGAATTCCACTAGTTGCTGCATTGTGTCTTATATGGAAGCATAATAAAGACATATGAGAAAGTAGCTTTGCATAGAGCTTGCATAAGGCTAAAGCTTGTTCTCATGCATGATTCATGTCTAATTTGATGTGTCTAGGCTAAGAGATTCAAGTGTCATCCAATTCATGAGCTTAGCTGAAAAAGGGAAGACAAGTTCAAAAGAAAAGTGTGTGAATCTTGTTTCAAAGTAGCTCTCTAAACTTTCTCTCATACATTGCTTGGATCTCTTCTTGTCTTTAAGTACTTATGTGTATGTTTGAACTATGAAATGTGTTTCTAGCCAATGCTCACTTGCTATGGTACCATTATGCATTTTGAAATGAATTTATAAATGTATTTTGGCTTGAATGGGCATAGTGATACCAAAAGTCCTTTAGCAAGGGTGAAGATGAGCCAAAAATCCCTATGATTGGGTGAGACAAAGCCAAAAGTCTTAAAAAGAGTGAGGCTAAGTCAAAATTCCCTTGAAAATGAGTGAGACAAATCCAAAAGTTCTAAAAAAATGGGTGAGACTAAACCAATACCCTTGAGAGCCTATGTATGACTTCAATGAGTTTCTATGACAAGGAAAATGATTTATGTATGACCATCAGATATATTTATACCATGCATGCATTCTTTGACTTGAATATGTATCCATTATGTATACTTGAAAGGGTAAAAAGCTATTGAGAATTTTGAATCTCATTCTTCCCCCTCCATTTGCTTATTCATGTCTAGGTGAATGATGACTCCCTAATTTTAGATGAGAAAGGGATATATTTTATGATAAATTAGGGGGGCAAAATACATTTCTCTTGACTAATATGGCTAAATGTGTATTCAGTTTAAACCTCATTCTATGATTAATTTTTATCTTAAGGGAAAGTAGAAGATTGTGGAAAGAAATGAGAAAAGAGAGGAAAGCTGAAAAGTAAAAAGGCAAGTGGAACAAATTCTCTTACTACAACAAGAACACAATTCGCTGTAACGAGTATGTGCTTTCGCTGTAGCGAGGAAGGCACTTCGCCATAGCAAAGTCGTGATGCATACAAATTCCAGGGAGCAACTTGCTATAGCGCCAGCAGTAGCAAGATTAGCAGAAATCTGGGAGCTTATAAGCTCTTACCATAGCAAGAGTCATCATCCCTTGCCATAGCGAGATCGACCTCGGAAACGAACAGCTTTGATTTGCGAACTAAAAAACACGAGAGAAGGCTAAGGCTTCGTCATTCAGCAAGGAAGGGGCATTTTGGTCGACTCGGAAAGGGAGAAAATGCATAAGAGGTGTTGGTGAAGCTTCATATTAATCGAGAAATCATTGATTTTGTGCAAGATTCTTTTGATTAGGTGTTTTTACTTTATCTTCTCTTCAAGTTAATGTATTTGTTGCTATATTTGTTGAACTTGTCTGTGGATTTCAAGCCATGAGTGGCTAAATCTTGTAACCCTTAGGGATTTTATGAACCTTTGAGCTTTGGATATTAGTTCCCTTTTAATTATGTTGGCATTGAAGATTTAGTGCTTAATCTAAATTATGGTTTCATTCTATTGATTGGCCACCTCTAGTTTGATTATGGGTTTTGTAGCTAGTCTTTGAAAGAAGGGAGTTACTTATAGACCATTGATTGAGCAACTTAGAATTAAACATAGTCTAATTTGCAATTGTGATAGAAATATACTCAAAAGCCCTAGGTAGTCCAGATAAGGTTTGAGTTTAATTGTATGTTAACTTCTCATTTGAGACATCAAAGAGTTAAGTTGATATATGGGTTTGAATGGATTGAAAGATGGTTTTACCTAATTAGACCTTTGATTCTAAAATTGACATTAAGCCAATTAATTAAAAAGGGAATGATCAAAATTGTGTAAAAAGGGGATTAGAATTCCTAGGGTGTCTTTAATTGCTCATTTTCAATTAAAACAATTTTTTTCATTACTATTAATTGCAATTGAATTAATTCTCACAAAAATTCGATCACAATTTGATTTGCTTAACTAAAATGAATATAAGAACTAATTATTATTCTTACAACACGTATACTTGTGGTGTCATTATTCTAGTGAGCATCAGTGAACCAAGAAACCCAGAGAAAGGAGACCAAATGTCTTAGAGCATGATTCTTAGCAAGGGAGTAGAAAAATAGGCAATTTTATAGCATATTGATGTCAAGAAATGTATCTATGTGATATATATGAGATGTAACCATTTGAGCAAGACTAAATGTGTATAATTACGATGTGTGTATGAATCTTGAAGCCAAATGTATGGAAATGTGAGAATTGGCCACCCTTGTGCTAGTATGTATTTATGTATGAATAGGAGTGGTAAGATGAGTATGACCTCCATGATGATTTAGATCATTTGGCATGCTTTCCTAGGCTATGTTGGTACTATAGGACATGCTCAAGTGGCTATGAAATAAGAGGAAGGTCAAATGGTGCCTTATGAATCCACTTTGGTCATCAAAAGTGACCAAATCTTAAGCTGAACAAAAGTCTGATCAAATGGATAAGTTGTTATATGAAATTTAGCCAGCAATTAGGGCTTATCAAGAGCTTTTCACAGAGCTAAAGAGCACCTAATTTATAGTTCTAGAGAATTTATTATGATTTTTTAAGGCTAACTAAATTATTTAGAATGGTAATATATACTGTTCATATGGTCAGATTTTTTTTCCATGTCACTCATGGGACAAATGAAGTCCAATGGCTGTGAAAGTTTGCAAGCATAAACTAGGCACCATAAGCTTTCCATAGCTACCAAGATCACCTCATTTAAAGCTCTGTAAAGGAAGAAACGAATTTTTAAAGTTGAAGGATAGTACTAGTAGTGCAGACAGACCTTTGGTATTGTTCCATTGTTTTCTAGTTTCAATTGACGTTTACATGATCTAAAATTACATTTAGCCACTAGTAGACATCCACAGCTTTCTAGAATAGTATGGTTTGCTTGATTTCAATTTTTCTATAATTAGTTATGAATTTTCAAAATCCATATCAGTAAACTAGAATAGTGAACCTGCGAGTAAACCATTATTTTCTGATGTATGGTTCCAAACCCAAAATGGATGAGATGAAATGTAATATTCTTGACTTGTATAGATATGTTATGATGGGAAATTGATATTAATGAGTTTATATGGTTCATAAAGCATAAAATGAAGTTTTTAGGCAGAATAATGTTATTAAATATATTGCATTTTCATAGAAAGTGTATAAAGTTAAGCTATGTAATGCAATGGAAGGACTAGAAGCTTAAGGTATTACAAAACATCGTCATATGCACTTTTCTTCTACATGCCTACAAAACATCTTAGGGAAAACTATAAGTGCTATTTAAAAAGGAAGCTCTATTGATCCTATATATAATACTTACCCTAAACTTTGCAAATTGATTTAGTTGGAATTAAAAGCACTACTGTAGAGTCCTTGCAATTCAGTTTGGCCACAAATTGAAGCTGTTACAAATAAGTTTCCACAAGAGAACAAAATTGGAAAGGTTGGATTTGGTAAATTTTACAAGGTGACAAATGAGATCAAACATACATATTGTGGCTAATTTCCCTTGTTTACCTAATGAATTATGTTTTTAGGGAATTCTTTTTTATGGATGAGAAATAACTATAAACAAGATTCTTAAGAAATCAGGTCAAGGTGCAAAAGAATTCAAAGACATTATTGGAATTTTGCTTAGAAGAACAAGAAGAAATGCTCATTTATGAATATATATCCAACAACAGTCTCAATTACTTTTTATTTGGTTAGTCTCTTCTCAATCATTTTTATCAAATTTTTAGTTGTAATTTGTTATTTGTTATGCATGTTTTACTTTGATGTTTCCTAATTTACTTTAACTAATTATCTCATGTCAATACTACTTATATTTATTTTTTCCCCTTGTATAACTCATGAATATTTGTATAGGTACTTGAAAAAGAAGTGCATTAAATGGGCCAATGCATTATAAAATTATAAAAAAAAATGTTCAATGAATTCTTTATCTTTAAAAATATTATCCTCTCAAAATAATGTGATCTCAAACCTAACAATATTTTGTTGGATAACAACATAAATCCACTAATATCAAATTTTGGTATAACTAAAATGGTTGGTATTGATGGAACCAAAGGACGTACAAAAAGAGTTGTTGGAACATTGTAAGCTATAAATTTTTTTTAAAATTTTTTATTCACTTCTTGATTTATTTTATATGAATGAATCAAGAAAATAAGGGAGCGACCATATGTTTCATGAATAATGCTTGATATGCATATACCTACCTAATAAATTTTAAATATTTAGCATGTTTTTTATTAATATTTTCTATGCAGTAGTTAGATGTCTCTTAAACAATGTTGCCTAATTCGCCCTGCTTCCCTCCTAATCCTATTTGCATTTGTTTGTACCAAAACAGAGTACGTTTGCAAACTAAAATGGTGCAATTGGCAAACTAGAACTGAACAGAAGAAGAGGAATAATGTTATTGGCCTGTGGACTGATTTATGTGATAGAATGAAGAAGAGTGCAAACTAGTATTATGACAACACAAACTTGAAGAAGAAGAGGAGGCAAAGAATTTGATATATATATATATATATATATATACACACACACACACACACACACACACACACATATATATATATATATATGTAAAGCTAATTAAGAAGTGCAATATTTTTATATTTAATTCAACATAATTATGGTAGGCTTGGAAGCAATGGAGGAATGAAAATTTGTTGGAGATATTGGATTCAAATATGACTGAAGTTGGTCCACACAATGAAGTGATTAAATGCATTCATATTCATCTATTATGTGTTAAATCCATATGCAAGGCCTCCCATTATCACAATTAATTGTTTCTTATCTTAATAATGATTCAAGTGAATTGTCATTTCCTAAAGAACCAGTACTCTTTTATGCACAATTGAATGAAACCACAAATTGTTAGAGCAAAGCAATCAGGTTCTGGTTAACACACTAACAATTCCACACTATGCTCTATCAATGAAAAGTCCATGAGTAATTTCTTTCCTCGCTAGCATGAGGTTTACATTTCTTTTTTTTTTAGTGCTTTTATAATTCTTTTGAATCAATCATGATATATGTAGTTTTACTATTAAAGTATTTATACAATAACAACCCGATCACTTAAGAAAGGATGAGTTTCTTTTGCCCCTTTCTCCTTAACTGTGCATTATGATATTCTGATGATTTTTTTGCTCTGCTGTAATTGTTTAAGCAATAAGCATTTGCTGCTTAAAAATGACCCAAAAAATGGACTGCGTAATGGTACAAAATGATCTTAGAATTTTGTGATAGAAACATCATCAATGATGATACAGTAATTAACCACCTTATTTGACTTAATGTTCCTATATATATAATGCATTCACACAACAACCCCCACAAAATTTCAAATTCTCATTCAAGCTAATTAAGACATGTATCTTTAAACTTTGCATTAACAATTTCCAAACATTTCTCTGTTGCTAGTGTAACATCCAGTCCCTCTGTAAACATGAGAAATGCAATATTTGGTTTCTCCGTAAACGTCAGAAATGGGCCAGATACAAAAAGAAGTCCCTAAAATAGAAGGAATTAAGACCAAATAAAATTATGATAAAAATTTAAATAATAGAAAATGAGAAATTTGAGCCTTGAGTTGCCCAGAAACTGGGGTCAGAGTGATTTAAAAATTTTGTCGAAAGGCCTGTGGCATTTTCATAAATAAATAGACTTTTTGAGAAACATACATGAGGGCTTTTTAAATGAAATTTTTGAGTTCTACGAGATTCTCAGAGGTCCTGAAAACCATGAAAAGCCCTGGGACAGTTAAATCTCCTCCAATGGACGTTTTCCAACGTCAATTGACCTGAACTTTGATCGATTCATTCGGTAAGATTTCAACTCCAAATTGAGTGATTCCAAAGGCATTTTACTAAATTGGGAATCTAAATTTTATAATGAAAAAGATGGTTCTTAAAAAGGAGCTAAAACGAAGTCAAATCAGAAATGCCATTGCAAAGGGTAAGATTGAAAATAATTTTAACAAGAAGCTTCTTAAACTCACGTCCTCTCTTGCCCTCATTTTCCACTATCTTTCTTCTACCCAGAAGAGAGAGGAGAATCAGTTCTCTTAGGTGCACAAGAAGGAGCACTCTTGGAGGGAGAAAAAAGCCAAGAAAATGTAGGAAATTCCATGGAAAATTTAGCTTTCTCCTTAGCAAGTTACTTCTCCTTCTCGTCCTTATTTCTATGGGTTTGATAGTGTTTTTAAATCTGTTTTGGGGGCAGAATAAAGATAAAAAAATTCGTGTTTGAAGAGAGGCAAGCAAGGAAAGTGAAAAGCAACCAAGAGAGAACAAGAAAACAAAGTAAAACTTATATTCTTTGGTAGTTTCTTCCTCCCCCTTCCTTTTGCATGAATTTGGCCACCATGAGCCCAATTCTTAGAGGCTGTTTTCTGCCCAATTCAAGGGGGGTTAGAGGCTTTAGGTGGCAAGGATTAAGAATGAACCAATAGAATCAAGAAAGAAGCATTAGGAAACAAGATGGAACCATTAGGGATCCAAATGCTTATTTGCAAATATGATCTTATATGAATGTTTTTAGGCTTAATTGAATGTTAAAACATGCTCCTAGGATCCCTAAGAGGCTCCCTATATGCTTCCTCCTTCAAGAAAACAAAGAGAATGCCATGGAAAGCCAATGCACCCATAGTCCCAGCCTAAGCAAGTTCACTTATCTAGGGAAAGTTTCAAATTTTTCTAAGGCCATTTTTGAGTCATATATGGTGAATGAATATAAGAGGAGGCCTTGGAAAAAATTTAGAGCTTATAGAAAGTGATTTGGTACTTTAGGTTCCATATTATGACCTAAAGAAGCAACATGTGTTTAGACTCCTTGTTTTAATTGTGTGATAACTCTAAGAGACTTAAATGAAGTCAAAAGTTATTTTACTAAATTGGGAACCTAAATTTCATAATAGAGAAGATGGTTCTCACAAAGGAGCTAAAACTAATTAGAAATGAAAATGCCAAAAATGAGGGATGAAATGAGAATTTTTAGAATTCTTTTACTTTTAATACTCTCTCTTTCTCACGCCCTCCCTTGCCCTCATTTTCCACCATCTTTCTTCTGCCCATAATAGAGAGAAGAAGCAACTCTCTTAGGCACACAAGAATGAGCACTCTGGGAGGGAGAAAAAAGCCAAGGTAGGAAATTCCATAGAAAATCTAGCTTTCTTCTTAGCAAGTTACTCCTCCTCATTCTCCTCCTTATTTCTATGGGTTTGATGGTGTTTTTGGGGGCAAAATAAAGATAAAAAATTCATGTTTGAAGGGATGCAACCAAGGAAAGTGAAAAGCAACCAAGAGAAAGCAAGAAAACAAGGTAAAACATCTATTTTTTGGTAGTTTCTTCCTCCCTCTTCCTCTTGCACGAATTTGGCCACCATGAGTCCAATTCTTAAGGGCTGTTTTCTATCCAATTCATAGAGGGATTAGGGGGTTTAGGTGGCAAGGATTAAGAATGAACTAATAGAATCAAGAAATGAGCATTAGGAAACAAGATGGAATCATTAGGGATCCAAATGCTCCCTTACAAATCTGATTTTATATGAATATTTTTAGGCTTAATTGAATGTTAAAACATGCTTCTAAGATCTCTAGGAGGCTCCCCACATGCTTCCTCCTTCAAGAAAACAAAAAGAACTCCATGGAAGGCCAATACACTCCATGTCTTGGCCTAAAGGGGTTCACCTAGCTAGGGAGAGTTTTTAATTTTTTTAAGGCCATTCTTGAGTCACATTTGATGAATGAAGATGAGTAGAGGCCTTGGAAAAAATTTAGAACTCAAGGAAAGTGAATTGGGGTCATAGGTTCCATATTATGACCTAAAGAAGCAACATGGTACTAGGCTCTTTGTTTAATGGTGTGATGGCTCCAAGAGGCTTAAAAGGAGTTAAGAATCATAATTGAGAGGAAATAATGAGGCATAGAAGTCATTTGAGGAGTGTTGCTTCATTAGGCACCATTATGGACTATAATGAAGTCTATAGAGTAATCTAGAGCTTAATCAAATTGTATAGCTTTAGAATATATTTCATGAACCTAATTAGCTTCCTTAAATCATGTTTAGGCCAAAAGAAACTATCTCCACCAAATTGTGGGTGTATAACTGAGGCAAAGGAGGAAAATTCAAGGAGAAAAGTGTGTAGATTTGCACAAGGTAGCTCTCTCCACCTTCTCTCATGCATGGATGTGTATTTAGCTTATTTTAGATTGTGTGTATGTGTATTTTCAAGTTATAAAAAGTATGCTAGCATGCCTTTATATGCTATGATCCTTGATGCCATGTTATATTTTCTAATGAGTGTATAATGTTTGTATGAGTTTACTTGAGTATGGAGAGACCAAGAACTCTTTCCTTTGGTGAGAATGAGCTAAGAACCCTTGAGTTTGGTTAAGACAAAGCAAAGAGTCTCCCAAAAGCAAAGTAGGCTCCTAAGAGGATGGTTGAGTCGAGTCCAAAGTGCTCAAGAAATGAGTGAGGCAAGTCTAAAACCCATGAAGAGAAGTGTGAGGCCAATCCAAACACTTGGTGAGCTCTTAAATGATTTGTATGAGTTGCTCACATGCCAAATTTGCTTTTAAAATGTCTATGGCTTTTGTTTTCTCCATGCATGCATTTGTAAAGCTTGCTTGCACATATTATGTATGATTGAATGGGAGATGAGCAATTGGGATTCTTTGAATCTTATCCCCTCCTCTCCAATGATCTAACATGCTAGGTGGACTAAGTAATTATGATGAAAGGAGCCAACAACTATGAACGGCAAGGATTGACAAGCTTATGTATGATTTTGCCCATTTTAAAACCATAATGATAGTTCATAATGTATATGATGTTGTATATTTTTCATAAACCTTGAGACACATGTAAATATACTATTATGTAATGTTTAGATGTATGAAAATGATATATGACCCATAGCACTTATTTTGGAGTATGTAAGGCCAAAGTGTGCAATATGGAATTTTAATGAAAGTATGCATAAGTGTAGGTTGAGTGGCCAAAATGAGATGCATAAGGTTCATTTGGTCAACTCACTTAAGTCTCAAATGTACTTTTAGACTTGCCCAAAAGGTGCCGAGACCAAGGGAAATCCATTTGACAACATTGGCACCCTATAAGGAGCCAAAATTGACCATTATGGAACCTTATGTCACTTTTTAGCCAAATGAATTAGCCTTCATCTGAGATTTGCCATGCAATTAGGTCTCATTAAGAGATTTTTGGGAAGCTAAAAATTATAATTTTAGGAGGTATACAGAATATTTTATGATTTTTCAAATTTGACAAAATTTATGGAAATGGTCTGATGCACTGTTACAATGGTCTAAAATTTTTTTTCTATCACATGAGATTCAAATAGTGTCCAATTACCATGAAATTTTATACAGAGAAACTAGGCAATCACTGTAACTCGTGACAGAAGTACCTCATTTGGAGGACTAGAGAGGAAGATATGAATTTTTGAAGTTTATGTCCAGTATCAGTAACCTTACCTGACCAAAAGTACTGTTCCATCAAATTTTGAGGTCTGGGCTTAATGAACTGATCTGGAGATATTTTTTTCCTCTAGTTGACATCCACAGATTTCTAAATTAGTATCATTTACATGGATTGGATTTTTTTGAAATTAATTGGACATTTTTGAAGTTCATATCAGTAAACTATGACAGCATCAGGACCCAATCCGCCCTCCAGACTATTTCGTATGTCAAATGCTCTGTGTGTGGGATTTTATGACTTATACATATTTTTAACATGAAGTGGACATCCTAAGCTTTCTAGAATGACCAAAATTGTATAATTTCAATTTTTTTAGATTTAGTTATGATTTTCCAAAGTTTGCCTAAAAATGAGGCCAATCCTGGTCGAAAATGAACACTCATTTTCTATGTCTCTTTTCGGTTTCTATGAGTTGTAGGTATGTTTTTGGGATACAAATGAGTTGTAATAAGGTAATTAAACATGAGGGGGCATAGTATGAGCTCACACAGTACACGTGACACCGAAATGAATTTTTAGATATGACGAAATGCAAATAAAAGTCCAATTTTCATACTTCTCCATGAGAATCATATATATGTTCCATGATAATTATACTACTAAAAGGCATGGGATGAGGTAGAATTATGGTATTACAGTAAGCCTTTCCAAATCCACCTTTGCCTCAAATGCTGACACTTGTAAAATGCCCTACACTGCTCTACGAACACGGGATGGATAAGAGATGGACAGTTTTCATTTTCTCCAGATTTCTAACCTGATTTGCTTCCAATAAGCTAGTTGTAAGCCTATAACAAAATTGATGTTATTAAAGATTGTACCATATTATATAGAGAAGATGTCGCATTGAAATTACTAAGTTGTCCTTCTCCTTAGTATCTTTTACAAGTGAAATAAGGTGTCCAAGTGGTGATTTTCTTTTTATATAAAAAAAAATAAAACTAAGTTTCTTTAAACCTATTTATTAAGATATCATGGCCTAGGCTTATTAAAAAAATTGGGATTAAAAAAAAATTAAATACCAACAGAACTAGCTAAAGTCTAAAAATTTGAACCTACGCAAACAAAAAAATTCTTATCAAAATTTTTTGAAAATTATTTAACAAAGAAAAAGATCTATGCTTGTTTCTTATAAGATGCAAAATGCTTTAACAATTGCAACAAAACAGAAAAAATACCAGACAATCTTAATAAAGAGAAGACAGACCAAGAAAATTCATTCCTTCTCTATCTCTACCTCAAAGTGATTAATTTCTTTCTTCGCTAGTGTAATATCCAGTCCCTCCGTAAATGTGAGAAACACAAAACGTGAGAAACACGATGTACGGTTTCTCTGTAAACATCAGAAATAGGCCAAATATAAAAGGAAGTCCTCGAAATAGAAGGAATTGGGGCCAACTAAAATTATGATAAAATTTTAAATATTAGAAAATGAGGATTTGAGATTTGAAACACTCAAAAACCAGAGCCAAAAGAGCTCAGAAAATTTGCCGAAGAAAGTAGGGGCATTTTTGTAATTTTTAGAAACTTTTGAAATCTCATAGGAGGGCTTTTTAAATGGAAAATTGAGCTTTTCGGGGTTCTCAGAGACCCCAAATACCATGGGAACCCCTAGAACAGTTGAAACCCTTCCAGTGAGTGATTTCAGCCGTTGGTTGACCGAAACTTTGACCGAACGGTTCAGAATGGTTTTAGATCTTTTTTGAGTGATTTCAAAGGCAATTCTTATGATTAAGAGCCTAAGGAATATGATGGAAAAGATGAATTTCAAAAAGGAGTTGAAATGAGCTCAAACGAACAAAACTACGAAGAGGGACTAAATTGTAAATTTTGAAAGTTGCTTAAATGAATCCCTAGCTTATAAAAAACGTCCCTCCTCTACTCAGATCTCCTCACCCACTCTCTCACATGTTAAAACAGAATTAAGAAGGGCTAAGAGTGGCACACAAGAGGGGAGGCCAAGGAAGGAAGAAGAAGTTTTGAAAAATGTAAGTTTTAGCCACTTTTTCTTACTCCTTGCCTTGTTAAACTTCTTCCCCTCTTCTTCCTCTTCCTTCTCATGGTTTTGGCATTTAATTTGGTGCTGTTTTGAAGGCAGAACAGAGGTGGAATTTTCAAATTTGGGATTTTCTATTGATTCTGGTATGTGCACTGTTCACACTGGCATATTCGTATTCTGTGTCATATAATGGGCAAATGGTGTCCAATGCTTGTGAAAATTTACAGGCATAAACTAGAGGTCATAATATTTCTGTGGCCACTGAGAGCACCTCATTTGGAGGTCTGAGCAAAGAGTTATGTATTTTTTAACTTGGCTGTCAGTAGCAGTGGCACCCCAGGAGCCCAGTCACTGTTCTATAGATTTCCAATAGTTAAACGTATTTGTTTCATTTTGAAATTATTTTTAGCATAAATTTAAGATTTGTAGCTTTCCAGAATGACCAAATGTGTATGATTGTGATTTTTATAGAATTAGTTATGAATTTTAGAAGTTGTATCAGTAAGCTGAAACAGCAGCCTAGGTAGCAGCGACCTCTGGACCTTTTTGGATATTAAACGTCCTCTGTGATCAATTTTTTGCTCTGGACGTAGTTTTAGTGTAAAGTACACATCCATAGCTTCCCAAAATGACCAAGATTGCATCATTTCAATTTTTCTAAATTTAGTTATGAATTTCTAAACTTTGGTCATAAAGAGGGCCAAACCTGGCCGAAATTAAATAGCCACTTTTTATGCTCCATTTCGATTTCTATGAGTTGTGGGCATGATTTTGAGATGGAAATGAGTTGTATTGATGTATTTAAATATGAGAATTTATAGCATGAGCTCACACAATCCACGTAACCCTGAATGAAATTTTTAAGTATGACGCAATGCAAATAAAACTATTATTTTCATTTCCTTTTTCATGTGCCCTCATGGAAATAATGAGGTGAAACTTATGAATGACATAAAATGAGATAGAATTTATAGTGTTACAGCTAGTATGAGATTTACATTTATTTTTTCTATTCTTTTTGTATTAATGGTTTATATTTCTTTTGAATTAATCATGATATATATAATTTTATTGTTAATATATTTATACAATAACAACTTGACCACTTGAGAAGGGATGAGTTTCTTTTGCCTCTTTCTCCTTTTCTGTTCATTAAGATCTGTCAAAGATTTTTTCTGCTTTGTTACAATTGTTTAAGCAGCAAGCACTTACTACTAAGAAACATGGACCCCATGGAAGATTTCCACATAATATATTGCCCACAAAATTTTCTCTTTTTAAATTAATTAATCAAAGTTTTCGTCAACTTTTCTTTCTCTACTTTCTTGGTCCACTGAAACAGAACAGAAACTGATATGGAATAAAACAGAGAGACCAAAAAAAAAAAAAAAGCTTCACTAATAAGCAAATCTGCCACCGACAAGGGTTCACTTATTCCGAAGTTTTTGGCTATTCTATGATTTTAAATACCGTATGCATGCACCAATCTCGTCAAAGAACGAAACAATTGATGAGAATGTAATTCCTTTTAGGAAAAAAAAGAACTCTTACTTTTTCCTCTCATCTCGTTAGCCCTCTCTGGCCCAAATTGTCAAAATATTTGTTATCACTATTGAATGTTTTTGAAACTTCAATGACATCTTGTACGAGTAATCTAAACTTGCCATTTATCTAAAGATTCCTGCACCTGCATAAATTGCCGGGTTAAGTTTTGAATCAAAAAGGAATATTTTTCAAGCTGAGTTAGGTTTTCAATAACCCCAAAAAAAAAAAAAAAACTCCCTATGAGCCTTTTGATTCCCAGAACTTATGGACTGCAACATTTGTCTGTAAATAGCAACAGAAAACCTACCCAATTGCTGCGATAGGAAGCAGAGTGGAAAGAGTTCTCACTCCCTATTGCTATATCTTTAAGAGAATTATTAGCGATGGAAGATCTCTTATGATATATGTCTGAATCATTTTTAGTCTTTCTATTTGTCTCTCTGAGGTGACGTGGCCCTTCAGCCTTGCCGCAATGTGTCGTCAAGGCAACCCAGCGATTATCCTCTGTGTGCCCCTTATCCAGAGAGGTTATAATCTGATACGACGAGTGTTTATTCTGCTATTCCAACTGCTCTTTCTTCTCCACCGTCGACAGTAGGCCTAGACATGGCATCTTCAACACTTGTGGAACACCCTTAACTGGACGGCAGATGAGGCAGCCAACGCTCCCTTGGTGTGATTGGGGACCTTCCATGGTGTTGTGCCGGAAAGCTAGGAGGAAGAGTTCTATATTCCAGTTGCATCATTTGCTATGAACTGTAACCTTTCTATCATTCTGATGCTGCAAATACTTTCTGATTTTTTTTTTCTTCCTTAAACACATTAGAGTAAATCTAATAATGAAAAAGATTATGCTGATTTCGGCATCAAAGTGAATTTCAAAACATGAGAAAATAAGGACAAGAAAGCAAAGGAAACAATGAATCTATTGAAGTTTTGGCCATCTAAAATAAAATAACAGCGCACAGCAACACGGTTTTTTGCCTATTGGACTGGGGCAAAAATCATAATGGTAAATTATCATTTTACAATTTTTAAAAAAGGATATAAATTTAATCTCTTAAAACCAAAATGTTCTCAAGATTAATATTTATTTTTTATTAAAAATTTATTAATATTTAAAATTTTGTTTTTTTACCTTTTTTATTTATATTAAAAAAATTTAAATTTCGTATATTCTAAAAAGTTATTAAATTTAGGGAAATGCTGATGTTCATTATTGTGGATTTAATATAAATGTTATTTTTTAAATTAATTATTATCTATAAATTAGTAAAATTAAAAAAAAAATCATTCTGTGAATTTTTTTTGAGTATTTTTGTTATCAAATAATTTTACAATTTGTTAAATTTTAAAAAATTATATTGGTGAAAATACATTTAATACTTATTATATTATATAAATAATATATATAACGATATTTTGATCGTAATTGTAACTTATCTTTTGCTGCAAAGGAAGTTATAAGTATAGCGCATCATTTTGCTTTTGGGAGGGGATAAGAGTATGTGTTTTCAAAATGAAGGAGGAGGCTCGTATAATTTAGACATTATCTAAAGGAAAAATGAGTAACTTATCCAAATATTAATGATTCACAAAATAATTTAAAACTATCCACCTGTCTTTATATAGATTTTTTAAAAAATCTTTTCAGATAGATAATTCTAGTAAAGAATAGATTACTATTTTCGCCCCTTAAAGATACTGTGCATCAACTTGATTTTTGGAAGTTTATTCATATCAGTATAATTTAAATGTTTTTAAAATATGTTATTTTAATTCTAACTTAGCATGAAATTAATTTCAATATTTATTAGTTATTAAATTGGTAGTAATAAATTTTTGTACCTAGACTAAATGACAATAAATTTATAAGAACCAAATTAATGTTACTAAAAAATTTTTAGAACTTATATGATAAGTATAGCTTCCAAAATAAAAGGAGTAAAATACACGGATCTCTCTCAGGTATTGATAAAACTATACAAATCACTTATCTATTTTCAAAGTCAATGCAAACATTCTCTGAATTTTGTTGAAATTATATAGATATCTCTAAAACTTTTTTAAAATTATACAAACCTCTACTTTATTTTTAAAATATATATAGACCTTTTCTAGAAATAAAAAATAAATATATATAATTTATTCTTTATTGTGTATTCATCCAACCTTTCAAGGAATTTTCATTTTCTTTAATTTGTATATTTATATATATTGTTCATTTACAGCAACATTTAACAGATTTCTAAGTTTTCAATAATACTAATTTCATTTATGGATATGATAAAACTACCATCTAGTATTAACTCATCTAAAGTAACTCAAGTGATAACAATAAATAGACGAGAATATGATCAACGTCAAAAGTTCAAGCTCTCCCAATATAAATGTACCAAGAAAAACAAAACCACAGGCCTCTAATAAAAGTAATCCTATATGCATTTTCTGATTTTCTCTCTCACATAATTTCAACGAATTTTTAATTTAATCATTACTACACTTGATTTTTTTACAATTGAGTTTTTAAAATTTCAAATCATTTTTAATATAAAATACTTTTTATTATTTAATATGCTTTTTCTTCTAATTTTCATTTTCTCTTATAAATTTATTCAAGACTTTT
The DNA here is from genome assembly GCA_026724425.1 of Erythrophleum ivorense. Lineage (NCBI taxonomy): Eukaryota > Viridiplantae > Streptophyta > Magnoliopsida > Fabales > Fabaceae > Erythrophleum > Erythrophleum ivorense. The sequence continues at coordinate 549,889 of JAIUCV010000200.1, read as the reverse complement.
GAATTTAATTTGTAATGCTATATGATATAAAAAAGCGGACAAAACTTATTTAAAAAACATTTGAAAAATAATAAGTGAGGATTTGGACTGGGTCACATAATGTAAATTGGGCTGTAAGGCAAGTCTCTTCCTATGTACGTAGCTACTCCATCCCCAACTAGATCATGCCCTCGTATAATGTGAATTGTGCTATTAATAAATGATTTCATAAGAAGGGGCTCGTCTCTTAAAACGAGTATTTTCTTAAAAGAAATTACTAATCTTTATATTGTGTAGCAATTAGCAAATAATCTTCAATTATTATTATTATTGGCTGTATGATTTATGAATTTTTGTAAGGATGAAAACTCACCAATAATTTTTGGGTTGGGTTCAAGGAATCTAGAACCTTACCTTGTTTGTGGGGCTGGCAATGCTGAGCAACTTCTTTGTTGCTTAGCGCAAAATTGCACCTTTTTCAAGTCTTCATTGTCATTTATTGCGCTCTTCCATTCCACCCAATCTTGCCAATATTCTAAGTCTTTTTAAGTCTTCTCACCTTTAACGCCCCAACACCCCGCGTCGACCGTCAAACTCAGTCACGCTTTTTCTAAAAGCAATCCTCAATTTTCACACGGTATCTAACATCTAGAAAGATATCTAATATTTGATATCATTCGAAATTTTAAAAGAACGTCAAATAATATCATTTCAAGTCGTATATGAGATCTTACATTATGGTTTTTCTATTATTCTTTAATAATTTTAAAACTAAATGTGATGATATACATATAAAATATTATGGTATGGATCTTAATTAAAAATTCTTATATATTCTTTAATTTACCAATTCAATTTAATCTGTTTATTATATATATAATGTATGTAGGCTCAGTGTGTGCTAAAATTCTGTCTTTTAAATGTTACATACTATGTCATCTTAGATATCAAGAGTTACCACCTTCAAATTTTTACGGGGACCTAAATTTCTCTACTACTTCCTTGGAGCAACAGTCTCACCCTTAAATTAGGAACTAATTAAATTGTTTTAGATTTAAAGTTGTCTATATAAGTGGTAGCAAGGAGAGGAGATTGATGGGAGCGGGAGGGAAGTGATACTTGAATCTTATAATAATAATAATAATAATAATAATAATAAGGGATAAATACTATTGAATAGTATTTATAAGAATTTAATAGACTTTTTTCACTTTTTCTTTTTAAAAAATCTCTCATTCCCATCAATTTTCTCTCTTTCATATCAAACACAGTTTATAATATTTATTTCTTAACCTATATATAGAAATATATATTTTAAATTTTTTAATTCATATCTTAATAAGTGACAATTCAAGTCCCATTTTCTTTTTCATTGGATGCTTAAATTCTTGGTCCAAATTGATATACCTAGAGCGATTTTAAATTGAACAAATTTTTCTCAAGTTGAGAATTGTTTATATGAAATCTATTTATATAAAATTAAAACAAAAGAAAATTTCTCTAATAGATATTAATATAATTCAAAACATATTGAACTCCTTTTGAATTTTTTTTAGTATTTTCTAATTATTTAATTACTAATATAAATAAATAAATACACTATGAATCTAGGACGAAATGAGTTGATATTACTTAGATGTAAACACTTAAAATTACCTAAGAAAATCTCTAGCCCACGTCTCATGTTGAGATTATTTTTCTATTTTCATATTCAATTTCAAATGAATAAATTTTATGAGTATTTATAAAGTTTGTGTATGATTTTGTCCATCTCAAGTTTTGAGCAATGTGATTAGTACATATCATGGCTTTATACATTGGGAAAATTATATCTGAAGACCCCAATCTTGCAAAATTTACAATGAAAGATACTAAAAACTCAAATTTTTCCAAAAGCCCAAAGGACCTTAATTTTTTCAAGAGTGGAAGAAAATGCCTTTATGTAAGAAACTTAAAACCTAGTAATAATAATGGTAAAATTTTCCTATAACTTTAGAAAGTTTGAGTTGTAACTTTCTTATATTATAATGATCCTAAAAAACCCTTGTAATTCCAAGAAGTTTAGATAATAACTTTAGGGAACTTAGATTGTAACTTTCTTATGCTATAACATGTGAATGCAAGTTTCATTAGAATTGGGAAACAACCTAGTAAGAAATCTAAAATATGATAGTAATAATATTAAAAATCTTTCATAATGTAACGTCTGATTTTTCGTAAAACACCAAAATGAGTCCGTTTTCAAAGCAAGTCCCCTGAGATGAGTGATTCAAGGCCAAATAAAATTGGGAGAAAATTTTAAATAATAGAAAATGAGAATTTGAGCCTTGAGTTGCCCAGAAACCGGGGTCGGAGTGATTCGAACAAATTGCCGAAAGGCCAGTGGCATGCTGCTGTGCAGGAGGCATTTGAACTGGTGGAATCGGGGCAACAGCCTGCCTGTGTGGCTGTGCATCTGAATGAGTCACCCCTGAATGCTCGGGACGGTCTGAGGGCTGTGGTGGCGGTGGCGGAGGAGGAGTAGGCCCCTGGCTGTCTCTCTCAACAAGCCGTTCTTGAAGTTGCATAATCACAGCTTGTTGTTGATCCAAGCGAGCCATTATAGCTTGCAGGGCTCCAGCCACTGGATCACTGGGCTCGGCTCTATCCTCAGCACGAGCCTCTCTAGACTCTAGTCTAGCTGTTCTGGGGGGCCTGCCTCGACCTCTTCGTGTGTTCACCATATTTTAATGTCACATGGACCGGGTGAGTTCTTTTTATGCATCCTCATGTTTATTTGCACCATTACAACTTATTTCAATCCCCAAAACATGCTTAAAACTCATGGAAAGCAAAAGGGGATATGAGACATGCAATTTCGTTCTTGACAGATTTGGCCTCATTTCTGGGCAGAGTTTGAAAATTCAGAACTAAATACAGAAAAATCGAAAGCACATGATCTCAGTCATTCTAGAAAGCTTAAGACGTCTACTTCATGCTAAAAATATGTAGAAGTATTAAAATCTCATGCACAAAGCGTGTGACATCCAAAAACATCTACTCGTCAGAAGGGGTTCTGTTACTGTCACAGTTTACTGATATGGACTTTAAAATGGTCTAACTAATTCCACAAAAATCCAATGCTTGCAAACGATATCACTATGGAAAGATGTGGATGTTAGGTAGAGATGAAAAATGTTTCCAGATCAATTCATCGAACCAAACTCCCGGAAACCGATAAAACAGTACCTCGGGTCTGGTAGGATGACTGATTCTGGGCTGGAAATTCGAAAAGCATGAAAGGGAGATCATGTTCTCTAGGTTCATATTCTTTCTCTATAGCTTCATGCAAGGGTAGATATTCACTTTAATGTCACATGGACCGGGTGAGTTCTTTTTATGCATCCTCATGTTTATTTGCACCATTACAACTTATTTCAATCCCCAAAACATGCTTAAAACTCATGGAAAGCAAAAGGGGATATGAGACATGCAATTTGGGTATGAGCTAGAGAGTAAGGTGTTACACATAACACCAAGAATCATAGGTTACAACATTTTGGAAGAAGATAGCTGGGGATATTTTTGTCCATTAATGGCAAAATTAAGGTCCTTTGGGCCTTAAGAATAATTTGAATTTCTAAGATTTTTTATTGCAAATTTTACAAAATTAGGGTCCTTAGATGTATTTTTTTTCTTATATATTGTCAAATAAAACATACACAATAGCCAAAAAAAGAAAAAGAATTAGTGATATTTTCATCGCTAATCTAGTTCAGTGCACGTCAAGCCTATCAACCCAAGATTGCCAAAGTTGTCTAAGTGGTCTGATTGGGCACATTCGAGAGTGTTGTGCAAGAGAAAGGTTTCTATATCCCAGCTGTATCACTTGCTTTGAATTGTACCGTTTCTATGAATCTACTACTCAATCAACCATAGCACAAATGCCTACACCAGCTTCTCCTACAAATTCATCAAAGCCTCAAGGTAAGATTAAATTATATGCTTTCTCATTTCTTTCATTTTTTCAAATATATTAAAGTATCTAGTCATGAAAAGGATTATGCTGATTTTGGCATAAAAATAAATTTCAAAACATGAGAAAATAAGAATGTGAAAGCAGAGGAAACAAGGAAACAATTATTCGTATTACAAATACACACACGTACCAAGCCCCAAAACTGACTTGCTTGAAAAGTCCTTTAAAGACTATAAGTTATGTTTGGTGCAGAGAATGCAAGGTAAAAGGCGATGTAATATTCTTTTACAACATTTATCATGTATGTATAATTATTACTCAATAATATTTGTAATTTTTATTATTTTTTGAGTAAAATGTACAGACCTCTCTTGAATTTTTCTGAAACTATACATAAATCTACTTTGAGTGTTGTTAAAATTATATAGACTTTCTCTCTATTTTCAAAACTTCTTCTAAAACAAAGTGTAAATTAGATAGACCTTTTTGTAGTTTTATTGAAATTACATATACTTCTTCTTCATTTTTAGGCTAGGTTTGTGTATATTTTTAAAAATAAAAGAGAGATCTATATAATTTCAAAAGAAAAATCAAAAGAGATCTGTATAATTTTAGTATAACTTAGAGGAGGTTTGTGTTGATTTTAAAAATAGAAGGGAGTTCATATGATTTTGACAAAACTCAAAGAAAATTTATGTAAATTTTGAAAATAGAGGAAAAGTCCCTATAGTTTCAACAAAATTTATAAGAGGACTATGTAATTTACTTTTACTTTTTTAAAAGTAGGGGTATGGGAGTAATTTATTATCTATTTCATTCACCTTCTTTTTAATTCTTTTTCACTTTGCATACCTAATATAAATAAGTATCCTTTTGTAGTGGCACCAACAAGAGAGGATCCTGTTACCCTAAAATAATTTTTTTAATTTAATTTTTAGGTTACAAATTTTAAATATAAAAACAAAAATTATAATGACAAAAATTTTAATTATTAAAAAAATTATATTTTAAAATTTTTTACTGCACTGCATAATTAAAATTTTAAAAAAATTTCATCTTAATTTTTTCTCATATTTAAAAATTCTTACCTCCTATTTACAATTTTTATTTTTATACTTAAAATTGGTAACCTAAAAAAAAAAACCTATTTTAAGCTAGCTAGGCCTCTCTGTTGGTGCCACAATGGGAGAAAATACTAATACAGCTAATATTATATCCTACCAAACATAACTTCAAGCAAGCTTTTACACGCCAATATTTTAGGGACATAGGTAATTCCACATGACATTAGGAAGGCATTATAGTAAAACACACAACACGTTGGGTATGCCTACTGGAGTTAGGCAAAATTAATAATGGTAAATTGTTATTTTTATATCTCTAATTTATACAATTTTTTTAAAATATACATTTAATCTCTTAAAACTAAAATATTCACAAGATTAATATAATTTTTTGTTTAAAATATATTAATTTTTTATATTTTTATTGTAATGCTATTTATTTTATATTAAAATGCTAATTTTAATTTATGTTAAAATTTTATTAAAAATTAAGAGCAATGATTATGCTCATTATAATACATTTATTATAAATTTTATTTTTGAAATTAATTATTATCTATAAATTAGTAAAATTTAAAAAATTATTTTGTGAATTTTTTTGTTTTTGAGTATTTTTATTAAATAATTTTACAATTTGTTAAATTTTAAAAAATTATATAGTTCAAAATTCATTTAATACATATTATATTATATAAATAATAGATATAGCAGTATTTTGATCAAATAATTATAATTTATGTAACTTATCTTTTACTCCAAAGGAAGTTATAAGTGTAGCATATATTTTTGTTTTAAGAGAAAAGAGTGTACATTTTCAAAACAGAAGGGAAAGTTCATGTAATCTGGACAACTTTTAGAAGAGAAAAGAGTAACTTATCCAAATATTAATTATCAATAGAATAATTTAGAACTATCCATCCATCCTTATCTAATTTTTTTTTAAACAACTTTTGAGACAAGTAATTTCAGTAAAGAATAAATTACTACTTTGGTTCTTTCAATTTATTGTGCCTATCAATTTTATTTTTGGAAGTTTATTAATATCACTTTAGTCTAAATGTTTTAAAACTATGTTTTTTTAATCCTTAAGTTACAATGAAATTAATGTCTTTAAAACTTATTAGGGACTAACTTGATGATAATAAATATTTTATCAAGACTAAATGATAATAAATTTTCAAGAATTAAATTGATGTTACTAAATTTTTTTAGAACTAATATGATAAATATAGCTTCAAAATCAACTTTGTATATTTTAGTCTATGTTTGAATGGATGATAAGGGATCTAATGACAAGAAATAAGAGAAATTTTCTTAAGGATAAAATGGCATGGCCAAGAAGGGACTCCAAGGTCTTTCTTTACCATTCAAAACCTAATTATTTTTTTTATCTTTCCAAATTGGGGATTTTAAGAAGAAATTGAATGGATAGTTGATGCATTATAATTATATTTTCTTTGACTAAAAACTTACTAGAATTATGTTCTACTTATAGGGATAAAATTAGAAAATAAGTCACTTTATTCTATTAATGACTTTTCTTTTCTCTTGCTGAACTCCTAAACTATAAAATAATACATATCTTAATTTATATTCTACTCGCTATCATTATTTAATTATGAGAGATTTTGTTTTATTTTATTTTAAGTTCTCTATACTCTTAAATGTAACCTTACACCTTGTCAATGACCTGTTGGTGACACATAGAAGTATCTAATGTTTATACACTGAACTTATTTGGTATCTAAAAAATTAAGTATAAAAATAAAAATTGAAAGAAATAAAAATGATTTTATAGATAAAAATGATTTTAATATCTCTATTTTTAATAATTGAGTAATGATTAATAGATAATATTAAATAATAATTAAGTAATAATTACAAAAAAATAAATATTACACAATATTTTTTATTTTCACTTTCCCTCACTCTAGTATACAGGGCCAAAGAAGAAAAAGCCAATCGCCAAGTACTATTGCGATTGTTGCGGTTTGTTGATGCTGGGATACGTTTTTTGTTTCACCTACTGTTTGTTACAAAGGAAAATAAAAAGTCATGAGGCCGTTCTCAGACAAAACTTACTATAAGTAATTTTCATCCTATCTCTTTACTCATACATATCTTTCTTTATTAATCTGTTTTTATAAAATTGTAATTAATCAAAAGTATTTAAAAAATGTCATTTATTCACTCTAATATTTGTTTTTAATTTCAAATTATAAATTGTAATATCCTTCTAATTTATAAACAGATCTATTATCTAGCTTCATTATTTTTACAATCCATCTTTTCAATTAAATATTAAATTTATATTTACATATAGTTTTAATGCCTCTAATTTAAAAACAAGAAATATTAGCCTTCCGTTTTCTTAAAGATTTCAATATCATCCTTCTATATCAACAAATATGAATTGCTTAGCAGAAAATGCTGATATGATCATTTCTTCAACATCGTGCCACCTGCATGAATTGAGTTGTCACGTAAGATATCAAGATGTGACACAAAATTTAAAATGTGCCTTGCCACGTTACCTCTCCCATCTCTCGTAGATTGGAACCCAAGCAATGGGGTATTAGTTAAGACCATTATCTGCGGTGAAAAAATCTTCTTCGGCCAGTAGCCACCAAAATGGAAAAATCATAATTCAAAAGATTTCCCTTAAATATCAAAACTCTCAATCAGGAATTAATCGAAAGGTAGAAAAGCAAATACTTTTAGCATACCTTAATTTTTGTATATTTGTCTAGTTGGATGTGAAAGGACCACTTTAGAGCATCTACAATTCAATTTGGCTACTACTGAAGCTACAACGAATAAGTTTTCACATGAAAACAGTATAGATAAAAGTGGATTTGAAGAAATTTACAAGGTGGCAAATGCCATCAATGTAAATTTTTCATGCATATATTTTTTCTTTTTAATCTAACCAATTATCATTTCAGGGCATTCTTTCCAACTGCCAACAAATAGCTGTAAAGACACTTTCAAAACATTCTGAGCAAGATGCAAAATAATTCAATAATGAGGTTTTGATAATGTCCATCCTTCAACACAAAGATATGGTTGCATAATTAGGATTTTGCATAGAAGACCAGGAAAAAATACTTGTTTATGAATATATACCTACAAAAGCCTTGATTACTTTCTACGTGATTTGACTCTTCTAAACTCATTTTAAGTTTCATTTAAAATTTATAATTCTTATATGTTATGCATGTTATTACTTATTTGGTGACTTCTATAATATGCTTTGAGTTACTTACTTACAGATTATATTTATTTATTTTCTTACTTTAGTTACTCTTGACATATTTATGTATAGGTTTTCAAATAAGCAAAGTATTAAATTGGTTGGAGCATTGCAAAATCAGAGGTATTGCTTGAGGAATTATTTATCTTCATGAATATTCTTACTTTAAAATAGTATCTCGTGATCTCAAACCTAATAATATTTTGTTAGATGATAAAATGAATCCAAAAATTTTAAATTTTGGCATAGCCAAGGTGGTTACTATCAATGAAATTGAAGGAAGTATAAATAGAATTGTTGGATCATAGTAAATTATATATATATATATATATATATTATATTTTCTTCTTTAAACCTATGCATCTATCTTGAGATGGGTGAATAAAGAAAAATAAGTTGTCACCTAATGGAATGCAAATAATGCCTGACATAGAAAATTTTGCCTTTCAACTTATCATTTTAAATGTCCAAAATGTTTTTATTATCTAGTGGACAAAATTTCATTGTTGATATTGCATTCCTTTTTTTCTTGTGGTTATATGTCTTCAAACTATGTAATGTTACGACAATATTCTAAAAAAGCATATGTTTTTAGTTTTAGAGTTATGGTTCTAAAGATTATTCTAAAACTAAAAATACAAGTTGTCATGAATTACAATATGTTGATGGCCTCTTAAGCTATGTAAGTTATGACAATTTGCTTATCTCATTAACATTTCTTATATAATCATCTCAACCTTTAAATTGGAATATTGTATAAGCTAACTAGAAGGGTAATGATTGAAATAATTAATTTTACTTTATTGTTGCAAGCTTGGAAGCGATGGGGGGATCAAACATTGTTAGAGATATTGGATTCAAATCTAAAAGCTTTTGGATCATATAATGAAGTGATTAAATGCATCTAGATTTGCTCGTTATGTGTTCAAAAATATCCAAATGCTAGGCCTTTCAATTGGAAAAAGAATATAGTTGTGCTTTGTTGCAAATGTTTGAGCAGCAAGCACTAATACAAAGAAACATGGACCCTAAACATGGAAGATTTCTACATCATATGCTGCCCACACACACACACACACACACACACACACACACAGAGACAGGGGGGAATTAAAAAAAAGGCTTCACCAAGAAACAAATCAACCACCCGCAAGGATTCATTTATTCCCAAATTTTTGTCTATTCTATGATTTTAAATACCATATGCATGTAATAATCACATCAATGGATAGAACAATAGGTGAGAATGTAATTACTTTATATATATATATATATATATATATATATATATAATAGAACTCATCCCATTCCTCTCATCACTTTGGCCCTCTCTGACCCAAATTTTCAAAATATTTGTTATCCTTATTGAATGTTTTTGAAACTTCAATGAGATCTTGTACGAGTAATGTAAAGTTGTCATTTGTCTAAAGATTCCTGCACCTGCATAAATTGCTAAGTTAAGTTTTGAGCCTTTTGATTCCCAGAACTGATGGAGTGTAATAGTTGTCGGCGATGGGAAGTTGAGTGGAAGAGTTTTCACTCCCAATTACTATATCGGGTCCCTTTTTTTAGAGACAATAATACTAAGATCTTTGATAGAATAATTAATGATGCAAGATCTCAGATGATGTATGTTTAATTCACCAATTTGCAAATATGTTTTCTTTTGGAGCATATGCTTGTTTACTCAGCTAAAAGCAATACCTTGCCTGGAATGTTCCTATTGTTCTTACAACTGAGATATTCATATTGTTTGTCTCGTTCTCCTACTAGTATCTATATAGGAGAGCTAGGAAGAATTAGACTTTTGTTCCCAAACAAAATGTTATAATAGTTATCGGTGTTCTGGTTATATGGTTGAGATACTACAAAATCTGCCACAAACAATTTTTGCACTGACAATAAACTACGTGATGGAGGTTTTGATGAAGTTTACAAGTATACAAATTTCTATCTCTATTTTAAAAAATGGAATAACTCTGAAAATTCCTCACTAATTGGTTTGGACGATGGTTAGTTTTTAACATATAGTTGGTTATTTTTATGTTTAGGATATAGTTCTTGGTGAATAAGAAAAAGCTGCGTGTGGAGACTATCAAGCAACTCAAGACAAGGTGCATAACAATTTAGAAAAGAGGTTATTATGATAGCACAACTTTAATACATAAATCTTGAAAGGCTACCGGGGTTTTACTTGGATGGACAAGAAAATATTCTCATCTATAAATTTGTGGCCAACAAAAGCCTGGACAATTCCTTGTTTGGTAAGATTTGCAAAAAAAATTCTGCACTTAAGTGCATCTATAACTTGTCACAATTTTTTTTATAAACAACTTATTTTTAATGAAGTCACTTTATCTCTAATTTCTAATTTTATACTTTGTTTCTTGTTAACTATTCAGAATCTAGGAAAAGATTGATATTGGAGGAATTGCTTGGCAATCCTTTATGACCATGAAGGTTCTTCACTTAAAAGCATACTGACATCTCAAAACTAGTAAATTACTATTGGATGAAAATATAAATCCCAAAATTTCTGATTTTTTTGACATGGTTGTTAATTTTTTGAAGGTAACATAGTTTATATTACAATTTGCTATTGAGTAATTTAGGTGCAAACAAATCGATGACTTGATTTCAAATATTTTAAATAAAGATTTTTTCCCCTATGAAAACATAGATTTATCTTAGAGTTTAAGATGATGAGACCTCAAATGGACCATAATATCTTCTATGTATTTTTTATTTAAAACTTCATAGTTAAACCATCAATATTAAAACAAATTGGTTCCCACAACACCAATTTCAACATTACTGACAAAATCTACATTCTCAGCATTTTGAAACTAATAGCCACCTAACGTTGTATTAAAGCTAACCTTAACATCTTGTAATGCTTATAGTGAGCTCCTCATGGCACCTTGGTGCGAAATCAATTTTAGTCTTTCTATTTGTCTCTTGCTTAATAAAGGATCTTTGTGATGTAGAGGTCTTATATTTCATGAGTTTCATATTCCTCATATTATGGGACAACATAGGTTTTGGGCTACCATAAATTAATAATGATTGTGGAAGAGGGAAAGAGAAAGAGGAAGGAAGAAAACAGCAAGTGTGATAGCTATTTTTAGTCAAATATATCATCATGGTCATTGAAGTTTTAGTTACAGAATCTAAACAATGAATATGAGTCCTGCGCCCTCACGCCAATCATTTTTAGGGTTTGAATTTCCTATGCAACAAATGCTTAAACAATTGCCCAAAAAAAATTCATCCGAGCATCTTAATGAACAGCAAAACAAGAAGGGGGAAAAAGACTTTATTCAGACCTGAAGTGATCAAGTTGTTATTATAGACACATTTTAAAGATAAAACCACAAGTGATATGTAGTGATTACAAGAGAAATCTAAACCTTCAGTACCCAAGAAGGAAAAAAAATACAAAATTTAAGCCTCCGACTAACTAGCGAGGAGATAATATGCTCTCTGACATTTCATTGACAGAGCATGGTTTGGAATGTTTGGCAAGTTGAACCTCCGTTGCTCTAAGTGTTGATTCTATTTGACCATGTATGAAGAATGTTGGTTCTTGAGGAATTGGCAATTGAACCAAATCATTACTAAGATATTGAACAACGGTAACCATGGAAGGCCTAGCTTCTGGATTTCCTTGAACACATAACAAACCAATATGGATGCATTTAATAATTTCATCATGTGAATCAACTTCTGCTAGATTTGAATCCAATATCTCCAACAATTTTTCATCACTCCAATGCTTCCAAGCCTATAATTATGTAAAATTAATAATTCAAATTAGGGCCCAACTAATTAGCTTATAAAATATTGTTAACTTTAATCCAAAGGTTGAGATGATTATTTGAGCAATACTAACAAGAGAAACAAATGATCAAAGTCAAAATTTACTACTTTCATAACTCAAGAGTCCATCAGCATATTGTGATTCATCATGACAACTGGCATTTTTCTTTCCACTAACAATTTCCAGAACCATAACTCCAAAACTAAAAACATCTGATTTTTCAGAAAATAATCCAAACATTGCATATTCTGGAGACATGTAACCACTACAAAAGAATATACATATATCAACATTAGAATTTGATCTAATAGATAATTAGAACATTTTGGACATTTTAAACTCACTAGCAAGTTGCAAGACAAATTGTTCCATATACAGTAAGCATTGTTCAAAGAGCATTAATTAATAAGTGAGCAAAGGTGTATATGTGTATATACACACACATATATATATAGTACAACTTACTATGTTCCAACAATTCTATTTGTGCTTCCTTCAGTTTCATTAATAGCAACCATTCTAGCCATGCCAAAATCTGAAATTTTTGGATTCAACTCATCATCCAACAAAATATTGCTAGGTTTGAGATCACGATGTATTACTTTGAGCCGAGAATATTCATGGAGATAAAGAATTCCTCGAGCAATTCCTCCTATAATTTTATAACGCTCTGACCAATTTAATATTCTTCCTTTATGGGAACCTATACATAATTAAATTTCTCATGAGTATATTACTGAATGTAATGTTTATAAATAAAACAAATTATAGAGGATATCAAATAAAATATATGCGTCACATGAATAAGAAAAAGAAATCAATAGTACATGAATAAAAAATTTTAACTAGAAAGTAAAATGAGTTTAGAAGTGCTGAACCAAATAAAAAGTAGTCGAGGCTTTTGTTGGGAACATATTCATAAACAAGTATTTTCTCTTGCTCTTTCAAGCAAAATCCTAATAGTGCCACCAAGTTTTTGTGTTGAAGTTTGGCAATTAGTAGAACTTCATTCTTGAATTCAACTACACCTTGCCCAGAATTTTTTGACAGTCTCTTTACAGCTATTTCTCTAGTATCAGGAAGAATGCCCTAGAATCATAATTAATTAGATAAAAGGGAGAGGAAATATATGCAATAATATATATACACACACATATTAATTTGATGGCATTTGTCACCTTGTAAACTTCTCCAAATCCTCCCTTGCCTATTCTATTTTGAGCTGAGAACTTATTTGTTGCAGCTTCAATTGTAGCTAAACTGAACTGCAAGGACTCTAATGTGGTGCCTTCACTTCCAACTAAGCAAATATATACATCTTAAAGTAAGTACACTAATATATATATATATATATAGATATAGTAACTTTTTTCTTCAGTCAAATTAACGAATAGTTGACTAAGTTGCATGTCTTTTTAACTATTACATACAATTTTCCTTCATAATAGCCTTAAAACTCCTGCTCTTTCTTCTCCGCCAGTAGTAGTAGCCAAAACATAATAGCATGACCGAAAAAACAATAAGGACCGCCACTATTATAATTGTTCGTGATTGGCCTTTATCATTTCCTGCATAAGCTAGCATGACCATGTGTATAGACGTGTTATTTACAAGCCATAGACAAGGAACGGATGATGATTGATAATGACAAATGGAGAGCAAATTAGGATCAGTGATTTATATGTAGTAAATGATCTCTGTTAAAAAATATTAATTGGACCATTAATTACTTTACCCGTAGCTCCTGAACCATAACCCATAGGAGTTGGGGGATACACAGGTGCCTCTACAACGGCACTGTTGTTGTAATAAAATCGATACGATTCAAACCTCAATTGGCAGTTAGGATACATGACTTTTCCTCCTTGCTTTCCACTACAGCACGGCGGGATATCTTGATGGGCACCACGTAGACACGTGTCGCAATCTTTGGTGGACAGATCTGGTGTGCACTGTGCAAGAGTGTACCACTTTTTTTACTCTAAATATCTGTCGTCTTCTTTTTTTGCAAATTTCTTAGCTCCCGCCTCTGTCACTACATCATTCAACATTTCCGCTAGCTGATTTATGCATTCCAGCTGGTTTTGTGGCATATCCGTACCAGCTCGAATGAATTTAGGCTCTGTGTCTAAGGTGGAGAAGAAAAAGTGGTTGGAATAACGAAGCATGCACACGTCATACCAAATGATGGCCTCCTTAGAAAAAGGACAACTAGAGTTTAGGTCCTGTTTGATTTGATTCTGTAAAATAATTTTTTTGTTTTCAAAAATAAAAAAAATAAAAAAAATTTATTTGATAATGTATTTTTAATGAAATGTTTTGTAAAATAAAAAAATAAAATTTTATTTTCAAAAACAAAAAACTCAGAACACTTTTTAAGTGTTTTGTAATTTTTGTTCTACAAAATCAAGTAAAAAATAAAAAATAATTACTTTTTAAAATAATGATTCAAACAGATTTTTTAATTTTTTTGTTCTAAAAAATTTGTTCTTAAAAACATATGTTTTGAAAACATTAAAACAAAAATAATTTCAAACAGGCCCTTAATTGCTTGATTGCTTCATCGACGCATTCGCGACAGAGCCCAAGGGACACATCACTCCGGCACATGAAGAGGCCGTAGATAGTATCGGACTTCTCTCCGATGATTGTGGCGTTGTAGAATCCGTTGTTTTTTGTGATGTTGGAAGATACGTACAGAATGTGAGTGAGATTTCTGAGGTTGGTTTGGTAGGCATCATTGGTAGTAAAGTTGTGGCTGACTGAGCAGTTGTAGCCTAGAAAATCAGGGTCATCTGTTTACCAAAAGAAACAAAACCTTTATGATTAAGCCATGGTCTTAAATAATTTTCGTTTAAATAAAACAACAAATTTGTATCAATTCGCCCTCAACTCTACTTGGGCAGAACAATGAGATGGTTGGAGAAACTGGAAGCAAATCAATATTAAAACAAGCAAGTTAAATTTTACATTTTGTTTTGAGTAAGTTATTATTTTCGTTATTGAAAGGTGATTAAATTCCTTGGTGGTTCAAAGAGACAAAAGTAATTGTAAAAAATTATTGAGGACTAAATTTAGAGTCACACTTTGAAGAATTAAAATATTTGTCAGTAACATTTCGTGAGAAAAAAATAATAATTTATGTTCTTTCTTTTTCCTTACTTTTATTTTTGTTGGAAGAATATGTTGGAAAAAAAAACATTTTCCAATTCTGTCTTAAAAGGTAGATGCTAAAAAATAAATATACAATTTGCTAAAAATATATCTCCTTTCACTTTGATCCTTAAATTTATTATTTTATGAAAATTAGTTATTAAAATTTAAAATCTGCACGTATAAAAAAATTAATCTTCTAAAACAGAGTAAATATATAATCATTCAACCAAAAAAATAACAACTCACAAATTATGAAATTTGAAAAAATGCCTCATGTGAAGAATACATTTAATAAATAAACAAAAGAAAAAGTTTACCAAAGTTTTCTGAGGATGGGGTCGGGAGTCCCGGACTCTCGCGAGTCGCAACAATAATGAAGTGATCCTCTCGCATAAGGAAAAAAAAAACAATGGTGTTCGTGACTTTACCTTCAACTCCTGAAGGAGAACCATAGGAGGGAGGCTCCTTGCCCTTGTAATAAAAACGGGACGTTTCGAACCTCAAGTTATAGCTAGGATTCAGAATTCTTCCAAAGTCATCAGTGTTATTCCACGGAATAAGTTCCATCACGTCATGTAGACACTTAATACAGAGTTCGGTGGACAAATCCGGCGTGCACTGTACAAGAGTGTATAGCGTTTCCGTTAAGTCGCTACTAAAGTTTGCTTCTTTTGTTGCAAATTTCTTGGTACCTGCCGGCCCTGATTTCGCTGCCTTCACCACCACATCATTCAATGTGTTGCTTAATACGCTACTTATGTTTGCTTCTTTGGTTTCAAATTTCCCGGTACGCGATTGAACAAATGAACCAGGGTATGCAGATGAACGACTGTTTGCAATTCGTAAACAACTAGTGTAACTAGATGAAGAAGGACAGGCTATAGCAGATTTCTTCGGCAAGCTTGTAGCTGTAGGCTGTTCGTCGAGGGTAGAGAAGAAATAACGGTCAGAATAGCGGACCAAGCACTCGCTATACCAAATGATCGCCTCTTTGTTGTAGGGACACTCTGCGGCTATTCGACTTATGGCGTCTTTAACGCAATCTTGACAAAGCTAAGGGGGGACGTCGCCTCGGCACATGAACAGTCCATAAACGGTGTCGTTGGTATTTTGGTCACCAGCCGTGGTGTTGTAGAATTCGGTAGTGCCGGCGGCGTTGGAAGATAAGGAAGAGAAAACAGTTTAAAGGTTGAATTGGTAGGCGGAGTTAGAAGTGAGGTTTTTGTTGATCGTGCAATTGTGGTCAAAGTAAGCAGGGCCATCCGCTTCAACAGCAGCAAAATGGAACGAGGCAAGAAGGAGAAAATAGGATCCGAGGTTTAGAGATGGTATAATACTCATTTTGTTGACGGAGGTTTCTGGTTATCACGGGTTTGAGTAAATCATTGGTAGCAAGCTTTGAGAGAACAAGACTGTGCTTTTGTTTTCCAATATAGAAAGGTGTTGCCATGGGAAGACTTGCTTTAATTAGCGGTCAATTTAAAAAAATATTATTTAAAAACAGAAAATGTACTCCTAAAAATTCATTTCACATAAAATTTGTAATAAAAAATTTTAAAATTTAAAATTATTAATAAAGACCATCATCAATATAAGGTTTTAAAAATTTTATTATTAATTTTAAAGAATTTAAATTTTTTTATACCCAATAATAAATCAAATCATTTAAAACTGGTAATAAATTTTTTAACATTCGATCGTAACGATAGTCTTTAAAAATAATTTTAATTTTTTAAAATCTTTCGTTATAAATTTTATACGATATGAATCATTGAATGTAATTTTTCCTTCAACAAAGCCAGGTGACCCACGTCATAGTTGATTAACTTTTTTTGTTTGATTTGCTTTTGTATCAAGAATATAATGATGAAAATTTCTGAAATTTTATATAAATACTTATAATTATCTTTGGCTTATTTATTATATCAAAGGAATTATAACACAAGCATAAATAATGTGTCACACCCCCCAAATTTAAGTACGTTGGCGCAGAATATTTATGGGTATCATTTTCGAATCACATAAAACATATAAGTTTTTCTTTTAGGTGACTTTTGTAGAAATTTCGGCAGAATCTCCTCTATAATTTAAACCTCCCGATATTTCTACAATCTATCAGCTAAAACAATACATCCAAAAGAAACAACCCGTATTCATTCAGACCAAAAATAAACTTCTAGGGAGTGGGGATACCCTATATATGATTCAGTAGAGCCAACTTTACACTATTCAAAACAAAATAGATTACACGCATATTAACAAAATGCACCCACATGAACAACTGCAGGCTTAGCAAAAGAAATAGACGAAAGATCAACAACTAGTAGGCTGCTGAGGGTAGACTAGGGTCTGCACTGCTATCTGAAAAAAATTTAAAAAAAAGAAGTGAGTTTGATACTCAATGAATAAGCAATGCCAACCCTTGAAAATAGGGAGAGGGCTTAAAAACAAATATATATATATATATATATTTATATTTATATTTATATTTATATTTATATATATAACGCATGAAACATGCTTTATGTAATTTCTTTCTTAAAATGCACTGATAGCATCTAAGCAGAACTAATTGAAACAGACGCAGAGCACACAGCTCGCGGGGAAAAATAACTACAGACGCAAAGCATTTAGCTTGCGAAAATAAAACGACTTCACGTGTGGTGGCCTATACACGGGGCTAGCACCACCCCTGCTAGCTGAGGTACAGATCATGGTGCACCAGGGCTAACATCTACTGCTGTTAGCTACAGAGTTCTAAGCAGATAACTCGTAAAACAATAAGTTTTCTCCAAATAGCATTTCAGACAGAGCATCTTTCACATAAGTTCAATACCAGAGTCTCCAGATAACTCAAACAATCTTAAATTTACAAAATTTCATGTTCAAATCAATTTTTTTGGTAAACATGCATATGAAAAAATATTTTAATATATATATTTCCAGAAATAAATTTTTAAATTTTAGAACACTGCAAGGAAACTTAGTAACAAAATGGTTGATAATATTCACACAGGGTCCGCATTACTTACTTACCTTCCAAAATAATATAAAAATTCCCTGCCCATTCCTCCGCTATGACTCAATCTCCTGAATACCCTACAATACTCGTTCACCAGATTTTAGAGTGTGAATAACTAAAATTTATCTCATTAGCTTAGCCTATTTGAACAAGATTCTTTAAAGAACATTGGTATCTATTCTTCATTCCCTTAGCATGCTATAGATATGTATATGATTTCAAGGAACTAAATCTACCATCCTCTCAATTCCATGCCCTCGATGCCCATACAATACACACAATATACATAGATAAAGATATAGATTTGTATATATATGTGTCCGTATATGGCAGCAGAGCATTTTTGGATTCTTCATTCAAAGACTGAAATTCATTCAAGGGAGGAAGAAAATAGAACCATGTCAATTTTATGTCATTTCTTCCCTAATTCCATTAAGGAGCTAAACTCAACAACCAAGAAATAACAGAAAATTCATACCACACAAGGCTATCCTTTCTGCAGCAAAACACGCTAGAGAGGAGCTTATTCTACACAAACAAGAATTGGCAAGTAAGAAGCATAATAAAATTTGGCTTTAGATTAGGAAGTATACGCAGAAAATGGGAGTAATCACCATATAGGAAAGTTGAAATATATTTTAGCATGAAGGAATTCAAGATTGCTCCAACCAAACTCATCCTCTTACACCAATTTTTGTCTGCGCAACACTTTCCCCCTGGCTGGCCACACACCAGAAAATGCGTTACAGAACTAGAAAAACAGGGGAGGGAGATGCTGTGAAATTAAGACCAGAAGAAACAATACACACGGCAGAAACTCCAGACCTGGGGAAGGGATTTTTCTGGCGTTAATTCACCAGCAACCAGCAGCGCAACTCAGCACATACAAGGAGAAAACAACAGCAACAGAAAATCGAACCAGAGACAGCAAAAATGACGATGAACAGGGGAGAGAAGATGCAGTTCTTTCCAGTGAAATTCTGCTACTTTTTCTGACCGAAAGGATGGGAGTAGGTGTAGGTTTTGTGCTGCAGAAATTGTGAGAAGCAAAATGACGTGGAGCCCAGCTTAAAGTGGATGAAAAAGGGGTATATCAGGAAATTGTAGAAGGAAGGATAAACTGGTACATGACAGCTTCAAAACACCCATTTGAAAAGTCAACTTCCCATATATATATATATATATATATATTTACATGCACGTCGGTTCTTTACATAACGACTCCAAATTTAAGGAGTTTGTCCAATCATGATGGGTTTAAGTATCTCATATAGGCTAGGCTAAATGATGTTTGAGTATAAGCTTTTATTAATTTTTGCTTTTATTCAAGTCCATCGCAGGAAATATTTTCACAATTATTTTTCATTTGTAGTGAAATACGTGCTATTGCACACGGTTCAGACTTTTTGGTTTAACTTCCAACAGTAAAGAATGGGTAAGGCGAATGCAATTACGAGAGGGAAAACTAGTGAATGCAATATAGTGTTTTTGGATATTTAGTTAAAACTAATTAGAAAACATCAAATTAAAAGCAAAAGGAATGAGTTTAGAGGTGTCATACCAAATAAAAAATAATCAAGGCTATTGTTAGAGACATATTCTTATAAAAAAAGTTCTCTTTTTTTAACTTTTCAAAGAAAAATCCTAAGAACACCACCAAATTTTTGAATTGAAATTTGGTTATTAACAAAATTTCATTCTTAAACTCTGTTGCACCTTGTTCAGCGTTTTTTGAAAGTCTTTACAGCTACTTTTTGTCCACAAGAAAGAATGCCCTAAAAACATACAATTCATGATAAGCAAGAGAAAATATTTATATAACATGCATTTATACAAATCGTCCTTTTCCTATCCTGTTCTAATGCGGAAAGTTATTTGCCGCAGCTTTTAATTGTGGCCAAACTGAATTGCAAGGACTATAAAGCGTCGCTTTGGATTCCAACTAGACCAATATATCAATTCTGAAGTCAGCAAAGCTAAAAGTAATTGTTTTTCTATCCTTAATGTAAGTGAGAAATGATTAGGATTGCTTTTTGCGTGTTATGATTGCAGTTCTCTCTTAGAGTAGTCCTGTAACTCTCTTCTTCTTTTTTTTCTCCATGAGAAATAGTAAGCGAAACAAAAAATTACCAGCGTAACAACCAGAGGGACCACAATCATAATAATCGTCCGTGATTTGACCTTTTTCTTTTCTTGTAGAGACAAAAGCATGCATATGTGTCATTTCCGTGTGGACATTGGGGAACAAAGAGCACCGACGCTTTGTGTTGTGAATTTTCACCGAAAGGATGAGGAAGCCAAGGGTATATTGGACGGGAAATTAACAATGATATTTTTTTTTTTTATTGGACTGTAAACAGTAATGGTTGCTACCTAATACCTATGATATATATATATATATATATATATTTGTAGTGAGACAAAGATAAAACAGGAAAAAACAGAAACCAAGACGAAACTAGATTAAAAAGGGAAGGTCATCGTTGCAACGTGTCTGTGCAGCGGCATGAAAGACATCAGGTGTACATTTGAGAGAGCAGAATGAGCATCCGTGGGATATCCTCACGAATACAATGGAGGTTTGGTGACAGTTGATAATCCGTGGCTAACAGTTGATGATGAATTGACGTAAAGACCAAGACCAGCAGAGGAAATTGTTGAGGAATAGACACCACTTGGTTGAGTATTTATCCTAATTCAGTACTTAACTAATTTAATTTACGACTTAATAATTATCTGTTCTTAAATTAACATTGCGCTCAAATTTTCCCTTTTGAAAGTAATAAATTAAAACTCTAGCTCCAATTAATGTCAAAATCTTCGCCATCTTGATTAGATGTGTTAGAAACTCCAACATCAAAGAGATCTTACAAAACTTAACCATACATTCTTGAGTTAGAGTATTGAACGAAAATCCCCGCTCGTTTCATGCTGCAGAATTCAAACGGATTATTTTAGTAATAGAAGATCTGTTCGTAGCAACAAGGAACCTATTTTGCCTACCAATCCTTTTTTGTTGAAGACAAAATTTACTTGTAATACTATCGAGGGTATAACTCTGAAATCATATCGTCATCAATGGACCATTGCATTGACTTGCTTGTACATTGATAAGACATGTATTCGTCAATGGTTGGCTTGTTTGAATCTGTTCTAGTATGACACTTGAAATGCTAGCTACTAAGGGTCAGGCTGGGTGAAAAATGACTATTTAGCACCACAATGATGGTCTGTATTACAGGTCTCTAAGCTGGGTTTTCCTGAATAGCCATGAAGCTTATATGAATGCATCTAATGACTTCATTTCTTGAATAATAATCCCTTAGAATAGGATCTAGCAGTTCTAATGGTGTCGCTTCCCACCTGAGCTTCCAGACTTAAAAATTCAGTTATATATAATCAATTTTTTCAAGATTTTGACCTCGACCATAAGATACTTTTCTACTTTGGTATCAACTTTCATAGCTTAGCAGGTTTTGAACATAATCTGATACATAGAATGATGTATTCTTGCCATTAATGATCTCTAGAATCAGGACACCAAAACTGTACCTGTTAAATTTATTTGAAATTTGTGTATGCATTGCATATTTCAAAGGCATAT
The DNA here is from genome assembly GCA_026724425.1 of Erythrophleum ivorense. NCBI lineage: Eukaryota > Viridiplantae > Streptophyta > Magnoliopsida > Fabales > Fabaceae > Erythrophleum > Erythrophleum ivorense. The sequence continues at coordinate 528,033 of JAIUCV010000200.1, read as the reverse complement.
AACCACTGTAAAACAAAACTGTACCTACCAAATTTAATTGAAATTTGTCTATGCATTGCATATTTCAAAGACATATAACCACTACAAAACGACACACTTTATATTGTTAATTACTTCATTTGTTTAGACCACAAAGATATACAACAATTGATATGAAAATTTTGATTTCAATAAGCATGACTACCAAAATCTAGGTTCCAACAACTCCATTTATGTTTGCCTGATTTTGATCAACTCCAAAAATCTTGGCCATGCCAAAATCAGTAGTTCTGGGATTTAAGTCTTCATCCAGCTCGTACTTTAGCTTTCATTCTAACATGGTATCAGTACTGTAAATGATCTTTAAGGGCTGTATGTAAAAGTGAGGGAAGAGAAAACCAACGAGGCTTACCCCTCGTATAAAACCTTAAATACTTGAGTGATCTGTCATGGCTTCCAATAATTATTTTACTCCTGCCCCTCCATCTTTCATTGGTCAAATATCCAACTTGGGCAGTGAAGATAAAGACATTTTTTTAGAAAGTAATGAGAGTCGTGGAGTTTGGCAGACAGCCAACCCCTCTACCATCAAAACCCGCTTTAGCCTAAGCGAAGCTGCAGAGTGAGAAGTATGCAAAGCAGCACAAAGCTTTGGATATAAGAATTTTATATGTTTTTTAAAAATATAAAAAATTATATGATTTTAATAAAACTGAAGAAAAATTAATGTAATTTATTTAAAATAAAATTATGAAGAATTTATTTTTAAAATAAATTAATTATTTAATCTTTAAATATATTCCTTTTTTTAGAACCAATCGTAAAATTTTATGTTTGGATAGTTTGTTTCATGAATAAATATGTTTAAAAATAAAAAATTGAAAAAGAAAAAGACGTGATGAGGAGGAAGTTGAAGTTTGCGTATGAAATTCTAGAAGAAGAGATATTTATTGGGACCATTGACTGGAATTTATCAGGCCAATAGTTAGTAATAATGTGAAAGTGGGGCATGAAGCAGCTTTGCTTGATTGGTTGCTTGAGATTTGGGATACGTTGGGATGGAGATGGACGCATTAGCTTTGGCAATGAGCGGCGACTCCAAGTAATGAAGGCACCACACATTTCTTAGCCTTATCGTCATCGCTTTGGGTTTGGCTTTGCTTTTCACGTTTAGAGCAACACTCCCTCATCCAATGGCTTCGTATAATTTGGATTGTGCTTTCCACTTGCATTGCATTGCATTCCAAAACAAAAGATACTATGAAAAAAAATTAATTTCCAAAAAAAAAGAGAAAAAAAGTGAATTTTGAGCCATATACATTTAAAAAAATTTAGATGCAATAATATAAACAATTATCCCCTTAAATGCAATGCTTCATGTGAACTCAATATTTCAAACCTGTTGACAATGCTACTGAATTTTAATGTTTTTTTTTCAATTTATAAAATCATCTTATCTTTTTATATCAGATGACTTACAAAATATGTAAGATAAGAAGTCATTATTATACTTCTAAATATGGTATATCTTGCAAGTCATCTAATGTAGACAAGTAAGATAATCTTATAAGCAAAAAACAAAAACAAAAATAAAATTTTAAATTTAGTGACTATATGGCCAAGTTAAAAAAAAATTATGATTTTTTACACTAATACATTTAAATTATTTATTATATTTAATATTGGGAAAAAAATTTGAAGGAGGAAGCTAAAATTTTTTTTTTTTAAAAGTCCCAAAATAATTAATTTCGAAATTTAACTAACTTGTTCTTTCACTCTCCAGTTCCTACAAATCACAAAATTAGAGAATGACAGTAGAGAAGAAAAAAATTGATATAAACATCACAATCATGACAGTGCTTGTCACCACTTCATAAAGAAAGCAAATGCATGGCTCACAGCCTTTCTAGATTACTACTATACTCCCTCCCATTGAACGCCTATCTTTTAAAATTCATATTATTAATTTTTTAAAAATTAAGAATTTAAATCCTCAAATTCGATGAGGATTAATAAATTTTATCAATTTAGGTTTCGATAGAAAGATTCCCAGCGCCAATTTGTGTATAAAGAATTTAAATGTCTTGATTTTACAACATTTCTCCTTGCAATAATGGTGTACAAAGAAACGAAAAAAATTGTGTTAAAATTGGCCATGAACTTATTGTGGACTGCAATTATTGCAACTTTCATTTGAAGGAAAATTTATAATATACTAAAAAACTTGAGATAACATTCAAAACTGAATTTTGAATGCTGGTCCATCAATCATGCACATTCATGCTGGATTGAACGTGTTTCACATCTTAGATTATCATCAATATGCAGAAGACGAGTTTATAATTAATAGACAAACATAGTCAGTGTAGTAATTATGGTAATAAATGACTATATAAATGTGAAGTTACTTACACACTTAGCACATTCCCAATACATGAAGATGTGTATTGGTAAAAATTTTAGGTGGCGATATTGTAGTGTTGGATTTTATTTATTAATGATGAAATGGATCTTCTCCACTTATGCAACCGGAGAAAAAGAGAAATATGGAGGGAGTCTTCTTTTACATAGGATTCACCCCTCTAATTTTTTTTTTAATCTCTCTAACTGTATAAGATGTAGTTGTAGAAAATCTGAACTAGATTAAAGTTAGATATCATATTAATTTTTTTAAAAGAAAAATAAACAAGATATAAGTAGTTAAAAGAGAGGAAAAAAAAGAGAGTAAGAGTCAAACTCAAATGCATCAAAACCAACGCTTGTGTGCAGGGAAGATATCATTTAAATTCAAAATAAAGTATAAATTTTATTTTTTATCTATCAAATTATTTTTAATTTTATTTTTTTCATTTATTTCTATTTATATATCCAATGAGACCTAAGAATTGGTGGTCCCGTAAAAAGAGGACCAGCAACTTGATGTGCTTGGCTATATCTGTAGTGTTATACCTGTTGAGAAAGTGATATGAGTTTAAATGCCATGTGATATCCCACTTTATGGTGTGTTTGGAAATCCAATAGCAAATCACATTTGTGTAAAAGTAACAAATTATTACTTCAGGGAAAACGTAGTTTTGGAGGCAACTGTCGAATTTCCAAACACGCACATAGTGATTTCTTGTTATCGTTTTGCATCTCGTTAAATTCCCTCGTCTTTGGTAAGGTATAGTTCTATTCTAACTTCTGAGAATGAAACCATCTCCCACACACACTCGCTAAACTTGTGCTACTCCTCTCTTGTCACCCTACTCTTCAATCTTCTTCATATACTGCCCAACTCTATCTTAATGATTTTTGGTCAACTTACAGGAGTTTTACTCATACATTCTTAGGGATCCCTCATGGGTTAGATCTAGATATGAATAAATATATAAATATTTCAAAAGAAATAAATTTTATTAAAATTAAAAAAATTAGATATTCTTAGAATCCCATATTATTCATATTCCTTGTCATAAAAATAGACCAAATCAATTAAAATAGAAAATATGGACTAATAATTTTTCATAAATTTTAAATATATATTTTTTCACCTCCAGTCCCCAATTCTCCAGTTCTATCAAACGCGTTTAATCGTCAATCCCTCTTCTCTCCCCACGCTAAACAAGTCTCTCTATCACCTAAATCACATACTAAATAAATAATTGCAAATTTGATCTTACTCATATATCCCCCAACCCAATAAAAAAACACTTTATAAATTTCATATTTTATGTGAGTCCCACAAAAAAAATTTGAAACTATACAAGCAGTAGTACTACTTTAAATAAATACTACTTCTAATCTCATATATAAAAAACAAATAACTAATTCACGAGAATTAAGATAGTTAGTTAAAAGCAATTAATTTTCTTAATTTTGTCCTACAAAAATTATTTTTTTAAAATATCCTTATTTAATGTGTATAATTTCTCTTCAAAATTAATGATAATTACTACTCATAATTTAAAAGATTCATTTAATAGAGAGTATAATTGAAATACTATAATTAATATATCAGATATTAAGAGCTTATTTTTTATATTTTAGACCAAATCAAATTTTTAAAAAAAAATTTATATACAAGACCCAAGATAATAATTACAGATTTGATCTTACTCATATTACCCCCCAACAAAAAAGAAAGAAGATGCTTCATAAATTTTATATTTTATGTGGGTCCCACAAAAAAATTTAAAATTGTACAAGTAATATTACTACTTTAAATAAATAATTGCAAATTTAATCTTACTCATATGCCCACCTTATTAGGCCTAATGTTACTCTTTCAGGCATGGCCCACAGTGCTGCGTTACCCACCTAGTGCGTGTTTGGTATCCCGTTGCAAAATCACGTTTATACATAAGCTCACAGCCTTTGCTTCTTTTGAAATGTGGTTTGGAGGATTACAAACGGAAATTCAAATACGTAGCCAGAAAATTGACATTGACATTCCATAAAAAGTTGAGAGTAAATTAATAATTTAATTGTTAAATATTAGTTTTCTTTTGATTTAGTCTTTTAAAATAAATTTTTTTAATTTAATTTCTAAAATACTACTATCTTTTCAATTTCATTCTTCCAAAATAAAAATTCTAAATTTATTTTTTAAAATATTTTTCAATTAAAATGATTATTTTCAAAAGCATTTTGGCAATTTTTTGATGTATTGAAATTTATTTTTGATACAAAATGACATCATTTTGAGGGTGAAAGATACTTAAAACAAATTTATATCATTAATTAATAGCTACGCGATCCTTTTCTATCCAATGGAGAGATTGTTTTGATTGAAAAATATTTAAATTAAATATTCTATCTTTGAAGAATCATAATAATAAAAAAAATAATTTATCGCAAACTAAATTGACAAGTTTATTTTTTTTAAAGATAGAAATAAAAGGAAAATAATTTTTAAAAAATTAAATTATTAATTTATTCAAAACCCAATTTGCAGTAAAGTTCATGGAAATGAATTATTCATTGAAGTGCAAAAGTTAAATTTCTGTTTGTTTTTTCGAAAGGAATGTATTCATTTGTAGTGTTCAAAATTTTAAAAAAGTTCATATTGGAAGAAAGAAAAATCGTTAGTATTGGTTCTGGAAAATAAAGGAAGGTTGACTGAAGTCGTCTTGCCGTGCGGATGACGGATCAGTATGATTCATGAACCAAACAAAAAATTTCCCCTTTTTCCTATCACCACCATATTGTTAACGAAAAATTTTATTGCGTATTATAGCCGAGCACTTTATATTAGTAGATTTATTGATCAGATTTTGCATTAGGATTTATTCAAAAATTAATCATGTGCTGAGTAAGTAAAATGTCATTATATATCTTATCAATCCTGTGATAACAAATAGAATGTTAAAAATATATATAAATAAAATTTGTATGATACCCATCTTTTTTAATGTGGATGATATTCACCTTTGCATCTTTCTTTATGTGGATGTTTATTTTAATTACAGCATATATATTTATTTATTGGCAGACAAGTTCAATCTATTCTTTCAATCTTTTTTTATGAATGTTGGTTCAATTAAAACAAAATTATAATTATTGGTATTTTGATAAAATTGGTATAGAATTTGTAATTTTAATTTTTGTCCAAGTTTTTGGTTCAGATAAAAGATCAAAAATAATTTTTACTATGACACATCAAAGTTTATAAATTGTATTATACATTTTTATATGCTGATAAAATAAAATAGAAAAAGAATCTATTTAAATTTTATAACGATAAAACAGTCAATTTTTAGCTTCTTTCCTCCCCTTTTAAACTAAACAAGGGATTATTAAAATTTCTTCCTCTCCCTTCTATCTCTCCTTTTTCCTCCCCTTGCCCTCCGTTGAGCCAAACGAAGCGTAATACTGAGTTGTCAATCATATTAACAAAAAACAAAAATAAAATTCCAAATTTAGTGACTATATGGACAAGTTAAAAAAAATTATGATTTTTTACACTAATGCATTTAAATTATTTATTATATTGAATATTGGAAAAAAAAATTTGAAGGAGGAGGCTAAAAAAAATTACAAAAAAGTCCCAAAATAATTAATTTCGAAATTTAACTAACTTTTTCTTTCACTCTCCAGTTCCTACAAATCACAAAATTGACGTTACATAATTTAACTGAACGCCTAAACACGTGCTGCTTTGCCCATCCAGAAAATTGACGTTACATAAAAAGTTGAGAGTAAATTAATAATTTAATTGTTAAATATTACTTTTCTTTTGATTTAGTCTTCTAAAATAAATTTTTTTAATTTAATTTGTAAAATACTACTATCTTTTCAATTTCATTCTTCCAAAATAAAAATTCTAAATTTATTTTTTAAAATATTTTTCAATTAAAATGATTATTTTCAAAAGCATTTGTCAATTTTTTGATGTATTGAAATTTATTTTTGATACAAAATGACATCATTTTGAGGGTGAAAGATACTTAAAACAAATTTATATCATTAATTAATAGCTACGCGATCCTTTTCTATCCAATGGAGAGATTGTTTTGATTGAAAAATATTTAAATTAAATATTCTATCTTTGAAGAATCATAATAATAAAAAAAATAAGTTATCACAAACTAAATTGACAAGTTTATTTTTTTAAAAGATAGAAATAAAAGGAAAATAATTTTTTAAAAATTAAATTATTAATTTATTCAAAACCCAATTTGCAGTGAAGTTCATGGAAATGAATTATTCATTGAAGTGCAAAAGTTAAAGTTCTGTTTGTTTTTTCGAAAGGAATGTATTCATTTGTAGTGTTCAAAATTTTAAAAAAGTTCAAATTGGAAGAAAGAAAAATCAATGTTAAAAAAACCGGACCGGACCGGCCGGTCCGACCAGTTCGACCGGGAACCGGTCCCTGGTCCGGTCCGGGTGGCTCAAGAAACCGGTTGGCTAAAGAACCGGTCAAACCGGTCAAGAACCGGTCAAAACCGGCCAAAACCGGACCGGTCAAAACCGGTTTGAACAGGTCCGTACCTATTTTCTTTTTTTTTTTTTAATTTTTTTATATAAAAAAATAATTTATCCCAAATAATTTTAACAAATTAAAAATAAAAAGAAATAAAAAAGGAGGGGAGAGTTGAAATATATATATTAAAAAAAATAGAGAATATTAAAGAAGTATAATATGAATACTTTATTATTTTTTTATATTTGATCCTTTATATTCAATTTCCTAATAACATTTCTTTTAAATATAAATGTATTTAGTCAAAATTATTATTTAGTTTTTGTTTTTTTATGTTTTAGTAATAAGTAGAATTTTAATATAATTTAAAAACTCTAAAATAATTTTTATAATATCTTAAGAAATATTAAATTAATAATCAAATGGTTAAAATTTATCAATATTTATTTTTTATATTAAAATTTTAATATATAAAATTTTTAAAAAATATAATTATGACCGGTTCGATCACGGTCCGACCACGGTTGGACCAATGAACCGTGAACCAGTGCTTTCACCGGTTCAATGACCAGTCCGGTTTTAAAAACATTGAGAAAAATCGTTAGTATTGGTTCTGGAAAATAAAGGAAGGTTGACTAAAGTCGTCTTGCCGTGCGGATAACGGATCAGTATGATTCATGAACCAAACAAAAAATTTTCCCTTTTTCTTATCACCATCATATTGTTAACGAAAAATTTTATTGCATATTATAGCCGAGCACTTTATATTACTAGATTTATTGATCAGATTTTGCATTAGGATTTATTCAAAAATTAATCATTTGCTGAGTAAGTAAAATGTCACTATATATCTTATCAATCCTGTGATAACAAATAGAATGTTAAAAATATATATAAATAAAATTTTTATGATACTCATCTTTTTTAATGTGGATGATATTCACCTTTGCATCTTTTTTTATATGGACGTTTATTTTAATTACAGTATATATATTTATTTATTGGCAGACTAGTTCAATCTACTCTTTCAACCTTTTTTTTACGGATGTTGGTTCAATTAAAACAAAACTATGATTATTGGTATGTTGATAAAATTGGTATAGAATTTGTAATTTTAATTTTTGTCCAAGTTTTTGGTTCAAATAAAAGATCAAAAATAATTTTTATTATGACATGTCAAAGTTGATAAATTATATTATACATATTTATATGTTGATAAAATAAAATAAAATAATATTTAAATTTTATAAAGATAAAACAGTCAATTATTAGCCCCTCTCCTCCTTTTTTAAACCAAAAAAGGGATCATTAAAATTCCTCCTCTCACCTTACTTCTCCTTCCCTATATCTCTCCTATCCCTCCTCCCTCTTCTCTCCTCTGCTGAACCAAACAAAGCATAATATTAACTGTCAGATAAAGATATTTAAATATAAAATATGAGATAAAGATCATCAGAATATAGTTGATGGTAATGCAACCCAAAAAAAAAAACACTTCGCTACTCCTGGTTGATTTTTCTTTTTTCTTTCCTTTTTTATTTTGGGGTCTCTGCTTCTACATTTTAAATAATCACGGATAATGTCTAAATTTTTTCAATTTTCACTATTATATTTTTTTGGTTTTTTTTTTATTTTTACTTCTACCAAACAGATTCTATGAACTGTTTAGGCAATCTGAACAAATTTATAAAAGTAAAGTACTTGAAACAATCATCGTTTTAAAACTAACCTTTCCGTTCTGCAGAAGGTGTAGAATTCACAAGTGCTGGAGGCGTGGGGGTCGGTTCCAGCGAAGCCGCTCTATCAAATGGGTACAATTCATACCTTAGGTACTCATGTTTGTTAACATAAATTTAATATGTAAGCTATTGATGAAATTAAATACTAATTATTATCTTCTAAATCGATAAATTTTTAAAAAGCTATTTTATTATGTAATAAACGAATAAGATTATAATAATAAATCTATTAAAATAGACCAAATATTATTTTATATTTAATAATTAATTATGACATAATTAAAGAGTATATGTTCTGACAACATAAAATCATCCACCTTTTTGAACTTACTACACTAATTTACAATATTCTTCCTTCAATTTTTTTATTATCACACCTTTTGTCTCCTTCGTAGAATCAGTAGTTTAATACACAGAATATAAAAAGAAATATAATCGTGAAGGGAATAAAAAAATAATTTTGAGAATATAGATAACCTTTATACTTTTATTTTAAAAGATAATTAAAAAAATAATGAAATTGTTAAGTAGTGATTACAAAAATATAATAAGCATTACACAAGAATAAAGAAATTACCATCACACAAGATTATGAACGGCCATAAATGTTGAAATGATTATAAAAAATTGTTTTGTAGAGACGAAATTTCAACTTTTCTGCATGGTGTGTGCAGGAAGAGGTGTAGGCATGTAGCATAGTAACGGTGCATTTCTTTTTCTTTCATAGCTGCTAGGTGATATCCCAACCCTAATATGCATGACCTTCTTCGCAAATGGATCTAGTGCACAGAGGGAATGTGCACATCTTATTTGGACCACCTAGATCTAATTTGGCTGATCTAAATTTCATATTTTTTTAATTTTAATTTTTTTTTTACTTTCAGGGATGCAGAACACAAAATAAAAACAGTTTTATAATTAGTAACTACAAAAACAAAAAAGATGTTTCATATTAAAAAATGATAGAATGAGCAATGGTTCCCATTGACTCCTTACTAACAACTCTCCCCAACCACACCAAAGGAGAAATGGGCACAGGTTTCCTATCTACAAAAATAAATGATGGAATGAGCCACTATACTTAATGAGTAGAAGATAAAATATGATAATTAAAGAGACAAGTGGACATAGAATTTTTTTTTTAAGAAAATAAGTTTTAGATCACTTGGGAGCCTACTTATGCATGTATGTTTATGGAGGTGGCATGATGAATTTGAGTTGCATGAGAGTTCAAACCTTATAAGAGGCTTATTTATGCTATATTTATACTTTCCAAGCTACTCAAATGAGTGTGGAACAATAAATAGCTCATTTAGACTAAATTTGCCTCTTGTTGAAACCAAAAGTGTCATATTCTTGAGCTATGGCAACGTCTGACTAAATAACCTCTTCTTGACTTAAAATTTTTCATGCAATTAGATCTTGCCTAGATCTTTTTGGAAAGTTAAAGATCAAGTCATTTGGAAGTCTGTGGAACTTTTTTATGATTTTTCAAAATTAGTATCAGAATTTTGTATTTGCACAAGTATTGTTCATTTGGTCAATTTTGAAATTGTGTCATCCAAGGAGCAAATGTGGTCTAATGACTACAAAATTTCATAGACAGAAACTAGGTATTTACAGTGACTTGTAGCAACTGGAAGCACCTCATTTGGTAGTCTAAGCTAAGAGATATGAATTTTTGAATTTCTAGAATAGCAACAGTAATGCAACACAACCTAAGACATTGTTCCATTGAATTTCATTAGCTGAACGTGCTTGTTTTGGTCTGCGTCTATTTTTACCATAAATTTAATATTCATAGCTTTCCAAATTGGTATCATTTCCATAGATTGAATTTTTGTGGAATTAATTGTACATTTTCAAATTTTATAGCAGACACTTGCATTAGTACCAGTAGTTGTCCGAACCTTTGCCCATTTTCACATGTCAAACGCTTTCTATGTTATGTCTCATGGCCTGGACATATTTTTGGCATAAAATAGACATATTTAGATTTCCAGAATAGCCAAGAATGCATGATTTCAAGTTTTTTAGAATTAGTTATGAATTTTGAAACTTCATATCAATAATTTGAACCAGTAGTCTAGACAACAGCGACCTTAGTGGCTTTTCAGATGTCAAATATTTTTCCCTTAATGATTCATAAGTTAAAATTATTTTTACCATGGGGTAGACATCTAGAGCTTTCTGGAATGGTAAAGTTTGTTGGGTTTTGATTTTTGTGGATTTAGTTATGAATTTTTGAAGTTGTGACAGAAAAACTGTGTGACTGATCTCATCTCATGAAATGTGTTTAAGTTGATGAGAAATACATGTGGAATATGTTTTAAGTTGAAGCTAACTATTTTTGAGCTCCAGTTATCCTTGTTCAAAAAGATTTGTGGCAAAATTATCTATATGCTTATAAAGCTTGCTTGCCTTGTGTTAATTTAAAGTTAACTATATTTTTTGGTTATCTATCCATAATGCTTGTTAGAGTTATTCACTTGTGTATTTAGAGTTGACTGCTTCATAAAGGTGAAAGTCCTTCATACCTGAAATGTTTTTATAATCTTTGACTGAATATTTAGAACTATTCTGAAAGTGCTATTAAATGTGTGTACTGATTCTATTATATGTCTTAGTTGACTAATTTTATATCCTAGTTAACCAAGTACTAAAATGTTTATGATCATTGAATTATTTTAGTTGCTTGAAATGATTGCCTGTGAAACTTACTTAATACATATCAAAATCTATCATTTGATCTTTTGGTTTAAGTTAACTAGAAATCTTTTGTTCCTAAAGCTTTGAAACACTTTGTTATCCTTGGTTATCATTGTTTTATTTGTTATACTAGTAATAATAATTTTGAAAATTTTGATTATGAAGAGATATTCTTAGAATTCTCAACAACTAGCAAGTTATATAGAACTTATAATAAAAAGAATATTAGTTGTTGAAAAATCCTTGATATGCTATTTAATAGAACTAATTCTTCTATAAGAAAAATTATGAATATAAATGATTATGAAGATGCAACAAGTCTACACATGACTTAGAATATTAATCAGAAAGAAAAGATTCTGCAGCATTAGAAAAGTATAAAGAAACTGTTAAAGAAACGTTTGAAGGTTCTGTTCAAAGATCAAGTCGACAAGATCCTACATCTTGTCAACAAGATATTCTAAGATAGACTTCAACAAAAGCTACAACACCAGAAATTGAAAAGATTCAATGCATGCCTTCAATCAACTTGAAATACCAAGAACAAATATAAAACTTCCAAGAAAGTGGAGGTACTATTCCTTATACCCTATGTAATACATCATGGGGGATTCAAACGAAAAAGTAAGATCATGAGCATCTAACTTTAAATTACTATATTTTTATGCTCTTCTTCTTTATCTTTTCTTTTGTGCTATTTGGTATACTAACCCATCTTTATGATGTCAAAGAAAAGGAAGAGAACACGTGCAAGCCTTGAAAGAGAGTTTCATGAAATTTTGTAAGCAAGCTCTAATTATTGCTACATATATGTGCACTTGGTATCTGTTAAAAATTTTTAGGTGTACATACAAGGGAAGCTTTAAATATATGCAAGGAAGAAGTGGAAGCTCACATTACCTTAGATAGGGGAAGTATAAAACTCTTTTCTATCTTATCCTTTTAAAACTTTTATGCAGAATATGTTTTAAATTGGTAATGAATTAACACCTTGTTTTATATTCTAACATCTTATACTTCATTGAAATATCTATATGACTAAAAGGTTAGAACGTCCATTGATCTTGGAATTATTTAGTTTGATTTTGTCTTGTGAAATTTATATGATATATGCTTTGGTACATATTGTAATTACTACATAACTTTGATATTCTTTATGCTCAACCTTCCACATGATGACTTATACCATATGACAATGTTTATGAATGACAATTCAATTGCAAACACTCCTTTTGATCATCATCATCCTTTTAGTGTTTCTTAATTATTTTGGTGCTATATTAATTATACTTCATTAGAACTTATATGTTCTTAAAGTTGTCTGGATAACTCTTATATTCTAATTGTTCACTATCTTATTTTTTAGAGTTTATCCACTCTTTTGGTGTGAGAAATTTTGAAAATACACTACCTAATGTTTTTGTATAAGTTTCATTGAGAAATTAGGTATGAAGGTTGAAAGAACACCAAAGAAAATGATCAAAACAATAGCTACTGTATTGGAAAGTTTACAAAGAATGTTGAACCACCTTTTTGATGATGTCAAAAAGGGAGAGAAATATTTGTGGTACAAATATTCAATTGCTGTTTAAGTTGCTGTTGTGAGTAAGTTTCAAAGAGCATTTATATAGTCATAATAAGCTCATATTAAGGGGGAGCTTCTAATTTATAACCTCAAAAAGCAAAGAAAGTATTCCAAACTTAAATCTTGAGGATTTTATATTGTTGCTCTTTGCACTTCATGCTTATACAAAATTTTTTACTTAAAGTTTTATCATCATCAAAAATGGGGAAATTATTAGCCCCAAGGTTTTAATTTAATTATTTTGATGATAACAAAACTCTTAAGTTAAAATTTATACAAGCATTAAAGTTAAGAATAATCATTTGTTAAAAAAAAAGAAAATATAGTAGTAGCACATGTCATATATATATATATATATATATATGACATGTGCTACTACTATATTCTGACTATTTAAAGGCATTAAGAAAGATGTGTTATTTGTATAATATAATATATTGTTGGGTTACATTTTGCTTTTGCAAAACATTAAATGAAGCATTGGAAGTGAAATGAGTTATCACATCCATTTGCAAATCTTAATGGAACACATTGGACAATGTAAAAGGAAAAGCTCAAGAAACAATAAAGGAACCTGGTGCCATAAAGAAAAAGCAAAAAAGAAGCTTTGACAAGTCTATCTCACACCAATTAGAAAAGTTATATCGAAGAAGAAGAGAAGAGAAAGAGAGATAAAAAAGGAAAAAAAATTGTTGGAAATGAAGAAGTATTGGAAACCAAAACAATACAAAGTCTTTTGCAATCTCTGGTTCATCAAACCAGTGAAATCTGATGCCATAAAGTAAAACCAAATGTATACATAGTCAGAAAGCTTCATCAAAGAAAGATGAAAAGAGCAAAAGAAATAAAGAGGCAAAAAACCATTATTAGAGATGAAGGAGCATGGAAAACCAATACAGTAAGCTCTCTATCCAGAATTTTTTTTTCTCTTCATCTGAGTAAAGTTGCAGAAGCAAATATGTGAAAAGAGAAAAGAAAGTAGAGCAAAAAGACAGAGGACTATTTAAAAGTTTTCTTTTAGAAGCTTTAATGAAGAAAAGCAAACAATAAAGACAAAGAATGGGAAAGAGGGAAGCTAAAGCATCTTGCCTCAACGGTCATTGCATTCTGCATTAATTTTCTGATCTTCAAAATGGTACAGAAGCTGAACAAAGAAAAGAACTACACAGACTTGCAGAAAAGGCAAAAAAAAAAGGTATGTATATATGAAAGAATGTCAATACAATTCTTCTCTATCAACAAAACCAAGTATTTTGTTCAACAAAAGTGAAAGAAAAGTAACAGAAGAGAGAGAAAAGAAGTAAAGCAATGTCAAGAATTCAGAATCAAAAAGAAGAAAATAGCCTGTACAATCGAAAGCATACTTCCTTAGCTGTCTCTGCCTCTATACTTCTTGCAACGGCTACATTTGTGAAGTTGAACTCTCCAATAGATATATTTTTTTAAAAGCCACTATATAACAGTAGGATGAAGAACTGAAGCAATACAGAGAACTGAAGCAAAGAAAGAAAAGCTAAGTTATATTATAGTATTCATTGTTCTCTTCGTCTTATGAGCTTAGTTTCTGGGTAAATCTAGCTTGTGAGAGCTTTTGAAAGTGAGTTTATTGTAATGCTTTATTGATAAGGATTTTAAATATATTATCATATCATTCTTCTGTAAATATTTCCTAAGTGTGGGGAAAGTAAGTTTTGGATAAGCTTGTGTGAAACCTAAGTGTTGTAAAAGTTTTAGGTAGGTTTGAAAACCTAGGTTCTGTGGGTGTATACTCTGATTTTATAGTGAAAATCTCTTGTTGTGTATTAAGGGGACTGGACAGAGGTCTTGAGGATCGAACCAGGATATATCAGGTGTTCTCCTTCCTTTACTTCGCTTTTTATTCTGTTTTAGTCTCTGTACTGAAACCTTGTCGACAAGGTCTTATTTTATCTCTTTGATCTTTATTTCTCAGTTATCTTTTAGAAGATCCTGTCAACAAAATCTTAGTTTAGCTACAAAGTTTCTACACTAGTACTCTTTATCAAGTTTTTTTATTGAAATCATTTGACATTAATATATAATTGATTTAATTGTCTTTAATTCTATTTTTCTACAAAAGCACCTATTCACCCCCTTCTAGGTGCATTCTTCATATTCTACTATTCCAACCGCTCTTTCTTCTCCACTGTCGACAGTTGGCCTAGACATGGCATCTTCAACACTATCGATGTGTCCTGGGAAAGCAACTTATAGTACTTGTGGAACACCCTTAACTAGATGGCAGATGAGGTAGCCAACGCTCCTTGGGGTGCAAGGGTTGCAACTACAAGCATATGTAGGTTTGGAACTATGTATTCTTTAGTTTAGTGTCATAACTAGTGCCATGGTGAAGGACAAGGTAGTTAGGAAGGAGGAAGCTAATGATAGTGGGATGATATATCAACTACGCGGATCACGTGAATCACGTGCGTTGCATGCAAATGGGAGCACAAGCCAAGCATATGAGTATAGGGGAATTCACATGAGCACTCGAGTGAGACGTCCCACATGGAAATTGAGAGAGAAAGAATATAACAGATGGTGAACAGAAGGAGTGGGCAGGCTGGATAACAAACTCTATCTTTCTTTCTGGAATTCTTCCCCCTAGCCATTTTTCTATTCTGTTAGGATTTCTTTCCTTGATAGTACGAATAAACTCTGGGTTTACTGGTTGTAAGTGATTGAACCTTATATTGAAGATAGTTTTCCTGATTACATTCATAACATTCTGGTGCTTTCATTGAGAGGCGATGGCAGAAGGGACTAGACTCAAAGAATTAGCAGCGGACATCAAACGAGTTTCTGACCACGTGGGACAAATGGAAGCACAGGCTTCCGCGAGAATGGAGAGGATTAAGGCCATGTTTTCTGCGATGGCATAGGCTCCCAATGGTCAATTGGAACATTTGGAGAGTACAATATAGTCGTTGGCCCGATCAATGGAATTGTTAGTCAAGCAACCAGAAGGATTTGGTGAATCTAAAATGAATGCCAATCAGGGTTCTATGACCAATTACCACCCATTCCAGTAACGACAAGTGAAAATCAATTTCCCAAAATTCGATGGAACTGATCCTCTGAGTTGGATCTTCAGGATAGAGCAATTTTTCACATTTTATGAGATGCCAGATTCTCAAAGGATAGTCATAGCAGCTATTCATATGGAAGGTCTAGCCGTACCGTGGTTCCAAATGATGCAGAAAAATCGATTGATTACATCTTGGGTAGCACTAACTCGAGCCCTCGAAGAGCATTTTGGGCCTTCGTGCTTTGAAAGTCCTCGCACTCAATTGTTCAAATTAATTCAAAAGAATACGACAACTACCTATTATCAGCAGTTCATGACGCTAGCTAGGAGAGTGGACGGAGTAACCGATAAAGCAATGATGGACTGTTTTATTAATGGGTTGAAACCAGAAGTGAAGCGAGATGTAGTAGCTCAGAATCCATCTTCTTTGTTACAAGCGGCAGCTTATGCACATTTGTACGACAAGAAGTTCTCAATGGCAACAAGTAATAGAAACAGAGCACCTCCGGTTCATACTACCCCTAGTGCTAAGGCAAATTCTCCCTTACCATTACTAATAGCCGAGAGTGGTTCATCTATCAAAGCCTCATTACCGGCACTACTACCAACCTCGAATATGAAGTCGGGCCCGTGGGTGAAACATTTATCACCAGCAGAAATACAGTTGAGACGAGAGAAGGGATTGTGCTATACCTGCAATGAGAAATTTACACCCTCCCATCGTTGCTCAAATAAACACTTCATGATTATGCAGTATGATGATGATGAGCAGGAAGATGACGAATGATAAGTCGATGGCACAGACGTGCCAGATTCTGCCAGGGAGCCTCCTACTCTTCACCATCTATCGTTACATTCATATCAAGGCTCACCGAGCCCAACTACAATGAGGTTTGATGGGAATATTTTGGGACGGCCAGTGCAAGTGTTCCTAGACGGCGAAAGCTCAGATAATTTCATCCAGCCACGAGTTGCCAAGCATTTGGGTCTGCCAATTGAACCAACTCCTCTGATGAAGGTGGTGGTGGGGAACGAAGACCACATGCAATGTCTGGGCGTCGTGAGGGAATTGAAGGTAGTCATCTGTGATCATCCCATAATAGTGCCAGTGTATGTGTTAGACGTTGCTGGATCTGAGGTGGTCCTTGGGGCAGCCTGGTTGAGAACACTGGGGACTTATTTGGCCGATTACAGTGAATCCAATATTAAATTCTTTGATGGTAGTAAGTTTGTTACCTTGAAAGGTTACAACAGTCCCCGAACAGGTTCAGCTCAACTACATCAATTATCCCGGTGGCATACTACTGAAGCAATATCTGAATTATTTATTCTCTAAGCTTTGGAAACAGTGGAAGAATCTTAGTCCGAGTTGACCTGGCCACACGATACCCCCCGGACATGCACAACATCTTACAGCAATATGCTCAAGTGTTCAGTGTTCCTAAGGGGCTACCGCCTAAGCGTGAGTTGGAGCATCGGATTCTGCTAGATAATGGTGAAAAACCTGTTAAAGTCTGACCCTATCAATATCCATTCTCACAAAAGAATAAAATTGAGAAACTGGTTTTAGAAATGCTACAAGAAGGGTTGATTCAACCCAGCTCGAGCCCCTACCCGGCCCCTGTATTATTGGTATGAAAGAAAGATGGCTCATGGAGATTCTGCGTGGATTATAGGGCTTTGAATGCAATGACAATCAAAGACTCATTTCCTATGCCGACAATTGATGAACTCATCGATGAATTGAGAGGCTCCGAATTTTATAGCAAGCTGGATTTACGAGCGAGATATCACCAGATTTTGATAGATCCTCGAGATAGGGAGAAGACGGCTTTTAAAACTCATCAAGGATTATACCAGTGGATGGTGATGCCATTTGGACTCATGAATGCACTGACAACTTTCCAAGCACTGATGAACATGATATTTCAACCATTCTTACGCAAGTTTGTTCTGATTTTCTTTGATGATATATTAGTGTACAATGCTACGTGGGATTTCCATTTGTCTCACCTGGCCAGTGTGTTGGAAACATTGGAACACCATTAGCCATATGCAAAGCTATCAAAATATTCATTTGGGCAGCGAAGGGTTGAATACTTGGGGCATCTAATCTCAGCGACAGGCATTGAAATGGATTGTAAGAAAATTGAAGCGATGCAATGCTAGCCAGTTCCTAGTACAGTCTCCCAGTTATGTGCCTTTCTAGGACTTACGGGCTACTACTGTAGATTTGTGAGATCTTATGCTCAGCTGGCGAGCCCATTAACTCAACTGCTTAAGAAAGACGGATTTCATTGGTCCACTGAAGCGCAAGAAGCTTTTGAAAAATTAAAAAATGCTATGATTCAAGCCCCTGTTCTAGCATTACCAGATTTTTCTCAACCTTTCATATTAGAAATTGATGCTTCAGGATTGAGGATTGGGGCTATCTTAAGTCAATCTAGACATCCCATTGCCTATTTCTCGAAGAAGCTAACCCCTCAACAATAGAAATCAGTCTGTGTATGCTCGGGAATTGTTGGCCATTATCAAAGCTGTAGCGAAATTTAGACACTACTTGTTTGGACATTTTTTCATTGTCAAAACAGACCATGAAAGCTTAAAACATTTGGATCACCAGGTAATTCAAACACTGGATCAAGAGCAGTGCATTCCTAAATTGATGGGGTATCGTTTCAGGATCGAGTATAGGCCTGGCAAACATAATGTTGCGGCAAATGCTTTGTCCCGAAGTCATTTCATGGCTATTACTTATACGGTTAATACCTTCCTTAAAGATATTCAACACAAGTTGAGGGAACATCGTTGTACTCCTCCATTGATACAATCTGTTGAGACATTGTCAGGTTACTCTGTACAAGATAATCTAGTCTATTGGAAGAACATATTAGTTATTCCTTCAGATGCCCGGGACATAATCCAACAAATACTAAAAGAGTTTCATGCTTATGTGATTGGCGGCCACTCGGAGTCTTTAAGAACCTTTTAGCGAATTGCAATGCTATTCTTTAGGAAACATATAAGAAGGGACATTTGCCAGTTTGTAAAATTTTGTGAAGTTTATCAACGAGCAAAATCCCTCCAATTACACCCTACGGGCCTGCTAAGTCCCTTACCAATACCGAATCCGGTGTGGGAAGAGATTGCCATGGACTTCATTATCTCTTTACCAGTGGTCAAAGGATTTTCTGTCATTTTTGTTGTTGTAGATCGATTGTCCAAATATGGGCATTTGATGCCCCTATAAGGTGATTTTACTAGTAAATAGGTTGCTGAGGCATTCTTACAAGGGGTGGTTTGATTACATGGACTTCCGAGGACTATTGTGTCTGATAGAAACTCTGTTTTTACCAGCAACTTTTGGAAACAATTATCTAAACTACAAGGCACTGAGTTACACTTCACTTCAGCGTGTCACCCACAAAGTGATGGCTAAATAGAAGCTCTTAATAAGTGTCTTGAGATGTACATACGGTGTTTCATTTCAGACACTCCACGGAAATGGGTTGATTACTTGCCTTGGGCCGAATTATGGTATAACACTTCCTTTCAAACCTCCATCGGCATGAGTCCTTTTAAAGTCCTTTATGGTAAAGACCCTCCACCACTTGTCAATGCTACTTGGGATGGTTCAACCATACCCGAGCTACAACTCCAGTTGTAAGAGCAACATTGTGTCTTGGCAAGACTTAAACACAACATTCAAAAAGCTCAGGTCGAAATGAAGTTTTATGCGGATAAACAAAGGACTGATTTCTATTTTTAGGTGGGTGATCCAGTGTTAGTGAAACTACAACCTTACCGCCAACACTCTGTGCGGTTACAAAAGAACCACAAACTCGGCATGAGGTATTTTGGGCCTTTCCCGGTAGTGGAACGCATTGGCACTGTCACATACCGACTTGATTTACCAGAGGTCTCTCGTATCCATCCCATTTTCCATGCTTCACTTTTGAAACGGTTCCATGGCAACAATGTTGTCCCATACCTTCCGTTGCCATTAACTACCGCCCCAGAGGGTCCTTTGTTACAACCTGTCAATGTTCTAGCTGTCAAACATGGCTCCGACGTCCTCCAGGATCCACAACTCCTCATCAATTGGAGGGATAAGGTTCCTCCTAATCTTTTACCACATGGTGCAACATTATCCTACGTTTGACCTTGGGGGCAAGGTCAATCTTAATGGCGGTGGTGATGTCATAACCAGTGCCATGGTGAAGGACAAGGTAGTTAGGAAAGAGGAAGCTAATGATAGTGGGATGATATATCAACCAGGCAGATCACATGAATCACGTGCGTTGCATGCAAACAAGAGCACAAGCCAAGCACATGAGCAAAGGGGAATTCGCACAAGCACTCGGGTGAGACGCCCCACGTGGAAATTGAGAGAGAAAGAATATAATGGATGGTGAACGAAAGGAGCGGGCAGGCTGGATAACAAACTCTCTCTCTCTGGAATTCTTCCCCCTGGCCATTTTTCTATTCTGTTAGGATTTCTTTACTTGATAGTACGAATAAACTCTGGGTTTACTGGCCGTAAGTGATTGAACCTTATATTGAAGATAGTTTTCCTGATTACGTTCATAACATTCAGTCAGTGCACACCGGACCTGTTACCCCAAGATTGCAGAAGGTGTCTAAGTGGTTAGGGACCTTCCATGGTGTTGTGCTAGAAAGCTAGGAGGAAGAATTCTATATCCCAGTTGCATCATTTGCTATGAATTGTAACCTTTCTACCATTCTGATGCTACAAATACTTTCAGATCCCCAAGGTAAAGTAAAACTTATATGCTTTCTGATTTCTTTTTTATTTCCTTCCTTAAACATATTAAAGTAAATCTAATAATGAAAAAGATTATGCTGATTTAGGCATCAAAGTGAATTTCAAAACATGAGAAAATAAGAACAAAAAAGCAACGGAAACAATGAATCTATTGGAGTTGGCCATCTAAAATAAAAATAACAGCGCACAGCAACCCGATTTTTTGCCTATTAGACTGGGGCAAAAATCATAATGGTAAATTATCATTTTTTTAATAAGAAATCTATAAGTCATACAATTTTTAAAAAAGGATATACATTTAATCTCTTAAAAATAAAATATTCTCAAGATTAATATTCATCAAAGTGAATTTCAAAACATGAGAAAATAAGAACAAGAAAGCAACGGAAACAATGAATCTATTGGAGTTGGCCATCTAAAAAAAAATTAACAGCGCACAGCAGCACGGTTTTTTGTCTATTAGACTGGGGCAAAAATCATAATGGTAAATTATCATTTTTTTTAATAAGAAATCTATAAGTCATACAATTTTTAAAAAAGGAAATAAATTTAATCTCTTAAAACTAAAATATTCTCAAGATTAATATTTTTTTTACTAAAAATTTATTAATATTTAAAATTTTGTTTTTTTAGAATTTTTATTTATATTAAAAATTTTAAATTTAGAATATTCTAAAAATTTATTAAATTTAGGAAAATGCTAATGTTCATTATCTATAAATTAGTAAAATTAAAAAAAATCATTTGTGAATTTTTTTTTTGAGTATTTTTTTTATCAAATAATTTTACAATTTGTTAAATTTAAAAAAATTATATTGGTCAAAATACATTTAATACTTATTATATTATATAAATAATATAAATAATGATATTTTGATCAAACAGATGTAATTGTAACTTATCTTTTGCTGCAAAGGAAGTTATAAGTATAGCGCATCTTTTTGCTTTTGAGAGGGGAGAAGAGTATATGTTTTCAAAATGAAGGAGGAGGCTCGTATAATTTAGACATTATCTAAAGGAAAAAAGAGTAACTTATCCAAATATTAATGATTCACAAAATAATTTAAAACTATCCATCTGTCTTTATATAGATTTAAAAAAAAATTCAGATAGATAATTCTATTAAAGAATAAATTACTATTTTCGCCCCTTAAAGATACTGTGCATCAACTTGATTTTTGAAAGTTTATTCATATCAGTATAATCTAAATGTTTTAAAAATATGTTGTTTTAATTCTAACTTAGCATTAAATTAATTTCAATATTTATTAGGTATTAAATTGGTAGTAATAAATTTTTGTACCTGGACTAAATGACAATAAATTTATAAGAACTAAATTAATGTTACTAAAAATTTTTTAGAACTTATATGATAAGTATAGCTTCCAAAATAAAAGGAGTAAAATACACGGATCTCTTTCAGGTATTGATAAAATTATACAAATCACTTATCTATTTTCAAAGTCAGTGCAAACATTCTCTGAATTTTGTTGAAATTATATAGATATCTCTAAAACTTTTTTAAAATTATACAAATCTCTACTTTATTTTTAAAATATATATAGACTTTTTATAAAAATAAAAAATATATATAATTTATTCTTTATTTTTATAAAAATTTTAAAAATAGAAGAGAAATTATATTGATACATCCATCATAAATATACATAGATGTATGAATTTTGAGCCAGTCAAAAAGTGGGGTTCCCTGAGACTTGGCTCCACGTCTATACACAGATATTATTTAAGACAAATGTTAATAAGTTTTTAGAACATTAGTTAAGGAATATTAATTTTTTAATAAATTAAATAATAATTTTGGAAAAAATATGCTAATTAATAAAAAATATTTAGTTTATTTATAATTTTAGAGGATAAAGTTACTCTTGAGAAGCAGTTGTGTGTATTCATCCAACCTTTCAAAGAATCTTCACTTTCTTAATTTGTATATTTATATATATTGCTCATTTACAACAACATTTAATAGATTTCTAAGTTTTCAATAATGCTAATTTCATTTATCGATATGATAAAGCTGCCGTCCCGTATTAAGTTATCTGGAGTAACTCAAGTGATATCAATAAATAGATGAGAATATGATCAATGTCAAAAGTTCAAGCTCTCCTAGTATAAATGTACCAAAAAAAACAAAACCACAGGCCTCTAGTAAAAGTAATCCTATATGCATTTTCTGATTTTCTCTCTCATATTTTGCTCCTATAATTTCAATGAATTTTTAATTTAATTATCTACACTTTATTTTTTTACAATTGAGTTTTTAAAATTTCAAATCATTTTTAATTTAAAATCCTTTTTTATTATTTAATATGCTTTTTCTTCTCATTTTCATTTTCTCTTATAAATTTATTCAAGACTTTTGAATTTAATTTGTAATGCTATATGATATAAAAAAGGGGACAAAACTTATTTAAAAAACATTTGAAAAATAATAAGTGAGGATTTGGACAGGGTTACATAATGTGACTTGGGCTGTAAGGCAAGTCTCTTCCTATGTACGTGCATCCCCAACTAGATCATGCCCTTGTATAATGTGAATTGTGCTATTAATAAATGATTTCACAAGAAGGGGCTTGTCTCTTAAAACGAGTATTTTCTTAAAAGCAATTATTAATCTTTATATTGTGTAGCAATTAGCAAATAATCTTCAATCATTATTATTATTATTGGTTGTATGATTTATGAATTTTTGTAAGGATGAAAACTGATCAATACTTTTTGGGTTGGGTTCAAGGAATCTAGAACCTTACTTTGTTTGTGGGGCTGGCAATGCTAAGCTACTTCTTTGTTGCTTAGCGCAAAATTACACCTTTTTCAAGTCTTCATTGTCATTTATTGCGCTCTTCCTTTCCACCCAATCTTGTCAATATTCCAAGTCTTTTTAAGTTTTCTCACCTTTCATGCCCCAACACCCCGCGTGAACCCTCAAACTCAGTCACGCTTTTTCTAAAAGCAATCCTCAATTTTCACATGATATCTAACATCTAAAAAGATATCTAATATTTGATATCATTCGAAATTTCAAAAGTACGTCAAATAATATCATTTAAAGTCATATATGAGATTTTACATTATGGTTTTTCTATTATTCTTTAATAATTTTAAAACTAAATGTGATGATATACATATATAATATTATGGTTTGGATCTTAATTAAAAATTCTTATATATTCTTTAATTTACCGACTCAATTTAATCTATTTATTATATATATATATTGTATGTAGGCTCAGTGTGTGCTAAAATTCTGTCTTTTAAATGTTACATACTATGTCATCTTAGATATCAAGAGTTACCACCTTCAAATTTTTATGGGGACCTAAATTTCTCTACTACTTCCTTGGAGCAACAGTCTCACCCCTACTTTAGGAACTAATTAAATTGTTTTAGCTTTAAAGTCGTCTATATAAGTGGTAGCAAGGAGAGGAGATTGATGGGAGCGGGAGGGAAGTGATACTTGAATCTTTATTAAATAATAATAATAATAATAATAATAATAATAATAATAATAATAGCAATAATAATAATAATAATAATAATAATAATAAGGGATAAATATTATTGAATAGTAATTATAAGAGTTTAATAGACATTTTTCACTTTTTCTTTTAAAAAAAACTTTCATTCCCATCAATATTCTCTCTTATCAAACACAGTCTATAATATTTATTTCTTAACCTATATACAGAAATATATATTTTCAATTTTTTTAATTCATATCTTAATAAGTAACAATTCACGTCCCATATTCTTTTTCATTGGATGCTTAAATTCTTGGTCCAAATTGATATACCTAGAGCGATTTTAAATTGAACAAATTTTTCTCAAGTTGAGAATTGTTTATATGAAATCTATTTATATAAAATTAAAACAAAAGAAAATTTCTCTAACAGATATTAATATAATTCAAAACATATTGAACTCCTTTTAAAATTTTTTTCTATTTTCTAATTATTTAATTACTAATATAAATAAATAAATAAATACACTATGAATCTAGGACGAAATGAGTATCATATTACCTAGATGTAAACACTTAAAATTACCTAAGCAAATCTCTAGCCCACGTCTCATGTTGAGATTAATTTTCTATTTTCATATTCAATTTCAAATGAATAAATTTTATGAGTATTTATAAAGTTTGTGTATGATTTTGTCCATCCCAAGTTTTGAGCAATGTGATTAGTACCTATCATGGCCTTATACATTGGGAAAATTATACTAAGGACCCCAATCTTGCAAAATTTACAATGAAAGATACTAAAAACTCAAATTTTTCCAAAAGCCCAAAGGACCTTAATTTTTTCAAGAGTGGAAGAAAATGCCTTTTATGTAAGAAACTTAAAACCTAGAAATAATAATGGTAAAATTTTCCTATAACTCTAGAAAGTTTGAGTTGTAACTTTCTTATATTATAATAATCCTGAAAAACCCTTGTAATTCCAAGAAGTTTAGATAATAACTTTAGGGAACTTGGATTGTAACTTTCTTATGCTATAACTTGTGAATGCAAGTTTCATTAGAATTGGGAAACAATCTAGTAAGAAATCTAAAATATGATAGTAATAATCTTAAAAATCTTTCATAACACCAAGAATCATGGGTTACAACTTTTTTGGAAGAAGATAGCTAGGCATATTTTTATCCATTAATGGAAAAATTAAGGTCTTTTGGGCCTTAAGAATAATTTGAATTTCTAAGATTTTTTATTGCAAATTTTACAAAATTAGGGTCCTTAGATGTAGTTTTTTTCTTATATATTGTCAAATAAAACATACACAGTAGCCAAAAAAAAGAATTAGTGATATTTTCATCGCTAATCTAGTTCAGTGCACGTCAAGCTTGTCAACCCAAGATTGCCAAAGTTGTCTAAGTGGTCTGATTGGGCACATTCGAGAGTGTTGTGCGAGAGAAAGATTTCTATATCCTAACTGCATCGCTTGCTTTGAATTGTACCGTTTCTATGAATCTACTACTCAATCTACCATAGCACAAATGCCTACACCAGCTTCTCCTACAAATTCGTCAGAGCCTCAAGGTAAGATTAAATTATATGCTTTCTCATTTCTTTCATTTTTTCAGATATATTAAAGTATCTAGTCATGAAAAGGATTATGCTGATTTTGGCATAAAAATAAATTTCAAAACATGAGAAAATAAGAACGTAAAAGTAGAGGAAACGAGGAAAAAATTATTCATATTACAAATATGCACACGTACAAAGCCCCAAAACTGACTTGCTTGAAAAGTCCTTTAAAGACTAGAGGTTATGTTTGATGCAGAGAATGCAAGGTAAAAGATGATGTAATATTCTTTTACAACACTTATCATGTTCGTATAATTATTACTCAATAATATTTGTAATTTTTATTATTTTTTGAGTAAAATATACGGAACTCTCTTGAATTTTTCTGAAACTATACATAAATCTACTATGAGTGTTGTTAAAATTATATAGAATTTCTCTCTATTTTCAAAACTTCTTCTAAAACAAAGTGTACATTAGATAGACCTTTTTGTAGTTTTATTGAAATTACATATACTTTTCCTTTATTTTTAGGCTAGGTTTGTGTATATTTTTAAAAATAAAAGAGAGATCTATATAATTTCAAAAGAAAAATCAAAAGAGATCTGTATAATTTTAGTATAACTTAGAGGAGGTTTGTGTTGATTTTGAAAATAGAAGGGAGTTCATGTGATTTTGACAAAACTCAAAGGAAATTTATGTAAAATTTGAAAATAGAGGGAAAGTCCCTATAGTTTCAACAAAATTTATAAGAGGACTATGTAATTTACTTTTACTTTTTTAAAAGTAGGGGTATGGGAGTAATTTATTATCTATTTCATTCACCTTTTTTTTTTATCTATTTCATTCACCTTCTTTTTAATTCTTTTTCACTTTACATACCTAATATAAATAAGTATCCTTTTGTAGTGGCACTAACAAGAGAAGATCCTGTTACCCTAAAATAATTTTTTTATTTAATTTTTAGGTTACAAATTTTAAATATAAAAATAAAAAATTATAATGACAAAATTTTTAATTATTAAAAAAATTATATTTTAAAATTTTTAACTGTACTGCATAATTAAAATTTTTAAAATTTTTCATCTTAATTTTTTCTCATATTTAAAAATTTTTACCTCCTATTTACAATTTTTATTTTCATACTTAAAATTTGTAACCTAAAAAAACCTATTTTAAGCTAGCTGGGCCTCTCTGTTGGTGCCACAATGGGAGAAAATCCTAATACACCTAATATTATATCCTACCAGACATAACTTCAAGCAAGCTTTTACACGCTAATATAGGTAATTCCACCTGACATTAGGAACACACAACACATTGGGTATGCCTACTGGAGTTAGGCAAAATTAAAAATGGTAAATTGTTATTTTTATATCTTTAATTTATACAATTTTTTAAAAATATACATTTAATCTCTTAAAACTAAAATATTCACAAGATTAATATAATTTTTTTTTAAAATATATTAATTTTTTAAATTTTTATTGTAATACTATTTATTTTATAGTAAAATACTAATTTTAATTTATTTTAAAGTTTTATTAAAAATTAAGGGCAATGATTATGCTCACAATAATACTTATTATGAATGTTATTTTTGAAATTAATTATTATCTATAAATTAGTAAAATTTAAAAGATTATTTTGTGAATTTTTTTGTTTTTGAGTATTTTTATTAAATAATTTTACAATTTGTTAAATTTTAAAAAATTATATAGTTCAAAATTCATTTAATACATATTATATTATATAAATAATAGATATTGTAGTATTTTGATCAAATAATTATAATTTATGTAACTTATCTTTTACTCCAGAGGAAGTTATAAGTGTAGCATATATTTTTGTTTTAAAAGAAAAGGGTGTACATTTTCAAAACGGAAGGGAAAGTTCATGTAATTTGGACAACTTTTAGAAGAGAAAAGAGTAACTTATCCAAATATTAATTATCAATAAAATAATTTAGAACTATCCATCCGTCCCTATCTAATTTTTCTTTTAAACAACTTTTGAGACAAGTAATTTCAGTAAAGAATAAATTACTACTTTGGTTCTTTCAATTTATTGTGGCTATCAATTTTATTTTTGGAAGTTTATTAATATCACTTTAGTCTAAATGTTTTAAAACTATGTTATTTTAATCCTTAAGTTACAACGAAATTAATGTCATTAAAACTTATTAGGGACAAAATTGATGGTAATAAATATTTTATCAAGACTAAATGATAATAAATTTTCAAGAATTAAATTAATGTTACTAAATTTTTTTAGAACTAATATGATAAATATAGCTTCAAAATAAAAATTGTATATTTTAGCCTATGTTTGAATGGATGATAAGGGATCTAATGACAAGAAATGAGAGAAAATTTCTTAAGGATAAAATGGCATGGCCGAGAAGGGACTCCAAGGTCTTTCTTTACCATTCAAAACCCAATTATTATTTTTTCTCTTTCCAAATTGGGGATTTCAAGAAGAAATTGAATGGACAGTTGATGCATTATAATTATATTTTCTTTGACTAAAAACTTACTAGAATTATGTTCTACTTTAGGGATAAAATTAGAAAATAAGTCACTTTATTCTATTAATGACTTTTCTTTTCTCTTGTTGAACTCCTAAACTATAAAATAATACATATCTTAATTTATATTCTACTCGCTATCATTATTTAATTACGAGCTATTTTGTTTTATTTTATTTTAAGTTCTTTATACTCTTAAATGTAACCTTGCACCTTGTCAATGACCTATTGGTGACACATATAAGTATCCAATGTTTATACACTGAACTTATTTGGTATCTGAAAAATTAAGTATAAAATAAAAATTGAAAGGAAAAAAATGGTTTTATAGATAAAAAATAATTTTAAAATCTCTATTTTTAATGATTGAGTAATGATTAATAAATAATATTAAATACTAATTAAGTAATAATTACAAAAATAAAATAAATATTGCGATTGTTGCGGTTTGTTGGTGCTGTTCTCAGACAAATAAAAAGTCATAAGGCCGTTCTCAAGCAAAACTACTGTAAGTAATTTTCATTCTATCTCTTTACTCATACATATCTTTCTTTATTAATCTGCTTTTATAAAATTGTAATTAATCAAAAGTATTTAAAAAATGTCATTTATTCACTCTAATAATTGTTTTAATTTCAAATTATAAATTGTAACATCCTTCTAATTTATAAACAAATCTATTATCTAGCTTCATTATTTTACCATCCCTCTTCTCAATTAAATATTAAATTTGTATTTACATATAGTTTTAATGCCTCTAATTTTATTAAAATTTCTATTACGTCCTCTGATTTTAAAAAAAGAAATATTAGCCTTCCTTTTTCTTAAAGATTTCAATATCATCCTTCTATATCAACAAATATGAATTGCTTGACAAAAAATGCTGATATGATCATTTCTTGAACATCGTGCGCCTACAGGAATTGAGTTGTCACGTAAGATATCAAGATGCTACACAATTTAAAATGTGCCTTGCTGCGTCACCTCTTCCATCTCTTATAGATTGGAACCCAAGCAGTGGGGTATTAGTTAAAACCATTATCTGTGGCGAAAAAATCTTCTTCGGCCGGCAACCACCAAAACAGAAAAATCATAATTCAAAAGATTTCCCTTAAATATCAAAACTCTCAATCAGGAATTAATCGAAAGGTAGAAAAGCAAATACTTTTAGCATACCTTCATTTTTGTGTATTTGTCTAGTTGGATGTGAAAGGACCACTTTAGAGCATCTACAATTCAATTTGGCTACTACTGAAGCTGCAATGAATAAGTTTTCACATGAAAACAATATAGATAAAAGTGGATTTGAAGAAATTTACAAGGTGGCAAATGCCATCAATGTAAATGCTTCATGCATATATTTTTTCTTTTTAATCTAACCAATTATCATTTCAGGGCATTCTTTCCAACTGCCAAAAAATAGCTGTAAAGGCACTTTCAAAACATTCTGAGCAAGACGCAAAATAATTCAATAATGAGGTTTTGATAATGTCCATACTTCAACACAGAAATATGGTGGCATAATTAGGATTTTGCATAGAAGACCAGGAAAAAATACTTGTTTATGAATATATACCAAACAAAAGCCTTGATTACTTTCTATGTGATTTGACTCTTCTAAACTCATTTTAAGTTTCATTTGAAATTTATAATTCTTATATGTTATGCATGTTATTATTTATTTGGTGACTTCTATAATATGCTTTGAGTTACTTACTTACAGATAATATTTATTTATTTTCTTACTTCAGTGACTCTTGACATATTTATGTATAGGTTTTCAAATAAGCAAAGTATTAAATTGGTTGGAGCATTGCAAAATCAAAGGTATTGCTTGAGGAATTATTTATCTTCATGAATACTCTTACCTTAAAATAATATATCATGATCTCAAACCTAATAATATTTTGTTAGATGATAAAATGAATCCAAAAATTTTAAATTTTGGCATAGCCAAGGTGGTTGCTATCAATGAAATTGAAGGAAGTGTTAATAGAATTGTTGGATCATAATAAATTATATATATTAAATTTTCTTCTTTTAACCTATGCATCTATCTTGAGATGGGTGAATAAAGATAAATAAGTTGTCACCTAATGGAATGCAAATAATGCCTATGAACACCATATTTTGTCCGGACAAACTAAAATCAAAATAGCAAAAATATGGAAAAAAAAAAAGAGCCCAAAACCATAGAAAACAAAAAATTAAAAAAATCAAAAAATAAAAATAAAGAAACAAGAAAAAAAAAGGAGGGAAAAGAATAAACGCAAAAAAAAAAGTTCAAAAAGGAAAGTTAGGCCAACCCAGTTTCAAAAATTCAAAAGCCCATAACCTAGCTTTCTTAAAATTCGGCCCATTAACTCCAAGGCCATAAAAAAAAAAAGCAGCAAAAGCCTTTAAAAAAAAATGTTCAAAAAGGAAAGTTGGGCCAACCTAGTCCAAAAAATTTAAAAGCCCACAACCTAGCTTTCTTAAAATTCGGTCCATTAACTCCAAGGCCATAAAAAAAAAAAAAGCAGCAGAAGCCTTAAAAAAAACTAAAAATTAAAAAATAATAATAAATATACAAAAAAGGCCAAAACGCAGGAACCCTGCATTTTGACCCAGTCCCCTTCAAGCATTGCATCCCCTGCCACCAATAGAAAGGGCAACACGAGAGAGGAACGAGACAGGGAGGCAGAGACCAACAACGCTTAGAGAGAAACATAAGAATGGCAAGGGCTTCCGGTGGGGCTTCCAAAGGGAATAGGGCAAAGGGTCAGTAGCACGCCCGGAGAGCTGACCTTCTCCTCTTGTCCCCTTCATCGTCAAAGATCGAGGAAAGGAAAGACGAAAATGGAAGGAGAGATGAGGGAGGTGTGGATCGAGATTCAAAG
Source organism: Erythrophleum ivorense (assembly GCA_026724425.1). Taxonomy (NCBI): domain Eukaryota; kingdom Viridiplantae; phylum Streptophyta; class Magnoliopsida; order Fabales; family Fabaceae; genus Erythrophleum; species Erythrophleum ivorense. The sequence goes on along the minus strand of JAIUCV010000200.1, from coordinate 496,835 downwards.
GAGACGAAAAAAGGGGTTGTAAATTCAGACGGGAATGGAAAATAAAAGCGAAGGATTGAGGGAAAGAAAAAGGGGGGGATTTTCAGATTTGGGGGGGGGGGAAAGAAACAGAGGATCCAAAAAATAGGACCAAGAGTGCGAAGGAGAGATCAAAATTCGGAGACCAGGAGTTGATTTGGGAGTAAAGAGAGACAGAGGCTAAGCAAAGGGAGTGAGGATTCGGGATAAAGAAAAAGAAGAGACAGAGATCAAAAAAATGGAGGGAAACAAAATCGAAAGGAGAAGAGGGTAAATCGATCGCGAAAAAAATTAAAAGGGAGGCAACGAAGGAGAAAGCTGCTAGTACGAATAGAAAAATCAGAGGCTGAGAGTGAGAGGAATCGGAGATTCAGAAACAGAAACACAAAAGAGACAAAGGGTGAGCTTGGGGGAATTCATCATTCCGTAGAGTTGTGCAGTAGGAGGACAGCAAACCCCTTCTTTTTTGTTGGTCACGATTCAGGTAGGTAAGATCTTTCCTCTTCCTCGATTTACGGTAGCTTGAACACAATATCTCTGTACTAGTCATGTGTTGTGGTGGAGCTGAGCATTTAGTGTAAATTACTATGTTCTGTGTTTGTTTTAGAGAGTTCCCAACAAGCGTTCGATGAAAGGTCTGAAAGAAAAACCCGAGAACGAATTAGACATCTGGCCCCTGTGATTGCCATGTTAAATGTCTGTAGAATATGTCTATGATTTTGAACTTTACTGTATTGTTATTCTGCAAATGAATGAGATATTGACATTATGCATGCTCACTGACCGGGATTGAGCTTGAATCATGATTTGAGGGAGAGAATTTGGAAGCATTTTGTTATTTTGTTGTTTGCCCATGTTTGATTTTGTTCAGGTCATTATCTTAACTTAGTTTGTTGCCTTGCATTTTCGAATGGTTTGATATTCATTGGTTAGGATCAAATCTGAATTTAGATTTTCTGCATAAAAGAGGAAGATTTTTTTAGGAAAACTCGCTATTGTCGTTCTGCCATGTTCGAACTTTGATAGCTGTCCGAAATTAATTTGCTTCCCTACTCTGATTGGATTGGATTGAGATTGCTGATTTCATTCTTGAAAATATATATGTTGAATTGGAGTGTATCTTTAACTCTTATTGGACTTGTTTCCTGGTTATTGATGTGCTTTATAGTTCAAACTACTCTCCCTGCTGTGCATTTCTTTTTGTCTCTTTGCATGAACCTCGCGTGAGCGTAAGGGTGAGGATGGTGAAGAATTGAGAAGGCTTACTAAATAGAGCAAAGACCAGTGAGGAAGCAAAAGAGACAGCTTCACCGCAGCATATAAAATTTACTGTGTGGCCTTGAGGAGTTGATTGGTTTGAAATCTTTTTTTATATATCCATGAAATGTATTGATGAGTGATATCCGGCTAGCTAGACACAAGATACACACTACCACCAATTATCATGTACTAGTATGTATTTTGGCATTGTTACATTTTATTTTATTTTATTTTATTTTTTTGGAATTGCCATGTGAGATCTCATATCTCCTCAGGTATATAGAAGTTATCTAAGGCTGTGTGTGACAATAAGTCCCTCCAGTCATCAGATTTTATCACAAAGCATTCTCAAATTTTGATAGGCCCATAACACTTAAATATTGTTTCCAAAAGGTTTTCGAAAAAGAAAAAAGTAAGTAAATAAAAAAATTAAATGTGTACAGTTTGTGAGAAAAATAAAATATTTATCTTTGTGAAAGAAAAGGGGTTCAAAACAAAAGGAAAAAGAAAAAGAGAAAAGTCTTCTTTACTTAAAACGTCATTTCTAATAAAACTAAAAAAGGGTAAAATCAAAAATCAATGAGAATCAAAAGGAAAATTGTAAAAGAATTAATAAAAAAAATCATCAAAAACAAAACACCAAAAGGATAGAAAAAAGAAGAAGAAGCAAAGTGTCATTAAGGGAAGAATCATTAGAGAGGGGTGATGAAATAAAATTTGTCTTATCTTTTGTAAATTAAAATTTTTACTTTCTTGTCTTTCACCAAAAATTAAATAAATAACAAAAATCAATTAAAACAAAATTAAATGAAGAAATGAAGAAATAAAGAAAAAAAAAGTCGAACACTGATTATTAGAAAAGCAAAAAGGGTCAAACAAAAAATAAAGAAAGAACAATTAAAATCAAAAAATCAAAATTAAAAAGAGGAAAATGAAATTTTTAATGACATTAAAAAATCATGAAAATCAAAAAGAGAAAACAAAAAAAGAACAAAAATAATTAAAAGCAATAACGATGAAAGACAAAGAAAAAAAGAGAAAAAAAAAAAGGAGAGAGAGCAAAATTAATTCGGTCTTTCGCATATAAAAATGCATCAATCAATCTTTAATTTGTTTTGTTTGCAAAAATCTAAATGATTTTACTTCTCCCCCCCCCCCCTCCCCTCTCTCTCTTTATAAAAAAATAAGAAAAAAAAGCGAAGAAATAGGAAACCAAACAAAAAAACAAAAAGATTAATTAAATAATAATAATAATAATAATAATAAGTGAAAAACAAAAAAAAGAAGAAAACAAAATGGAAAATTGAAAATGCAAGAAACATAAAATTAAATTTCCCTTTAACAAATCAAAACACATCAACCAATTTCAAAACTCGTTTTTTTTTTGTTGAAAAAAAATTAATTTTTATTTTCTTTGCCTTTTCACCCAAAAAAACAAAAACAAAAAATATATATAAATAAATAAATAGAAAGAAAAATGAAACAAAACAAAAACAAAAAATAACAATAAAAACAAAAACAAACACTAAACACATTCTCCATCGAACTACGTGGACTTTGATCCCTTTCAAAAGGTACGTAGGCCCTAAGCTTTTATTGTAAGTCTAGTCCACTTTTGTAAATAATTATTTTCTTTAGTTTTATTTTTTAATTTCTTTTCTCTTATTCCAAATTTTGTTTCTTTCTCTTTTTACTCTCAATTTTATTTTATTTAATTTTTTTACTTCTTATTTTGCATGTGATTCGTTAAGGAGAATTAAAATAGATTCAAGACCATGGTAATTTTGCACAACTAACTTAGGGTAACTGTTCTTAAGAACAGGTATAGTGGGGTGCCTACACCTTCCTCACTCACAATCGACTCCCGAATCCATTTTTTAGTTTGTAGATTATTCTCTAAATTAAAAAAATTTTTCCAAAGTTTTACCTTTTGAAAAATTAAAATTTTTGGTGGCAACTCTATTACTTTTTAATTTTTGATTTCAATTGACGCAGCACGGTCACATTTTCAGATATGACAATGCCTAACATAGAAAATTTTGCCTTTCAACTTATCATTTTGAATGTCCAAAATGTTCTTATTATCTATTGGACAAAATTTCATCATTGATATTGCTTTCCTTTTTTTCTGTGGTTATATGTCTTCAAAATATGTAATATTAGGACAATATTCTAAAAAATCATATATTTTTAGTTTTAGGGTTATAGTTCTAAAGATTATTCTAAAACTAAAAATACAAGTTGTCATGAATTACAATATGTTGATGGCCTCTTAAGCTATGTAAGTTATGACAATTTGTTTATCTCATTAACATTTCTTATATAATCATCTCAACCTTTAAATTGGAATATTGTATAAGCTAACTAGAAGGGTAATGATTGAAATAATTAATTTAATTGTTGCAAGCTTGGAAGGGATAGGGGGATAAAAAATTGTTAGAGATATTGGATTCAAATCTAAAAGATTTTGGATCATATAATGAAGTGATTAAATGCATCCAGATTGGTTCGTTACATGTTCAAAAAAATCCAAATGCTAGGCCTTCCAATTGGAAAAAGAATATAGTTGTGCTTTGTTGCAAATGTTTAAGCAGCAAACGTTGACTACAAAGAAACATGGACCCCAAACATGGAAGATTTCTACATCATATACTACCCATAAAATTTTCTCTCTTTAAATTAATCAATCAAAGTTTTTGTCAACTTTTCTTTCTTTAATTTCTTGGTCCACCTAAATAGAAGGGAAACTGATATGGAAAGAACACACACATAGAGAGAGAGAGAGAGAGGGGGGGGAAGAAAAAAAATGCTTCACCAGGAAACAAATCAGCCACCCGCAATGATTTATTTATTCCCAAATTTTTGTCTATTCTATGGTTTTAAATACCATATGCATGTAATAATCACATCAATGGATAGAACAATAGATGAGAATTAATGTAATTACTTTATATATATATATATATAATAGAACTCATCCCATTCCTCTCATTACTTTGGCCCTCTCTGACCCAAATGTTTTTGAAACTTCAATGATATCTTGTACGATTAATGTAAATTTGTCATTTTTCTAAAGATTCCTGCACCTGCAGAAATTGCTAAGTTAAGTTTTAAGCATTTTGATTCCCAGAACTGATGGAGTGCAATAGTTGTCGACGATGGGAAGTAGAGTGGAAGAGTTCTCACTCCCAATTACTATATCAGGTCCCCTTTTTTAGAGACAATAATACTAAAATCTTTGATAGAATAATTAACGATGCAAGATCTCATATGATGTATGTCTAATTCACCAATTTGCAAATATGTTTTCTTTTGAAGCATATGCTTGTTTACTCAGCTAAAAGCAATACCTCATCTGGAATGTTCCCATTGTTACTGCAACTGAGATATTCATATTGTGTGTCTCGTTCTCCTGCTAGTATCTATATAGGAGAGCTAGGAAGAATTAGACTTTAGTTCCCAAACAAAATGTTATAATAGTTATCAGTGTTCTGGTTATATGGTTGAGGTATGACAAAATCAGCCACAAATAATTTTTGCATTGGCAATAAACTACGTGATAGAGGTTTTGATGAAGTTTACAAGTATACAAATTTCTATCTCTATTTTAGAAAACGAAATAACTATGAAAATTCCTCACCAGTTGATTTTGAATATGGTTAGTTTTTAACATATAGTTGGTTATTTTTATGTTTAGGGTATAGTTCTTGGTGAATAAGAAAAAGCTACGTGTGGAGACTATTAAGCAACTCAAGACAAGGTGCATAACAATTTAGAAAAGAGGTTATTATGATAGCACAACTTTAATACATAAATCTTGAAAGGCTACCCGGGTTTTACTTGGATGGACAAGAAAATATTCTCATCTATAAATTTGTGGCCAACAAAAGCCTGGACAATTCCTTGTTTGGTAAGATTTGCAAAAAAAAAATCTGCACTTAAGTGCACCTATAACTTGTCACAATTTTTTTTGTAAACAACTGATTTTTAATGAAGTCACTTTATCTCTAATTTCTAATTTTATACTTTGTTTCTTGTTAAATGTCCAGAATCTAGGAAAAGATTGATATTGGAGGAATTGCTTGGCAATCCTTTATGACCACAAAGGTTCTTGACTTAAAATCATACTGACATCTCAAAACTAGTAAATTACTATTGGATGAAAATATAAATCCCAAAATTTCTTTTTTTTTTTTGACATGGCTATTAATTTTTTGAAGGTAACAGTTTATATTACAGTTTGCTTTTGAGTAATTTAGGTGCAAACAAATCGATTACTTGATTTCAAATATTTTAAATAGAGATTTTTTCCCCATGAAAACAAAGATTTATCTCAGAGTTTAAGATGATGAGACCTCAAATGGACCATAATATCTTTCTCTTTTTTTGGTTTAAAACTTCATAGTTAGACTATCAACATTAAAACAAATTGGTGCCCACAACACCAATTTCAACATTATTGGCAAAATCTACGTTCTCATCATTTTGAAACTAACAGCCACCCAGCGTTGTATTAAAGCTAACCTTAACATCTTGTGATGCTTATAGCAAGCTCCTCATGGCACGTTGGTGTGAAATCAATTTTAGTCTTTCGATTTGTCTCTCGCATAATAAGGGATCTTTGTGATGTAGAGGTCTTATATTTCATGAGTTTCATATTCCTCATATTATGGGACAACATAAGTTTTGGGCTGCCATAAATTAATAATAGTTGTGGAAGAGGGAAAGAGAAAGAGAAAGGAAGAGAACAACAAGAGTGATAACTATTTTCAGTTAAATATATCATCATGGTCATTGAAGTTTTAGTCATAGAATCTAAACAATGAATATGAGTCCTGCGCCCTCACACCAATCATTTTTAGGGACTGAGTTTCCTATGCAACAAATGCTTAAACGATTGCCCAAAAAGAAAAATTCATCTGAGCATCTTAATGAACAGCAAAAGAAGAAGGGGCAAAAAGACTTCATCCAGACCTAAAGTGATCAAGTTGTTATTATAGACACATTTTAAAGACAAAACCACAAGTGATATATAGTGATTACAAGAGAAATCTAAACCTTTAGTACCCAAGAAGGAAAACAAAAAACAAAATTTAAGCCTCCAACTAGCTAGCGAGGAGATAATATGCTCTCTGACATTTCATTGACAGAGCATGGTTTGGAATGTTTGGCAAGTTGAACCTCTGTTGCTCTAAGTGTTGATTCCATTTGACCATGTATGAAGAATGTTGGTTCTTGAGGAATTGGCAATTGAATCAAACCATTACTAAGATATTGAACAACCGTAACCATGGAAGGCCTAGCTTCCGGATTTCCTTGAACACATAACAAACCAATATGGATGCATTTAATAATTTCACCATGTGAATCAACTTCTGCCAGATTTGAATCCAATATCTCCAACAATTTTTCATCACTCCAATGCTTCCAAGCCTGCAATTATGTAAAATTAATAATTCAAATGAGGGCCCTACTAATTAGCTTATAAAATATTGTTAACTTTGATCCAAAGGTTAAGATGATTATTTGAGCAATACTAACAAGAGAAACAAATGATCAAAGTCAAAATTTACTACTTACATAACTTAAGAGTCCATCAGCATATTGTGATTCATCATGACAACTGGCATTTTTCTTTCCACTAACAATTTCCAGAACCATAACTCCAAAACTAAAAACATCTGATTTTTCAGAAAATAATCCAAACATTGCATATTCTGGAGACATGTAACCACTACAAAAGAATATACATATATCAACATTAGAATCTTATCTAATAGATAATTAGAACATTTTGGACATTTTAAACTCACTAGCAAGTTGCAAGACAAATTGCTCCATATATAGTAAGCATTGTTCAAATAGCATTAATTAATAAGTGGACAAAGGTGTGTATATATATATATATATATATATATAAAGTATAACTTACTATGTTCCAACAATTCTATTTGTACTTCCTTCAGTTTCATTAATAGCAACCATTCTGGCCATGCCAAAATCTGAAATTTTCGGATTCAACTCATCATCTAACAAAATATTGCTAGGTTTGAGATCACGATGTATTACTTTAAGCCGAGAATATTCATGGAGATAAAGAATTCCTCGAGCAATTCCTCCTATAATTTTATAGCGCTCTGACCAATTTAATACTCTTCCTTTATGGGAACCTATACATAATTAAATTTCTCATGAGTATATTACTGAATGTAATGTTTATACATAAAGCAAATTATAGAGGATATGAAATAAAATATATGCGTCACATGAGTAAGAAAAAGAAATCAATAGTACGTGAATAAAAAATTTCAACTAGAAAGTAAAATGAGTTTAGAAGTGCCAAACCAAATAAAAAGTAGTCGAGGCTCTTGTTGGGAACATATTCATAAACAAGTATTTTCTCTTGCTCTTTCAAGCAAAATCCTAATAGTGCCACCAGGTTTCTGTGTTGGAGTTTGGCTATTAGTAGAACTTCATTTTTGAATTCAACTACACCTTGCCCAGAATTTTTTGACAGTCTCTTTACAGCTATTTCTCTAGTATCAGGAAGAATGCCCTAGAATCATAATTAATTAGATAAAAGGGAGAGAAAATATATGCAATAATATATATACACATACACATATTAATTTGATGGCATTTGTCACCTTGTAAACTTCTCCAAATCCTCCCTTGCCTATTCTATTTTGAGCTGAGAACTTATTTGTTGCAGCTTCAATTGTAGCTAAACTGAACTGCAAGGACTCTAATGTGGTGCCTTCACTTCCAACTAGGCAAATATATACATCTTAAAGTAAGTACACTGAAATATATATACATATATATAGTGACTTTTTTCTACAGTCAAATTAACCAATAGTTGACTAAGTTGTATGTCTTTTTAACTATTACGTACAATTTTCTTTCATAATAGCCTTAAAACTCCTGCTCTTTCTTCTCTGCCAGTAGTAATAGCCAAAACAGAATAGCATGACCGAAAAAGCAATAAGGACCGCCACTATTATAATTGTTCGTGATTGGCCTTTATCTTTTCCTGCATAAACTAGCATGACCATGTGTATAGACGTGTTATTTACAAGCCATAGACGAGGAACGGAGGATGATTGATAATGACAAATGGAGAGCAAATTAGGATCAGTGATTTATATGTAGTAAATGATCTCTGTTAAAAAAAAATGATTGACCATTAATTACTTTACCCGTAGTGCCTGAACCATAAACCATGGGAGTTGGGGGATACGCATTGATAATGACAAATGGAGAGCAAATTAGGATCAGTGATTTATATGTAGTAAATGATCTCTGTTAAAAAAAAATGATTGACCATTAATTACTTTACCCGTAGTGCCTGAACCATAAACCATGGGAGTTGGGGGATACGCAGGCGCCTCTACATCGGCACTGTTTTTGTAATAAAATCCATACAATTCAAACCTCAATTGGCAGTTAGGATACATGACTTTTCCTCCTTTCTTTCCACTACAACACAACGGGATAGCTTGCTGGGCACCACGTAGACACGTTTTGTGCGAAAATAATAATAATTTATGTTTTTTCTTTTTCCTTACTTTTATTTTTCTTGGAAGATTATTTCCAAAAAAAACACATTTTCCAATGTTGTCTTAAAATGGTAAATGCTAAAAAATAGATGTAAAAAAATATACAATTTGCTAAAAATATATCTCCTTTCACTTTAATACTTAAATTTATTATTTTATAAAAATTAGTTATTAAAATTTAAATTTTGCATGTATACAAAATTAATATTCTAAAATAGAGTAATATATAATCAATCCAACAAAAAGATTAACGCGTAACAAATTATGAAATTTGAAAAAATGCCTCATGTAAAGAATACATTTAAGAAATAAAATATTAAAATATATATCTTTAGTATATGTTTAGTTAAAAAAAATCCAAATGTGAGATTGAAAAGAGCGAGTAGGAGTGGAAACAAAATAAAAAGCTAACCAAAGTTTTCTGAGGACAGGTTGGGAGTCGGGACTCTCGCGAGTCGCGACAATAATGAAGTGATTCTCGCACAGAGAGAGAGAGAAAAAAGAATGTTCGTGACTTTACCTTCAACTCCTGCACGCGAGCCGTAGGAGGGAGGCTCCTTGCCCTTGTAATAAAAACGGGACGTTCCGAACCTCAAGTTGCAGCTAGGATTCAGAATTCTTCCAAAGCTATAAGTGTTACTCCACGGAAAAAGTTCCATCACATCATGTAGACACTTAATACAGAGTTGGGTGGACAGATACGGCGTGCACTGTACAAGAGTGTACAGCGTTTTCGTCATGTAGCTACTGAAGTTTGCTTCTTTTGTTGCAAATTTCTTGGTACCTACAGGCCCTGATTTCGCTGCCTCCACCACCACATCATTCAATGTGTTGTTTAATACGCTACTAATGTTTGCTTCTTTTGTTTCAGATCTCCCGGTACGTAATTGAACAAATGAATGAGGGAATGGAGATGAACGATTGTATACACTCGAATTCGAAGTACTTCGTAGACAGCTAGTGTATCTATCACGTGGGTCACACTCGATTTCGATGTACTTCGTAGCTGTAGGCTGTTCGTCGAGGGTAAAGAAGAAAGAACGGTCGGAATAGCGGACCAAGCACTCGTCATACCAAATGATGGCCTCTTTGTTGTAGGGACACTGCGAGGCTATTCGACTTATGGCGTCTTTAACGCAATCTTGGCATAGCTGAGGGGGGACGTCACCTCGACACATGAACAATCCATAAACAGTGTTGTTGGTATTTATGATGCCAGCGGTGGTGTTGTAGAATTCAGCAGTGCCGGCGGCGTTGGAAGATAAGGAAGAGAAAAGTGTGTAAAGGTTGAATTCGTAGGCACTGTTAGAAGTGAAGTTTTTGTTGATTGTGCAATTGTGGTCAAAGTAAGCAGGGCCATCTGCTTCAGTAGCAGCAAAATTGAAGGAGGCAAGAAGGAGAAAGTAGGATCCGAGTTTGAGAAATGGCATAACACTCATTTTGCTGGCGAAGGTTTCTGGTTATCACGCGTTTGAGTAAATCGGTGGTAGCAAGCTTTGACAGAACAGAACTTTACTCATGTCTTCCAAGATAGAAAGGCATTGCCATGGGAAGACTCGCTTTAATTAGCGGTCTACTTTAAGAAATATTATTTAGAGACAGCTTTACCAAAGCCAGGGGACCCACGTCCTAGTTGATGTTTTTTGACCCAATGTTAAAAAATAAAATAAAATAATAATATATATAATCTTAAAAAACTAATTCCCTAAATATATAACAAATTTTTTTAACTAATTCGTGTTGTAAATTTTTTCTTTTTAATAGACGCATCCGCGTTCCTATATTTTTTTTTTAATTTTTTACGGACACCGACTTTTGGGTCAGCGTGTTACTTTATATTAAATAAGAATTTAAAAATATTAAAACACCTTCAGATCAGTTTTAAAAAATTAAAAATTTTAAAAATATATATTTAAAAATGTGACTCCACATCCCTAATGTTTATTTTTAAAAAAAAATAAGACAGAGCCAAAGGCTGGCTCTGCATTATAAAAAAAAAATTGTTACATATTGAGGGAATTAATTTTAAAAATATTATATATATATATATATATATATATTGCATATATAGGCCAAAAGGCCTCCTAATTGATCTAACTTTTTGGTTTGATTTGCTTTTGTATCAAAAATATGATGATAGAAATTTTCTGAAATTTTATATAAATACTCATTAATTATAAATATTTTTGGCTTATTTATTATATTAATGGAATTATAACACAAGTATAAATAATGACTCCACTGTTAATTCTGTTTCGGAGGATGGTTTGTTATTTCCTCGACGACTAATATATGGGGCATGGGAGGATCTTAATATTTTTTTTTAATATTACGATTAAACTTTTAATACTATCAATACTCCTACCCCATCCTTAATAACTCTGAGGGTCTTAATCTCTAAGCATCGCTGGTTGGAAGAACTTAATGCGCAATATGTATGGGTATTCAATTTTCTTCAATGTTAAATCGGAAAGCGATGTGAACGCACCACGTGTCACAGGCACGACCTTATCTCAAGGTTCATCACAATTCAGTAACATCATCTTTTGAGGGGTTGTCATTCGTGGGGAAGTTATCCGGATCTCTTACTCATATTTTCTCAAATCAAATTTAAAAGGTGTGATATTTTTTATTTTATAATTTTAATTTTTTATTTAAAAAATATATGATGTAAAATAAAAATAATTTTTAATTATTAATTTTAAAAATAATAATAATTTCAATTAAAAAATTAAATATTAAATTTAAACAGTTTTAGATACCTACTAAGATCCAGATTTAGAAAATTATTGATCATTCAACGGATTATGTGACACGTGGATAAAAGTACTTGGATTGCTGCACATAGCACTACCTAGCAAGTGGCCTCCACTCTATCTGGATATGTAGCCTCTTCTCGACAACTATGTAACTTTAATAAAGTATAATAAATTATTATATATAAATAAATGTGTAAAAAATAATATTTTAATATAATATATTATATTATCTTCGATCTTATATATAAAAAATAATTAATCAATTTATAAAAATTAAAAAAATAATTAAAAATAATTAACTTTTTTACTTTTGTCACAAATAAAAATTATTTTTTAAGAGTATTCTTATTTAATATATATTTTTTAAAAAAAAATTAATAATAACTATTACTCATAATTTAAAAAATTTATTTAATTGAGATATAATTAGAATGTTATAATTAATATGTCAAATATTAGTAGTTTATTTTTTATATTTTAGATTAAATCAAACTCCAGAAAAATCTCTTATATATGAAACCTGGAGTATTAATATTTATAAATATATATATATTAATTTAATTCTTATAAAAATTATTTTTATATATTTTAAATAAATTATATATTAATACATTAGATTTTTATTTTTAAATTAATATAAATATTAAAATGGCATATATTATCTTTTTTCAGGATAATGTCTTTTCTTTTTTATTTATACGTGCATTTGCTAAATGGCTTATATTATTAGTTGAGAAATTATTTATTTTTTATTTTTTATTATTTGTGAAAAAAATCAAATAATGAGTGCTAATACTGTAACTAATTACTAAGTAATTATATTTTTTCTAAGTAAATTTTTATTATAGCTTCATTAATCATTTTCTAAGTAGTTGTTTAATCTTAAATCATCTTTTTTAAAAAAAGATGATTACTTTATTGATAATTTTACTACTTTATAAATATGTATTTCTACTTTAGTTAATGAAACTAATAATTAATCAAAGATTTTTCACTCTCTTAATTTGTATATTTATATATATTGCTCATTTACAACAACATTTAATAGATTTCTAATTTTTCAATAATGCTAATTTCATTTATCGATATGATAAAACTGCCGTCTAGTATTAAGTCATCTGGAGTAACTCAAGTGATAACAATAAATAGACGAGAATATTATCAATATCAAAAGTTTAAACTCTCCCAATATAAATGAACCAAAAAAACAAACCACAGGCCTGTAGTAAAAGTAATCCTATATACATTTTCTGATTTTCTCTTTTACATTTTGCTCCTATAATTTCAAGGAATTTTTAATTTAATCATCTACACTTTATTTTGTTACAATTGAGTTTTTAAAATTTCAAATCATTTTTAATTTAAAATCCTTTTTTATTATTTAATATGCTTTTTCTTCTAATTTTCATTTTCTCTTATAAATTTATTCAAGACTTTTGAATTTAATTTGTAATGCTATATGATATAAAAAAGCGGACAAAACTTATTTAAAAAACATTTGAAAAATAATAAGTGAGGATTTGGACTGGGTCACATAATGTAAATTGGGCTGTAAGGCAAGTCTCTTCCTATGTACGTAGCTACTCCATCCCCAACTAGATCATGCCCTCGTATAATGTGAATTGTGCTATTAATAAATGATTTCATAAGAAGGGGCTCGTCTCTTAAAACGAGTTTTTTCTTAAAAGAAATTACTAATCTTTATATTGTGTAGCAATTAGCAAATAATCTTCAATTATTATTATTATTGGCTGTATGATTTATGAATTTTTGTAAGGATGAAAACTCACCAATAATTTTTGGGTTGGGTTCAAGGAATCTAGAACCTTACCTTGTTTGTGGGGCTGGCAATGCTGAGCAACTTCTTTGTTGCTTAGCGCAAAATTGCACCTTTTTCAAGTCTTCATTGTCATTTATTGCGCTCTTCCATTCCACCCAATCTTGCCAATATTCTAAGTCTTTTTAAGTCTTCTCACCTTTCATGCCCCAACACCCCGCGTCAACCCTTACCCCTTGTTTGGTTTGAGGGGAGGGGAGGGGAGGGGAGGGATTTTCCTCCCCTCCCCTTGTTTGGTTTGCATAATTGGAGGGGAGGGGAGGGAAAATTTCATTAAACTTTCCCTCCCCTCCCCCTCTCCCCCTCCCCTCCAATTTGGGGGGATTGGGAGGGAAAGCTATATTTTGGACAAAAATATCCCTATATTTATTTATTTAGTTTTATTTATTTATAAATTTTTTTAAATAATTATAATTATAAATAATTTCTAATATTTATTTAATTTAGTAATAAAAATATTAAATTTTTAAAAATAAAAAAAAATAATTAATTATATTATTATTACTTTTAAAACATACAAGGGTAAAATAGTCTACATATTATTATTTTCCCTCCCTTCCCCTCCTGAACCAAACAATATATCATTAAAATCCCTCTCCTCCCATTCATTAAAATCCCTCCCTCCCTTCCCCTCCCCTCCATTAAAATCCCTCCCCTCCCCTCCCCTCCCCTCAGTTGAACCAAACATAGCCTTAGGGTACGTTTGGTTAGGGGTTTTTGGAGGGGAGGGGAGGGGAGGGGAGAGGAGGGTGATAGGATGTTTGGTTGAAAAAAAGTGGAAGGGAGAGGAAGAGAGGGGAGGGAAAGGGAGCCAATTTACCTCCCCTCCAAATTGGGGAGTTTTGGAGGGGAGGGGAATTTTTTAATTTGTAAATTACTTTTTTACACCTTAGGTTTTTAATATTATAATTTTTTAATATATTAATATTTAATAAAAATTAAGATAATTTTTTTATTAGAAATAAAAAATAAAAAAGATTAAAATTCACAATTTTTTAAAAAAATATTAATATAAATAATTTAATTTTTTATATAAAAAAGAATTAAAATAATAAAAAGACAAATTTGTCCAAATATAATTATCTCCCCTCCCCTTCTGAACCAAACAATAATCTCCATTCCATTAACCTCCCTTCCCCTCCCCTCCCTTCCATCGAACCAAACAGAGCCTTAAACTCAGTCACGCTTTTTCTAAAAGCAATCCCCAACTTTCACACGGTATCTAATATCTAGAAAGATATCTAATATTTGATATCATTCCAAATTTTAAAAGTACGTCAAATAATATCATTTCAAGTCGTATATGAGATATTACATTATGGTTTTTCTATTATTCTTTAATAATTTTAAAACTAAATGTGATGATATACATATATAATATTATGGTATGGATCTTAATTGAAAATTCTTATATATTCTTTAATTTACCAATTCAATTTAATCTGTTTATTATATATATAATGTATGTAGGCTCAGTGTGTGCTAAAATTCTGTCTTTTAAATGTTACATACTATGTAATGTTAGATATCAAGAGTTATCACCTTCAAATTTTTACGGGGACCTAAATTTCTCTACTACTTCCTTGGAGGAACTAATTAAATTGTTTTAGATTTAAAGTCGTCTATATAAGTGGTAGCAAGGAGAGGAGATTGATGGGAGCGGGAGGGAAGTGATACTTGAATCTTATTAAAATAATAATAATAATAATAATAAGGGATAAATACTATTGAATAGTAATTATAAGAATTTAATAGACATTTTTCACTTTTTCTTTTTAAAAAAAACTCTCATTCCCATCAATATTCTCTCTTTGATATCAAACACAGTCTATAATATTTATTTCTTAACCTATATATAGAAATATATATTTTTAATTTTTTAATTCATATCTTAATAAGTAACAATTCAAGTCCCATTTTCTTTTTCATTGGATGCTTAAATTCTTGGTCCAAATTGATATACCTAGAGCGATTTTAAATTGAACAAATTTTTCTCAAGTTGAGAATTGTTTATATGAAATCTATTTATATAAAATTAAAACAAAAGAAATTTTCTCTAACAGATATTAATATAATTCAAAACATATTGAACTCCTTTTGAATTTTTTTTTAGTATTTTCTAATTATTTAATTACTAATATAAATAAATAAATGCACTATGAATCTAGGCCGAAATGAGTATCATATTACTTAGATGTAAACACTTAAAATTACCTAAGCAAATCTCTAGCCCACGTCTCATGTTGAGATTATTTTTCTATTTTCATATTCAATTTCAAATGAATAAATTTTATGAGTATTTATAAAGTTTGTGTATGATTTTGTCCATCTCAAGTTTTGAGCAATGTGATTAGTACCTATCATGGCTTTATACATTGGGAAAATTATATCTAAAGACCCCAATCTTGCAAAATTTACAATGAAAGATACTAAAAACTCAAATTTTTCCAAAAGCCCAAAGGACCTTAATTTTTTCAAGAGTGGAAGAAAATGCCTTTATGTAAGAAACTTAAAACCTAGTAATAATAATGGTAACATTTTCCTATAACTTTAGAAAGTTTGAGTTGTAACTTTCTTATATTATAATAATCCTGAAAAACCCTTGTAATTCCAAGAAGTTTAGATAATAACTTTAGGAAACTTAGATTGTAACTTTCTTATGCTATAACATGTGAATGCAAGTTTCATTAGAATTGGGAAACAACCTAGTAAGAAATCTAAAATATGATAGTAATAATCTTAAAAATCTTTCATAACACCAAGAATCATAGGTTACAACTTTTTGGAAGAAGATAGCTGGGGATATTTTTGTCCATTAATGGCAAAATTAAGGTCCTTTGGGACTTAAGAATAATTTGAATTTCTAAGATTTTTTATTGCAAATTTTACAAAATTAGGGTCCTTAGTTGTAGTTTTTTTCTTATATATTGTCAAATAAAACATACACAATAGTAAAAAAAAAAAAAGAATTAGTGATATTTTCATCGCTAATCTAGTTCAGTGCACGTCAAGCCTGTCAACCCAAGATTGCCAAAGTTGTCTCAGTGGTGTGATTGGGCGCATTTGAGAATGTTGTGCGAGAGAAAGGTTTCTATATCCTAGTTGTATCGCTTGCTTTGAATTGTACCGTTTCTATGAATCTACTACTCAATCAACCATAGCACAAATGCCTACACCAGCTTCTCCTACAAATTCATCAGAGCCTCAAGATAAGATTAAATTATATGCTTTCTCATTTCTTTCATTTTTTCAAATATATTAAAGTATCTAGTCATGAAAAGGATTATGCTGATTTTGGCATAAAAATAAATTTCAAAGCATGAGAAAATAAGAACGTGAAAGCAGAGGAAACAAGGAAACAATTATTCGTATTACAAATACGCACATGTACCAAGCCCCAAAACTGACTTGCTTGAAAAGTCCTTTAAAGACTATAGGTTATGTTTGGTGCAGAGAATGCAAGGTAAAAGGTGATGTAATATTCTTTTACAACATTTATCATGTTTGTATAATTATTACTCAATAATATTTGTAATTTTTATTATTTTTTGAGTAAAATATATAGACCTCTCTTGAATTTTTCTGAAACTATACATAAATCTACTTTGAGTGTTGTTAAAATTATATAGACTTTCTCTCTATTTTCAAAACTTCTTCTAAAACAAAGTGTAAATTAGATAGACCTTTTTATAGTTTTATTGAAATTACATATACTTTTTCTTCATTTTTAGGCTAGGTTTGTGTATATTTTTAGAAATAAAAGAGAGATCTATATAATTTCAAAAGAAAAATCAAAAGAGATCTGTATAATTTTAGTATAACTTAGAGGAGGTTTGTGTTGATTTTAAAAATATAAGGGAGTTCATGTGATTTTGACAAAACTCAAAGGAAATTTATGTAAATTTTGAAAATAGAAGGAAAGTCCCTATAGTTTCAACAAAATTTATAAGAGGACTATGTAATTTACTTTTACTTTTTTAAAAGTAGGGGTATGGGAGTAATTTATTATCTATTTCATTCACCTTTTTTTTTATCTATTTCATTCACCTTCTTTTTAATTCTTTTTCACTTTACATACCTAATATAAATAAGTATCCTTTTGTAGTGGCACCAACAAGAGAGGATCCTGTTACCCTAAAATAATTTTTTTAATTTAATTTTTAGGTTACAAATTTTAAATATAAAAATAAAAATTTTAATGACAAAAATTTTAATTATTAAAAAAATTATATTTTAAAATTTTTTACTGCACTGCATAATTAAAATTTTAAAACATTTTCATCTTAATTTTTTCTCATATTTAAAATTTTTTACCTCCTATTTACAATTTTTATTTTTATACTTAAAATTGGTAACCTAAAAAAAATCCTATTTTAAGCTAGCTGGGCCTCTCTGTTGGTGCCACAATGGGAGAAAATACTAATACACCTAATATTATATCTTACCAAACATAACTTCAAGCAAGCTTTTACACACTAATATTTTAGGGACATAGGTAATTCCACATGACATTAGGAAGGCATTATTGTAAAACACACAACACGTTGGGTATGCCTACTGGAGTTAGGCAAAATTAATAATGGTAAATTGTTATTTTTATATCTCTAATTTATGCAATTTTTTTAAAATATACATTTAATCTCTTAAAACTAAAATATTCACAAGATTAATATAATTTTTTGTTTAAAATATATTAATTTTTTATATTTTTATTGTAATGCTATTATTTTATATTAAAATGCTAATTTTAATTTATTTAAAATTTTGTTAAAAATTAAGGGCAATGATTATGCTCATTATAATACATTTATTATAAATGTTATTTTTGAAATTAATTATTATCAATAAATTGGTAAAATTTAAAAAATTATTTTGTCAATTTTTTTTGTTTTTGAGTATTTTTATTAAATAATTTTACAATTTGTTAAATTTTAAAAAATTATATAGTTCAAAATTCATTTAATACATATTATATTATATAAATAATAGATATAGCATCATTTTGATCAAATAATTATAATTTATGTAACTTATCTTTTACTCCAGAGGAAGTTATAAGTGTAGCATATATTTTTGTTTTAAGAGAAAAGAGTGTACATTTTCAAAACAGAAAGGAAAGTTCATGTAATTTGGACAACTTTTAGAAGAGAAAAGAGTAACTTATCCAAATATTAATTATCAATAGAATAATTTAGAACTATCCATCCGTCCTTATCTAATTTTTCTTTTAAACAACTTTTGAGACAAGTAATTTCAATAAAGAATAAATTACTACTTTGATTCTTTCAATTTATTATGCCTGTCAATTTTATTTTTGGAAGTTTATTAATATCACTTTAGTCTAAATGTTTTAAAACTAGGTTATTTTAATCCTTAAGTTACAACGAAATTAATGTCATTAAAACTTATTAGGGACTAAATTGATGATAATAAATATTTTATCAAGACTAAATGATAATAAATTTTCAAGAATTCAATTGATGTTACTAAATTTTTTTAGAACTAATATGATAAATATAGCTTCAAAATAAACATTGTATATTTTAGCCTATGTTTGAATGGATGATAAGGGATCTAATGACAAGAAATGAGAGAAATTTTCTTAAGGATAAAATGGCATGGCCAAGAAGGGACTCCAAGGTCTTTCTTTACCATTCAAAACCCAATTATTTTTTTTATCTTTCCAAATTGGGGATTTTAAGAAGAAATTGAATGGATAGTTTATGCATTATAATTATATTTTCTTTGACTAAAAACTTACTAGAATTATGTTCTACTTATAAGGATAAAATTAGAAAATAAGTCACTTTATTCTATTAATGACTTTTCTTTTCTCTTGTTGAACTCCTAAACTATAAAATAATATATATCTTAATTTATATTCTACTCGCTATCATTATTTAATTACGAGCGATTTTGTTTTATTTTATTTTAAGTTCTCTATACTCTTAAATGTAACCTTACATCTTGTCAATGACCTGTTAATGACACATAGAAGTATCTAATGTTTATACACTGAACTTAATTGGTATCTAAAAAATTAAGTATAAAAATAAAAATTGAAAGAAATAAAAATAATTTTATAGATAAAAATGATTTTAATATCTCTATTTTTAATAATTTAGTAATGATTAATAGATAATATTAAATAATAATTAAGTAATATTTACAAAAAAAATAAATATTACACAATATTTTTTATTTTCACTTTCCCTCACTCTAGTATACAGAGCCAAAGAAGAAAAAGCCAATCGCCAAGTACTATTGCGATTGTTGCGGCTTGTTGGTGCTGGGATACGTTTTTTGTTTCACCTACTGTTTCTTACGAAGAAAAATAAAAAGTCATGAGGCCGTTCTCAGACAAAACTTACTATAAGTAATTTTCATCCTATCTCTTTACTCATTCATATCTTTCTTTATTAATCTGTTTTTATAAAATTGTAATTAATCAAAAGTATTTAAAAAATGTCATTTATTCACTCTAATATTTATTTTTAATTTCAAATTATAAATTGTAATATCCTTCTAATTTATAAACAAATCTATTATCTAGCTTCATTACTTTTACCATCCCTCTTCTCAATTAAATATTAAATTTATATTTACATATAGTTTTAATGCCTCTAATTTTATTAAAATTTCTATTACGTCCTCTGATTTAAAAACAAGAAATATTAGCCTTCCGTTTTCTTAAAGATTTCAATATCATCCTTCTATATCAACAAATATGAATTGCTTAGCAAAAAATGATGATATGATCATTTCTTAAACATCGTGCCACCTGCATGAATTGAGTTGTCACGTAAGATATCAAGATGCGACACAAAATTTAAAATGTGCCTTGCTGCGTTACCTCTCCCATCTCTCGTAGATTGGAACCCAAGGTATTAGTTAAAACCATTATCTGCGGCGAAAAAATCTTCTTCGGCCAGTAGCCACCAAAACGGAAAAATCAGAATTCAAAAGATTTCCCTTAAATATCAAAACTCTCAATCAGGAATTAATCGAAAGGTAGAAAAGCAAATACTTTTAGCATACCTTCATTTTTGTGTATTTGTCTAGTTGGATGTGAAAGGACCACTTTAGAGCATCTACAATTCAATTTGGCTACTACTGAAGCTGCAACGAATAAGTTTTCACATGAAAACAGTATAGATAAAAGTGGATTTGAAGAAATTTACAAGGTGGCAAATGCCATCAATGTAAATGTTTCATGCATATATTTTTTCTTTTTAATCTAACCAATTATCATTTCAGGGCATTCTTTCCAACTGCCAAAAAATAGTTGTAAAGACAATTTCAAAACATTCTGAGTAAGATGCAAAATAATTCAATAATGAGGTTTCGATAATGTCCATACTTCAACACAGAAATATGGTGGCATAATTAGGATTTTGCATAGAAGACCAGGAAAAAATACTTGTTTATGAATATATACCTACAAAAGCCTTGATTACTTTCTATGTGATTTGACTCTTCTAAACTCATTTTAAGTTTTATTTAAAATTTATAATTCTTATATGTTATGCATGTTATTATTTATTTGGTGACTTCTATAATATGCTTTGAGTTACTTACTTACAGATTTTATTTATTTATTTTCTTACTTCAGTTACTCTTGACATATTTATGTATAGGTTTTCAAATAAGCAAAGTATTAAATTGGTTGGAGCATTGCAAAATTAGAGGTATTGCTTGAGGAATTATTTATCTTCATGAATATTCTTACCTTAAAATAATATATGGTGATCTCAAACCTAATAATATTTTGTTAGATGATAAAATGATTCCAAAAATTTTAAATTTTGGCTTAGCCAAGGTGGTTACTATCAATGAAATTGAAGGAAGTGTAAATAGAATTGTTGGATCATAGTAAATTATATATATATATATATATATATATATAATTTTCTTCTTTTAGCCTATGCATCTATCTTGAGATGGGTGATTAAAGAAAAATAAGTTGTCACCTAATGGAATGCAAATAATGCCTAACATAGAAAATTTTGCCTTTCAACTTATCATTTTGAATGTCCAAAATGTTTTTATTATCTATTGGACAAAATTTCATCATTGATATTGCTTTCCTTTTTTTTCTTGTGGTTATATGTCTTTAAACTATGTAATGTTAGGACAATATTCTAAAAAATCATATGTTTTTAGTTTTAGATTTATGGTTCTAAAGATTATTCTAAAACTAAAAATACAAGTTGTCATGAATTACAATATGTTGATGGCCTCTTAAGCTATGTAAGTTATGACAATTTGTTTATCTCATTAACATTTCTTATATAATCATCTCAACCTTTAAATTGGAATATTGTATAAGCTAACTAGAAGGGTAATGATTGAAATAATTAATTTTACTTAATTGTTGCAAACTTGGAAGCGATGGGGGGATCAAAAATTGTTAGAGATATTGGATTCAAATCTAAAAGCTTTTGGATCATATAATGAAGTGATTAAATGCATCCAGATTTGCTCGTTATGTGTTCAAAAAAAATCCAAATGCTAGGCCTTCCAATTGGAAAAAGAATATAGTTGTGCTTTGTTGCAAATGTTTGTGCAGCAAGTACTAACTACAAAGAAACATGGACCCCAAACATGGAAGATTTCTACATCATATACTGCCCACAAAATTTTCCCTCATTAAATTAATTAATCAAAGTTTTTGTCAACTTTTCTTTCTTTAATTTCTTGGTCCACCAAAACAGAAGGGAAACTAATATCGAAAGAACACACACACACACACGGGGGAATAAAAAAAAAAAGGCTTCACCAAGAAACAAATCAGCCACCTGCAAGGATTCATTTATTCCCAAATTTTTGTCTATTTTATGATTTTAAATACCATATGCATGTAATAATCACATCAATGGATAGAACAAGAGGTGAGAATGTAATTACTTTTTATATATATATGTATATATATATAATAGAACTCATCCCATTCCTCTCATCACTTTGGCCCTCTCTGACCCAAATTGTCAAAATATTTGTTATCCTTATTGAATGTTTTTGAAACTTCAATGAGATCTTGTACGAGTAATGTAAAGTTGTCATTTGTCTAAAGATTCCTGCACCTGCATAAATTGCTAAGTTAAGTTTTGAGCCTTTTGATTCCCAGAACTGATGGAATGCATTAGTTGTCCGCGATGGGAAGCTGAGTGGAAGAGTTTTCACTCCCAATTACTATATCAGGTCCCCTTTTTTAGAGACAATAATACTAAGATCTTTGATAGAATAATTAATGATGCAAAATCTCATACGATGTATGTCTAATTCACCAATTTGCAAATATGTTTTCTTTTGGAGCATATGCTTGTTTACTCAGCTAAAAGCAATACCTCGCCTGGAATGTTCCTATTGTTGTTGCAACTGAGATATTCATATTGTTTGTCTCGTTCTCCTACTAGTATCTATATAGGGGAGCTAGGAAGAATTAGACTTTTGTTCCCAAACAAAATGTTATAATAGTTATCGGTATTCTGGTTATATGGTTGAGATACTACAAAATCTGCCACAAACAATTTTTGCACTGACAATAAACTACGTGATGGAGGTTTTGATGAAGTTTACAAGTATACAAATTTCTATCTCTATTTTAGAAAATGGAATAACTCTGAAAATTCCTCACTAGTAGATTTTGAAGATGGTTAGTTTTTAACATATAGTTGGTTATTTTTATGTTTAGGGTATAGTTCTTGGTGAATAAGAAAAAGCTGCATGTGGAGACTATCAAGCAACTCAAGACAAGGTGCATAACAATTTAGAAAAGAGGTTATTATGATAGCACAACTTTAATACAGAAATCTTGAAAGGCTGCCAGGGTTTTACTTGGATGGACAAGAAAATATTCTCATCTATAAATTTGTGGCCAACAAAAGCCTGGACAATTCCTTGTTTGGTAAGATTTGCAAAAAAAATTCTGCACTTAAGTGCATCTATAACTTGTCACAATTTTTTTTATAAACAACTTATTTTTAATGAAGTCACTTTATCTCTAATTTCTAATTTTATACTTTGTTTCTTGTTAACTATCCAAAATCTAGGAAAAGATTGATATTGGAGGAATTGCTCGGCAATCCTTTATGACCATGAAGGTTCTTGACTTAAAAACATACTGACATCTCAAAACTAGTAAATTACTATTGGATGAACATATAAATCCCAAAATTTCTGATTTTTTTGACATGGCTATTAATTTTTTGAAGGTAACATAGTCTATATTATAGTTTTCTTTTGAGTAATTTAGGTGCAAAAAATCGATTACTTGATTTTAAATATTTTAAATAGAGATTTTTTCCCCCATGAAAACAGAGATTTATCTCAGAGTTTAAGATGATGAGACCTCAAATGGATCATAATATCTTCTATTTCTTTTTTATTTAAAACTTCATAGTTAAACCATCAACATTAAAACAAATTGGTTCCCACAACACCAATTTCAACATTTATGACAAAATCTACATTCTCAGCATTTTGAAACTAATAGCCACCTAACGTTGTATTAAAGCTAACCTTAACATCTTGTAATGCTTATAGCAAGCTCCTCATGGCACCTTCGTGCGAAATCAATTTTAGTCTTTCTATTTGTCTCTCGCTTAATAAAGGATCTTTGTGATGTAGAGGTCTTATATTTCATGAGTTTCATATTCCTCATATTATGGGACAACATAGGTTTTTGGCTACCATAAATTAATAATGATTGTGGAAGAGGGAAAGAGAAAGAGAAAGGGAGAAAACAGCAAGTGTGATAACTATTTTCAGTCAAATATATCATCATGGTCATTGAAGTTTTAGTTACAGAATCTAAACAATGGATATGAGTCCTGCGCCCTCACACCAATCATTTTTAGGGTATGAGTTTCCTATGCAACAAATGCTTAAACAATTGCCTCAAACAAAATTCATCTGAGCATCTTAATGAACAACAAAACAAGAAGGAGGAAAAAGACTTTATCCAAAGCTGAAGTGATCAAGTTGTTATTATAGACACATTTTAAAGATAAAACCACAAGTGATATGTAGTGATTACAAGAGAAATATAAACCTTCAGTACCCAAGAAGGAAAAAAATACAAAATTTAAGCCTCCAACTAGCTAGCGAGGAGATAATATGCTCTCTGACATTTCATTGACAGAGCATGGCTTGGTATGTTTGGCAAGTTGAACCTCCGTTGCTCTAAGTGTAGATTCTATTTGACCATGTATGAAGAATGTTGGTTCTTGAGGAATTGGCAATTGAATCAAATCATTACTAAGATATTGAACAACTGTAACCATGGAAGGCTTAGCTTCCGGATTTCCTTAAACACATAACAAACCAATATGGATGCATTTAATAATTTCACCATGTGAATCAACTTCTGCTAGATTTGAATCCAATATCTCCAACAATTTTTCATCACTCCAATGCTTCCAAGCCTGTAATTATGTAAAATTAATAATTCAAATTAGGGCCCTGCTAATTAGCTTATAAAATATCATTAACTTTAATCCAAAGGTTGAGATGATTATTTGAGCAATACTAACAAGAGAAACAAATGATCAAAGTCAAAATTTACTACTTACATAACTCAAGAGTCCATCAGCATATTGTGATTCATCATGACAACTGGCATTTTTCTTTCCACTAACAATTTCCAGAACCATAACTCCAAAACTAAAAACATCTGATTTTTTAGAAAATAATCCAAACATTGCATATTCTGGAGACATGTAACCACTACAAAAGAATATACATATATCAACATTAGAATCTGATCTAATAGATAATTAGAACATTTTGGACATTTTAAACTCACTAGCAAGTTGCAAGACAAATTGTTCCATATATAGTAAGCATTGTTCAAATAGCATTAATTAATAAGTGAGCAAAGGTGTATATGTGTATATACACACACACATATATATATAGTACAACTTAATATGTTCCAACAATTCTATTTGTGCTTCCTTCAGTTTCATTAATAGCAACCATTCTGCCATGCCGAAATCCGAAATTTTTGGATTCAACTCATCATCCAACAAAATATTGCTAGGTTTGAGATCATGATGTATTACTTTGAGCCGAGAATATTCATGGAGATAAAGAATTCCTCGAGCAATTCCTCTTATAATTTTATAACGCTCTGACCAATTTAATATTCTTCCTTTATGGGAACCTATACATAATTAAATTTCTCATGAGTATATTACTGAATGTAATGTTTATAAATAAAGCAAATTATAGAGGATATCAAATAAAATATATGCATCACATGAATAAGAAAAAGAAATCAATAGTACATGAATAAAAAATTTTAACTAAAAAGTAAAATGAGTTTAGAAGTGTCGAACCAAATAAAAGTAGTCGAGGCTCTTGTTGGGAACATATTCATAAACAAGTATTTTCTCTTGCTCTTTCAAGCAAAATCCTAATAGTGCCACCAAGTTTCTGTGTTGAAGTTTGGCAATTAGTAGAACTTCATTCTTGAATTCAACTACACCTTGCCCAGAATTTTTTGACAGTCTCTTTACAGTTATTTCTCTAGTATCAGGAAGAATGCCCTAGATTCATAATTAATTAGATAAAAGGGAGAGGAAATATATGCAATAATATATATACACACACATATTAATTTGATGGCATTTGTTACCTTGTAAACTTATCCAAATCCTCCCTTGCCTATTCTATTTTGAGCTGAGAACTTATTTGTTGCAGCTTCAATTGTAGCTAAACTGAACTGCAAGGACTCTAATGTGGTGCCTTCACTTCCAACTAGGCAAATATATACATCTTAAAGTAAGTACACTAATATATATATAGTAACTTTTTTCTACAGTCAAATTAACGAATAGTTGACTAAGTTGCCTGTCTTTTTAACTATTACATACAATGTTCCTTCATAATAGCCTTAAAACTCCTGCTCTTTCTTCTCCGCCAACAATAGTAGCCAAAACATAATAGCATGACCGAAAAAACAATAAGGACCGCCACTATCATAATTGTTCGTGATTGGCCTTTATCTTTTCCTGCTGCAGAAACTAGCATGATCATGTGTATAGACATGTTATTTACAAGCCATAGACAAGGAACGGAGGATGCTTGATAATGACAAATGGAGAGCAAATTGGGATCAGTGATTTATATGTAGTAAATGATCTCTGTTAAAAAAAAATAATTGGACCATTAATTACTTTACCCGTAGTTCCTGAACCATAAACCATGGGAGTTGGGGGATACGCAGGTGCTTCTACATCAGCACTGTTGTTGTAATAAAATCGATACGATTCAAACCTCAATTGGCACTTAGGATAATAACCTAGTAGATCATGGGTAGCAAAATATCAAGAATAAAGATTTATTATTATTTTTTATTAGCTTATTCTTTTATTTTCGAAGAGTCTATTGCTGAGTCAGTTTATTTGTATCAATAAATAAAGTTGTGTAAAGTAAGCAATTTTGAGCAATAAAAAAAGAATAAAAACATTTACCTCTGCACTTCCTTCTTTATCCTTACTTCTCTGTTGTTTCTCTTTGTTTTACCTTCTTAAACCAGCAGGTCCACATATCAATGGCTCCTGAATCTGCATCACCATATTTTTATTAGAACGGTGGCACACTTGCGTCGACATGACAACATCCTCTGTAAAGCTAAGTGGAATTTTCAATCATCACTTCCTCTGTTCAGCAACAACATGCATTGAGCAAATATAAGCCTAACCGGGAAAAGAAAAATTAAAAATGGGAACAAAGAGAAACACAAGACCCTCAAGTTTATTTTACCCGAATATGAAACATCATTGATCATCAGAAAGTGCTTTCTTTCCTAAATTCTATTAAGTCCTTTCTGCTTCTCTGCCTTCCTATAAGCCTTTTGATTGCCACAACCCAAGGGTAGCCTTCTTAGAAGTTACCATGATAATTACTGCCCAAATACAGCCACTTTCGCCCCAAACAACAAACCATAAACGACGTGTATCAGATTTGGTTAATGTTTTTTTTTTTTTAATTGGAAGTGAGACCCAACATCTATATCTATATATATATATATATATATATATATAAATTGTGGTGGATGTACCTGAGCTGCCGGTTACTGTGCGGCTCCCCATTGGACTACATGCTTATATTGTTCATGCATTGTTTACGTCAGTATATGTCTGTGCAATAAACTGTTCACTCACTTTTTTTTTTCCTTTTTTTCAAATTTTTTTTTTTTGGTATGAGATCCATCAAGGGATTTCTGAATCTCTACAAATGTAGGAGAAAGCACCTTTGTTAGAAATAATGGATGACTTTTGTGTGAAAATTAAAATTCAAAAGTTTTGCATCAACACTAAGTAATATATGATAATTTTCGATTAGTCTGTTACTGTTGTATAGAGAAGTAAATTATGCAAAATGCATTTAGAAAAAAAAAATTCAATGTAAAAAATTCTTTAATGTTAAAAAAATTACAGAACAACTTCAAAGGATACTATGTAAAAATAATTACAATAATTTTACCACACTCTTAAATCTTTTATGCTAAAATTTATTATTCAAATTTTTACTCAGTAAATTTAATCACTTCTCAAATCTTTTAAACAGAAAATTTACGATCCAAAATTTTCACACCTGAACTCTAGTGACTTATGCAATTTACATCTCTTGGAGGTGGGCAACCTGGTTCTTGTTCATGGACTTAGATTATTCAATTTTGATTTGAATAGTTTTTATTTTTTATTTTATAATATCAATTAGTATTTTTTTAAAAATTACTAGTTAAAACATTAATTTTATTTTATGTTATATTTTATTTTAAATAAAAAATTGTGAAGATTAAAAAATAATAACATTTAAATAATCTAAATTTAATTTAAAAATTTGTAAGGAACAGCCCATGAAAAACAAAGGAAAAGGATGTGCTCACCCAAGCGGGAGGTCATTCGCTAGAAGCAGCATTGGCTTCAATAATTATTGTACTTTGTTTTGCATTCATTTCATTCATTATTCCTTCTAGCAGCCTTTTTGAATTTTTTGCTTTTGTAATCTTAAATCATCATCACAATTCACAAAACTAAACGCGTCCGGATCCGGATCTCCTATGAAGGACGTGCTAGGAATCCCTCACGATGGAATGCAGGAAGTGTTTTTTTTTTTTTTTAATAAAACATAAAATTTATAACTATAGAAACAAAAATGTTAATTGAAAGTGAAAGTATCATGTTAAGAATTTTAATTATATAAGATAGTTAAAATTTTTAGAGTATACTTTTTTTATAATTAAAATTTTTTTTCAAGATTATAATTTTTATTTTTTATTAAACTTTAAACCAAAAAAAAAAGAAGGCAAACAATACTAACTGCACCGCATCTTATAAAGTCCCCTGCTATAAAGGATCGAAATACAAACTAAATGCAAAAGCAGTATTCTTTGTAAGGCAAACTGATCAATCTCCACATGCACACACGCACACACAAGCATACAGAGAGAGAGACATAGAGACAATTATTGACAATTTATAATTTTTATTCTCACCATCATGCAAGTTTTCAATAATCAAATTCCTTTTAAATCATTTTTTTTCATTTGCCACTTATTTCCTAACGCGCCCAAAACAGAGCATTTTTAACAATGGTTCCAAAAAAAACAAAAAAAAAACCCACCGTACTGTCAGGATTTAAATGATAGGTCCCTGCTTTCCTTGGCTTTTCTATGTCTTTTTTTTTTTCTAGTTTTTTTCCTTCCCGTTGAGCGGTGGGGGGGGGGGGGGGGGGGGAGAGACCAAATCAACGCATTTCGGCGTGTTTGGTTTGTCTAATAGAAACGGAAAAGGAAAATCAAAATTTGATAAAATATAAATTTTATCTTTATAATTTTTATTTAATTAGTATTTAATTATTAAAAATAAAAATATTATAAATACTTCCTATCCGCGAGATTTTATTTTTTTCCCATTTCCAAAACCTGAAAATTGCGATTCCTAAAGAATCCTCTTGGATCATGCGGGTCAACTGGGGAGGAGGAACGTCAGTTTACACGCTGTTTCTATCTCCAAATGAAACCACTTGTTCTGTTAAAAATGATAAGCAGACACCTTCAGCAACAAGTTCAGAGTATGTCGTTGCTCAAACTCGCATCCATCTTTCTCCTTTATGCCTTGTCTAATTTCGCCGCTTCTAAAGGACATCCGGGTTACCTTAACAACCAATGCGGTACAACAGCGAAACCTCCACTCCTAACAGCATCTACCGCTAGTCAGAGTCAAGTTCTAATATCATAAGTTAATATTATTATGCAATTTAATCATAATAAATTATAATTCAAATAAAAGTAGCAAAAATAATTAATAAAGATTATAAATATCTCTAACCATCTTTGAGTTGTTCGATGCAAAAACTCAAATCCATTAAAATTAATGTCTGCCCTCTGCAATTTTAAGACAGAAAAACAAAATAAATTTGGTAGGAACTTCGTCTTACAAGTAAAAAAGATTTTAGTGATGCGACTTTTAGGGGTAATCTAATAGTAGGGTTATCCTTTTCTTTCATTATTATTTTACAAAACAACGGGTAGAAAAGTAAAGTAATCTGGAAGCTCATATGTTACCAAATATTAAAGTATGTGCTCAACTTTATACAGTAGTATCAGATTCCATGATGTTGTGGCACATAGATGTAGGAAAGTATTTTAAGAATGATATATGTTATATTCTTTGTGGAGCCTAATATGGCCACTTAAAATATGTATAAATATTGTTCATAGTTTCTTAATAGAGTATTTTATTACATGTAACTTGTTTTTATTGGTATTAGTGCTGGTTTGATTTGTTGTACAAGTTAGGATGTCTAATTTTAAAAAAAAATGCTATCGAATTTTCAACAACCCCTAAGTGAAACAATTGAATGAATATATATTTTCAAAACTTATGGGTTGTATAGACTAGGTTAAACATATGACATTATAGTTGAGTTTGAATTTTTGAGACTTGTTAAGCTAAACTAATCATTAGATTAGTTTATCTTATGCGTCAGTCATGACTCAAAAATTGGGTCATGACAAAATAATTCTTTTCTTAAAGGGCTTCATGCAATAGATGTTTAGTAAAAGCATGTGGCATGAAATTTAAAACTTTTAGAGCTAAATGTAATAACACTCCTTGTTAATTTAATCCTAACAATTTAGCAATCAAATTATTAAACACCCTTGTTTGATCAGTTTCCAAGTTCCAAAATAATATTACTTCTTTTTTATTGGATTTTGCATCATATATCTACTAGTGACTACTTACTATCCCTTCTGAAAGTCAAGGACATAGGTAATTCGATCTATTTTCTGTATGTTGGCTTTGAAATGCAGCCCACCTTATTAGTTTAAAGGCAATATAACTTTTATTTTTTGAATGCTTGCCTAACTCTCCCAAAATTTTAAAAAAGATAAAAATATAGGTCTACAACTATAAAACAAGCCCCATTAAAGGATTCAAGCTGCTATGCTATTCTAAAAGCTCTAGAAATTCTATTTTAATAATATACATGATCAAAAGGGTTCTCAATTTCTCTTAAAGAAAGCCCTTAAAAAGAGACACACACATACACAAAATCCCAATAGAAAGAAAGAAGTTCAGTTCTCATCTTGAGGATAACTTTTGGTTGCATAGCTAGTGGACTTTGCCATTACAAAATATTAACTTGTAGTGATCTCAATTGGTTGAAGAACTATGTACTAGCATTATGCATTTTTTTTTTTTGGCAAATGCAAACAATGCAAGTTTTTTAAGTATTTAGAACTATTTGACACTGCATTCAAAATTCCAATTTGATAAACTTCAATAAACTTCATGATAGGTAAGCTTCAATAATTGATGCTTTCTTCATAGACCATAGAATTGGACAAGTAGATTAATCAAAATTAAGCCCTCCTATTTGCTTGTTTAGTGTTCTTGCGTGTGAAGAAATGACATAAGTTGTTGACATAATGGCAAAGTAAGAGAATAACTATTGAGCATAAGTGCTAAAATTGTTATGGAACGCCTACCAAATGGATTCTCTTGAACACACAATAAAGCAATATGGATGCATCTTATGACTTCATTTCATGAATAAGAACCTCTTAATGTTGGATTTGACATCTCCAAAGGTGTTTTTTCTATCAAGCTTTTCCAAGCTTGTTGTTAAACAAAGAAGTCAATGTTTAGATTCCAAATCAATCTATTTTTGCCTACTAGAATCTTTTTTCCCTAGGCATTTACTACTAATTTTGATAGTGAAAGACTAAACAACACTTATATAGCTTAAGAAGTCATCAACATGATGTGATTAATAAAAATCCGTGTTCTTCTTGCCACTGATAACATCTAAAATCAAGATACTATAGCTAAAAATATTTGATTTCACAAAGAACTGTCCATATATAACGTATTCTAGAAAAATGTAGCCACTGTAAAGAAGTAATATCAATCTATAAATCTTGAAAAATAATGAAAAACTCCAACCAAGGACAATGAAATGGCCTAAAACTTATAAGGTCCCAACTATCTTTCATATCTTTACTTCAATTTGATCTTCTTGAAAAAATTTTGCCATGCCAAAATTTGAAATCTTTGAGTTCATATTTGCATCTAATAAAATATCTTTGAAATCATGATGTATAATTTTAAGTTGAGAATTTTCATAGAGATAAAGAATTCTTCAAGCAATCCTAACTATAATCTTATAACATCTTGACCAATTTAGCTCTCTTTTCTTTTCAAGATCTACATGATTTTTCAAAATCAATTTATTATGTTAGTAATAACACCATATAAATACTATGGAGTCATTGTGCTTTTGAGATCTCATTGTGGAATGTTTATGGCAATCAATTATTATAATAAAAGACTAGATTTATGTATATGCCATAAACTAGAAGAGTTGTGAAAAGGTTCAAACCAAATAGAAAGTGATCAAGGCTTTTGTTTTGGATATAATCATAGACAAGTATCTTCTCTTGTCCATCCAAGCAAAATCCCAATCACCTTAATAAATTCCCATGTTCAAGCTTGGCTACAATAGTAGCTTCATTCCTAAATTCCAACGCACCTTGCAAGGAGATTACTTGCAATCTCTTCACAGTTATTTCTTGTCTATTTAGGAAGATATTGTAAAAACATGGTGGAGATTAGTCCAATTTTGCTTAATTTAGCAAAGAAATATGACAACCATTTGCATTAAGAAGTTAATTACCTTATAAATTGCACTAAATCCACCTTAGCCAATCTTCTTCTCATCCGAGAACCTATTTATGGCAACTTCTATTGTAGCTAATTCAAAATGAAAAGACTATATGGCTGAAAGATCATTCCCAACTACATTTTGAAGAAAGATAAAGGAAACTTTGAGCCACCAAATTACTATAGTTCCTTATCTTATCTTGGGAACAAGTAATGAAATGGAACAAAAACTAAAATAATCATTAAGATAGGAAGAAAATATTATGGTCATCCTCTATGAACGTATTATACTTTTCAATTACCCTTTTATGTAGGAAACAGCAAGCCATAATGAAAAGTGCCACAACCACAATTATTGAGATATTGCTTCTTTCTGCAAATATATATATATATATATATATATTGTGATTACATAACCCCAATACATTGTCCCTCTTGCTCATTATGAAACATATACAACTACTTTTCAAAATTATTATGTGATTAGATAAAGCAAAATGGACTTTTTTTTTTTCTTGGGACAATAAACAAAAGTGGAGAAGAATGTTCGGACAATTGATGAATTCAACTTTGAAAGACCTTATAAAATGAATCTGATTCTTTCAAACTCTATAAGACAAAGTAATATTCACAATTATAGTCTATTCAAGGTTGAAATTAAAAGAGTAAACTAACAATCTGACCCATTGTTAAAGCCTATTTTATTTTAATCCCTAAAATCTAATGAGCCTACCTGCAAGTTAGTCATCTTGCCTATTTAAATCATCTTTATAAGCCTAACTACAACTAGAATCTTTACCAAAATTTATTGGAAATCCTTGATATTTCAATACTAGCTGATAAAACCCATCAAAATAACCATAAATCATACTTGTATTAAACATAATTAATTATATATGGTTTTTGTAAAAATTTTGGCAGAGCCTCCCTTAAAATTTAGACCTCCCAAAATTTCTTCAATCAACCCAGCAACACAATTCAATCAAAAGAGAGTCATACTCTCAACCCAACCCACTTTACATCAATTTCTAAGGGTGAAAGATCTTGTCCGTGATTTAGTGGAGCTATATACATATTACAAAACAAAACCAATTACATATTGACCATTAAAATATGCCTCGCATTCAAATTACAATAATATTTAAATGAGCATTCAGAAAATTACATAATAAGAATGTAAGAGTTAGGTAAGAAATGATTATATAAATAATAGTTAGACAAATGAAATGAAATGGAATGTACATATCATGTTTAAGTGACATTATTTACTCACCTTTTAGAATGACATAAAGACTTTCCTATTATCTCCTCTATTAGTTTTTTAGTTGTGACTAATTCTGCCAAATGCTCTATAACACCAACTTACAAGTCCTAGTACTTAGATGACCCCAAATTACCTCATAATAAAATTCCTTTTATTTCCTCAAACATCTGATCTTGACAAGTCTCTTTGATATGATAATTAATAATATTCCTTTCACAACACCAATATAAAGCTATTTATTCAAGTTGCAATATTTGTTGATATTCAATATCTTATCTATTTTTTCTACCCACTACTAACCTACACAATGCTTTAGTTATGAACTTCCTAAAAATTTTCAATTAATCGTGCACCAATGACATTTGAAATATTTCATTTTGATATAGCAACAACTATGTACATTAATGTATGGGGGATTTTCTATCATTACATAGTTTCAACTTGAATCTTGACACTAGAATATCATTTAGATTGGAAGAGAATTGCGACACACCACACACACACACACACACACATATATATATATATATACACACACACATATTAGAGAGGAAAGAAAGCAAATTCAGTTGAAAACCCCAAAAGAGAGGTATTTGATAATCAAGGAATATATTGAATTCCAACTCATTCATATATATAGATTTATTTATTTATTTATTTTATAAAGCACGGATAAGAATTGGAATGCAAAACCAACTAATTAGATTGAGGAGCTCATCATGGAGGATTGAACAGACATTTATTTAAGTAAAACCTAAATTGTGAACAAAGGCATATAATGTGGGGGCATTGCAACTTATTGACTTGGGCAATTTATATGTTCAGAAATAGAATTATACCAGACAACACAATTCTTACAGGGAAGACAATTCCTAAAACCATATTGTAACACACTCATATAGGCAAAAACACATTGCAGCACACTCACACACACAAAACCATGTTGTAGCAAACATACACAGGTTGGAGGCGTGTGAGGACAAAAAAACTGCTACTACAAGAAGGGATACTTACTTACATGAAACGGGTTGAAATTTAGGCATAGGAACGTTGCTGAGTGGTTGTTGCACAGAAGCAAATGAAGGATGGATAATGGCAGCCTCTAACATGGAAAGAAAACAGAGAACAAAAGGCTGGAACGAAGCTTCGAAAATTTGCAGCATAAGAATGGGGATGGCAGCTGAAAATGAAAGGGTGTAGCTGATTGAAATTCTCTGCAATCTCACTTCATCTCCTTTGCTTCTTCATTCAACCGAGAAACACCCACACAGTAGCCCCCACACAACACACTACACCGCCCAGCAACATAGAAATGTAACTTCAGATCTAAAGAAAATCAGATCTGCACGAATGTCGCTGCCAAAATGCATCAAGGAGGACAACTTCAGCAGCAGGAACCACGCAAAAGCTGAAGCAATTCGAGAAACAATGCTGTCGCAAGAGTAGAACTGAGGAAAGGACGGGGTTTGGTGGCTATCATCTGTCTTGGTTGTCCCAAAAATATGGAGCAAATGAAGGCAACATGATGTAGAAGGATACCATAGGAAGAACAAAAAAAAACCAGCTTCTAATTAGGCAAGTGAGGGGTGTTCTTGGTATTATGGAAGATGATAGAAAATTTTGTTGAATTACAAGCTCAGTTGAGGCTTAAACTCGCAACCTGGAAGGTGCAAATGGTCCCTACTTCCATCAGATTCAAGCCTCCATACCCCTATGAGTAAATTTTTATATATATTTGGGTTTTAACATTACTCATAATGAAAAACCTGCAAAGTGTTCTGTACATTACGTGAACGAGAAGGAACTAGTAGTGCAGAGGATGTCTGGGTTACATTATAAAACGGGTAAAGTTCAGACTAGGAGGCTCATCAGACACGTGTCCCTTTTCCAAAGGGGCTATACTCTGGTACGACGAGTGTATGATTCGCTATTCCGACCAAAATCATTCTCAAAGTGTTTGGTAAGTAAATCTGACAAAGATATTTAGAAAAGGTTAAAAGGCAGTCATTAGAATTGGTTAATTTTAAAACAGATATGATATTGAAAGAAAAATTAGGAATGAACAATACATTGAACAAGGTTAAGGTGTTTGAAATCTCTACGGTGCCTGAGTAGCAAGCCTGTGTATGGGTTCCATTTGGAAGTTTGACATTGATGGGTGAGATAGCATGGTAATAAGTAAACCAAGATAATGAACAGCATATATGGTCTGTTTCCCCTGAATCAACAATCCAAACATGAATACTGGAAGTTACAGAAACTATATTGCACATGCCAATTGGAGATTTTTTCAATTGAAAAATGGTTAATTGAGTGGCCCTCTGCAGAAATTGCAACAAAGAAAGTAACCTTTGACATTGCTCGAGTGTGATAGATGTTTGAGCTGTGGGAGTGGAATCTTGGGTTGCAATTATAAAATCTTATACACCAAGAGTATGATCTTGAACAACAACGCTAATGACTGAGCCATTCTGATTCCTGAACTTGAACCCAGGTGGATAACTATGCTTTTTATAGCAGGTTTCTATAGTATGGCGATTCTTCCCGTAAAACATGTAGTGCTTCATAGCTGCAGTTCCAGATGGTTTGTTATTCTGTCCATTGAAACGTGTCTATGCCTTACTCATCAAGACACTGGGTTCAGAGACTACATTAATCTCCCTTTCTTGCTGGATGACTAAAGAAAACACTCGAGTAATGGATGCTATGTGCTCCATGAGCATGATTTGCAATTTCATAGTGCTATATTGGTCATTCAATCCCCTTAAGAAACGAATAACATGATTTTGTTGCTGATAGTTCCTTGCATTAGACACTGCCCCACAAGAACACAAGGGTTTACATGTACAATTCTTAATGGGTTTCAGATTAACCAATTCATCCCAGAGTATTTTTAATTTTGTGAAGTAATTACTAACTAACATTTCACCTTGCTTAAGAGCGTAGATCTCTTCTTATGGCTCAGCTATGCGAAACAAATCCCCCTATGAAAAACTATCTCGGAGATCATTCCATATGTCTTTTGCATTGTCGAGCTAGAGGATGCTTTGGGCGATTGAAGGAGAAAGCGTCTTGATCAACCATGCTTGGACCATGGTATTACATCTTTCCCACGCCGAGTAGATGGCATCTGAGGTTGCTAGTGGTCAAATGGAACCATCAACAAATTTGAGTCTATTTTTGGACAACAATGCCATGCGCATTGCCCTTGCCCAAGTATGGTAGTTCAAACCATTGAGTGCCGGATAAACCAAGACTAGGGCTGGGTTCTCATTAGGGTAGAGGTAGTATAGGCTTGATTGGTTAACGCTGTGCGGGTCTCGCCGTTGGGCTTCAGAGGTCGCACCCGAGTGATCGCCTTTGTCTATCGGATTTGAGGCCATCACTGCGGAAGTGTCATACAGAGGCTATCGGGAACACCTCTGCTTTGATACCATGACACAAGAATCAAAGAAGAGAAGTAGGGAAGTGTAAAATGAATTCTCTTTCTATTAAGATATCAAGTAATGAAGTACATCGCATATTTATAGTAGTCTTTTCTAACTTATTTTTGTTTACACATGGAAACTGACTAAAACAAAGTAAACTTACTCTAGTTAGAACATTGATTTACCCCCGTCATGTTTTAGAGATTAATGGATTAGATTTGTTTTCGATCTTGATTTTTACTGATTGGCTGAGATCATATGCCGAGAGCATGGGTTTGAAAGAAGTTCTCTGAAATCTTTATACATTCCCTATGTTAATCCCTATTATTGTGATTAATTCCTTGAGTTTCATGATTGCATTCTGAATCTGTCCAATGATTTCATAGTCTCTGCCTTTGTTGAATTTAGTAAATGTAGCCTATTAAATTGAATGTGAGGAAGATGGGTTTGTTCTTCATCCGTCCGTGTTAAGATATGAGGTTAATTGGCAATGTTTCTAGTGAGAGTTTCATGTGTGTTTTGGTTTAGTGTTTGGCTTCAGGAGACGAGATTCTGAACCTCGGCATGCCATGAACTGGTTGTAAACCTTACATGATATTCTTCCTCTGTAGATTTTGATGAACCATTGATTAATAAAATGGAAATTTTGTATTAGTTGCATGTGTATAAGTGAGTTTATATTCGAATATGTTGCGCAAGGTTTTGACGGCATATGAGTTTCTATGCAAATGAATTTTGTTTATGCAAATGATGTGTGGTCAGCTAAAATCTTGTGTGCATCTAGTCTTGCTTCAAAAGGATAAGTGCTGGTCAGTGAGATGGTCCCTAATGTTGAAATCCAAGTGATTGTAGATAATTGTATGGTGATTTAAAGATTGGGATTTGAATGCAACATGCTATAACCCAACTTCCAGTGTAATAATAGGACACTAAACTCTAGTCTCGTATCTTTAAGTTGGCCCTTAGTTTGTAATGTGAGTGTTTGTTTGATGGTCTAATGCATTCTGCCGTGATTAGAATCAAGACCTTAGGTGAGTCAAGTGTCACTAGTATGTAGGTCTCGAGTTTACTGTGGACTGATGAGTGGGGTGAGGGAGGTTTCAGTGATAGTTTACTTTGCTATGATGGAATTGTTGTTATTTGGTCTAGTATTTGTAATGGGAGTTGCCCTCACATGCACCATGATTATGTCCAGTGTTTCATTCAACAAGCTTGCTTGTTTGCTACACTTTGTTTTATTCACATTGTGATTGTATGCTTCTCATCTTACTCTGTTTATACTGTATAAGAGGATGTCCCTTATTTTGAACCTCTCATGGCATGGGATTTGGAAGGTAACGATGAAAGGGTGTGTGAAATCTGGGTCTTATTGGATAGACATCTGCATTTAGTTTCATCCCTTCTGATTCAAAATGGAATGTCTTGTTGGCTTGAAAATGGGCCTCTTATTATTTCAAATTGTATAACTTAATTTAGACATGTTCGGGGGATTGGGTTACAGAATAGCATGTCAGTCATATTGATTTGATTTCATTTGAATCGATAATTTTCTTTATTTAATGCTCTGTACGAATTTTAACCATTTGCTTCCTTTTCCTCCCGCTGCGAGATTGTGGAAAACTTCATGAATGGATGGAGGGGGCACTCAGAGAACTCTTCGAAGGAGGCCAAAGAAGTATGGGCATAAGCAAGTTTTACTAGTTCTATATTTTAGTTTATTTGTAAATAAAAATTTCAAGGCTATGCACATTAGGCACACGGTCACGAAAATAATAGTATGATTGCAAATATATTGTTTACATTTTATTTTGATTTCTAGAATTGTCTTGTGGGATTTAAGGACTCCACAAACATATAAGATGTTATTAGGATCACGTGCCCAGTACATGCAATTAAGTTTTAAGAGTTAAATTCTCCAAAAAATAAAAATAAAAAATAAATAAAATTTTTAAATGTTTGTGTTTTAAATTTTAAGATTTTAATTCTTGAAAAAACAAGACAAAAAAATAAAAACAAAAAAAGACACAAAAGACATCCCAAAAGAAAAAGAGAGAGAAGAAAACTAAAAGATTAAAAAGAAAATCTTTTTTGAAATGTCAAAGTCTAAAGAGATTAAAACAAAATTTCATAAAGATCATAAAAATAAAATCAAAAGGTCAAACAATCAAATCTAAAAGAAATTAAAATCAAAAATTATAAAAATCAAAAATAAAAATAAAAAATCATAAAGAAATAAAAAATTAGGAAAAATCAAAAAGTTAAAGAAGAAGAAGAAGAAAAGGAAAAAGTCAAAAAAATGAAAAATCAATCATTAAAAAAATAAAAAATTAAAACAAAAAAATGAAATGTCCAAAAAAAATTTACAATGGGAGAAGAGTAAAAAAATAAAATTAATTTTATTTTTAACAAACTAAAACACAACAACCAATTCTAGATTCGTTTTATTTGTTAAAGGTAAAAGTAATTCTTATTTTTTTTTCTCTTTTCACCCAAAAAAAAACACAAAAACAAAAAAAATAAAAAATAGAAAAAAGAACAAAACAAAACAAATATCAACCAAATACAATTGTCATTTGAATTATATGGATTTTGATCGCTCTCATAAGATACATAGGTCTTAAATTTTTATTTTAGATCAAATTCGCCTTTGTAAATAAATATTTTTTCTTAATTTCTTTTAGTCTTATTCTTCTCTTAATTTTATTTTTGTAATTTTTTTCCTTCCTATTTTTCTTTTAATTTTATTTCTTTAAGTTCTTTTTTCTTATTTTGCATATAATTTGTTAAGATAATCAAAATAAAATAAAAGCCATATTAATTTTTACACAATTAACATAGGGTAACTGTTCTAAAAATGGGTGTAGTAGGGTACCTAATACTTTTTTCACTCACAATTGACTCCCTGATTTACTTTCTGGTTAGCAAACTGTTTTTCTTATAAAAAGACTTTTCTAAAGTTTTGCCTTTCTAAAAATAAAAATTCTGATGGTGATTCTATTCTACTTGATTTGGTTTTCATTTTACAAAATTGAATTTGAATTTTGTAGATTTTGTTCTGGTGCCACACAGTCACGTTTCAAATGTGACAAAGCCAGATTGATCAAAATTAAGGCCATCCATTTGCCTATTTGGTGCTGTTGCATGAAGAAAAGACACGAGTTGTTGAGATAATGACAAAGTAAAAGCATACCTATTGAGCATAAGTGCTACCAGAGTCATAGAACGTGTCTCAAATGGATTCTCTTGAACACAAAATAAAGCAATATAGATGCGTCTTATGACTTCATTTCATGAAT
Source organism: Erythrophleum ivorense (assembly GCA_026724425.1). Taxonomy (NCBI): domain Eukaryota; kingdom Viridiplantae; phylum Streptophyta; class Magnoliopsida; order Fabales; family Fabaceae; genus Erythrophleum; species Erythrophleum ivorense. The sequence goes on along the minus strand of JAIUCV010000200.1, from coordinate 456,233 downwards.
AAGAACCTTTTAGCATTGGATTTAATATCTCCAAAAGTTTTTTTTCTATCAAGCTTTTCCAAGCTTGTGGTTAAACAAAGAAGTCAATGTTCATATTCTAAATCTATCTATTTTTGCCTACTAGAATCTTTTTTCCCTAGCCGTTTATTGCTAAATTTGACAATGGAAGCCTAAACAATACTTATATAGCTTAAAAAGTCATTAGCATTATGTGATTAATAAAAATCAATTTTTTTTGCCATTAATAACATCTAGAATCAAGACACTATAGCTAAAAATATATAATTTCATAGAACCCTATCTATATATAACATACTTTAAAGACATGTAACCACTATAGAGAAGTAATATCAATCTATAAATCTTGAAAAATAATAAGAAATTCTAGGTAAGAACAATGAAATGGCCTAAAACTTAGTCCCAACTATCTTTCGTATCTTTACCATGTCAAAATTTGAAATCTTTGAATTCATGTTTGCATCTAATAAAATTATTACTAACTTTGAAATCACAATGTATAATCTTAAATTAAGAATTTTCATGGAGATAAAGAATTTTTCAAGCAATTCTAACTATAATCTTATAACATCTTGGCCGATCTAATCTTCTTTTCTTTTCAGGATCTACATAATTTTCAAAATCAATTTATTAGGTTAGTAATAACACCATTTAGATACTATCGAGTCATTATGCTTTTGAGGTCTTTTTTTAGAATGTTTATGCAATCAATTATTATAATAAAAGATTAGATTTATGTACATGCCATAAACCAGAAGAGTTGTGAAAAGGTTCAGATTTGTTTTGGATATAATCATAGACAATTATCTTCTCTTGTCCATCCAAGCAACATCCCAATAACCTCACTAAATTCCTACGTTGAAGCTTGGCTACAATAGCAGCTTCATTCCTAAATTCCAAAGCACCCTGCAAGGAGGTTACTGACAATGTCTTCACAACTATCTATTAAAAAATAATCTAAAAAATCTCAACATTTATGAAGCCATGTGATTTGTATCAGCTTGTGCGGTAAAAGACATGGGCGCCAAGTTAGAAGGTGGCGGTGGACAGATTGAAAGACAGTGCTACAAGCAAGCAAGTTGGCTGATCTGATAAGGAGAAAACAGCAGCATGATAAAATGTAGCAGTAGCAGAAAAATACGAAGCAAGTTGTAATAAATGGAAATATTTCATATATACACCAACGCCAAGGCATTCCTATAAATAGGAATAGCAAAGTGTTCAGTACATTACCTGGACGAGGAGGAACTAGTAGTGCTGAGGATGTCTGGGTTATATTATAAAACGGTTAAAGTTCATATCTAATGTTACATGAGGGAAGCAGAACCCTTGCCCCTTTTTTCCCGTTACAGCAATTCGGCAGTGCTCCAATGGCGCGTTGGAGACACATATTATAGTCAAAATTCGTCAAGTCAGGGTAACGCTGTCCCTATTTCGGACATCTATTTTCCTAAAATTAAAATAAAAAATAAAAGACATCGATCTTACTCAAATTATTTTCAATTCATTAAATAAGACAATGGCCATGTATGCTACATAAATACGAGAAATTAAATGAGACAATTTAAAAATATATATATTGTATAATATTTATTATATTATTATTATTTAATAATATTTATTTTTTATTATTTATTCTAAAGAAGAATCACATCATTTATCCACATTTTTTAATTTTATTTCATTCTGTAGCATGCGTGACCACATAGAATTGGATCAGCTTATCATAAATCAAAGTTGTGTCCCACCAAATCTGAAACGGGCAAGTGCCAACAATTCTGGGGCATTCAATTACGATTTCCTAATCTCTTTTAATTAACGATTGTGCTGACATTGATAGTTCTATTACATGAAGACAGGTTACTTAGAAAAAGAAAAAATTACTCAAGTGAAATTAACTGATTTAGCTTGCTGTTCTGACTTGCGTATGACATTAATTGCATATGGCAAATCATAAACTAAATTTACACTGGTCAAAGTTTATGCTCAACAAACCAGAAAAGACCACAAACCTATGGAATTCAATACAAAACAATTACTACAAACTCAAACTCAAACTTCTACATATCAGTCACATGCAGCTTCTATTCGTTTCACACATTCTCACTTCTGCGGTGTACTCAACAGTGTTGAGGTTGTACCTCGCGCTGAGTACAACGTGGTAAACCAAGGCATTAAATTAGGTAAATTTTCAAATAAATTCAGTTTATAAAAGACTATATACTAAGCTAATCATTAATAAAACATTATAAGCTATTCAATCACGATTGCTTAGTCTATGAATTTGTTATAACTCGGAAATTGATTGTGTAGAGTGACCAGGAGTAGCTCTTTTGTGAGCATGCTAGCTTTGCAGTGTTCCTTGATGGTTTCAGCAGTAAGAGATGAATGCACCTGAAGACTTCGCAAGGAGATTAGAAGAGTTTAAGGACTCCTCCTTTTCCAAGGCTGTTGCTTCCTTCCAAACTAAACTTATAAGCAGAAAGAAGTCTTGAATTTTAGCAATAATTTCGTCCCCGATAGTTTACTTCTGAAAATTTACAGCTGAATCATGCCGATCTCATCTATCTATACCTCAGAAGAATTCTGTAATTTTATAAGGGAAAAAAAGTCAGCAACCTAGAGCCAAAGCTTAAGCGAAGTAAATAATTACTTAGGGGACAGAGACTAAGAATGAATCTTATTTTACCGTTTTCCTCCACAACAGTATCATATCTCTGGCTTGTTTTCCCCCGAAAGAACAGAAACCGAAGATGAAAAGCACTATCGAAGCAACAATTGGGATAAAGAATCCAAGAATTACTGAAACATGGTTTCCTACTGCACCACCAAAATTAGTTAGTCCATGCCTCTATGGAAACCCCCTGTGAGCGAAGACACGGCTCAATATATGTAGTGTTTCTATATAAGTATGATAGTTTATCTGATACAAACATCATGTCCTTACTAGCTGTGACATATTAATGTTTTTGACGTATCTATGCTTTAAAACTAGAGTACCTGAACGACGAGATTGAATGACCGGAGCCGGAGGGGTAGATGATGGGGTGGAATTGAAAAATGGGTAGAGTTCATATCTGATGTTGCAGCCCGGAAGCAACACCGTCGCTCCTCGTTTTCCGTCGCAGCAATTGGGAACAAAAGCGATGGCGCTTCTGAAACACATAATACACTCAAACAGAGTCAGCTCCGGCGTGCACTGTACTAATCCGAACAGTGTCTCTGTTCTTGTGAAGTTCACTTCCTCCGTCGCAAACTTCTCGTTCTGAGAATTCGCAGCTTTCGCTGCCAGAGCATTTAGCATCCCCGCCAGTAATTCATTGAACCTCTCCTTGTCCGCCGGAGCTATGTTCTTCGTATTCGACAGGTCCGTTGCAGGTACGATGTTGTTCAGAGATTGGTTGGAGTATCGCAGCATGCACACGTCGTACCAGATTATGGCCTCTTTCTCGACTGGGCAACGGCGTTTTATCTCTCCGGCTGCGGTAGAGACGCATTCATGGCAGGCGGCAGCAAGGGTGTCGCCGCGGCAGAGGAAAAGGCCATTGACGACATTGGGGCTGCCGTCGCCAGTTCTTGCTCGGTAGAAATGGCTGCCGTCGCTGGCGTTGAAAGAAAGAGAAGATAGGAGGAGGTTAAGGTTGGTTTGAAATGTGGTGTTTGGTTGGTAAGTAATGGAATCTGTGCAATAATGAGAACTGTAAATTGGAGCTGCTTCGGTTAGAAAGATTAAGAAGCTAAAGGAGGAGAGAAAGACAGAGTACTTGGAATTGGAATTAGGCATTTTGGCGAGGTCCGTGTGAAAAAAGGCTAGAATTTGGTTGTAGCTGTATATTCCTGCAACTTAGCAATTATTTTTTTGAAGTTTTTTGTATCTTCTTAAGTTTTTGTTTGAGGACCTTATTCGGATCAGATGTAAACAACCGATAGAACCGGGATGTGAATGAAAAAGATAGATTATATAAAAGTAAGAGGGAGTGTATTTGATATATTTACTTTCAGTGGTTGATTTCATGGATCTAAACCAATCATCGTAAAATTTTTACTCAAATGCAAAGAGTCACATGGAGTTAGGCGGCAATGAATAACTGAACCCAGTGTATTTTCTCCAGTGTAGCGAGTGGGGGCAAATCCCCGTTGGCTTTTACGGAAAATGATGAACTAGAATTATTACATGATTGAGAAGTATGACAAAATGAAATACATAGGATAGTGAGTGACTTGTCACTTGTGACCTTTCCCCCTAGGCACTGGTCCCACCAAAAGTAAGGAAATATCTCACTGGAGTCCATTTTGATGGCTGAAGAGTGAATGTCGCCATAGCAGGATGATAGTACTTTGTTGCATTAGTTAATTTTTTGAAAGTTCTTCATCATCTTATCTTCAAGTAGGAGCACCTACGTAAGACAGGACCCCTTTGCTTTTTTGTTGGATGGATAACGATGTATGATCATTTTCAAATCCTTCCACAATCAGGCTGATAAATTAGTGGCAAAGTATTCATGAGTTGCAAAAGACTTTATTATTGGATAGTTAGTTCTCTTGCTTCTGCTACTTGCAGAATTACGTATGTTTGACACTAAAATATGGATTTTCTTTCTGATGCTCTGCGTTTGTAACGTTAATAAGTACAAAATGCAAACAAGAATTACAATAGTTGGGATCCAACTTCTTGTATGTCAATTCTCCATCCAGTTCCCATTTTCTCTGTCTTTTTTTTTATTTAAGTTTATTTTAAAAAAACAAAAAATGGATCAAGTAACTTAATTGGACGAGAACGGGGACACCATTCGACTGCAGAGAAGCTGGATACGAGAGTGGAAATAAAATCTGCAGGTCATTTAAGATATGTTGCATTTATAGCAATGGGGTCTGTAGATGACTTCTGATTTTCCCTCTGCAAATTGAAAAACTATTCTGAGTTGAGTTAACCAATAGTTATTGGGCTCGCGATATGTCAGCTTTGATATGTGTCAGACTTGAGATATAACTTCTATTTTGTTTTCAACTTTTTCATCGTGATTCAAAATATGGTACATTACTTTTTCAGCCTCACATTTGTATTTGTCAAACTCACAATAATTATATCCTGCTTAACAAACAACTTATTTTGAAAAGTAACTACAAACATTAAAATTCAAAAAATTTGTATATGTTTTAAAAAATGAGAGAGCATCTAAAATCATGATTTATAATTTATAAAATATAAAAATTATAATTTATTACTTTAATTAAAATTATAATTTAAAAAAAAAATTAAACCAAATATGCACTTTAAACTTCAACCCAATATGGCTCTAAACTCTTAACTAAACACTTAGACATCGATACATATGCATTAAAACCGCGAACTTTCAAGCTTATCGAGGAATTACTTCGCTGACCCACATCTCATTGACAGAAATTTGTATTGACTTGGTCGTAGATTGAAGGAAGTGCAAATCTGGCATATTTGAATCAGTTCCCCTCCACTTCGGTTTTGGCAGAGTCACGGAGCAACTGTGAAGCATCAGAACTGTTGTTGCCATTATATAATAGAAACGTTTTGTTCAATCCCACCCTCTTTGCTTTCAAGGTCTAGACATTCAACAAAGTAGTTGAATCCAAAGAAAAATGTCAGATAAAAGTGAAGTAATTTGATTCAAACATGGAAAGTTAAAGCACACTTCCTCTCATATATACTGAACTTGGCAAAAATAAGGTTAAAATTCTAACCAAGCAAATAAACAGCAAACTAAACATTACTGAGATTGCAGGAAAACTAATTTTTCATAGCATTCCTGCATTCTCGAATTGTACTATGTTGGATAATGCTAGGGGCAAAGGTTTGCTCCGTAGAATAAGGTAATTATATGATGTAAACATTGATATTTAACGGAAGCTCTCTTTTGAACCCACAAACGAAAAAACAAAAACAGAAAAACAAAAACCATAACTGAGATAAGACGAAGCTGCCAAAAGGAATGTAGTCGAGACTTCTGTTGGGCAAATGTTCATAAGTATCCTCTCTCTTCTCCTTTGCAAGCAGACCTTGCATTTTCCTTGCGGTACAAACCCCCACGATAAACAGCAGCATATACCAACTTCATTTCGTTCTAAACCCTAAACCCTTCTTCCACACTGTTTTGTGGGTCTTCCCCTGCATTTGTGCTTAATCTTTCGATTTTCGCGACTCAATGTCAGAACAGATATTAACGACAAAACTCGAAGCCTTTAATCTAAACCCATTAAATGAAATAACCTGGAAGCATGTATGTTACTCGGCTCTCTCTCTCTTCTTTTTTTGTTTTTTGGGGATGGGCCAGAACATTATTGGCCGGATCTCTAGACATTGGAGATATATTACAAAAACTTTTAATGAGGAGATGTTAAATTTCAAAAACTGTAATATTAATTCTTATTTACAAAAAAATAATTTTTTTAAAAAAATTTATAATATACATCAAATATCATAATACCTTATAATATTTTTTAAATAAAAAATATTGAAATATAATTTAGTTAAACTTTAATCAAAATAAAATGATTAAGACTTCATACAAATTCAATATACTTTTACCCATTAAAAATGACTAACCCGATAAAGCATTTGTCGTGAACCAATTCCCTACAGGTATGTGCACTCTTGATCTGGTCAGATTTAGGTAACTTAGATTTATTTTTAATTTTTTAAAAAAATTTAAATATTTTTATTATTTTTAAAATATATAAAATATAAGATAAAATTAATTTTTTAACTATATAATTTTTAAAAAATAATATTTTAAATAATAATAATAATAAATTTAAATCGTCCCAATCAAATCTAAATAGTACATGTTACTTCTCAACAAAATGTACAACAAAGTAGAGAGAAATCGGACCGCATTCGTCACAACTTTCAGTCATGCTAAAAAGTTGGGGGAAAAAGAGGGGGCGGTCACGAATTTTTTCATAAAATTAGTCTCATATTGAAAAAAGTATGAGATATCCGATCTTTAAAAAAAAAAAAAAGCTTTTTGAAAAAAGTAGAAAAAGACAAAACTTGACTAACCTCATTGACTTGAGAGATACACGAAAAGATCTATTTGGAAAATGAGATTCATATTTTATAAAATTCAGAATAAAAAATTTTAAAAATTAAAATTATTTTTAAATTTTTTAATATTAACTATTAAATTTAAAAAATTATCATTTAGATTTTAAAAAAATTATATCTTAATTAATTTTAGTAATAATTTTTTATAATTAAATAATAACTTCCATAAATTATAATAATAAATGATAATACTTTTGATTCTTAGAAATAATTTAAATTTTTAAAATTTTTTATTATAAAATTTATAAAATTTAGATTTTCAAATACAATTTTCCTAAAATATATTTCAGATGTCATATCACATCACTTTGGATCTCTTAAAAAAATAAAATTAAAATTAAAAAAAAATCTCATCCTGTGGGCACAACATCTCCTACTGTGTGCGCATATACCCAACCTGCCAGTGTGAAAACCAACATGATCGGAAGAACAGAACTCCAACGCAGGCCTCACAGTCAAACCATGGCCGAGCTTTCGAAGAGTAACAGAACCATTATTATAACCTACTCTTCCGTCAAACTCATCCTTCTCTTTGTGTTTCTTAGCTTCCTCAATTTTCCCGTCTCTGAAGCAGCGGATGGCCCCACTTTCCTCCGCGAAAACTGCACGGGCACCGAAACCTTCCCCCAAAACAGCGCCTTCCAATTGAACCTCAGGACCCTGCTCAATTCCTTATCTTCCAACGCCACCGGCAACACCCAATTCTATAACACCACCGTCACCTCCGCCGCCGGCGGAAACCACTCCGACACCGTCTACGGCCTCTTCATGTGCCGTGGTGACGTCCCTCAGGACCTCTGTAAAGAATGCGTTTTTAACGCAACACAGAGACTTGGAGGCTTATCAGACACGTGTCCCTTTTCGAAGGGGGCTATACTCTGGTACGACGAGTGTATGATTCGCTATTCCGACCAAAATTTCTTCTCCACGATGGAGACAAGGCCTAGAATGCGCCTGAGGAACACCGAGAATGTCACCGACGCAATAAAAGAAAAGTTCATGCGTTTAATGTACACAACCTTGAACGAAACGGCAGATGAGGCAGCGAAAACTCCTATAGGGGTTAAGAAATATGCGACGAAGCAAGCAAGTCTTTCTGCGTTTCAGACACTGTACTGTCTGACACAGTGCACGCCGGACCTGTCGCCCCAAGATTGCAGAAAGTGTTTGAGTCTTGTGATTGAGGATGTTGCGTGGTGTTGTACGTACAGGATTGGAGGAAGAGTTCTTTATCCTAGCTGCAACTTCAGATATGAATTGTACCCTTTCTATAGAGAACAGGCTTCGCTGGCACCAACCCTCCCTCCACCAGCGCTTGTGAATTCTACACCTTCTGCAGAGCACAGAGGTAAGTTTAAATCTGATCGTTTTTCAAGTATTTTGCTTCTTTGTGTCGGAATTCTTTTCTTCAACGGAAAATTGCAAGGATGACCCAGAAAACATCGGCAGGTATAAGGTGTTAAATTTTGGATGTGGAGGAGATAAAAGGACAATATTGCAAACATTTTAGTGATTGAGGAATAAAATTGGATGAAATTATCTATGAAGGGCAAATCGAAAATCTAACAATCTGTCAGGACCAAAATAATTTTTTTTTAATCAAAAATCAATCATAAGGAGTGAATATATTGAGAAAACGGGACTTAGAGATGTGTATTGTTTTCAATATCTATGAAATAAATTTACCTCCTTAAATATATGGTAGAGCTAATCTACGCTTTTCCCTACTTGCTTTTGGAATGATACAGGAAAAAGTGGGATCTCATCGGGGACAATTGTTGCAATTGTGGTTCCAATCACAGTGGCTGCTCTGCTGTTTATGGTGGGCGTTTGTTTCTTACGTAAAAGAACAAGGAAGACGTATGACTCTGTACCCGAAGGAAAATGTAAGGACCCACACTGTAACTTGAAAATATCTGACCTTTTTCTTTTATCTCATGCACATACCATTTGGTTTTGTAGCTGCAAATGACATCACCACTTTGGAGTCACTGCAATATGATTTCAGTACAATTGAAGCCGCCACAAACAAGTTCTCTGCAGATAACAAGCTAGGTGAAGGTGGATTTGGAGAGGTTTACAAGGTATTGGGTTGGTATGCTTTTTGGGTACTTAACATGAAGGAAATTAGACCATTCTGTACATAGTTGATTTTATATATGAAATTCAGGGTACACTTCCAAGCGGACAAGAAATCGCTGTCAAGAGACTCTCCCAAGGCTCCGGTCAGGGTGCAGAAGAATTTAAGAATGAAGTAATGGTGGTTGCCAAGCTTCAACACAGAAATTTAGTAAGGCTTCTGGGATTCTGCTTGCAAGGAGAAGAGAAGATACTCGTATACGAATATGTGCCCAACAAAAGTCTTGATTACATTCTTTTTGGTAGGTTCATCTTATCTCAGTTCTGTATAGTGCACAGTTTATATGCTTGATTTGATTTTAAACTTTCCTATTTTTGCCGGATTCAGTATATGGGACTTAAGTAGACGAAGCTTTGCTTATCTTTCCGTGTTTGAAATCAAATAACTCACTTTGATCTCACATTTTGCTTATGGTTCAAATATTTTGTTGAATGTGTAGACCTTAAACAACAAAGAAAGTTGGACTGGACGAAACGTTACAAGATTATTAGAGGGATCGTTCGGGGCATTCAATATCTTCATGAAGATTCAAGACTTAAAATTATACATCGTGATCTTAAAGCTAGTAATATATTGTTAGATAGTAATATGAATCCAAAAATTTCAGATTTTGGCATGGCAAGAATTTTTAAAGTCGATCAAACTCAAGGAAATACTAGTCGAATTGTTGGGACATAGTAAGTATAAATTTTCACATCGTTCTTAGTCAACCCTGTTTTTGAAAGTATAGGTTAATCTTTGTTCAAATATCTTAGCATTATTACTTAAGCAAACAAAAAGAAATGCCACTAATACAAAGTTTTGTGTTGATGGTTTTGATTTTTCAGTGGTTATATGTCTCCAGAATATGCTATGCATGGAGAGTTCTCTATTAAGACTGATGTGTACAGCTTTGGTGTCCTGCTTATGGAAATTATAAGTGGTAAAAAGAATAGCTCTTTCTATCAAATGGATGGTGCTGAGGACCTTTTGAGTTATGTGAGTATAATAATAATTATTATGGTCTTTTCCTCTTTGGTTTAATTCAAATAATCATCTGCTTCTAGTGTAAAGGAAAAATTTGGCGATCATAAATAATATTTTGATACAGGCTTGGAAACTTTGGAAGGATGGAACACCCTTGGAATTGTTGGACCCCACATTAATAGGATCTTATACACGAAATGAAGTTATGAGATGCATCCACATTGGTCTATTGTGTGTTCAAGAAGATCCAGCAAATAGACCTACAATGGCAACAATAGTTCTCATGTTTGATAGTTACTCTGTGACTCTGCCAACACCTACGCAGCCTGCATTTTTCATCCAAACTGGAACTGATGCAAACATGCCAAAGAATTTGCTATTTGATCAATCTACCACCAAGTCAATACCAATGTCTGTCAACGAGATGTCGGTTAGTGAAGTAATTCCTCGATAAGCTTGAAACTTCGAGGTTTTAATGCATATGTATCTATGTCTAAATGGTTAGCTAAGACTCGAGCAATGGAATCTTATGACCGAAGTTTATGCTCTTGGAGTATTAAAGTTTGTAGTTAGTTGCTTACTTTTCAGTGTGGAAGTAATATCTGCGGTTCATTTATATAGGCTATGTTGTATTTATTGCAATGGGGTCTTTCAAATGACTCCTTGTTTTTTCTATGTAAACTGTAAAACTATTTTTAGTTATTTTAAAATATAATATCGAGGACACATTATTTTTCTAGTTTCACATTTATATTTGTCAAACTCACCATACTTGGTGAAAATTGGCCTAGCTGGCTTGATACTACTTAGCCAAATTAAGCAGGGCTGAGCTGATGAAAATAAAAAACATTAGACGAGACTCAAAAGATCACACAAAGTTAAAAAAAAAATTATTTTAATTGAATGACCGAGTTTTAAGTTATTACTTTTAAAGTTTTATTCTTTATATTTACATTTTTTTCGTTTCCTCCTATAGACTTATATTTTTTTATTTTATTATGTAGATATCGTGTATTAAAACAAATACTTGTATGTTTAAAATAATAAAGTGATTATAAAGATGAGTTTTTAAAATTGTAAAATTCTAAAAAAAATTATATGATCTAATTAAGTCCACTATATTTGGCTTAGTCTATGATAAGGTCATATCTTAGCCGCAATAGGATACTCTGCATTAGAGGATCCCACTGCACACCTTGCAATAAGGGAATTTTTACATTTTTAAAATTTTTTTTACTTTTTAGAGTTTATAATTTAAAATGAAAGGTAAAAGTTGTAATTGTAAAGATAAAAATTTAATTGTAAGAAAAAATTATTAAATTTTAAAATTTTAATAATCACTAATAAAATTTTTAAAGTATAATTTTTTTCACAATTAAATTTTTTATCTTCACAGTTACAATTTAAATTATTATAACTTTTTTTTTTAACATTTCACATTTATTTACATTACAAAGACAATGCATCCAAAACAAAATCCATATTTTAGCAGCAAAGATATATAATTTTGCAAGTAGCACAACAACACAGCTTGTCTTACAATTTGTGCAACTCACAAATATTGGAAAAGACAAAATACAAAGCGCTTTTGCCACTAGTTTATTAGCATGATTCTAGAAGGTTTTGAAAATGATGGGTGCACGATTATCCAGCCAAGAAAAATCAAAAAAGCAAAGGGGTTTTGTCTTACGTTGGTGATCCACTTGGAAAGATAGGCTTTTTGACAGTAATCCTCAGCGTGCAAAAAGATTTAACCAGATTGCGTAGCTGTCAAAATGCTTTCCAAAATACTACTTTTTTTTTAAATATATTATAAGGAACGTGGGAGAACCGGCTCCATCTTTTTTTAAATATTTTTTAATTAAAAATTTTGCTTTAATTTATAAAAAATATTAAATAAATAAAGCTATCGTTATATTAGTTGGAATGTGAAGTTGACGATTCTACATTTAGTTATTTCAAATTAAGAGTAATTCTCACAATTTTATGATAAAGTTTTACACACTTGTCATTATTTTATATACATATATATTTTTTATATTTATATGTATGTGAAACACTTAATTGTTAATTTTTCTTGTCATAGGCAAATATATTGGAGGATTTGTTTGGGGTTGTTATTACTAACCCTTTGGCATTTAGGTATGGTGAATTAAAGAATAAGGCAAGCATAGATATTCAAATTTATGCTGCATATCTTTGATGAACATTGGGAGATAATAATCTACTAGCTGGCTCTATTTGCATCTTATTAGTTGAGGCCAAAAAAGCTAAAGGCTAGGTCGAAAAAGATAAGTTACAAATTTATTTTATCCCAAGAAGCACAAGATGGTGATGATGCAAGTTTTCCATTGTCTTCTTACATCCCAACATCAATGCATGAAAACTTCTGTAGTGCAGATACTTCTTTCTTTATGCTATAGCCTTTAAAGATATTGGTCTTGTATCTTTTGCTTTCTGATCCCCAGCTCCTCGCTTCCTTGCTACGCACTTGCTTCTCCACAAAATGATGCCATTTGGTGCTTTAATCCTGAGCATTAGTGGCATCGACACTCTAAGATGTGACACGCGGCCTTATTAATCCAAACGGCGTTGTTTCGAGGAGTTGCTTCTGGAGCAATCTTGGATGTCTATCTCGCACAATCCTAATTGTTAATTCATTATGAATGAGGTTGAAAAACACCAAAGGCTCTGAATGTTGCTGCACTAGCAAGAAATCACCTTCTTCGGCATTTGTTGCTATTCCAAACAGGCAAGAAGCCAGACCAGTAAAGGCTTCCCTACATTGCTTCTCCATTATTTTCTCTTGAGCCTTCCAAATAGGTTGAAAAACACTAGAGGCTCTGATAGTTGCTTCTGCATGAAACAGTTACCATTGGGTGGGTTTCTGAAATAATTTGATGACCAATTAGCCATTCTTTTTTTGAGTTTGCATCATCCTTCAAAATATGACCCATTTTGGTATGGTTTTAGAGAGCTTCTTTTTTTTTTTTTGTGGGCTTCTAGCATTTTATTTTTGGTGCCTATGTGATTTTTTTTTATCTCATCGTTCAATTGAAGCTGCAGTGGTCGTAATTGGGCTAGCAACTTATCGCGTCTATTGTGCAAGGAAGAATGCTTTTGGTTAAAGATGAAGATTTTGCAAATGAGTCATATTTAGTTAGGTTCATTTACTCCATCTGAAAGAAGTTGGTCTTGGCAAGTTTTGGCAACTTCACATCCTAGCTTAGCTTCCTCGAAGCCAGCTATTGTACATTTTGCAAATTATTTCTTTTGAAAATTTCACAACCTTTAATATTAAAGCTTAAATATATTTACATATATATATTTACTTTAAATATATTTACACAAATAAAAATATATACTTCAAACAAATATATATCTATATATATACATTTGAATGCAAACAGCTACAAAAGAAAATGTACAAAGTTGGAGAGTTGCAAGATACAAGAGAAAATACTTCAGACAAGAGAAACTAATCAAGATAAAACACTGGAGAAGCAATGTTCAGAGCCTCTAATGTTTTTCAGCCTGTTTGGAAGCCTCAAGAGAAAACACTAGAGAAGTAATGCAGGGAAGCATCCATTGGTTCAGCTTCTTGCCTGTTTGGAATAACTGAAAATACCGAAAAAGGTAATTTCCCACAAGTGTAGCAACGTTCAGAGTCTTTAATGTTTTTCAACCTCGTTCATAATGAATCAATAGTTAGGATTATGGGAGATGGATGTCTAAGATCGCCTTAGAAGCAACTCCTCGAAATGGCACCATTTGGATTATTGAGGCTACGTGTCATATCTTTAAAGCATCGATGCCGCAAATGCTCAAGATTGAAGCATCAAATGATGTCGTTTTGTGGAGAAACAGGCGTGTAGTAAGGAAGCGAGGAGCAAGGGATCCAAACACCTTAGGGTTATTAGTCCTTCATCAGTTGCCCTAGCCATATTGTTCACAAACTATGAAAGGGCAAGTGACTTTTATTATACACTATCAATTCCTTAGTCTCTACATATGGATTTATCATTTTCCACCCCACCAAAAAAACTCATACCATCTAGCAATGTTCTATTGAGGACACTATTTGCAAACCCATTTGTATTCACTGTAGAGTATATTAGTGCACCTTTTAAAAAGTAAGAATTATCATATCAACAAAATCAAAGGATGTTCATCTCAAATCCATTAATCTTACTTGTTTAGTTCTCTCAGTGAGACTTGAATTCTCAACTAACTCACAATAACAATTATAGTGAGTCATTAGAACAAGAAGATGATAAAGAATAAGAGCTAACATAACACCAATTATAACAATTTAACAATTTAGGAGAATTGACATAAAAAGTTATTACAATTAATTTACAACTGCTCTAATATTTTTATTTATACATAGATGTATTAAAAAATTTGTTTCTTTTAACCATCTACGATTTGTTTAACATTTTAAAAAAGTTTTGACTATTTAAAGCCTATAAAAAAAATTATATATAAAAGGAATGCAAAATTACTCCCCAAGCATTTCCTTTACTTTAAAAAAATTAAAATTAAATATGGAGGGAGTAACTTTATGTTCAGTTTTTTTAATTAAAAAATAAAAAAATAAATGCAGTATTACTTTGCTACATTCTCTATAATATAAAAAATATATTTCAAAAAACTATTTTAACAGCCGCATAATCTGGTCGAACGTTTTTACAAACTTCCTGTAAAAGGCCTTGAAAGATAGGATAACGATGAAGTTTCAAGGGTGAGCAGGGAACCTACTCGTTGGCTAATGCAACTAACGACTATCATCTATCTTGCTATAGTGACAGTCACTATTCGGCCATCAATGTTGACTACAAAAGCAAACCAATTAATTTGTAGATGCGGTGAGATAATTTCTTGTCTTCTGGTAGGATTAATGTAACGAGTAGGAAAGGTCACTAGCTTCTTTGTCTCATCATTTTCCGCAATCTTTAGTCCCCACCTGCCACGTTGAAGAAAAGACGATGGTTCAAATTAGCGTCAGTTAACGCGCTTGTCCAGTACAAACTTGATTTTAACTTCCTCAAATGCATATTCAAACACATTATTAAAGAAAGTCAGTGCCACCGAGCCCCAGGCGACTGTTCTATGAGAAAAACTAATCTATTCTCGTTTAAGGTACCCAAAAAAAAAAAAAAATATAAAAATAAAAAAAATAATTTTATAAATAAAAATTATTTATAATATTTTTTATTTTTTATAATTAAATAAAAAATTATTAAATAATAATTATAAACATAAAATTGATATTTCATCACATTTTTATTTTTATTTTTTATTTCTAATGACAAACCAAATATGTCATTTGATTGGTATACGAAAAAATAAAATAATAAATAAATAAATGAGATAAAAGTAATATTTTATTTTTATTTTTAAAAAAAAATACTGTTAACAATAAGCTTATAATAAACTTTTTTTTTTTGAAACAATAACATTTTATGAAATGCCTAAATCGTGCCACCAAAGGCTACTTTAATTCAAAAATCAACCTGTGAAAGAGCCAGACTTCGTTTGAATTTACTTTGAATTTTTACTTATTTTAAAACTAATGTTTTAAAATAAAATTTTATAAAAAGTACTTTAAAAAAAAGTAATCTATATTTGACAAAATTATTTGAAAAGTAATTGTGTTAATATTATTATGTTTGGCATATCTTTTTTAAAAATATATTTTATATTTTCAAATGTATAGATTTGATTTCTAGTTAATATTATTTGAATGGATAAATAGTTTTAAACATTCATTATGAATAATTTTAATTATATTTTTAATTTGAATTTAATTAAATGTATGAATAAAATCACAATAAATATATGAAATATTTTAATCAAAATAAATATTTGCAACTAATATATAAAATTAAATAAGTATATAAAGGTAAGAGAAGAAACGAGGATGGAGGGAAAAAAAAAAGAATATTATAGGTTAAAAAATGTAACGGGTAATATGGTAACTAAAAATTAAACAAGGGCGTTTTTGTTTTATATAAAATATTTTTTTTTTGCTTTTACTTTTATTTCTGTTTTAAACAAAAAAATTTAAATTTTTGCTTTCTTTCTACAGTAAAAAAAATGTTTCATAAAAAGCCAACTTATTTTTTCTTAGATGAAAGCTCAAATACCTCAAAAAATTAAAGTAAGTACTTTTTTAAAAAAAATAAGTAACTTCTTCCCCAAATTTGTTTTGGTCAAATAGGCACTTGATGTTTATATATGCAGAATTAGATAGCGTTTAATCCTTTGATAAAGTGACTTAAGGATGCTGAGAAGATGTTTAACGCATTTATTGTTTTTAAGAATTAATTCGTATATTCATTAATTTTAAGATTCTAAAATTAAATAGATCTATCAATTCAAAGTAAAGGTATTATTTTTTTTTCAAGAAAGAGTAGAGTTAATTCATAATAAATATAAATATAAATATATCAAATAAACTTTGTAAGTAATCTATCATTTTTTATTTTGGTATGCTGTTATCTTTAGGTAAGCTTATGTGTAAATTGAAACTATGTCTGTTGATTTTAAGAATAACAGTCTCTACATTAGTCTAATACATTTAAAAAACAATAAATTTCATTAAACATTAATCTTCAAATTTAAACCCAAAAAATTTAAGTAAAGATTTATCCACTTCAAACTTTATAACCATTATCTACGTCATTATAATCTACTTGTCTATCAATCTTTTGAATCTATGCCTACCAAAGAATCTCTCCATTTATGTAATCTATCTTCTTCTCCCACATCCTGTTTCTAGTGGGTGTCTACATTTCATCCAAACAAGGTCCTCAAACAAAAACTAAAAAGAACCAAAAAAAAAAAATTAAAAACAATTGTTAAGTTACTGAAATGTTCAACTACACCCTTATCCCCCATTCCCATTCTCCGAACGGACATACACCAAAATGCCTAATTCCAATTCCAAGTACTCTAAAAATTTTTCTCTCCTTCTGTAGCTTCCTAATCTTTCTAACTGAAACTGCTCCAATTTACAGTTCTAATTATTGCATAGATTCCATTACTTGAGTTATATAGAAACACTACATATATTGAATCGTGTCCTCGCTCGCGAAGGGTTTCCAACTTTCCATAGAGGCTTGGACTAACTAATTTTGGTGGTGCAGGAAGAAACAATGTTTCTGTAATTCTTGGATTCGTTATCCCAATTGTGGCATCGATAGTGCTTTTCATCTTCGGTTTCTGTTCTTTCACGGGAAAATAAGCCAGAGATATGATACTGTTGTCAAGTAGGGATCCATGAAGTCATCTATCTAATCTCCTTGTGAAGTCATCAGCTGCATCCATCTCTTACTCCTGAAGGCATCAAGGACCACTGCAAAGCATGCCACAGAAAAGCTTCTCCTACTCACTTTACAATCAATTTCTGATGTATAAAAAATTCACAGATTAAGCAATCGTGATTATACAGCTTATAATATTTTATTTATAATTACCTTAGTATATAATTTTTGTATAAATCGAATTTATTTAAAAATTTACCTCGTTTAATGCTTTTGACTTACCATGGTGAACGTAGTGTGAGGTACAACATGGACAGTGTTGAATACGGCAGAAGAGAAGTTGACTCTGTACTCCCAAGTGGTAATAAAGTGAGATTACAGCAGCGGCTTCATGTGAACCTATGTCTTAAGTTGGAATTTTGCGCAAATTGTAACTAGAAATTTTAAGTTTGAAAAAAAATTAAAAGGATCTAATTGTAACTTTTAAAAAAATTAAATTGTGAGAAATTGTGAAAAGATCTTTGACTATCAATTTTGTCAACTCAAGAGTGTTAAAATAAATTTTTTCTTGAATTTTTAGTCTTTAGATTAAGAAAAAAGGATTTTAAAAAAAAAAAAAGAAGGGCAATGACTCACATTCTGAAATATGGAACTGTACTGATCATGAGTTATAGATGGGGCAACTAATAGTAAAAATATATAATACATAATTGTTAACTCTGTAAGTTTGTGAATTTTTAAGAAAAACTTTTTGTAGCATAACGAGTCATTACAATTGATTTATAATTATTTTGATATTTTTATTTATGTGTATGTACCAAAATAACTTATTTCTTTTAACCATTTACGATATTTTTTTTTTACATTTTAAAAATTTTTAACCATCTAAAGCTTGTTAGAAAAATTATATATAAAGAGAACACAAAACTACTCCCTCAGTATTTTCTTTATTCTAAAAATAATAATTAAAAATGTAGAGTGAGTAACTTTGCATTCACTGTTGTAATTAAAATAAAAATAAAAAGAAATGCAGTATTATTTTGTCTGCATTTTCTATGATTTAAAAAAAATATTTCGAAAAATATTTTAACAACTGTATAATCTGGTTAAATGTTTTTACAGAGTATTACTGTAGAAAGCCCTGAAAGATAAGACATTGACGAAGTTTCAAGGGGGAGCAGGGAATCTGGACATTGGCTAATGCAGCCAACTCCTATCATCCATCCTGCTATCGTGACTGTCACTATTAAACCGTCAATGTTGACTTCAAATGCAAACCAATTAATTTGTAGATGCAGTGAGATAATATCTTGTCCTCTCGTCCGACTAACGCACCAAGAAGGGAACGTATGAGTCATGACTCCCACCGACTGAGTTCCTTTGTCTCATCATTTTCCGCAATCTCTAGTCCCCACCTGCCACATTGAAGAAAAAAGAATGGTTGAAAATTGCTTCAGATAATGCGCTTGTCTTATGTCTTAAAGGTAGTCTCTGCCACCGAACCCCACGTGACTCTTCATCCAGAAAGACTAATCTAATAATTTAATCCACTGGAAGAGGTATTGGGCTTTAGTTTTAAATAAAAATAAAGTAATTTGTATTTAATAAAATTATTTGATGAGCATTTTTATTTATATTATTATATTTGATATATCTTTTTAAAAAGTATGTTTTATATTTTCAAATGTATATATTTGATTTCTACTTAATATTATTATAAATAGTTTTAAATATAAGTTATGACTAATTTTACTTATATTTTTAATCTTTATCTAGCTAAAATGTATAAAATAAAATCACAATAAATATATGAAATATTTCAATCAAAATAATATTTGCAACTAATATATAAACTTAAAATAAATAATTAAATAAGTATATAAAGGTAAGAGAATAAATGAGAATGGAAAAAAAAAAAGACAATAGGCTTAAAAAAATGCAATGGGTAACATGGCAACTAAAACCTAAACAAGGGCATTTTTGTTTTATACAAAATAATTTTACTTCTATTTCTATTTTAAACGGATTTTTTAAAATTTTTGCTTTCTTTCTACAGTAAATGAATTGCTTCTGCTATCACTCTAAAATCAACTTATTTTTTTCTTGATGAAAGGTCAAATACCTCAAAAAATTAAAATAAGTACTTTTTTTTAAAAAAATAAGTAGCTTCTTCCCCAAATTTGTTTTGATCAAATAGGCACTTGATATTTATATATACACAACTAGATAAAGTTTAATCCTTTGATAAAGTGATTTAAGGACGCTAAGTAAGATGTTTGATGCATTTATTATTTTTAAGAATTAATTCATAGTCTCATTAATTTGTAGTTTCTAAAATTAAATAGATTTATCAATTCAAGGTAAAAGTATTAGTTTATTTTTTTTCTTCCAAAAAAGAGCAGAGTTAATTCATAATAAATATAAATATAAATGTAAACATATTATATAAACTTTTTAAGTGATCTATCATTTTTTTTTTGGTATGATGTTATCTTTAGCTAAGCTTTTGTGTAAATTGAAACTGTTTGTCCCCAAGTGATTTTGACGATACAGTCTCTGCATTAGTCCAATACATTTAAAATAAATAAATAAATAAATTTCATTACACATTGATCTTAAATTTTAAACACACAAAATTTAAGCAAAGATTTTTCCACTTCAGACTTTATAACCATCATCTACGTCATTATAATATACTTGTCTATCGATCTTTTGAATCTACGCCTACCAAAGAATCTCGCCATTAATGTAATCTATCTTCTTCACCCGCATCCTGTTCCTAGTAGATGTCTACATTTGACTCAAACAAGGTCCTCCAACAAAAACTTAAAAGAACCAAAAAGTAGAAATGTACAACTACAACCTTGACCCCCCTTTCTCATTCTCCGAACGGACATACACCGAAATGCCTAATTCCAAGTACTCTGTTTTACTCTCCTTCTTTAGCTTCCTAATCTTTCTGACAGAAGCAACTCCAGTTTACAGTTCTCATTATTGCACAGATTCCATTACTTACCAACCAAACACCACATTTCAAACCAACCTCAGGCTCTCTTTCTTCCAACGCCAGCGATGGCAGCCATTTCTACCGAACAAGAACCGGCGACGGCGCCCCCAACGTCGTCAATGGCCTCTTCCTCTGCCGCGGCGACACCTTGCTGCCGCCTGCCATGGATGCGTCTCCACCGCAGCCGAAGACATAAAACGCCGTTGCCCCGTTGAGAAGAGGCCATAATCTGGTACGACGTGTGCACGCTGCGATACTCCGACGAATCTCTAAACAACATCGTACCTGCGACGGGCCTGTCGAATACGAAGAACATAGCTCCAGCGGACAAGGAGAGGTTCAATGAATTACTGGCGGGGATGCTAAATGCTCTGGCAGCGAATTCTCAGAATGAGAAGTCTGCGACGGTGGAAGTGAACTTCACAATAACAGAGACACTGTTCGGATTGGTACAGTGCACGCTGGAGCTGACGGTGTTTGAGTGTAATATGTGTTTCAGAAGCGCCATCGCTTATGTTCCCAATTGCTGCGACGGAAAACGAGGAGCGACGGTGTTGCTTCCCGGCTGCAACATCAGATATGAACTCTACCCATTTTTCAATTCCATCCCATCATCTACCCCTCCGGCTCTGGTCCTTCAATCCCGTCCTTCAGGTCCTCTAGTTTTAAAGCACAGATACGTCAAAAACATTAAGGGAAAATTACGTTTAAGTATTAAGAAGTAAAAAATTTATTTTTAAAAATTTTTATCATTGGGTTAAATTGATTATTATTAAATTTAATAATAATTATTTTAAAATAAGTGATAATAATTTTTAAAAATAATTTTTTTTAATTTTTTAATCATTTATTATAATTCTCTCAAACATTAATATGTCACAATTAGTACGGACATGACATTCGATAGAATATCACCCTTTAAATGATATAAAAACACTACATTTATTGAGTCTTGTCCTCGCTCACAAAGGGTTACCATAGAGGGTTGGACGGACTAATTTTGGTGGTGCAGGAAGAAACAATGGGCTTTTTAATGTTTTTAAAATAAATATTTTTTTAAACAAATTTTAAAAATGAAAAATTTGTTTAAATCATTATTTTAAAAAATAATTATTTTTTGTCTTTTATTCTAACTTTATAAAATAAAAATTAACAAAATATTTAAAAGATATTTTATTTTTTTTCAAAAATATAATTTTATTTGTATGTTTTATAAAATACTTTATTAAAAATATATTATCAAATAAATTTTTTTATTTTTAAAAACAAAAAATTATTCCAAAAATAAAAAATAAAACAGGCCCAATGATTCTGTAATTCTTGGATTCGTTTTCCCAATTGTGGCATCGATAACGCTTTTCATCTTCGGTTTCTGTTCTTTCACGGGAAAACCAGGCAGAGATATGATACTGTTGTCAAGTACAGCTTCTCCTGCTCACTTTACAATGAATTTCTGATGTATAAAAAATTCATAGATTAAGCAATCGTGATTAAACAGCTTATAATATTTTATTTATAATTACCTTAGTACATAATTTTTTTATAAATCGAATTTATTTAAAAATTTATCCCATTTAATGCTTTGATTTACCATGGTGTGCATAGTGTGAGGTACAACCTGAACACTGTTGAGTACGGCAGAAGAGAAGTTGACTCTGTACTCACAAGTGGCAATAGAGTGAGATTACAGTATCGGCTTCATGTGAACCTATGTCTCAAGTTTGAATTTTGGGAAAATTGTAACTAGAAAATTTAAGTTTCAAAAACTTAAAATGATTTAATTGTAACTTTTAAAAAATAGAAGTTGTAAAAAGATCTGTAACTATCAATTTTGTCAACTCAAGAGTCTTAAATTAAATTTTTCCTTGATTTTTTAGTTTTTAGATTAAAAAAAGGATTTTAAAAAATAAAAAGGCAATTCTGAAATATGGAACTGTACTGATCATGAGTTATACATGGTACAACTAGTACTAGAAATGTATAATATATAATTGTTGACTCTATAGGTTTGTGATTTTTTGAATTCAAATCTACTTCAAGTAAAAAAAAAAAGAGGACCTTAGTCTACTAAATGAGTTTCATAGAAATGAGCTTCACTTCTCTTTTTTTTTTTTTTTTTTTCTATACATTTCTTCTGAATTAGTGATACACATTGGTGATTTTTTGCGATTTTTTGAATAAAAATTTTGACCAGTGTAATTTGGTTTATGGCTTGCCATATGCAATTAATGTCATATACAAGTCAGAACAGCAATGTATATCAGAAACTTTCATTTGAATTATTTTATTTTCTCTTTCTGAGTAACATATCTTTATGCAATAGAACTATCAATTTTCAGTGGCACCCAAAAAAAAAAATCCGCATAATCGTTAATTTAAAAAAATCAGGAAATTATAACTGAATGCTCCAATAATGCTGCCCTTTCACGTACCAGTTTTGGTAGGACGACAATTTTGATTTGTGGAAACTAAAGGTGCAGTTAATCGAGTTGGGTTAATCAATCGAGCCGAATTATATTTTTTCTTTGAAAAAAAATCTTAAAAGTTTATATTTTTATATTTATTTTATTATTTTAGATATATAACTATTTAATTTAATTTTTTTTTGTATCAACACAATAAAATGAGAAAATATAGGTTTAGGAGAAGAAATAAAAAGAAAATATAGATACAAAGTCTAAGACTTCAAAATGTTATCATTTAGAGTCAAGTAGTCTGATTATAGTGATTTTTTTTTATGTTGGATTTTTTTTTGAAATAGAAGTTTGCTGGGCTGTTTTCTCCAACACAAAAGGGTTGCTTCCTATTTTAAATGTGAGTTTTTTACTTTTAAATTTAAAAAATATATTTTTTAATCTTTTTTTATTTACATGTTATAATCATATTTAAAAGGATTTCGAATAAGTCTTAACTCTTTTAGCTATTTTTAATTTGTAAAATATATTTAAAATTTTTTTACTAAAATTATAAAATAATCTTTAAAAAAATTTCTTTTTATTTAAGTCTTTTTTCTTTTCAAACAAAGAGGGGGGCCGAGATAATCAGCTTGGCCCAATTTTGTCTATATTTTTATTTCCGAGCCTAAATTGATCCAAAATGACCATTTGAGACTGAATTTTCCAGATTATCGAAATACCTGTACACCCCTATGACTATGAGCTCATCCAATCCTACTCGTGGCCACCATCTAATTTGTTTTATTTAATGAGGTGGGAAAATTTTGAGTAAAATACGGCATTGACTTAAATAATTGAGGCTAAATGCTGCCAAATACCTGATACCTTGTATTCCGGTAAATTCAACATCGAAGTTTGGTCCCGACCTAGCAAAATAGGAATCTAGAATACTAGTAAGATATTATAATTCGAACTACGAACAAATAATTTTTTATTTTTACTAAATTTTTAAATTTAAAGATAATTCATTTATCCAAAAATAATTTATAATGAAGAAAAAAAATTTTATCCTTATTTATATAAAATTATCTCATATAAATTTATAATAAAAATAAAATATCTCAATCAATTATTAATATCATTCAAAAATCATATAATGTCATTTGAAAATTATTTTTTTAAAAAAATTATAATAAAATATAATGTATTTAATTTAATTTTCTAATATAAAATATTATAATACATTTAATATTTAATATAATATATTATTCAATATATTATATTCTAATATAACGTAATAAATAATATCTTTTAAATTATTAAACTGTATATCCATGACTTAAATTAATATATTATTTAATCTTTAATATAAACATTTTTTACGCAATAAAAAATATTTTTAGTCTTATAATTAATAATTGTTAAGGTTACGTTTTTATTATAGTTTAATTCTACGTAACTCATTTGCGTTATAAAAATATTTTTTTAATCTTATAAAATTAATATTTTTGTACTAAAAAAAAATTATTTCAACTTAGTTAAATGTATTGATTGACAATAAAATAAAAAATAAAAAGTTTAACCATTCATGTTATTCTAAATAACTAGAAATCAATAATAACAAATAGATATCGAAATATTTTTTTTATTAAAAAAGTTATAAATTTAGTCTTTCAAACTTCATTTAAAAAACAAAATCTTATTTTTACTTTATAAAAATTAAAGGTGTGTTTTGATTATGCCTAAACATAAACAAGGTGGTTTAATCTAATAGTAATATGTTATATTATTTAAAACAATAAATAAAATAACAAGTTTATTTCTCTATTGGTTAATAGAAAGAAAAAAGCAGATGTAATCGCCAGAGAGTAGTAAGAGTTGTTGAAATCATGAATTCTAAGTTTTTTTAAGTCCTAAAATCAATATATTTGTTTGCTTGTGACTGATTAAAATTCATTTTTCTTTTATACTTAAACATCCATGTCAATTGTTATTAGACTATATAAAGTTAATGATATTACTCTAATAATAGGAACTTTAACAATATAGACCGATCCATTCTAAATTTACTATATTAATATACTATTTAATAATATTTATTTAAAAATAATATATATTTTAATATATTATAATATTTTTTAATCAATCCCCCTCCCCCCTAATATATATATATATATATATATATATATATATATATCTCTCTCTCTCTCTCTCTCTCTCCCTCCCTCTCCCATTATTCTTTCTCCCTAGTACTGAACAAGCTCTATAACGCGTGGTTTCTAATGTTGTGTTTTTCTAATTTATAAATTTTTAAAAAATAATAATAAATATTTAAAAAAAAATATTACATATCTAAAATAAAATTTATAATTGATGACTTATTTGGTAACCAAACAAAAATAAAATAAAAATAAAAAATTTTGTACAACGTCTATTATAATCTTATTTTAATTATTTAATTGTATTTTTTAATTTTTATTATTTTTAAATAAAGATATCATAATTATTTTTTATATAGTCTATTTATATTTTTTAATTTTAATTTTATATTTAATATTCTAGCTACCAAATGACTAATGAATATTATACCTATTAATTTTTGATTTTGTAGTAATAGTATGAAAAGAAAAAAAAAGTTACACTGTACAAAGGTAGTGCTATACTATCTTTCCATGACATAAAAACACTTTATGCTTTAAAACGGCCGTGATATCTTTCCATGACATTAGGGGTGTGCCATCGTCGCTCGATGCACAATCAAGCTAGGATGGATTGAAAAAATAAAAAAAAAAATAAAAAAGACGGAAACAAAGTCGAGTCATACTTTGAATTGAGACAAGATTTAGGATAATTTTTTGATTTTATTGGGTTCGACTTAGCTTGAGTTCTTTCTATATATATTTATTTATATATAAAAAGATAGATATTAAATTTAAAAAAATTTTTTTAGAGTCTTTTTATAATTTTAGTAAAAATTTTTTAAATATATTTTATAAATTATAAATAATTAGAGAGGTTAAATTTATGTTAGAATTCTCTTAAATATAATTATCACATTCATGTAAGAAACATAAAATTAAAAAATAAAGATTTTTTTAAATTTTAGCTACTATATTTATATTTTTTTTATTTTTTCTTTTGAACTTATATTTTTTTATGTCCATTAAATAAATTTTTAGAAAATATATTAAAAAATAATTATATATTTAAAATAATTAAGTAAATATAAAAATATAAATTTTTAAAATAAAAAAATTTGTTTAAGAAAAAAATTGGCCTGAAATTTGTTCCGAAATTAAAATCAAACTAGGATTTAAATTAAAGCAAATCCCGACCCGTGACACAATGATGCTCTACGCTTTAGCCATTGAAATTGACACTCTAAAAATCTCATACTAGTGGGTTCAAATGGCCGAGTGTGTATGAAATACTTTTAGGAAGATCTTTTAGCTGTTCATTTATGTATCACGGTAAGTCTAGATATAGAATTACTTTTGTAATTGGAGTATTAGATAATTGTAAATAAAAAAATAAGAGACGACTTATAATTTTTTATTTAGAAATTGTAAAATTTAAAAATTTTAAAAAAGTCATTTATATCATATTATAAAAAATTTTGTATTATTTTTTTTTTCTTTCTCTCATATGTATTTCTGTGGTTGAGATCACAACAAAACCATCGTTTCACTTCTCTTCTCATTAGAATTGATTATAAATCAAAAAATTACTTAGGCTTATAAGCTTAACTTAAAAAAATAAATATGAACTTGAAAAAATTTAATTTAATTAAAAAGGAATCTGTTTTAAAAATTTTGAATATAATATGGGTTGAGTTTAGATTTTTTTAAACTCAGTCATAATCCAAACTTGGCCCATATATATATATATATATATAATTTTGCAATATTTTTTATATAATAAATAATTTTTCCAAACATGTTCCTAGCTTTTGACACTTTTAACCCAAAAAAAAAAATAAAGAAAATATACAAAAAGAAAAGACCTCTGTATATTGTAAAATGGTTCACCAATGCGCACAAATATATATATATATATATATATATATATATATATATAAGTGAGCCCAAAGTGCTTTTGTGAAATATAAAACCAATGCAGAACATGATAAGAAAAGCGGAAAGTGCTGGATTCATCCATCAGTCCTCAATTGCAAACTGTTTTTTTAATTTTAATTTTCAACTTTCATAAAATAGGCCGGGCTGAACCTAGTTTATTTTAAATAGGTCGAATTCAGGCCTGAATTTAGTGAACAATAACAGGTTGGGGCTCAAATCTTTTTACATTTTCTTTTTTTCACCAACTTGGCCCGCTATTAAAGAGTTTGACCATGGTCAAATCTATTCTCTATCATGCATGATGCATGTTTCCCAGGAATTTTATACAGCATTATGCTCAATAGTTTATTTAGGTATAATTTTGGATATTTATAATAAATATATATCATTTTTTAAAGAAAATTAAATATTATGATATTATTTAAAAAATTAGACAAAAATACACTGACAAATTTTGATCTTTTAGCCTCTATTTATTTCAGTTTGACATTCTTCCCCTCCTAACACATCGATTTGTTTAATAAAAAAATAATGAATAATATTTAATCTAATTAATCTACAATAAAACCCTTGCTAAATTAGTATCACGTAATAAATTTCTAATCCAACATGTGAAAAATAAATCTGTCCAAAGGTAGTTATCCATTTAAAAATAATACATAAATTTTTTTGTAGTTTGTAACACTACAAAAAAAATGTCAATATATTTTTATGATTTATTCTTTCAAAAATAAACATTCACATCGTGTATTTTACTAGTAACCTTAAAATAAAAACAAAAGAATTTCTGTACATAATTTTTTCTACACAAATTGTTCTACGGAAACGAAACATGAGCACGCTTGAAGCGTGTGGATTCTCTCTGGTAGAGGCGGCAAAATGGGGGTCCAGTCAAACAAATCCAAGCCGTCCAATATGTGAATTCCTATGATCGTGACACGTGTCATTTAACTCTCTAAACGCAGCGTTTTCGAGTTTAGCTCGACTTTCTTCGTCCCTTCTCCTTTCTCTCTCTCTCTCTCTCTCTCCTCCTTGTGTCTTTGCAATGTCAAGACGCCAGCAGCTTCTCCCCCGTCTTCTCTTTTTTTTCAGTCTGTCTAGTTTGTATGTTTGCTTCTTCTTTCTTTCTATTTTGTTTTTGATTTTAAAAAAAAAAAAAACTAAACTCGAGACTGGACGACTAGAGAGAGAGAGAGAGTGGACGGCAGACAATCTGAACCCAAGACTGTAAAGACCCCCTTCTAAGCGCTGAGACAAACATTGTAAAGACCCCATTCTAAGCGCTGAGACAAACATGATTTGAATCTCAAGCCCCGTCTCAAAAGGTTATATTTTCAAATCATTAGCATATACATGCAAACTTACAAATACGAAAGGGACCCTCCTGATTCATTTTGATGTTTCTAGTCAAGCCAAAATCAAATTCAAGTGGAGTTTAATTGGAATAGAAGATGAATGAATAGAAGATAAAGATATGCAGTGGACATAGAGAGAGAAAATTTGATTTGATCTATTATCATTTAGTTTGAATATTTTTGTGGGCTGTAAAGTGGCATATTTATTGTCTGGTATGCAAGTTCAATCGGGTTTATTTTCTGTGTCGTGTACAGGATATCTTGCCTATAATAGATTTACAGGGAAGACGTAGAGGGAAGTGAGAGAGGAAGGGGAAGGGGCGAAGAAAGTACAGCTGAACTGGTGAACGCTATGTTCGGAGCTACGATCATAGACATTCACAGATTGGCCAGCTTGGGTTCGCTTGATTGGACCGTCATTTTGGCGCCTCTACGGTAGAGAATCTGCATGCATCTTTGAATGTTTGGAGCGTGAGAGAAAAGTCACAGGCTGTATAGATAGCGCTACATTTCATTTCTCTCCCCTTCTCACCTGCTACTACACACTAATCCGGTAATCCCAACCGTGATATGCTTTTATATTCAACAATCACACCGCCACCACTTGATTATAGTTAAAAAAGTTGCTTTCTTTCAGTAAAAAAAGTATAATTAAATATTTTATATTAAAGATATTTATATTATAAAATTTTAAACTTTAAAATCATTCTAAAAATCTTAAAATAGAAAATTTTAAACTATATTTTTTTTTATAAAATTTTAAATTTTTATCATTGAATTATGTATAATGAATTTAAATTTTAATATTCTTAAATATAAACATCCTTAATTTAAAAATTTTCATTTCTAGTTTTTCTTTATTTTATCAAAAACAAAAAGAAATTGCTTTCCGGACTTAACTTGGGTCAACCATGGGGTTTCCCCACCAATCTAGTTATCTGCCACAATTTAATGCAAAACCTGAAGGATTCAATCAAATAACGATCAGGGATAACATAGTTTGGTTAATAACAGAGAGAACCATTTCTGCAAGGTTTGAAGCAAACGAAATATCTGTTCACGAACATGTCTATCCTCATACTTCTCTCTCTCTGGGGATTTCTGATTCTGAGCTTCACAAGCGAAGCAACTCCCGTTCTCAGCGATCATTACTGTACAAACGGAACTTCTTTCGAACTCAACAGTACATTCCAAACCAATTTGAATGTCCTTCTCTCTTCCCTCGCCTCCAACGCCTCCCTCCACGACGGTTACTACCGTACCACCGTGTCTCCAGCAACTCCTTCCGCCATCACCGGACTTTTCCTCTGCCGCGGCGATGTCACCCCTGCCGTATGCCAAGAGTGCGTCGCCGCCGCAGCCAAGGAGATAAGAAGCCTCTGCCCAAACCAAACAGAGTCCATAATCTGGTACGATGTGTGTATGCTTCGTTACTCGAACCAGTCCTTGAACAACATCGTCCCTTCCGTGAACTTGGAGAATAACAGCAGCATAGCCAGCGCCGAACAGGATCAATTCAATAGCTTGTTGTCAAACATGTTGAATGATGTGACAGCAAAAGCTAATACCCAGACAGGGAAGAAGTTCGCTACGGCAGAAGTGAAATTCACATCGTCGCAAACGTTGTACGGCCTCGCGCAGTGCACTCCTGACTTGTCCAATTTTGATTGTACCATGTGTTTCAGAAGTGCCATCGGATTTGTCCCAACGTGCTGTAGTGGGAGAAAGGGGGCAGCGGTTCTGCTTCCAGCATGTAATATTAGATATGAACTTTATCAATTTTACAATGTAACCCACACGTCCTCTGAGCCACTTGTTCCTTCTCCTTCAGGTAATGATCTTATATTAGCTTCTTCATTATCATGCCGTATAGTCCGAGGATTAGTTTCAATTTTCATCAAAATATAAAGAAAAACCCGAAAAGGTTAGCTTTTTTGTTCAAGGCGCAACGAGGAATGTACCCTTAAAACTGTCTCTGAAGGAGATAAGAGTAAATAAATAAAAGAATGACTAGTTGTTACAATTACCATATTTTGTGCAGGAAGGAGCAATATCACAATAATTGTTGCGATTGTTGTCCCGATTATTGCTGCTGTGTTACTTTTGGTTGTGGGTTGCTGTTTCCTCCGTAAGAGAGCAAGCATTAGCAAGAAGTACAATACAATCACAGAGGATGGCAGTAATATCTCCTTCCCCATCTTGATGATTGTTCTTGTTTCATTTGATTTTTTATTTCCAAGCTTGGATATGGTTTTAGTAATTCGGTGGCTGACAGATTCCTTTATCTTTCCTTTTAATGTAGCTGGGAATGATCTTTCAGCTATAGAGTCTTTGCAATTTGAATTGACTATAATAGAGGCTGCCACGAATGGGTTCTCGGATGAGAAGAAGATTGGCCAAGGTGGATTTGGTGCAGTTTATAAGGTAATTAACTTCTTAATTACAAATTGCTGTCATTTTCTCTGCTAAATTAAGCAAAATTGGTCTAATCTCCAGCATGTTTTTAGGGTATTCTCCCAAACGGACAGGAGATAGCTGTGAAGAGGTTGTTGAAAACCTCCTTGCAAGGTGCTTTGGAGTTTAGGAATGAAGCTGCACTTGTAGCCAAGCTTCAACACAGGAATTTAGCGAGGCTATTGGGATTTTGCTTGGAGGGGCAAGAGAAGATACTTGTCTACGAATACATCCCAAACAAAAGCCTTGATCACTTTCTATTTGGTTTGAACCCTTTAATAACTCTTCTAGTGCTTGACAACTCTATAAATATTGTCTTTTATGCAAATAATTCATTGCCATAAACATCTAATATTATATGATACTTGTAAAAGCACAATTACTTTATAGTATTCACATGGTGTTATTATTTCTTGCACATTAATCTTGTAATTACTTATGTACTAATTTCATTTTGACAAATTTGTAGATCCTATAAAGAAAAGAATGCTAGATTGGTCAAGACGCTACAAAATTATAATAGGCATTGCTCGAGGAATGCTTTATCTTCATGAAGATTCTCAACTTAGAATAATACATCGTGATCTCAAAGTTAGTAATATTCTATTAGATGTTAATATGAACCCAAAGATTTCAGATTTTGGCATGGCAAAAATCTTCCAAGGTGATCAAACTCAAGTAAATACTGGAAGAATAGTTGGGACCTAGTAAGTTTTATGCCATTATATTGTCTCTGGTTGGAGTTTTTCATTATTTTTTCAAGATCAAGAGATTGATATATATTTTCTTTTTACAGTGGTTATATGTCTCCAGAATATGCAATGCATGGACAGTTCTCTATAAAATCAGACGTGTTTAGCTTTGGTGTTTTAGTTTTAGAGATTATTAGTGGCAAGAAAAATACTGATTTTTACCAATCACAACAAGCTGATGACCTCTCAAGTTATGTAAGTATTAAGTAGCCAAGCATAACATTTTCTTTCGTTCTTTCACTATCAAAGTCATCTGCAAATGCCTAAGAAAAATAGATTATGGTGGGTAAAAATGGACAGATTCCAAATTTGGACACTGACTCCTTGTGTAACCACAGGCTTGGAAAAATTGGACAGAAAAAACACCTTTGGAGTTGTTGGATCCAACGTTGAGAGGTTCTTATTCAAGAAATGAAGTCATAAGATGCATCCATATTGCTCTATTATGTGTTCAGGAGAATCCATCTGATAGACCTTCGATGGCAACTATAGCACTTATGCTCAACAGTTATTCTGTTACTTTGTCATTACCTCGACAGCCAGCATCTTTTATGCGCGGAAGAACACCGAACAGGCTGAAAAATGGTGTTGATTCTGATCAATCTACCTGTTCAATTCCGTGGTCTACCAACGAAGCATCAATTACTGAAGTTTACCCTCGATAAAGGGTCTCGTCTTACATATTCTTCCATCCAGTGTGCGTTTTAAATCTCATCAAATTATGTTTTTATATGAATCTGGTTGATTCTAAATCCTTGCAAACCTTAGGTTGGTTGCAGCTTCAGAACAAATACTGCAAGATGCCCTTGGAGAGACTTGAATAATATGCAATCTCAATCACTTTCTTCTTCAAGAATGGGGCCAATTACCTAATTCTCCAGGAGATCACTTCAAGTTATCATTCTGATGTAGCAGAGTCCAGAAGCTAAGCCAAGTGCTATCCCCAGTATGGGGACTAAACCTCCCTCAGTCGCTCTTCTTGTTGGGATAGTCTCTATTGCTCAAAGGACTTTCTCTGACAAGTTTAAAACCCTTTCTTTCATGTATATTATTAGAAATCTAGAATAGAAGTTCTTAGAGCTTTTAGAACAGTAGAGTTTCTT
This sequence comes from Erythrophleum ivorense, assembly GCA_026724425.1. NCBI lineage: Eukaryota > Viridiplantae > Streptophyta > Magnoliopsida > Fabales > Fabaceae > Erythrophleum > Erythrophleum ivorense. The sequence continues at coordinate 423,620 of JAIUCV010000200.1, read as the reverse complement.
GATTCACTTAATGGGGCATGTTTCAGACATAATGCAAAAGACTTTGTTGTCTTTTATCCAAAGAATGGAAATAGCATTAATACCCTTAATCTGACGAAATGAACTACATTTTCAGTACCTGCATATAGAAAATGGACTAAATTATGTATGTCCTTCATTTTAGATGAGCTAGCATGTAGTCACTAGTAGACATGAGTAGAATTCATTAATCTAGTAATAATCATCTCGGTCTATATAATACTATAGCAGAGGATATAAATAATATTATTTTGGGGCTTGGAAACTGATCAAATTAGGTGTTATCTGAGTCTGGCTGGTTAACTTGTTAATAATATAAAAACGAGTGTGATTACGTTTAGCTGTAAGAGCTCCATAGAGTTTCATGCTAAAAGCTTCCACTGAACATCTCTTGCAAGATGCCTTGGAGAGAAGAATCAGCAATTGGATCTACGGTGTATTAAACACGCCAGTAAATAATGTCACATATGATTTAGAAGGTAACATCATGTTAAAATAGTACATTTTATCTTTTTATTATTACTTATTTATAAATATAATGCATGAATTTCCTTACTTAAGAAGAAATTCAAAAACCTTACATCATTTTCATTTAAAAAAAAAAAAAGAAGGAAATGTTTGAAATACAAAATGGTTGAGATTGTGTTGTATATGGATTTATCCTAACTAGGACGAACCTGTCTACTCCTCTTCAATGATATTCTAGAAAAAAGATAAGTCTTCCCCATATAACTGGGAACTGAGGCAGAGGGGGAAAAAAAAAGAAGGAAAAGGAATTAGCATATCCATACACACTTCGGAATAAGCGATGGACTTGTATCGGGTGAATGACGGTCCGTGTAATTTGATACAATCTTCTCTCCCCACTTGCTAATCATCATTTTCCACGAAATCTGAATTCAAGAAACTGGGACTTGTTCCACCTTCCCCATTATTTATATACAAAAGAATAGTCAAAAGGTTGTTGTGATTTGGAAGCAAAGTCCTTCTCCTTCGGTAACCACTAGGCCATGGCCCCATCGGAGTTTGCGTCAACTCTCTTCTCACAATCACCGACGCATTGTGGGCATCTCATTCATTACATGCAAAATATTAATGCATAAATCATAAAACAAGAAAACAAGAGACCATAGAGTTTATTTAAGGCAAAAATACAAGGTAGAAAATTGTTATGAGTATTATACAATACCTTTATTCCAACATGCTCATCTGCAAATACTATGTATGCCCATTTCTGCTTCTTTCTCTGTTTTTGTTGCTTAGCCTTGCAATTGCAAGCGAGCTGCTCCAATTTATATCGCTCATTACTGTACAAACGGCACCGTTTTCCAACCAAACAGCACGTTCGAATCCAATCTGAATGTGCTCCTTGCCTCCAACGCCTCCCTCTCCAATAGTAGGTTCATAATTCTAGGAAGAATTTTAAGTCTTATTACATATCAGTAGTAAATTTATTTTGAACTCGTCATTGTCACAATCAAGATGTATTAAGCGCATGTTAAAGTTATTTTAATTATTTTGATTGCAATTTTGTTAATTTCCTCATTTAATTATGAGGCTTGTTAGATTTAATTATCTTCACTCTATAAATAACTAAATATTTTTGTTGACGGTGGCATGGAATAAAAATTATAGAATTTTCTTCTTTACATTAAACTTACGTTGCTTTAGTTTGCAGCATCAGTTTCTAACTTACAATTCACAAAGGCTTGCATCTTTTGTAGTGAATTTATTAGTAGCATTCGTTGCCTCAATCAATACACCATTCAACATGCTCACTGATACCAGATTGAAGTTTCCCTGTTCTGATTTATTCCCAGAGTATTGAAAGCCAATATTAGGCTGTTAATAAACAGTGGAGAAAAAAGCACAGAATGGCTAACTAAGCACGACCAAATTATGGCCTCCTATGTTGTAGGGAGAATCTGAGTCTATTTTCTAGGCATTCGCAACGCCGTATTGACAAAGCTGATTTGGGATGTTCCCTCTGCAAATGAAGAGGCCATAAACGGTGTCAATGGTGTTTATGTTGCCGGCGGTAGTGTTGTAAACTTCTATGGGGTCGGTGGCACTGGGAGATAAGGAAGAGAGGTGAGTGCCGAGTTTGTACTGGTAAGCATTGTTGGAAGTGAATGTTTTGTTGATGGAGCAGTTGTGGTAAAGGCAGGTCAGAAATGATGAAGGGAACAAGAAAAAAGTAGGATACGAGTTTGAGCGAAGACATACTCATTTGTTGGTGATGGTGTGTGGTTATCATTTTTAGATAATGGAACAAGCTAATTATTGGTGGCAACTAGCAAGCATGTACAGGTCAAGATTATGCTTACGTTTTGATAGGAAGGTGTTGACTCATGGGAATTCTTGCTCAAATGAATGGTATACTTTTCCATAAGCAAATTTAGATGATAATCTTACAAAGAATTCAAATAAATCCCTTTTTTTTTATGGAAGTATACTAATTTTTTAGTCAACCTTGTGGATTCATTTAGAGTAGATTATTAAAAAGATATTATTGATAATAATTTTATTTATGAAGAATCAAATTAAAAAATATCTATTTGTAAAAGATCAAATTAAAAAAATTATTCATCAAAAAAACTAAACTGAAAGATAAACTTAACAAAATTTTTTTTTATTAAAGATCAAATTAAAAAATACTTCATCTAAGTATCATAACCCATCCAAGCACACACGACTAGCACAAGGAAAAGTAATATCTTAACCCCGTGAGTTTCAAACTAACCGACACAAAAACCAACAAATATCAATGAACATTTTAAATAAATATCAATAGAGTTTCTTTGTAAATTGAAAATTTTCAAATACAAGTAGTCAAGGAGAGCTCTGCTCTCAAAATCCTCGATAAAAATCAAAATATAACAGTTTTCAATTGAAAGACATGAACAAGAATTCTAAGTAATTAGAATATTTGTCCATCCGGTTTCAAACTTATTCCAAAATAAGTTGCTTGCCTCACTAGAAGGATGGCAAGCCCAAGACTCCTGGACACAATTAGGTGGACCTCAAGTAAGTCAACATATACAAATCAAAATGGTTGAGATTGTGTTGTATATTGCCTATAATTGCAAATAATTCTTCTCTCCCCAAGGGATTCATGCAATAGATGTTCAGTACAAACATCCAGCATGAAATTTAGAGCTTTTAGAGCTAAATGTAATAACACTCCTTGCTTGTTTAATACTAACAATTTATCAATTGATTCTATAACATCATAGTTTGATAAGTTTCCAAGTTCCAAAATAATGTTACTTATTTTTTATTGGATTCTACATCATATGTCTACTACTAACTACTTACTAGCCCTTCTAAAAGTCAAGGCCATAGGTAATTCGGCCTATTTGTTGTATGTAATTTCTGAAATGCAACGCACCTTATTAGTTTAAGGGTAATAGCATTTCTATTCTTTGAATCCCTGCCTAACTCTCCCAAAATATTAAAAAAGACAACAAATAGAGTTCTAAAATTTTAAAACATACCCCATTAAGGGACTCAAGCTACTCTGCTATTCCAAAGCTCCTAATAATATACATGGACAAAAGGGTTATCAATTTCTCTTAGAGAAAGCCCTTTAAAGAAAGAAGGAAGTTTAGTTCACATCACGGGGATAACATCTAGCAGCATAGCTTGTGGACTCTGCCGCAACAAAATATCCACTTGTAGTAGCATGGTGCATTATTTTTTCTACAAATGCAAGTAGTATGATATTTTTAAGTATTTAGAACCATATGACACTACTTTCAAAACTCCATTTTGATAAGCTTTAGTAAACTTCATCGTGGGTAAACTTCAGTAATGGATGCTTCGTTCACAGACCATAGAATTGGACAAGTAGATTGATCATAATCAAGGCCATCTTTTTTCCTGTTTGGCATTCTTCCACGAAGAAAAGACATAGGTTGTCGAGGTGATGACAAAGTAATAGAATAACTGTTGAGCATAAGTGCTACAGTTGACATAGAAGGTCTGTCAGATGGGTTCTCTTGAACACACAATAAAGCAATGTGGATGCATCTTATGACTTCATTTCTTGAATAAGAACCTCTTAGTGTTGGATCTAACATCTCCAAAGGTGTTTTTTCTATCCAGTTTTTCCAAGCCTGTGGTTATATAAAGGAGTCAGTGTTCAAATTTGGAATTTGGAATATGTCTATTTTTACCTACTAGAATCTTTTTTTAACTAGGCATTTGCAACTGATTTTGATAATGAAAGACTGAACGAAACTCACATGGCTTAAGAGGTCATCAGCATGATGTGATTGATAAAAATTGGTGTTCTTCTTGCCACTGATAATCTCCAAAACCAAAACACCAAAACTAAAGATGTCTGATTTAATAGAGAACTTTCCATGCATTGCATACTCAGGAGACATGTAACCACTGCAAAAAAAGAATATCAATCCTTAGATATTGAATAAAATAATAAAAAACTTCAACCAAAGACAATAGAATGGCCTAAAACTTACAAAGTCCCAACTATCCTTTTTGTGTTTACTTTAGGATGATCTTCTTTAACGATTTTTGCCATGCCAAAATCTGAAATCTTTGGATTCAACTTTACATCTAATAGAATATTACTAACTTTGAGGTCACGATGTATTATTTTAAGTTGAGAATCCTCATGGAGATAAAGAATTCCTCGAGCAATTCCTACTATGATCTTGTAACGTTTTGACCAATCTAACATTCTCTTTTTTTCTGAATCTACAAAATTTGTCAAAATGAAATTATCAGGATAATAATACCAACGTCATTGAACAAAAAAGGTAACACCAAGTGAACACTATGAAGTAATTGTGCTTTTGAGGCAATGTATAATAGATATGTTTATGGCAATGAGTTATTTGCATAAAAAGACTGGATTTACATAGATGTCAAGAAGTAAAAAAGTTGTGAAAAGGTTCAAACCAAATAGAAAATAATCGAGGCTTTTGTTAGGGATATATTCGTAGACAACTATCTTCTCTTGTCCCTCCAAGCAAAATCCCAATAGTCTCACTAAATTCCTATGTTGAAGCTTGGCTACAAGAGCAGCTTCATTCCAAAACTCCAAAGCACCTTGCAAGGAATTTACTGACAACCTCTTCACAGCTATTTCCTGTCCATTTGGAAGGATACCCTGAAACATGTTGGAGATTAAATTACTTTTGCTTAATTTGGAAGAGAAATATAACAACAATTTGCATTAAGAAGTTCATTACCTTATAAATTAGACCACTTTTGCTTAATTTAGAAGAGAAATATGACAACAATTTGCATTAAGAAGCTCATTACCTTATAAACTGTGCCAAATCCACCTCCGCCAATCTTGTTGTCATCTGAGAACTTGTTTGTGGCAGCTTCTATTGTAGCCAGATCAAATTGCAAAGACTCTATAGCTGAAAGATCATCCCCAACTACATTTCAGAGAAAGATTAAGGAACCTCTGAGCCACCAAATTACCAGCACCTTATCCCAACTTGGAAATAAATTATCCAAGGGAACAAAAATTAACATTAACAGGGGAAAGGAGATATTACTGGCATCCTCTGCTATTGCATTATGCCTCTTGCTTGGCCTCTTACACAGGAAACAGCAACCCATAACGAAAAGTACCGCAGAAACAAAAATAGGGACAACAATCGCAACAATCATTGAGATATTGCTTCTTCCTGTTAAAAAGTATGCAAATTTTAGATATATCCCAATACAATGCCCCTCTTGCTCATTATGAAACATATTCAACCACTTTCAAATTTCCTATGTGATTAGATAGAGCTAACTGAAGAAGAAGAACATTCTTGATTCAAATTGATAAATTTGCTTTGAAAGACCCACATAAAATGAATCTGATTCTCACAAACTCTAAGACAATATCATATTAAAAAGTATAGTTTATTCATAGTTGAAATTGAAAGAATATACTAGCAATTTGATCCATTATCAGGCGTATTTAATTTTAGCCTCTCAAAACTAGCATAAACTTGTTGCAACTTAGTCTTCGGATGACTGAACAAAAGGGCTAAGGGGTCGCTGAGTTTGATTTTTCCAGAACTAGAATACAAGTTAGTTTTCTGAAATTGAAAATTATTCCTGCATAACGTGCTGTCAATTACCTGAAGTAGAAGGAACTAGTGGTGCAGAAGATGATAGGTGGGTTATATTGTAAAAAGGGTAGAGTTCATATCGAATATTACATCCCGGAAGCAAAACCATGGCCCCCTTTTTCCCCATACAGCACGAAGGCAGATCTCCAATGGCACTTCTGAGACACATCGTACAATCAAAATTGGACAAGTCGGGAGTGCACTGTGCAAGTCCGTACAACGCTTGCGACGACGTGAATTTCACTTCTGTCGTAGCGAACTTCTTCCCTGTCTGGGTATTAACTTTTGCAGTCACATCATTCAACATGTTCGACAACAAGTTATTGAACCGACCCTGTTCGGCACTAGCTATGCTGTTGTCATCCGGCAAGCTCACTGAAGGGACGATGTTGTTGAAGGACTGGTTCGAGTAACGAAGCAAACATACATCGTACCAGATTATGGACTCTGTTTGGTTTGGGCAGAGGCGTCTTATCTCTTTGGCGGCGGTGGCGACGCAATTTTGGCATACGTCCGGGGTGGCGTCCCCGCGGCAGAGGAAAAGGCCGTTAATGGCGGAAAGAGTTTCTGGAAACACGGTGGCATGGAAGAAACCGTCGTGGAGGGACGCGTTGGAAGTAAGAGAAGAGAGGAGGACATCTAAATTGGCTGAATATGTACTATTGGGTTTGAAAGTGAATGTGTCTGTACAGACATGATCCCTGAGAATGGGAACTGCTTCGCTTGTGAAGCTTAGGAATCCGAAGAGAGAGAGAAGTATGAAGTGGGTTGCAGAGGGTTTGAAGATAGACATGCTCGTGAACAATATTTCGCTTTTGCTCTAGCCTTGCAGAAGGAGTAGACTATGATATTAACGTATCTTCGTTCTTCCAGTTCATTATTGACTGAATCTTTAAGGTTTTGAAGGATACCTATGATGAAGTGAGGATCTGTGTTGCCTGAAGTAAGATAACAAGACAGAGTTTTTATAAAACAAAAGTAAAATATATATATTAAAAAAAAAACTCATGTAAGATATTGCACCATGATGACAGCCGCACTTTAGAGGATTTATTTCCAGGTTTTGAATACAATTTTTTGCAGATGATAAGATTGTGGGGCAAACGCCATGATGACACAAGTCAATAAAGCAACCTTTTGACTATCATGAAGTGGGATTGGTACGATACATGACAAGAAAGTCAAGTGACAATTGGGGTTAGTGTCAGATATAGATGGGAGGGGGAAACAAATGTGGAACCGTACTGGCTCTGACTTTTCTCACACGCTGGCACGCGCCAGACAAACAGAGCTTTTGATTTTTTGCCAAGGACACAGGTTAAAATTTCGTCCCTAAATTGCAGAACAATTTGTATATTCAATTTATCCCACGCAGATGCTCGTGTTTTAAAAACAGGAGCAAACAACCCTCTTATGTTTTAAAAATGGAGTTAGCAAATTTGAATAGTTCAAAAACAGGCGCCAATTTATCATTTTGACCCATTACATGATGGGTAGAAGTGAAATTTAAAGTACTATGAGAATCCCATATAAAATTCTGGGAAGGAATAGCAAATTAGTAAAGTGAGTCAAAAGTGATGGAGACAGGATGAAAGGAAAACTTCCTTTTGGGTGTGGGAGGAGATCATGGTCATGAGTCAACTTTTATGGCTTAGAGCATTCAGTGTGCGTTTGGTTGCACGTTGAAGAAGGAATAAATCTGGTTTGGATAAAAGCAATAAATTATTATTTTTACGTAAAATAGGTTTGTTAACATAATTTTTTTTTCACTTAACACGCAGCCAAATACGCTATTAGTATGTATGTCATCTTGAGTTATTTCTTGCCTGCTGCTTAGTGATTAGCCGTGGCTTCTGCAAGATGGATTGCGGACTACATTAAGTTATAATTTAAAGAAAATTTTGTTAATTATAAAAATCTTTTATATAAATAAATTTGGGTTTGAGAAATCAAAAATTATTTAGATGATTAAGATTTGATTTATTTTGGTTTTAATAGAAATAAAACTTAAAAAAATAATCTTTTAATTATAAATTTAAAAAATAATAATTAAGATTAAAAATTTTTAAAATTTAACTATTTAAATATGATGTGAATAATTCAAATTGAGTGTTGCTTCGTGCAATAAAGAAACTATCAACAGCTTTTTAACTCAAATATATTAAAAAAAAACAAAAGAAACAAATGTATAATAATAAAAACTAATTCCTTAAATATATAATTGAATTATTTTTTTAAAAAATTTGAAACAGGGAGCAATAGGCTACACATTTCATTTTTAATTTTTTTACTTATTTTTTTTAAAATTTGAGGGATGCGGAATTAGAAATTCCGCGTCCCTCAATTTATTTTGCTAACCCTCCTTTGAGGAGGGCCTGCGTGTCACTGACCCTGAGGGTCATTACTCTCAAGGTCAGTTTTTTTTTAATTTTAATTTTTTTATAATTTATAAAATTATAATTATAAAAAATTATAAATTTATTTTTAAAATAGTTATTATTTAAATATATATATAATTTTTTAATTATTTAAATTTTAAATAATTATAAAAAAATTCAAATAAAATTTTTAAAAATTTTAATAAAAATGTTTTTAAAATTATATTTAAATTTATTTATCCTTTAAATTTATAAAATTTTTTTAATTATTAAAAAATTTTTATTTATATTTTAAAAATTATAATGTATTAATTTGTAAATATAATTTATTTAATTTTATAATTTGAAAACATTTATGTTTTAAGAATTATTAATTAATTTTGTTTAAATTTATAAAAATTAAATTTTAAATAATTATTTTTAAAGGAATAAAAATAAGTAAATTTTTTTAAAAAAATTAATTTTTAATTTATTTATCGTTTAAATTTGTATAAAATTTGTTCAACTATGAAAAAAAAAAATTTATTTGCATTATGAAAAATATAATATCTTAATTTTTTAATCTTATAATTGTGAAATATTTAGATTTTAAAAAATACTAATTAATTTTTGTCAACTTTGTAGATATTAAATTTTAAGTAATTAATTCAAAGAATTTGTAACTAAATTTGTAAAATTATTTTTAAAAAAATTGTTAATTTATTTATTGTTTAAAATGATATAACTTTTTAAAATCAATTGTTGGTTCATCCCAGACGATAATAGTTCTTATAACTAACTAGTTCTCTTGGCTCATTGCAATAAAAATATTCTTGACTGTACGACAAGAAGTAATAATAAACTTTTCACTACAATAATTTAAAAAAAAATAGCACAAGATCAAACAGATGCCAAAAGTAGCAAGAATTCTTTGTTAATATCTACAAAATTGACAAAAATTAATTAGTATTTTTTAAAATGTAAATATTTCACAATTATAAGTTTAAAAAATTAAGATATTATATTTTTCATAATGCAAATAAAAAAATTCTTCTTTATAGTTAAACAAACTTTATACAAATTTAAACAATAAATAAATTAAAAATTAACTTTTTTAAAAAAATTTTACTTATTTTTATTCCTTTAAAAATAATTATTTAAAATTTAATTTTTATAAATTTAAACAAAATTATTTTATAGTTCTTAAAACATAAATATTTTTTAACTATAAAATTAAATAAGTTATATTTACAAATTAATATATTATAATTTTTAAAATATAAATAATTTTTTTTAATAATTAAAAAAATTTGTATAAATTTAAAGGATAAATAAATTTAAATATAATTTTAAAAACATTTTTATCAAAACTTTTAAAAATTTCATTTAAAATTTTTTGTAATTATTTAAAATTTAAATAATTCAAAAAATTATATACAAATTTAAATAATAACTATTCTAAAAATAAATTTATAAATTTATAAATTATAAAAAAATTTAAACAAAAAAAAATAAAAAACTAACCCCCAGGATCAGTGACACGCTGACCCTCCTCAAAGGAGGGTCAGCAAAATAAATTGAGGGACGCAGAGCTTCTAATTTCACGTCCTTCAATTTTTTTTTTCAAAAAATAAAAACGAAACGCGTAGCTTGTAATTTCATGTTTTAAATTTAAAAAAAATAGATAAAATTTTAAAAAATAATTTAATTATATATTTAGAGAATTAGTTTTTATTGTTATACATTTGTTTATTTTATTTTTTTTAATATATTTGAGTTAAAAAGCCAACTATCAACGCCTTACTTATTCAAGGCATGTATTTTACTAAAATTATTTAAATAAAACAAATAGAATTGGATGAGCCCATGATAAATCAAAGGTGCGGTCCCATCAAATCTGACACGTGCAAGTGGCAGCATTTTTGGGTCATTGAATTATAATTTCCTGATCTTGTTTAATTAACGATTGTGATTGTACTGAAATTGAAAGTTCTATTATATATAAAGATAGGTTACTCAGAAAAAGAAAACAAAATTATTCAAATGAATCTGATATAGATTGCTGTTCTGACTTGCGCATTACATTAATTGCGTATGGCAAGTTACAAATCAATTTTGCGCTTGTCAAATTTCCTGTTCAAGAAACCAGAAAAACCACAAACCTAAGGAATCAATATATTATAATAAAATCCGTACAAGATCGCAACTTATAAATAGTTTGGCTTTAACTCATAAATAGTGTGACTGGATTGTGTAACAGGACACGGTTGATATCCGTATATAAATAATATATATTTGTATTATTATTATTTATATAATTTTTTTTAAATTTTTTTATAAAATTTAGAGATATATTTTTAATTCCTTTTACATCTTACAAGAGAAAGAACTAGATCAATACAAAACAATTCCTGCGCACTAAAATTCAAACTTCTAGATATCGGTCCCATGCAACTTCTATTCTTATCTCACGTCCTCACTTTGGCTGTACTAGGTTGGACCTCGCACTAAGTACACCTTTGTAAATCTTAACCAATCCTGTGTTAACTTAAGCACTTGTTGTTTCAACTTTCAACAAGGAAAATCCAACCTTTATAAAAAGAAAAATAAAATAAGGTAAGAGGGTCTTGTCTAGGAGGTTCAGTATCGTGTTTGTGTCCGTCTATTAGATCTCCTCTCGCTGTAAGCCGTGGCATGAATTTAGATAAATTTTTTAATAAATTCAGTTTATAAAAAATTTATAAACTAAGTTAACCCTAAATAAAACATTATAAGTTATTTAATTCCGATTGCGTAGTTTATAAATTTATAAATCAGAAATTGACCGTAGAGTGACCGGGAGTAGCACTTTTGTGGGCATGCGTTGCAGTGGTCCTCGATGGTTTCAGGAGTAATAGAGATAAGCGACCTTTTCTCATCACCGCAAAGCAAAGTTATGCTTCTGATGACTTCACAAGCAGATTAGATTACTTTATGGACTCTACATTTCCAAGACTCTTCTTCCTTCTGAATTAAGCTTATAAACAAAAGAAGTCTTGAATTTTAGCAATATTATTGTTCCAATAGTTTACTTCTGAAATTTTAATGTTTGAATCGTGCCACTCTCATCTATACCTCAGGAAAATTCTGCGTTTTCAAAAGGGAAAAAAAGTTAGCAGCCTAGAGCCAAAGCTTTAAGCGAAGTAAGTAATTACTTAAAAGGACTGAGACTAAGAATAAATCTTATTCTACCGTTTTCCTGCACAACAGTATCATAATTCTTGCTTGTTTTCCCGCGAAAGAACAGAAACCAAAGATGAAAAGCACTATTGAAGCAACAACTGGGATCACGAATCCAAGAATTACTAAAACATGGCTCCTTCCTGCACCGACATTAGTCCAATTACAAGTTAACCAAATTAGCAGCTAAAATACGAGGCTCAATGAAAAGCGTTTATAATCATGCTAATACTTAATAGCTAATAACTCTGGGGTACCCCTTTATGAGCAACCTAACAGCTAAACTTAAAAAGCACAAACATGAGCCACTGATAGACGCAATATAAGTTAAAACACAACAAAATATGTAGTGTTTCGGCATAATTTGAAGTATAACGTTTCGTCTAATATTAATATTTTATTCATATTAGATATTGAGGTATCCACGCTTTAAAACTGGGGCACCTGAAGGACGAGATTGAATGACCGGAGGATTAGATGTTGGTTGAGAAAGAAGGGAGGAGGAGGTTGAGGTTGGTTTGGAATGTGGTGTTTGGTTGGCATGGGATGGAATCTGTGCAACAATGAGAACTGTAAATTGGAGCTGCTTCAGTTAGAAAGATTAAGAATTCAAAGAGGGAGAGTAAAACAGAGTACTTGGAATTGGAATTAGGCATTTTGGTTTATGTCCGTTTGGAGAAGGCCTGCATTTGGTTGTAATTGTACAGTTCTGCAACTTAACAATTGTTTTCAATTTTTTTGTGCTTCTTTCAGTTTTTGTTTGAGGACCTTCTTCGGATTAGATGTAGACAACCACTAGAACCACGATGTGAATAAAAAAAGATAGATTATATAAAAGCAAGAAGGAGTGTGTTTGGTAAATTTACTTTTATCATCATGATTGATTTAATGGATCTACACCAATCAACATAAAATTTGTACTTCAAGTGCGAAGAGTCAAAGGAAGCTAGGCGGCAATGAGTAACTCAAGCAATTTTCAACCATTGTGGCGTGTGGGAGCAAATCCCAATTATTTTTTACAGAAAATGATGAACTAGAATTATTACATGATTGAGAAAGAGGACAAAATGAAGCACATAGGTTGCGACTTGCGAGTTGTGATCTTCCCCGCAGGCACTAGTCCCCACCAAAAGTGAGGAAACATCTCAGAGCAGCTAGAAATGAACTTGTCTGCAGTTGAATCATTTTTTATGGCTGAAAGAGTGCATGGTGACAGTACTTGGTTGCATTAGTTAATTGTACAAAAGTGATTCATCATCTTATTTCCAAAGTAGGAGCACCAACGTAAGACAAAAGTCCCCCTTTGCTTGTTTTGCTTGGATGAATAAAGATGTACGATCTTTCCAAATCCTTCTATAATCAGGCTAACAAACTTGTGGTAAAGTGCATCATATTATTGGTTTTTTAAGTACTCATGAGTCGTGGAAAACTTGTTATTATGTAGCAAGCTGTGTTGCTGCAGTAACTTGCAAGATGACAAATCATTGACGCACAAATTTTCGTTCTGAGGTTGACAAAGGGTGTTGTACACACCATTAGCTTTTTGACCAATAATAATGAATCTCATTGGAGATGTTAAAAACATGATAGCAACTAAATACCTAGTCTACTACATTTCAAAATTGACATGTTGTGAGACAATAACATTAGGTGAATACAACTCAAAATAATTTTACGATTTGCAAAGTGGAAAAAAAAAGAGAAAGAAGAAGTCATCTATGGATGTTATTTCCATACCGCAAAGTAAGCAACGACTAACATATTCCAAGATATCATTGAACTTGGGTCATAAGAAGCTAAGGCTCTTACCTAAACACTTTAGATACTTATGGATAGAAACCTCAAACTTTCAAGCTTATCGAGGAATTACTTTGCTATATTTTTCCTTCTCATAGGAGGCGGATGATCTTTCTGAATGAAACCAAGAAGGACAAAAGTATAGTATTTGATACCCTCACATTGCTCTAAAAGTCCTTAGTGCCCCCTGTTTGATAGAAAGTGTTGTTCTTCTTGTCAATTACAATCTTTATAAGGAGGACGCTAAAAGCAATACAGATCAAATTTAATAGAGAACTATTCATGTATAGCATATTTTGGAAACATATAACTTCTGTAACACACAAGCATCAATATAGCTAATTAAATGGGAGTGCTTATAAAACATAGATTCTACAAGACACATCAAAATTTGTACCTTATTAAGTACCAAAAATTTGATAGGTAAGTTTGTGAGTTTGATCAACTTTAAAAATTCTTGCCATGCCAAAATTTGAGACTTTGGATTCATATCATCATCTAACAATATGTTGTTAGTTTTGAGATTGCCATGAATAATTTTGAGCCTCAAGCAAAACCCCTTCAATAATCTTGCAAAGACTTGCCCAATTCAACTCTCTTTTTTTTAAGGTTTACACAATGAACAACATATACAAGTTACTAGAAAAATGACAAATACATGTGAAGTAATTTGATTCAAATACAGAAATACACTTCAAAGCATAGATTTCGATCAGATCTTCTCTTGGATATTGTAGAATTAATGAATACTCAGCCGCTTGAATATTAAATTATTAGTTACACATAGCTTTTTCTACTTTAGTCTTATATATACAAAATTGAGATAAGATTAACCTTCCAAAAAGAACGTAGTCAAGACTTTTGTTGGGAACAAATTCATAAACAAGTACCTTTCTTTTCTTTTCAAGCAAAATCCCAAAATTGTCACAAAATTTCAGTGTTGAAGCTTAACAACAAGTACTACTTCATTCTTAAATTCTTCTTCACCTTGTAAGAACTTTAGGAGAGTCTCATGATAACTATTTCTTGCCTGCTCAGAAGAGAGCCCTGAATTTCGAACATAAAACCAACTGCTATAGAGAGTGGTATAATTTTCTTCATGAAAAAAATCAAAAGACATTCCATCTTATTGTCCTGTAAACCTTTTCAAATCCACCTTCACCTAGATCGTGTTTTGTAGAGAAATTGTTTGTGGCTGATTCAATTTTACTAAAATTAAATTCCAATGACTCCACTGTGGGGATGTCATTTGCGGAAGCTACGCAACCTAATGGTATGTACATGAGATAAAATAACAAAAGCAGTTGTGTAACTGATAAAAGTTAAATTTTTTCAAATCCCTTACATTTTCCTTCTTGTAAAGAGCCATGCTTCTTCCTTATTCTTTTACTTAAGAAACAAATGCCCACAATAAACAACAGTATAGCCACTTTATTTGGAACCACAATTGCCACAATTGTCACAGAAGAGATTCCTCAGTATATATGCTACATCATTCCAAAATCAAGAAAGGAAAAAGCGTAACACAACAGTGTCATATATTTAACTTTTTCATCTATATTACAAAACCTTTTTTTACTATTTATTTTTTGCAAATAAAGTTAACTCTTTTTTTCGGACAAAATGTGTTATTTCCAAAAGCAAAATTATTTCTCTGTAATGTCATATTAAAAATAAATTCAAAATCACATATTAGACTTTGACACAACTGTTATGCACCACTTTAGTAAGACATTTGAAAAAAAAATTAGCATGAATCATGCATACATAAATATGGTAAAGATTGATAGAAAAAATTAACAATGCTTTAAAGGGGAAAGAGAAGAGTGCTTTTATATTTTAAAAGTCTGGAAGAAACTCATTTTGAGCAAGTTAATTTTACTGATGAAATGCAAATAGTAGAAAATTTTTTTACAATATATATATATATATATATATCAAATGTAGATGATATTTTTAAAATAAAAGATATATCAGGTGTAATTTAACTAAACCTAAAAAAATTAGTATATTTTACTCTACATCTAATAATAATTAACAAGACAAGTAACATATCTAACAAAATGAGTAGCGTGGGCATTAACGCCTGCCAATACATTGCATGTGTATTTTGCACATTATGCATAAGTTCTTGACATTTATAAAGAAAATATTATATTGAGGAATTGTCCATAAGTAAAATCATAATTATTGATACAAGCCTTTTCCACATAAAAAGGGAATCTTTTGTTATTGCTATTATTGTTACTTCTTACTAGACAACTAACCAATTCTTTAAAATGAAAAAAGGTGGGTTCCAACAAAAAACATCTTCTACAACTATAAAAAGTATATTTTTAGATTTCGCATCTAATTGAATTGTAGAAATATGATAATCTCCTCTATGAATTATTAGAAACCAATCTATAATATTCAAATTTTATTTGATCCTTAGTTTCTATGACACTGATACATTCAATATTACCACCACTCATATTTTGATAAATAAGAAATTTTCATCATAAATTTTAAATATAACTTAACCATAATTTTAAACCAAATTATATGGTTTTTTTCAAAAACTAAGTTAAATTATATGACAAAACTTCAACTTTCAAGATTGTTAGACAATAGTCATAGCTATGATAAGTGTGTCTGGATCTAGGTTTCTAATGGTAAACAACTTCTTGTTAAAGCATCTCAAACTCTTCCAATATTTCATCCTCTCCCTGATATATTCCTAAAAATATAAACACATCTAAGGTTCAGATTTTGCTTTTAGCAAACTAACTTGAAACTACTTAGCAAATTAGCCAAAGCTACCAATCAAGTTATGGAATAAGTTGTTGAACTGCATACTAACTCCATCTTTTAAAGTTTTTGGGAAAACCCTACATCAATACTTTGAAGATATTCAAGATAAGTCCATTTGTATGGCCAAGTTTTGTAGATGGTAGACAAGATTAGCTTTCCCATTGTACAATTTGATTGTGACAAATTTGTGTCTCTTTAAGGGTCATTCCCTCCAAATGTTGTCTGTGAACAAGAAATTATTGAATCCTAGAAAACAAGTGTTTCCAAAGTAGTCTACTTGAGAGGTATTTCTAGTTTCTTGCTTGAGAATGGCTTCCATCATAGCTTGTTTTTCTCTTTGAGCTCGTTGCTCTTCCATCATCCTTCTCAATTCTCATATAACTAAATTATTTCCTCTAACACACTTTTTGACCTTGCTTGTTGTTTGGCAACTGCTACTCCAATGAAGGTTTTTGGTCCTGTTTACCTTCAAGTAAGTAATGAATTTTAGAGAGTTTATGGTTCTCCTATTTTTGCAACTTCCATAAGAAGCATCTTTTACACTTTCTCCTTCCTCTAAGGACTCACGATCTATCTTGTCCTAAGAGGATGTAATCTTCATCTGTGATAGCGTTCTGTGCGTGCCTCCTTCCTTTACCTATTTAGACTCAACTGGCTTGGGATTACTCTCCTACCATTAGTGCAACTCATCTATTGCTTAATTGCTTTGCCTTTTTTAGCTCTTTTGGCATTATCATTGCAAAGTCTTTCTTCAACTGTCACTAGCTATTATTCTATTTCTATCATATACTATTTCTACTAGTAAAGTCTTTTAAGAATCT
Source organism: Erythrophleum ivorense (assembly GCA_026724425.1). NCBI lineage: Eukaryota > Viridiplantae > Streptophyta > Magnoliopsida > Fabales > Fabaceae > Erythrophleum > Erythrophleum ivorense. The sequence goes on along the minus strand of JAIUCV010000200.1, from coordinate 406,511 downwards.
CGATGTTGTCACCTTAAGCTTAAGCTAAGGTACCTATTATGGCCAAATTGAACAAGTTTGTATTGAAAGCGTTACCTTCTAACGAGCCAGTGGGGTGGCCTGTTTTGTTAGGGCCAAGAGTGTCATTTCCTTGTGTTGGAGTAGTGATGTTACCAATTGATTTAGCTTTAGCGAGGATCTACAGTTCTGGTAGGTTTTGCATGTATAGGTGGCTTTGGACACCACAACATTCATCTCTAACCTCTTAGGGGGATGTTTCATCTTGGTGATAGTTCTTAGCATGTGCTTCTCCTAACTTTGGTGTTTCACTCATTATTTTGGTTACTAGAATGATTCTTCCCTTGTCTGGGCCATAAGTTTTGAACAACCAATAAGTTCATGTTTTAGGACAAAGAGCCCCTACCTAGTGTGCTAGATGTTGGCATTGAAATATGATAAAGAAAAAATGAAGAAGCGATTCATAGCTAAAGAGCTTTATATTGTTTCATTTTTAGAATAAGATACAATAGAATTCTCTTAACTAAGAGGAATAACAAGGGCTTTCTTAACTTTTTATTCTAACATGTCCAACTATTAGAGCATATTATGTATGTTTGAGATAGAGTGACTGTTTTTTAGGAGTAGTTGTCAAATGTAAAAGACTTATCCTTATAGTTTTAGGATTTGTGTTTTTATATACCTAAGGATTAGTGTTAACTATTACTAAGTCCTAAGGTTTTGTAATGTCTCCTTTATCTTGTGAATTTTTGGTGAAGTAGGCTAAATGGCTTTAGGCCCATAGGATTAGTATTCTTGGAAGGCTTCAATAACAGGATTTTATATATTTTTTTCATGAAAGAAAAAAATGGTCATGTAATTATATCATTTTTTAAAGTAAGGGGAAACAATTTCTTAAAAACAAATTAAACAACAAATGTTATTGTATGAGGTGGATAAAAATTGGCCAAATATGTGTAAATTTTAACAAAAAATAACCATATTTAAGTAAAAAAAATCCCAATTTATATTCATTTTGCTTGGATAAGGGCTATGCTTGTTGAGAAAATTATGTTGTATTGGGTAACATTTCATAGAATCTAAATTATAGAAGTAAAATTTGGAATAATGAAAAAAAATAAAAGAGAAAATTGAAAATATTGTAATCTAAGAGAAAATATATAATCAATGCTAATAAAAATTAATTTAATTAGTATGATTGAACTACATTGACTAAAAGTGTTTAGTTGGATTTTTATTCCTATTGTTATTTTTTAGCTAGAACAATTTATCTAAGTTAAAAAAAATCTAACGAGGTATTTGGTACACAAAATTATTAAGTATGAAAATGTAAAATGATTAAGGATGTAAATGGAATAAAATAATTATGTTTAGTATAATATAGAAAAAAAATGAAAATGAAATGAAACAAATGGAACAAAATTGTTAGATATTTATATGCTTGTTTAGATAAAAATAATATTGAAATGAAAAAGAATAATTGGAAAATGACTCTCGTACTTGTATAGTGGCAATAGTGACTGACCAACTAGAAGTGAAAGTTTCCTAAATTATTAAGAAGACGCAAAGTTTGTTTGGATATATAATGTCATATAAGCCTTTGCCATTGCTTTGGTAGTTGGGAGAGCTTATACACGTCATTATGCAGGTGATTATCCATCATTCAATGTTTCATGCCTAATTTGATTGCACATTTTAGCAATTTTGATAGACAGCTTACAACGATATTCTATCATGTGTTTTAGGCATTCAAACTATGCATTGGTTTATTGAATACTTAAAACATATCATCCAAGTTGATGGGACATTATTGTATGAAAAGTCTAAAAGTACACTACTTATATCTATATTACAAGATAGTGATAGAAATATTGTGTCTTTTGCATTTGTCATAGTTGAAGGAGAGACACAATTAGTTTGGTTTTGGTTCCTTTTTAATCTTTGAACATTTGTTATAAAGGATAGACAAGGGACATGTTTGATCTATGATACACATTCATCAATTTCTCAATTGTATTTGATTTACATGTTAGGTGGCAACTATCATACAACCATTATGTTTTTTTGTTTGCATCATGTGACTTATAACCTCCACCAAGCACATGGCATGAATTGGTTAAAGAAGAAGTTCATAAATATTGGTGCTTTACCAACCTTAATTTGTCATCCTACAATGAAGTCTTTTTTTTTCCTAAGTTGTTTTATTTGCCTACCTTGCCAGGTTATGCAAATAAGTATCATGTAATTGACAAATAGTTGGGCTTAACTAGCAATTTTACATGAGCGTGTGCCTACTTGGATTGTATAAGTTTCCAAGGAGCAATGGTCAAAGGTGTATGATATTGAGAGTCATCATTATAGTCACATGACAACAAATTTGACTAAATGCATGAATGGATGTAAAGAGTTTGTCCATTATTAATCTCGCAAAGGCAACCATATATAGGTTAAATAGTTATTTTGTTAAAGGGGTTTAATAAGTCCATGCACAATTAGCGACAAGCTAACTCGAGACATTCAACAAGAAGTTAGCGCAAATTGTGCCAACTACCCATGCATGTGTTGTTCATGAATTCAATAAGAGAGCGACATCTTATGAGGTTGTAAAGTAGTACCATGTTTGAAATTAGCAATTGGGTCAATGTTACAAGGTTAGCTTGATTGAGCACAAATGTGATTACAATGAATTTAAGGTCATAAAATTCCATGCCAACATGTGCTTGTAACTTGTGCCAAAGTCTACTTAGACTTATTTTAGTTTGTAGCCCATACTTTTTGGTTGAAAAAGATGTGCAGTATTTATGGTAATGAGTTCCCACTTATTGTAGGTCAAGTTCATTGGCTATAGTTAAATAGTTTGATCTTGATACTTGATTTGTCGATGATTAAAGATAGAGGACATTCTCACTTAACTTGCATGTGAAACGAGATAGATTAAACATAACTAGGACAATCTAACAAATGTAGATTATGTGAGTAAACTAATCATAATCATTTTATTTGTCTACACCATCACCAAGATGGGCAATGACCTGAACTTGATTGATCATTTATGTCTATAAACTTAATTTTTGTAATTGACTTCTCTTGAATGTATAAATACAAAAGCTATTTTTAAATTTTTACCAAGTATTTCTTTGATTATTGATAACTAATTTATGAATAATAATCGTTATTATTTATTACATGACAACTAATAATTATTAATTTATTACTAATGATTATCTTTTCTTACATAACTAAGCATCAACCATCTGACTATGATTTAATACCTAACTATCATTTATTATTTAACTATCATTTAATGACCTGTGTCTATTAAAAGGATAGCTTTTAGATCATTAAAAGGCAATTGTGGGATTTGCTTGACTTTGACTTATACCTCCGAATTCACCGTAAAGTATAAGATATTGAGGTACTATTTTTGCTTAAAACGCATTTGACAATATACGTTCTCTTAATACATGATTTGGCTTAAAAAGTCCAATATGAACAAAACAACGGAATTCTTTTAACTAGTAGATTTGTAGAAAAAAAAATATTGCTTTAGGATTTATTCAATAATTCATAATGTAACTCATTAAAATATCATTATATGTTATCATTCGTGTGAAAGAAAAATATAAATTCCAAAATAAAAATTTTATATAGACAAAAAACTGTGATACTCGCATACAATAAAATCTCAGAGCTAGCTAATTGAATTAAATGTTCTATTCTTTCCTAGTTTACATAATAAAGTAATTATTAAATTAAAACATTTATTATCACAAAATTTATTTGAACTTTAAAAAATTGTATTCATATTATTTATGACAACAAATTCATATTAAACAAATATTTTAAATAAAATATTTTCCATTGACCTTACTTATACAATATAATAAATATTAATACAAAATATGCACTATCAAAAAGTCTATTTGATCATTTAAAAATTATCTCAATATTATTTAAATAGTAAATTAATACCAAAAAAAAATTGAGTGAGCCAGTGAAATTAAATACTCTCTTCTTATTTACATAATATAACAAGTATTAAATTAAAATATACATTATCATAAAACTCAGTTGGTCATTTAAAGATTACATTAGTATTATTTGTTATAATAAATTAATACCAACAAAGTATTTGAGTGACCTAATTAAATAAGATATTCTCTTCTTCTTACTTACGTAATATATGACATGAATTAAACCAAAATATGTATTATTGCAAAGCCTATTTAATCCTTTAAAGGTTACATCAATATTATGTTTGATAAAATTAAACCAAATAAAAAATCTATGTGACTCAATTAAATTAAATACTTTCTCATCTTTTTACTAACATAATATAACAAATATTAAATAAAAATATGCATTATTGAAAACCCCATTAGGTCTTTTAAAGCTATTTGTAATACTAAACTAAAACCCAAACAAAAATTTTTTTTGAATGAACCAATTAAGTTAAATATTTTTTTCTTCACTTACTTACATAATATAACAAGTATTAAACCAAAATATGAATTATTACACAACCCTTTAGTCCTTTAAAAAGTATACTAGTATCATTTGTGATAATAAATTAATATAAAAAATATTTGAGTGAACAAATGAAATTAAATACTGTCTCCTCATCTTACTTATATAATATAACAAGTATTAAGCTAAAATATGCTTTATTGCAAAACCTATTCAATTCTCTAAAGATTATATCAGTATTATTTGCAATAGTAAGTAGATACCTGAAAAAAACAAAAGAAAAAAAATAAAAAAGTGATCCAATTTACTATCAAATGTTTTTAATGCATATTTTAAAATAATATTTATTATATTATATAAGTAATACTAGGAAAGAGTATTTTACTCAACTGGGTTATTCAAATTTTTTTGTTATTAATTTTGTTATCATAAATAATAGTAATGTAATATTTAAAAGATCTCATGGGTCTTGTAGTCATACATATTTTAATTTAATACTTGTGATATTATGTAAGCAACAGGGGGGAGAGTATTTTATTCAATTACATCACTCAAATATTTTTAGTATCAATTTATTATCATGAATAATATTGATATAATCTTTAAAAGACCAAATGAATTTTATAATAATACATATTTTAGTTTAATATTTGTTATATTATATAAATAAGAAGATGAAAGTGCATTTAATTTAAATTATTTACTCAAAGATTTTTTTAGATAATAAGTTACTATTTTAAATAATAATGAGCTAATTTTTTTTAGCCAAATATTGAGGTAAGCTGTAAAAACCTAAATAATTAACTAAAATTTTATTAAACTAACAAAAATTCAAAATTGATGCGTGAACAGCTCGTGGCACCCAAAAACATACATATAAAAAAATTATAGTATATGGTACAAATAAGAGTTGCTAGCAAATTTTCAAGTCAAACGCCGTTTATATTTATCTGTACGGCACGTCATTTCATTAATGTCTCGACCCCTCCTAAGACGACATTTGGTATGCTGCTTTATTTTCCAACCCACCCATCCTCACGGATGCAGATCCTCTCCATTGCGTGGGCGTGAATTGCTATGTCAATTGCGCAAATGATGGCCGTTCGTCGCATCTCATGACCAAAAGCATGACACGTCGCATCTTGTAGCCGAAAGCGTCTTTCTCTCTCATTTTACCCCTTTTGACCCAAAGTTTTCTCCAAAACTTCACATTCTCTGCCCTTCTTCGCGAGGAACCCTGACTCACTGCGAAATCTAATGGTAGCTCCTCCACAAAGACCAAGCATTGGATCATTAGATCAATGACGGCTGTGATGGTGATGATCCTTCGTCATTCTTTGGAGAGGCCTCAGTCTCCGGCGAGAAGAAGATGGAGGGAGGAAAGTGAGAGGCACAAGGATCTCGGCTTCAATAATTGACTTTTTATGTTTTAATCTTTTGATATGGGTCTCCTGATGCTCGAGTTGTTTTTAATTCTTATTAGAATTTGTTTACTGAATCAAATTGTGGATCTCCATTTAATATGCCTGTCCGAGTGTTTGTTCGGTTAATTGGATTTGTTACTTATTCAAAGTTAGCAGTTGTTTTTGTGTATGACAATTAATGTAAAAATCTGATTTGATTAGGCGAAAAGAAATAATTTCTTGTGGGGATTTATTTGCTTTAGGCTCGGTCAAATAAGATTGCATTTAGGAAAGTGGCTTATTGTAAGAAACAATCAGATCAATAAATGAATCCCAATTAAAATAACAATCAGCAAATGAATTCCAATCAACATAAAAAGGGGTAGCAGCAATCAACAACAAAATCAACACAAATGAATCCCAATAAAAAATCAACATAAAAATCAACGAATAAATCAACTTCAAAGGATCCTCCTAGGCCGATTTTGAAGATGCCAAAATCTGAACTTTGAGGATGCCGAAATTTGAACTCTGAGGATACCGTGATACAGCCATGGCCGAACAGTTGAAGCTCCCATGGCAGAATTTTGAGGAAGAAGCTGCATTTCAGGAAGCCGAAATTTGAGGAAGAAGCTGAAGCTCCCATGGTTGAACACCTACATCTAAAGCTCCCAAGAAGAAGCTGCATCTGAGGAAGCCATAATCACACGTGCGTTTTGCAAGTTGGCGAAAGAAAATGAGAGGGTTAAAGAGCCCGAAACAAAAAGAGGGGATTCATCCATGCCATTGTTTCACATTCCTGGACGCGTGTCATGTTTTTAGCTGCGAGATGCAAGGAACGGCCAAGATCCACGCAATTCACCACGCACTGCACGCCCACGCAATGGAGAGGATCTGCTTCCAAGCTTGACTTTGCTCGCCTCAATTTCATTGACTTGCGTCAACCTTCTCCTTCGTCAATCAATCCCTTCTCTGCCATTGCAATCAATATCTTCTTCCTCAGGTCACCTGCTCTCCCACTTGCCATCAAAATACACAATAAAAACTCCACAAACTATAAAGCCATTGCTTTACCTCCAACACCAACACACCCTTCATCATTACAATGTCCATGATTATGGCTTCCCACAAAATTTTCTTACTCTTCTTCTTTATTACCTTCCTTTATTATGCTACTACTGAAGCAGAGCCTACTTATCTTTACCACAACTGCTCTACCAACAGAAACTTCTCTGCCAATAGTGCCTTCCAATCGGACCTAAACAACCTCCTCTCTTCCTTAGCTTCCAACAACGCCGCCAACAAGGAGTTCTACAACAACACTGTCGTCGGCGGAGGCGACACCGTCTACGGCCTCTTCATGTGCCGGGGTGACGTCACCATCCAGGTTTGCCACCAATGCGTCGTTAACGCAACCCAACGATTAACTTCCGCGTGCCGATTGTCGAAGGAGGCTATAATCTGGTACGACGAGTGCTTGCTTCGCTATTCCAACCGCTCTTTCTTCTCCACCGTTGACACAAGGCCTAGGATCGGCCTTTTGAACACCGCCAATGTCTCCAACCAGGCAAGCTTCATGCGTTTATTGTTCAATACTATTAACGAGACAGCAGATGTGGCGGCGAACCACACTTTGGGGGAAAAGAAGTATGCGACAGGAGAAGCGAATATTTCAGGGTTTCAAACTCTGTATTGTCTTGCTCAGTGCACTCCGGATCTTTCACGTCAAAATTGCAGAAGGTGTCTGAGTGGTGTGATTGGGGACCTTCCATGGTGTTGTGAGGGAAAGCAAGGAGGAAGAGTTCTATACCCTAGCTGTAATGTTCGCTATGAATTGTACCCTTTCTATCACACGGAAGCTCCAGCGCCAACTCCCACACCGACTACAATTGTTCCTCCTGCAAATCCTGCAGGTTCCCAAGGTAAAGTTCTAATAGATATGCTTTAAGGTATTTCATATAATCTTTGGAGTTTATCATCTGTTTGATGATTTGGGCATTAGGTTGCGAAAATTGAAAGCTTAAAGCAAAAATGTAGGGGAAGACCCACAGAACAGAGAGTGAAAGAAGGGGAGGGGAGGGTTCAAAATTGTGGAGAAACAGAAAATTAGGCTCAGAGAACAAAACTGTGGAATCATTGTAATATGTAGAACAAAAACGAACTTAACTATAGAATATTAATGAAGTGAAGTTGGTTATTGTCATGAATTTACCATATTAAATTTATTTCCTGACTTTGGGACGATGCAGGAAAAAGTGGAATCTCATCGGGAACGATTGTTGCGATTGTGGTTCCAATTTCAGTAGCTGTGCTGCTGTTTATAGTGGGCGTTTGTTTCTTGAGTAAAAGAAAAAGGAAGACATATGACTCTGTACCCGAAGGAAAATGTAAGGATCCACACAGTAATTGGAAAATATCTGACCTTTTTCTTTTATGGCTCATATTTGCTCGCTTTTCTGTATTCGGCTTATCTCATGCACATACACCATTTGGTTATGTAGCTGCAACTGACATCACCACTGTGGAGTCACTGCAATTTGATTTTACCACTATTGAAGCAGCCACGAACAAGTTCTCTGCAGATAACAAGCTCGGTGAAGGCGGATTTGGAGAGGTTTACAAGGTATCAATTTGGTATGCTTTCTTGGTTTTTAACATGAAGGAAATTAGACCACTCTGTACATATCAGTTGACTTCATGTTCAAAATTCAGGGCACGCTTCCAGATGGACAAGTAATCGCTGTCAAGAGACTCTCCCAAGGCTCTGGACAAGGTGGAGAAGAATTTAAGAACGAAGTAGTGGTGGTTGCCAAGCTACAACACAGAAATTTAGTCAGGCTTTTGGGTTTCTGCTTGCAAGGAGAAGAGAAGATACTTGTTTATGAATATGTGCCCAACAAAAGTCTTGATTACATTCTTTTTGGTAGGTTCATCTTACCTCAATTCTGTGTGGTTCACAGTTAATATGCTTGATTGATTGAGTTTTCCAACTTTTGCTGGATTCAGTATATAGGAGACTAAAATAGAGGAAGCTGTGCTTAACTTTCTATGTTTGAGTCAATTTACTTCCCTTTTTATCTGATATTTTTTAAAATTTTTTTTGAATGTATAGACTCTGAAAAGCAAAGACAGTTGGATTGGACAAAACGTTACAAGATTATTGGAGGAATTGCTCGAGGCATTCAATATCTTCATGAGGATTCGAGGCTTAAAATTATACACCGTGATCTTAAAGCTAGTAACATATTGTTAGATGGTGATATGAATCCAAAAATTTCAGATTTTGGCATGGCAAGAATTTTTGGAGTTGATCAAACTCAAGGAAATACCAGTCGGATTGTTGGAACATAGTTAGTACAAATTTACATATCCTTCTTGCAGAATCTATGTTTCATAAAGCACTGGTTTCTAATCCTAAAAATCTCATTCTAGTATCTTAGCATCTTCTCTTAAACAAAGCAAGAACTGCTGCTAGTCCAGAGTTCTGTGTTATTTTCCCTGCACTCACAGTTCTGTTTTGATGATTCTATGTTTCAGTGGTTACATGTCTCCAGAATATGCTATGCATGGAGAGTTTTCTGTTAAATCTGATGTATACAGCTTCGGTGTCCTTCTTATGGAGATTATAAGTGGCAAGAAGAATAGCTCATTCTATCAAACAGATGGTGCTGAGGACCTCCTGAGTTATGTGAGTATATCAAATAATACTCCTCTTGGTTTGGTTCAAACGAATCACTTGTTTTCTGTGAAGAGGGAAAAATATGGTGATGCCAGCATAACAAATAGTTGACAATATTTTGACACAGGCTTGGAAACTTTGGAAGGATGGAGAACCCTTGGAATTGTTGGACCCCACATTAAGAGGATCTTATACTCCAAATGAAGTTATGAGATGCATCCACATTGGTCTACTGTGTGTTCAAGAAGATCCAGCAGATAGACCTACAATGGCATCGATAGTTCTGATGCTTAATAGTTACTCTGTGACTCTGCCAACACCCGCGCAGCCTGCATTTTTTCTCCACAGTGGAACTGATTCAAACATGCCAAAGGATTTGCAATTTGGTCAATCTACGACCAAGTCAACACCAATGTCAGTCAATGAGATGTCAGTTAGTGAAGTAATTCCTCGATAAGCTTGAAAGTTGGAGGTTTTAATGTATAAGTATCCATGTCTAAGTGGTTGGTTTAAGAGTTAATAGCCACTGCTGCTTATGACCGAAGTTTAAACTCTTGGAATATTATTTAGTTTGCAGTTGTTTATTTTTCAGTGCAGATTACGGGTCATTTAGGCAATGTGGTATTTATAGCATTAAGGTCTGTAGATGACTTCTTATTTTCCCTCTGTACTATTTTGAGTTGAATCCACCAACAATTATTGGCCTCGCAAATTGTCAATTTTGCGATGTAGCAAATGTGGAAAGTAGTGACATGCCATCCAACATATTCTGAACTCTAGTTTTTAGTTTTCATTTCATACTCATTAACATTAGTAACACAAAAACACCAGAGAGAAAATTTGAGTCTATTATTTGTCATTTTGCAAGTAGCAGCAGCAACACAGTTTGCCATACATTCACAAGCTTTTCTGCAATTCATGAATACTGAAAAAAAAAAAGCAAAAAAAAAAAAACCAATTATATGAAGCACTTTGCCACTAGTTTATTAGCCTGATTCTAGAAGGATTTGAAAGAGATCACGCATGAGACATCGTTATCCACCCAAGAAGAAAAATAAAAAAGCCGAAGGGTTTTGTCTTTGACGTTGGTGCTCCTATAAGATGATGGCAAACTTTCCACCATGAGCAGGGAATCCATATAATAGTTAATGCAAAGAAGTAGTATCATCCTGCAATGGTGACAGTCATCTTGAGCCATCAAAATTGACTCCAAAGTGCCAATCAATTAATCTCTAGCTGCACGGAGATATTTTTCCACTTTTGTGCCTAGTGGGGGAGGTCGTAACTCACGACCGCGGAGTTCCTTGTCCCTGCTCAATCATTTAATAATTTTTGTTCATCATTTTCTCCAATACCGAACTAGGACATAGGAGAAAGCTGAGTGGTTAAAAATTGCTTCACTGTTTATCTTAAAAGTAGTCACTCCCGCCTAATTCCATGCGACTCTTGGCATTGAGAAAGACTGATCTATTAATATAGTCTATAGGTGGATAGGGATATTTTGTTTTAGTATTCAAAAATTATAGAGATTTTAATAAGGAAAAGTTATATTTTTAGTTCTCTTAATTTTATTCAATTTTTAATTGGGACTTTATAGTTTAAAAATTTGTAATTGAGTTCTTATAAATTACAAATTTTTTAATTTAATTCCTATTGTTAAAATTTTGTTTATATTCTATTAAATTTTATTAATATACTTAATTATATAATATCTTGATACTTTAAATATATATGATTTATGTTAAAGTAAAATTAACTCACATATATAGTAAAATTTAACAAAAATATAATAACAATGACTAAATTAAAAATTATTTTATAAGAACTTAACAACAAATTTTTAAACTATAAGTGCCAAATTAAAAATTAAGTCAAATTATAACAATCAAAAGTATAATTTTTTCTATAATACATTTGTGACACTTTAATTCTTTGATAAAGTAATTTAGGGATGTGGAAAAGTTGTATAACAATTTCATTATATTCAAGAATTAAGACGGCTAGTTACTAAATTTTAAAGATTAAAATTTAATAGATGTAAAAATTTAAAAATTAAAGTATTTGTTTAGTCAAATGATTGTTTACCTAATATATCTATAAAAGAAATAAGCTAAATCAATTACCAAGATAAAGGTGAATTATATTAACCCCTTTTGAAATTTAATTAAATTACATTTAATATATATATATTATTTTAATGAAGTTAACATTTTGCATAACATGAGAGTATTTTTTTTCTTCATGTAATAATAAAAATACTTGGGTTGATATTTAACTCCAACATAAAATTGTAATTTTATTTTTAATATGATAACAAAGATAGGTTAATAATTTTAGAAAAAAAAGTGTATTGTGCAAAATGTTAATTTTATTGATAAAAAAATGAATTATAATAGATATTTTTGTAATATATATCAGTTGTCAAGAAAATCAAAGAATATTTTTAAAATAAAAAAAATATCATATGAAATTTAACTAATTGAATATATTTATGTATTACCCACTAAAAGCGGCTCAAATGGAAAGTAAGTAGCGATTGGAAACCTGTAATGTTAGGCATGGGTGTACTCATGAAAAACATATTATATATATATATATATATATATCAATAATTTAGCCAAATTTTATTAGAAGCTGGTCTAATTTACTCAATGGACATATCAGCACTATTTTGTATTTATATACCTCTTTATAATTTATAATTTGTATATTTGTTGTACGAGCCAACGAAAGAATCTCTCCATTAATCTATCCTCCTCACCTATACCTTGGTCCTAGTGGTTGTCAACATCTGATCCAAACAAGGTCGTCAAACAAAAAACTTAAAGAAGCACACAAAATTTAAAATAGGAGAAATATCATATATAATTTAACTAAAAGTAATAAATAAGAATTTGAATATATTTACATATAATTTAACTAAAAGTGGTTCAAATGGTAAGTAAGTAGTAATTGAAAACCCTGTAATGTTAGGTGGGGGTATACTCGTAAAAAAACATTATATATATATTAATAATTTAGCCAAATTTTATTAGAAGTTCGTCTAATTTAGTCTAATTTACTCAAGGGATAAATATAAGCGTTTTAATGCATTTATATACTCTTTATAATTTATAATTTGTATATTTGTTGTGCAAGCCGACCAAAGAATCTCCATTTATGTATATCCTGTCTTCCTCACCTTGATCTTTCTGGGTTCTAGTGGTCGTCAATATCTGATCCAAACATGGTCCTCAAACAAACACTTAAAGAAGCACAAAAATTTAAAAACAATTGTTGAGTTGCAGAAATGTACAACTACAACCAAATGCAAACCTTTCTCCAAATGCCTAGTTCCAATTCCAAATACTCTCTTTTTCTCTCCCTGTTTAGCTTCTTAGTCTTTCTAACCGAAGCAGCTCCAATTTACAGTTCTCATTATTGCACAGATTCCATCACTTACCAACCAAACTCCACATTCCAAACCAACCTCGACCTCCTCCTCTCTTCTCTCTCATCCAACGCCAGCCAAGGCACCCATTTCTACCGAACAAGAATCGGGGACGGCACTGACAACGCCATCAACGGCCTCTCCCTCTGCCGCGGTGACACCCTCGCGGACGACTGCCACGAGTGTATCTCCGCCGCAGCCGGAGAGCTAAAACGCCGGTGCCCTGTCGAGAAAGAGGCCATAATCTGGTACGACTTGTGCATGCTGCGATACTCCAACCAATCTTTCAACAACATTGTACCTTCGACGGGCATGTGGGATTCCAAGAGCATAGCTCCGGCGGACAAGGACAAGTTCAATGAATTGCTGGCAGGGATGCTAAATGCTCTGGCGACGAAAGCTGCGAATTCCCAGAAGGAGAAGTTCGCGACGGAGGAAGTAAACTTTACAAGGACAGAGACAATGTTCGGATTAGTGCAGTGCACGCCGGAGCTGACGGTGTTTGATTGTAATATGTGTTTCAGAAGCGCCATCGCTTCTGTTCCCAATTGCTGCGATGGAAAAGGAGGAGCGAGGGTGCTGCTTCCTGGCTGCAACATCAGATATGAACTCTACCCATTTTTCAATTCCACCCCAACATCTCCTCCTCCGGTCATTCAATCTCGTCCTTCAGGTACTACAGTTTTAAAGCCTGGATACCTCAATATCTAATATGACTCAAATATTCGTATTAGACAAAACGTTATACTTCAAATTATACTGAAACACTATATATTTTGTTGTGTTTTTACCTTATATTGTGTCTGTTAGTGTCTCATATTTGTGCTTTTTGAGTCTGGCTGTTAGGTTGCTCATAAAGGGGTCCTCCAGAGTTATTAGCTATTAAGTATTAGCATGATTAAAAAGGCTTTTCATTGAGCCTTGTATTTTAGCTGCTAATTTGAATGACTTGTAATTGGACTAATATTGGTGCAGGAAGGAGCCATGTTTCAGTAATTCTTGGATTCGTTATCCCAATTGTTGCTTCGATAGTGCTTTTCGTCTTTGGTTTCTGTTCTTTCGCCGGAAAACAAGCAAGAAATATGATACTGTTGTGCAGGAAAACGGTAAAACAAGATTTATTCTTAGTCGCAGTCCTTTTCGAAGTAATTATTACTTCGCTTAATCTTTGGCTCTAGGCTGCTAACTTCTTTTCCCTTATCAAAACACAGAATTTTTCTGAGGTATAGATGACAGTGGCACTATTCAGACATCAAATTTTCAGAAGTAAACTATTGGGACAACATTAGTGCTAAAAGTCAAGACTTCTTTTTGCTTATGAGCGTAATTCTGAAGGATGCAAGAGCCTTGGAAAAGCAGGAGTCCATAAAGTAATCTAATCCGCTTGTGGAGTCATCAGATGCATAACTTTGCTTTGCGGTGTTGAGAAAAGTCGCTTATCCCTATTGCTCCCGAAACCTTCAAGGACCACTACAAAGTGCTACTCCTGGTCACTCTACAATCAATTTCTGATTTATAAAAAATTCATAGACTAAGTAATCATGACTAAACAGCTTATAATGTTTTATTTATGATTAACTTAATCTATAAATTTTTTATGAACCGAATTTATTTAACAATTTTTCTAATTTAATGCCTTGGTTTCCCGTGAAGTGCTTAGTGCGATTGACGACAATCTATCCACTGTTGGGTACAGCGGAAGGGAAAATGTGAGATAAGAACAGAAGGTGCATGTGACCGATATGGACAAGTTTGAATTTTAGTTTATAGTAGTTGTTTTGTATTGAATTTCATAGGTTTGTGTTTTTTTTTTTTTCTGGTTTGTTGAACATAAACTTCGACCAGGACAAACTTGGTTTATGACTTGCCATACGCAATTAACGTCATGCACAAGTTGTGTCAATTTTCTAAATTTTTTTATTGTAAAATTAAAAAAAAAAAGTTATAAAGAGTCCTTTCTTGAGCAAGCGATGAGCAATCTACATCATATTCATTTGAATAATTTTGTTTTCTTTTTCTGAATTTATGACTTGTCATACACAAGTCAGAACGGCAATACATCAGATTCATTTGAATAGTTTTGTTTTCCTTTTCTGAGTAACCGATCTTTATATATAATAGAACTTTCAATTTCAGTACAATCACAATCGTTAAGTAAAAAAGATTAGAAAATTATAATTGAATGACCCACAATACGGGCACTTGGAAGGGTCAAATTTGGCAGGACCATATATATGGTGAACTTCATATAAATCTGCTCACGGACCCCACACAGCCTAAATATCAGGGGCATTTGCCCCCTCATTTGTTTTATTTTAATGAGGTGAATGTAATTTGAGTGAAATAGACGTCTGAATTAGGTTCAACGTTGACTTCAATAATTGAGGGTGAATAGTGGGTGATACCTGATTCCTAGAACTCCGGTAAATTCAACATGTAGGGCCGTCCAACCGGGACATAATGAATTAATAAAATCTCTACGCATTAGCCATCGATATTGACTCAAAAGTCAACCGTTGTCCCCTCACATCTTTCTCCATCGTATATTACGTATTCAACTCATTTGCTAATCTTCCTTGGAATCTGGTATGCCATTATGCTACTATAAGAAGTACTCTTTGGTTAAATGAATATTATTTATATTAATATATAGATAATAAATAAATAATATTAATATCTATATTCTTGAAAACATAATAAAAAAGAATATATATATATATATATATATAATAATTATAAAAATGTAACATACATCGTTAAAAAATTATATTATAAATTACATCCTGATGAATAAACTAAACAGATTAAAAGTCATTTAGTGTTTATACAAATAATCTATTAATTTTTATCAATATATTAAAAATCTTATAGTTATTGAACTTAAAAAAGAATGGCTTCACAATTTAATAATTGAATTATAGTTAAACTATAATCAAATTAATTAAACAAATTTATTTTAAATATATATATATATATATTTTTATAAAAATTAAATTAATAAATATTAAGAATATGTTATAAATAGTATAATATATGTTATTTTATTTTAATTTTTTTTATATATAATAATTTGCCTTATTATATTAACACAACACTCTTGGCTGCTTAGTTTCTCAGGACTTGTTCACCCAAGGGTTCCCTGTTCAGTTTTCATGTAAACTCATCCGATTCAACCCAATTTTTTACTAGATTTGACTGGTTTATTAAACCGGGGGTTCTAAGCTAATTTTAGACCGAATAGTTGGTTTACTGATGTTTTAAGTGAATTGGCTCATCCAATCGAGTCTGGTATTCTCAATGCTGACTTTTATTATGTGTTTGGTGTAATATCATATGGTATAAACTTATCTACTAATAATAAATATTTTTAAAATTTTTATCTAATTTTTTTGATATACAAATTTTGTATGAGGACAAAAAATTCAGAAAAAATATAAGGTCAAAGGAGCTAAACTTTTAGATACAATTATTGAGATGCGTGCATCTCATCCAACAAGGAGTATGAATGCACCTGCATTCTCATTCAAGCGCACCTTTCTGCAGCACAACATGAAAGACTTGAAAATTTACAATTTTCAATCTTCAGAGTTTAAGAAATTCATATTAAAAATTTTAAATTTTAAAACTATTTTAAAGAATTTTAAGATTAAAAATTTTAATTTCAGATCTTAAACTATAATTTTTAATTTAAATTTTTGGTTCTAAAATTTTTTAAAATAATTTGAAAATTAAAAACTTTTTAATACAAATATCTTTAATTTTAAATTCAAAATTTATAATGTTTCCAAACTACAACTTTTCGGTCGGGTGCGTGGGAGATAAGTCATCGGCATACTACTGCACATTATTTTCTCAAGAAAATTATAATCGAGGGTCATAAAATTAAATTATTTATTTAAATAATTTTATATTTTATAATTACCTTAAAACATTATAGAATAAATTTTAAAGTGTACCAAAAACTGACATAATTACTGTTAACAATTAATAATCATTCTATCTTAATTAATCAAAATTATTACTATTGAAACTTTTTAAAATTATTAATTGTTGTCATAATAATTATATTAAGTCTTTTAATTTTTTAAAATAATTTT
The DNA here is from genome assembly GCA_026724425.1 of Erythrophleum ivorense. Lineage (NCBI taxonomy): Eukaryota > Viridiplantae > Streptophyta > Magnoliopsida > Fabales > Fabaceae > Erythrophleum > Erythrophleum ivorense. The sequence goes on along the minus strand of JAIUCV010000200.1, from coordinate 389,438 downwards.
AAAATATAAAATATTGAAAAATAAATATTTTAATTTCATAATGTTCAATTACAATTTTTCCCATTTCTTTCCCCTCTCTCACCTGCTCCGTATTTTTGGCTTTCTGGACTTCTTGTGAGTCAGCCATGGCGTTGAGCCCAGTTCTCATACCCTACCAGAATATCAATAATTAACGAGATCGAATGTAGAGTTGTTGACAAAATATCAAAGGCTACCCTTTCTGCAGAGTTGGAGCAAAAGAGAACTATATCGTTCAGGAACATGTCTCTCTCCAAATCCTCTGCAACCCACATCATTCTTCTCTCTCTGTTCGGATTTCTGAGCTTTACAAGCGAAGCAGCTCCCACTCGCAGCTCTCATGCCTGTACAGACTCACTCACTTTCAAACCTAACAGCACATTTCAAGCCAATTTGAATGTCCTCCTCTCTTTTCTTACCTCCAACGCCTCCCTCCACGACGGTTTCTACCGTACCGCCGTGGCTCCGGGAACTCCTTCCCTCATCAACGGCCTTTTCCTATGCCGCGGCGACGCCACCGCCAGCCTATGCCAAGAGTGCGTCACCGCCGCCGCCAAAGAGATAAGAAGCCTCTGCCCAAACCAAACAGAGTCTATTATCTGGTACGATGTGTGTCTGCTTCGCTACTCGAACCAGACCTTCAACAACATCGTCCCTTCCGTAGGCTTGCCGGATAACAGCAGCATCGCTAGCGCTGAACAGAATCGGTTCGATCAAGTGTTGCCGACCATGTTGAACAGTTTGGCGGCAAAAGCTTATTCCCAGACGGGGAAGAAATTTGCCACGGGAGAAGTGAACCTAACATCGTCACAAACGCTGTACGGCCTAGTACAGTGTTACCCTGACTTGACGACTTTTGACTGTAATATGTGTCTCCAAAGCGCCATTGGAGGTCTGCCAAATTGCTGTGATAAGAAAAAGGGGGCAAGTGTTCTGCTTCCATCATGTAACGTTAGATATGAACTTTACCCATTTTACAATATAACCCAGACCTCCTCTGCACCACCAATTCCTCCTCGTTCAGGTAATTTACTGAACACTATGCGGGATTAGTCTTCAACTTGGGTAAACTCTCATGCTAAAAGATCTGTGAATACATTAACTAGTCTCTGAAAATGATCTGGTAATCTTTCTGTTTAGTGATTTAGAGATGCTAGAGGACTGACTTGCTCAGACGCTCGTCAGTTTACAGAGACCAAAGTTAAATAGGCTTAAAATAGATAAAGGAATGTTCTATATTCTCCATTTTTGTTTTATTGTCCAAGAAAAAATTTTTCCATTTTGCTTTATCTAATCATATAAGAAATTTGATAAGTAGTTTTATATGTTTCATTATGAGGGAGAGGGACAGTGTATTGGGGTATATTTAATCACAATACGTTTTTTGCAGGAAGAAGCAATATCTCAATAATTGTTGCGATTGTTGTGCCGATTGTTGTTTCTGTGGCACTTTTCGTTGTGGCTTGCTGTTTCCTGCGTAAGAGGGCGAGCAAGAAGTATAATACGTTCATAGAGGATGACCGTAATATCTCCTTCCCATCTTAATAATTATTCTTTTCCTTTTGTTCCATTTGTTTCCCAGCTTGGATAAGGTAGTAATTTGGTGGCTCACAGGTTTCTTTATCTTTACTTGAAATGTAGTTGGGAATGATCTTTCAGACATAGAGTCTTTGCAATTTGAATTGGCTGCAATAGAAGCTGCCACAAACAAGTTCTCAGATGAGAAGAAGATCGGCCAAGGTGGATTTGGTGCAGTTTATAAGGTAATTAACTTTTTAATGTAAATTGCTGTCATATTTCTCTGCTAAATTAAGCAAAATTGGTCTAATCTCCAGCATGTTTTCAGGGTATCCTCCCAAATGGACAAGAGATAGCGGTGAAGAGACTGTCAGTAACCTCCCTGCAGGGTGCTTTGGAATTTAAGAATGAAGCTGCTCTTGTAGCCAAGCTTCAACATAGGAATTTAGTGAGACTATTGGGATATTGCTTGGAGGGGCAAGAGAAGATACTTGTTTACGAATATATCCCAAACAAAAGCCTTGATCACTTTCTTTTTGGTTCGAACCTTTCCACTACTCTTCAAGTTCTTGGCATCTCTATAGGTCTAGTCTTTTATGCAAATAATTCATTGCCATCCCATATTATAGGATATCTTGAAAGCACAATTACTTTATAATATTCATATGGTGTTATCATATTTTGCTCAATAATCTTGTAAGTACTAACTTGGCAATTTCATTTTGACAAATTTATAGATCCTGAAAAGAAAAGAATGCTAAATTGGTCAAGCCGCTACAACATCATAGTAGGCATTGCTCGAGGAATGCTTTATCTCCATGAAGATTCTCAACTTAGAATAATTCATCGTGATCTCAAAGTTAGTAATGTTTTATTAGATATTAATATGAACCCAAAGATTTCAGATTTTGGCATGGCAAAAATCTTTCAAGGCGATCAAACTCAAGTAAATACTGGAAGAATAGCTGGGACCTAGTAAGTTTTATGCTATTCTATTGTCTTTGGTTGGAATATTTATTCTTTTTTTAAGATTGGTGGATTGATATTGTCTCTTTGCAGTGGTTACATGTCACCAGAGTATGCAATGCATGGACAATTCTCTGTGAAATCAGATGTGTTTAGTTTTGGTGTCTTAGTTTTAGAGATTGTTAGTGGCAAGAAAAACACTGATTTTTACCAATCACATCAAGCTGATGACCTCTTAAGTTATGTAAGTATTAAGCAGCCAAGTATAACATTTTTCTTTCATTCTTTCACTATCAAGGTCATCGGCAAATGCCTAAGAAAAATAGATTCTGGTGGGTAAAAATGGACAGATTCCAAATTTGGACACTGACTTCTTGTGTAACCACAGGCTTGGAAAAACTGGACAGAGAAAACACCTTTGGAGCTGTTAGATCCAACACTAAGAGGTTCTTATTCAAGAAATGAAGTCATAAGATGCATTCATATTGCATTGTTATGTGTTCAGGAAAATCCATCTGACAGACCTTCAATGGCAACTATAGCACTGATGCTGAACAGTTATTCTGTTACTTTGTCATTACCTCGACAGCCAGCATCTTTTATGCGCGGAAGAACACCGAACAGGCTAAAAAATGGTGTTGATTCTGATCAATCTACCTGTTCAATTCCATGGTCTACAAACGAAGCATCTATTACTGAAGTTTACCCTCGATAAAGTGACTCATCTTATGTATTCTTCCATTCAGTGTTTGTTCAAACCTCATCAAATTATGTTTTTATATGAATCTGGTTGATTCTAAGTCCTTACAAAGTTCAGATTGGCTGCAGCTTCTGAACAAATAATGCACGATGCCCTTGGAGAGACTTGAATAATATGCAATATCTATCACTTTCTTCTTCAAGATTGGGGTCAAGTACCTTTTCCCCCGTAGAGATTCCTTGAGTTGTCATTCTGATGTAGCAGAGTCCAGAAGCTATGAAGCCAATTTCTATCCCAGGATGAGGACTAAACCACCCTCTTCCGGTTGCGATTATCTCTATTATTCAGAGGCTTTTTCTCCCAGAAATTGAGAGCTCTTTTGTTCATGTATATTATTAGAATAGAACTTCTTAGAGCTTTTAGAATAACAGAGTAGCTTGATTCATTTAATGAAGCCATGTTTTATAGTTTTAGTAATATTACTCAAAAGAAATTGTTGTCTTTTTGTAACATTTTTAGAGAGAAGCGAGAATTCAAATAATAGAAATGTTATTGCCCTTAAACTGAAAAAGTGAGTCTACATTTTTCTCAACTTGTATGCAGAAAATAGACCAAATCACCAGGTCTACAATTTAAGCGAGGGGTGTGATTACGTTGAGCTCTAAAAGCTTTACAATTTCATGTTGGATTGGTGCTTCTACTGAGCACCTCTAGCAAGACGCTCTTGGAGGGTAGGAATTATTTGCAATAGGAATTAGTACACAAGCTAAACTTGTTGATGCATGGAGAATGTCTATAGATTGATGCATACACACTATGTAGGCATACTAATAAATGAGTGTTACATATGATTTGAAGATTTTTTTTATCCAAAATAGGCTGGAGTAAAGATTTAAATCCTTGGAATGCTATACACATCACTTTTTATTGTGAGGGATTCGAACTATTAGCTAAATGACAACTAGACTTCTGTCATATTAAAACTGTATTTTTCTAATTATTGATTTTTATTTATTTGTAAATATGATCTATGGATAACAATTGCTATTTAGGGAGTTACAAAAATGTTACATGATTTTTATAAAAAAAAATCAGAAAAAGAAGAAATTGTTTAAGAAACAAATGATTGAGATTGTATGGTATAATTATGTAGATTTTTCTTTAGGAGGGCAAACCTGCCTATTCCTTCTAGTTCAATGATGTTATCAGGCTTTTTGAGTCTAATGCTAGATTATTAAAAGCATTACACTAATATTTTTAAGAATCTCAACCTCATTGTTTATGTCAGAGGAGGCTAGTGGAAGACAAGTCTTTTTCTTTTTTTTAAATGACAGTCTTGATCTCATTAAGGTTAAAATTAACCTTTAAAAAAAAAAACCTAACAAGCTACTATTTAGTGTAGAGAATGAGAGAAAGCGAGAGAGTTTTGGAAGAGTGGGAATTGAAAGAGAGAGGAAACATTTATGCCTCGTTTAGAAGTGGGAAAAAAAATTAGATTCCCATACTCCCATGTTTGATAGGGGGAATTTAAGTTCATTCCATGGCATTGGGAAAGCCCATTGCCACAATTCAAGGAATGGGGATTGCTTAGTTAAATTGATAGAATTTGCTTCCATACTGAGAATGAATCTTTGTTCGACAAAAATGCCCTTAACTCTCCGTGCCACTTAAGGTTGAATGAAGCATTTACAGTGCTTTACTTTTGGGGATGGAAGACCTTGGGCAGTTAGGAAAGAAAGGAAAAAAAAATTGATGGAGATTTTAATATTGTTTGGCTGAAACTATACTTTTGTCTCTAAAATTTTAAAATGTTTCATTTAAGTCCTCAAATGCACTTGATCTGGGAATTTTTAACAATTTTAATAGTTTTTCCTATTAACGGTAAAGGAAAAAAATTATTTACAACTTTAAAAACAGATGGTATTATTTTCCAACTAAAAATGAAAATGATTATTTTATATTTTATATTATTTTATAATTTATAATTTATATTTTTTTTCTATTATTGGTAATTATAAAAAATTAATTTTTTAAGTAAACATCAAAGAAATAAATATTTTTGTAATTTTTTTATATTAAGGATATTATAATTATTTGTTCAACTTTCTTTTCCATTCTTATATTATTTTTATCTAACTAAATAAAGAAATAATTCTCATTTTTTTATGTCACACCATATATGATTACAGGTCATAAGATTTTATTTCATCAAAATTTATTTTTATTTTTATTCTTATTTTTATTTCTATCAAAATCTTTTTAGCATCCAAAAGGGTCCTTAATGTGATATAAATAAAAAGAGTGACAGAAAAAGAGAGTTTGAGGAGGAGAAAGAAAGTTGGAAGAGAGGAAGGAAAAATTTAATGTGAATAAGAGATAAAAAGAAAGAGAGAGTTTGAGAGAGAGAGATCAAGCTGAAAAAGAGAGTAAATTTTGCTAATCATATTCTATATATGTATATTCTTGTTACTAAAATTGGGGAAAATTTTGATTTGATTTTTGGTTCTGAAATTGGGGTAAATTTTGTTAAATATGGCTGAATCATCCTCAGTTGGGGCTCCAAACTCCACACTAATGAAGGGAAGATTGGAGCTCCCAGGGCTAAACAATGATGATGTCTAAATTTGAAGGTGTAAATTTGCCTTTTTTGTTTGTGAAATTTGAAGCTACGAATTACTTCTTCATTTTCGAAATCGAAAGCTGTAAAGACTTGAAGCTGTGATATCCGGAGTTGCTTTATTTTGGTTGCAAATAAGCTATATGCCACGTGTCCCTCTTTGTGCAGCACGATGACATAGGTGGTTCAAATCTTCACACTGCATACGCATGGGAGAGAGCCTTATGAAAGAAGATCTGATCCTTAATTTTTTCTTTCTCACATTATTTACCTCACATTAAATTCTCTTCTCTCTCTCTCTCTCTCTCTCTCTCTCTCTCCTTGCCTCTCTCTGTGTCTATTAAACTCTTTCTTTCTATTACTCTCTTTTTCATATAAAATTTTTTTAAAAATTACCATGTAAGATTTTAAATTAAACATTTTATAATAAAAAAATCTCAAATTTTAAAATTATTTTAAATACTTTTAAGACAAATTTTTAATTTATAATTTTAAATTATAATTTTTGTATGTAATCTAAGTTTTTAATTTTATCATTTTTAAAATAATTTAAAATTTTTTCATATAGATATTTTTAATTTAAAATATTAAAATATAATTTTTCCTTATTTTTTCTCTTTCATTACCTCTAATATGGTGGACACCGGAACCCTCTCTTCTTGTCAAGCAAAAGCACCATCGCCAAAGGCCTCTCTTTCCTCTTTTCATTTTCTTTGCTTCAGAATTGGATGAGACTGTAATGATTTTCTTCTATCCAGTCTAGCACAGACTAGCTCTTCCTTTCCAACCGCGAGGTGTACGTCTGGCACACATTTAGACCACCATTGAATTAAATGACAGACAGAGAGAGGAATGAGTGAATTATGCCACGTATCTTTAATAAAAAATACAGAAATTATATACAATTAGGTAATTATGTTGAAAATATATAAAATATATTTTTATATTTTATGTATAATTAATTCAATTTATTTATTTTTAATAGAAGCATTTTAAAATTACTTTTTTATTATATCTCTTAAATTTTTTTTTCATTTGTAGGATATATTTTAAAATTTACATTTTTTTAATTTTCATGTTCTCCCTACTTTTTTAAAACTCTTTTTTTATCTTACTTTAAATCTTTTTAAAGAATTTACTGTTCAAGATCTAAAAGTTAAAATTATTTACTTCGATAACCTTACATTTCATAATTATTTTAAAAAATTAAAAGACTTAATATTTTAAATTACAAAATATATTGAAAGCTAACAAAATTATGGCTAACAATTAATATTTTGCACAATCTTAACCAATCAAAAATATTATTAGTTACAATATAAAATTGTTATTATTAAAGTTTTTAAAAGTTACTAATTATTTTTATAATACTTAGAATATTAAATTCTTCAATTTTTAAAATAATTTTTAAATATAAAATTATTAAAAATAAATATTTTATTTTTATGGTTCTAAACAATAATTTTTTCTTTTTCTTTTCTTATATCAATTTTTTTAAGGGTTTGTTTGGTTGGAGAAGAGAATATGAAAAAAAATATAAAATATAAATAGAAAAAAGTATGTAAGATAACAAATAATTTTTTTATTTTTATTTTTTAAAAAATAATTTGATAATTAAAATAATAATTTGATAGATATAATAAAAAATATAAAAATATAACAAATATTATATAACCTATATAAAAAAAGTACAATAGCATTGCGGCCAACCAAACGAAGCACAAGACTTTCTCTGTCTCCCGCCCACTTATTCACATTTCTTTCAACTCTTTCTTGTTTTTCTGTTCTTACCTACATGTTCTCACATGAAATATTTTCTCACTAATAACTTTAAAATTGAATTGATCATTAAATCAATAAAAATATTAATAATTATTTATTAATTTAACCATAATTAAAGTGTAATTGAACTAATAATAATTATATATGTTTTATTTTTTTATATTAAAAATTTAATATAATAAATATTAATAAATTTTAGAATATATTATAACTAATTATATATAAAAATAAATCAAATATAAAATAATATTTAAAATTTAATTTATTTAAAATATATTTATATAATTTTAATAAAAATTATGTGAATTTTATTTTTATTTTTATTTTTATATTAAAACTTTACAATTACGACTAGAATAACAATAGTGGTTCCATAAGGAAGTTGTCACTGATCATTTCAGAGATAAGGATTCAAGTTACTTGTTGGCTATTTTGCTTTGCAAAAATAGAAGCATAATAAAAAATATTTTTTAAATTTAGTTTTTTTATAAAATTATTTTTTAACTTAATCTTTTATAAATAAGATATTTCTATTTTTTCAATTTGATTTTTTACATATAGATATTTCTTAACTTGGTTTTTCATCAATAAAGTTATTATCAATTATGTTTTTTTTATCAAATTAAAAAATATTTATTTGTAAAAGATTAACAATAATAATAATTTTATTTATAAAAAAATTAAATTAAAAAATAGTCATATATTAAAGATTAAACTAAAAATAATAATTCTAATAAGATTTTACTCGTTTTTTGTAAGCTAATTTCAACCTCCGACAAACTGATACATTTTTTGTCCTTGTTTTTCGGTCTCCTATGGCACAACCAATGGAGAAGCTGAAATTCTTAAAAATATAACATATCGATGTAATACTATTAATATTGTAAAATTTGACATTTTAATTATTGCATGAGGCTCAGAAAGCACCCCCTCGCCTTGTAGGCATCTCATTCATTACCTCCGGGAGCAAAATATGGACGCATAAGTCATGCCTGGCCCTGCAATCGCACCCCAATTGTACCTTCTTCCCCAGTCAAGAAGCTAAAACGGAGAGTTAAAATGATACAAATTTTCATTTTTTTAAAATTTTATTTTTCAATTTATAAAAATTATTTAAATGTTATTTTCGTTTGATTCTATTAATATGTTTAACGTGAAAGTCTTTCATACACTATAATCTCTGGTCAATTTAGATCTTATTTATCATAATATCTTTTTGTTATTATCTAAATGTTACATTTTATTCATCATGATTTTTCTGTTAAAAGAGCATCATTAATCTTAAATTTCAATTTTTTCACTAGAGTCTAGATTGACAATAGGCTTTTCTTGTCAATTCTCACTAATATCTAAAAGCATTAGCTAGGTTTGGAATTTAGAGAAAAATTGTGCAATCAATTAAAATATGTACATATTATCTTGGAATTTGGATTCACTTATATTGGGGTGCCAACGTGAGTGTTCAGTTGGGACACACAATTGGATACTCATGTTGCACTCTAATATGAGCAAATTCAAACTCATTATCTTGGATATACAAAACACGGCATTAGGTAATAATAAGAAAGGGTATTATAACAGGTAAATTCAAATCCATAAGAGATTGTTAGAATGTAGTTACATTGGACTTTCTACCAAGTATTTTGGTGTTAAGAGGTCGGGAAACATTTAATTAGCTTTTGGAAGTTGATAAAAATAAAAATAAAATTTGAGATAAAGTTACAAAGTAAATTAAACTTAAATCAAATTAACAGATGCAAATTAAAATTAAAAAATTAGATTGAAAGATAATAAAAAGGGACAAAAGCCAAATCTAAAATAAAATTAAACGAATAAAAATGCATCTTTGTTAAATGAAATGAATATCTTACACAATAAGCGATGGATTTCCATCGGGGAAATGACGGTCTCTGTCCTTTCACATTCCTCTCTTCTCCAAGTGCGATTCCAATTCTGCAATTCATATACGTGGAAAGGGGATGTTTATTATATATTTGTAATTATTATTTAACAGTATTTATTATTATTATTATTATTAAAATAAAGATATTAAAATTATTTTTCATTCATAAAATTAATTTTTTATTTTGATTTTAATTTCCAAACTTCCTACATGTCAAAGAGACCAGAATGTTTCACGAAATTTGAACTCATTAACTGGGAGCTGAATACTCTGAATTGCAGAAAGGTAAAGTACTTCTGTATCTCACATTTCTCCGATTTTATTTATTTATTCTTTTTTAACGTTATTTTTTTAATAGCCAAGTCCCTCTGAAATCTCTATTCACGGATCCTCACTTCAGAGGATCCGCGTGCCATTACCTGAGATTTCCTTGGCCTTCTTCCTCCTTATTTTATGTACAATAGTATAGTAAAAAGTTCTTGGATTTGGTTCCTTTCCATTCATTATTTAATTCTATCTCTACGATTAGTTTTCTAAACGCAGATTCCTGCACAAAGTTTGTTTTTAAAGTGTCAAGCAAGTTCTTAGTAACCTATGACCTGTGGGTTGGTGCAAATTCACCAACTCTCACAATCACCAACCCATTGTGGGCATCCTCATTCATCACCGCCAAAATCACCGAGCATAAATGGAGTCATAAAACAAGAAAACAAGAAAATAGAGAGCTGATTTAAGGCAAACTATGCTTGTCTTCAAATACTCTGTAACCCCATTTCTTCTTTCTCTGTTCTGGTTGCTTAGCATTGCAAGCGAAGCTGCTCCGATTTACAATGCTCACGACTGAACAGGCGGCACCGTTTTCAAACCCGACAGCACAATTCAATCTAATCGGAATGTGTTTCTATCTTCGCTTACCTCCAAAGCCTCCCTCCCCAATGGCTTCTACAGAACCACCACGGCTCAGGACACTCCTGACGCCGTCACCGGACTTTTCCTATGCCGCGGAGACGTCGACCCCATCGTCTGTCAAGAGTGTATCGCCGCCGCAGCAAAAGACATAATTCGCCGATGCCCGAACCAAACAGAATTGATAATCTGGTACGATGTGTGTATGTTGCGGTCCTCCAATGGTATTTTAGAAGACATAGTCCCCGGATTCAACTTGAAGGACGACAAGAACATCACCGCCTCGAACCTGGATTTGTTCAATCAAATGGATTGACAGCAAAAGCGGCGAGTTCCCAATCAGAGAAAAAGTTTTCTACGGACGAAGTGAATTTCACAAGTTCTCAGACACTGTACGGACTAGCACAGTGCGTGACCGACTTAAGCAGCGATACATGTGATGCGTGTTTCAAAAGCGCCATCGGATCTCTTCCGTCGTGTTGGGACGGAAGCCAAGCCGCGAGGATTCTGCTTCCGGGATGTGAAGTTAGATATGAGATGAACCCATTTTACAGTATAACTGCAACATCAGCTGAACCACTTGTTCCTCCTCCTTCTTCTTCAGGTGATGTGCTCAACCAAAAGTTTTAGCTTGCTAATACCATCTTTTATGATATAAAGCAATCAGCTTTCATCGATTTCTTTTTAGTTCTGAATGTTATTGTGAGATTGATGTGTATGTGTCTTGGAGTGGATGCTAGGAGCTTGTTCTTCTTCCTGCTTACATAAATCGCCTATTACGTTTGAAAAGCAGTTGTGTCTGTTACACAGAAATAGCGCTTTAAGCCAAACGGGTTGGTGCGCTTAATGTATGATCGAGTTGTGCAGACAAAACGGGTGTCTTTCCTTGAGATCATGCTTCTCACCTTTTTTGGTGGTTAGACACGATATCGAACTGAGATTGACAAAATATAGTGTATAATTATAATTTGAAGTGTAGTGTTGTGTTTAATAAAGAGTCAAATACCTACTACCAGTAATTCGTAGGTAGATAGGAATTCATCAAGGATTTGGATCTTCTGAATTATGAAGGGATGAAGTATGCCTGAATTATCTCACATACCTTCTATTATATTTATTTATTTTTTTAACATTAATATTTTAATAACAAAACTCACTCTCAAGCCTCTCACTTAAGAGGTAATTCACAGATTCTCACTTCAGAGGATTTGTGTCCATTCATCAATTGCAATCTAAAAAATAAGGATATATATTGACATGTGCAACGCTCTCTGTGCTCCATAGATTGTGGTACATGTCAATATTTTACTCCTTGGCTTTTATATTATCTTGAGTAAAAGAAGATGGCTCTATATGAGGTATCTTAATCCTTAGATTGCTAGTACTTCTGTGCAGGAAAAAGCAATGTCTCAATAATTGCGGCCATGGTTGTATCAATTGCAATTTTGGTGGGGATTTTCATTTTGGGCAGTTGTTCCCTGCAGAGAAGGCGAAGAAAGAATTGTAACACAGTCCTACAAGATAGCAGTAATTTATATTTCGTTCCCATTTCATTTCAGTGATTTTTTGACTTGTTTTCACTAGAAAATTGTTTTGCATATAAATTTTATTCTTTATTTTGACTCCAGTAAGGAATGAATTCACATTTTCAGATTCTTTGCAATTTGACTTGGCTACAATTGAATCTGCCACAAACGGATTCTCCGATGATAAGAAAATAGGCCAAGGTGGATTTGGTGGAGTCTATAAGGTAGGAAAACTATTAATTTCTTAATGCAAAAGTTAAGCAAGTAGGTCTGATCACAGGCATATTTTCAGGGTATCCTTTATAATGGACAAGAAATAGCTGTGAAAGGTTATCAAAAAGCTCGTCGCAGGGTGCAATAGAATCCGGGAACGAGGTTGCACTTGTGGCCCAACTTCAACACAAAAATTTAGTCAAGCTATTAGGATTTTGTTTGGAAGGACAAGAGAAGATACTTGTCTATGAATACATTCCAAATAAAAGCCTTGATCACTTTCTATTTGGTTTGAATCTTTAAAACTTGTTTGCTTCTCTCTTTTAATCTTATTTACTAAGAAATTGTTGCCTTCAAGACAATTATTTGAGAGTTGGCTTACCTTAAGCCTTACCAAAAAAAACTACTGTTTTGAAGGAGAATAGTGCTTTTTATATTTAAACTAGTCATATAAGAGAGTCAATTTATTGCTTGCTTAAAATTTTTAAATTTGGCAAATTTACAAAATCTGAAAAGCAACAATTGCTAGATTGGTCAAAACGCTATAAGATTATAATAGGAATTGCTCAAGGAATGCAATATCTTCACGGAGATTCACGACTTAAAGTAATACACCGTAATCTCAAAGCTAGTAATATTTTATTAGATGCTAATATGAATTCCAAGATTTCAAATTTTGACATGGCAAAGATTTTTCAGGCATATCAAACTCAAGAGAAAACAAGTACTAGAAGGATAGTTGGAACTTTGTAAGTTATTGGTCATTCTAGCATCTTACAAATGTAGATGAGTAGTTTATAACATAATTCTAGCTAAAAGAGTTCAATATTATGGCAAACCATTTCTTTTCTCATTATTTAACCTAGATATTCCTTTTTGTTAAAACTTTTCATACTGTTTTACATGAATTTGTTGGTTGCTATTATTGATTTGCAGTGATTATATGTCTCCTGAATATGCGATGCTTGCAAAATTTTTTGTGAAATCAGATGTGTTAAATTTTGATGTCTTACTTTTGGAGATTGTCAATGGCAAGAAGAACTCTAAATTTTATCATTTAAATCAGGAGGACAACCTTTTGAGCTTTGCAAGTATAAACTAAGTTAACATCTTTCCTTTACTAATATCTAAGCCTACTACAAATGCCTAGAGAAAAAATTTTGGTGCAAAGAGATGACAAAAATGTCAATATTGGCCAAGTTTTATGGGCTAGCTCATTCAATCCTTATAGAAATATAGAATCGAGTTAGTAAAATTTATTTTCAAAAAATAACCATTTAACTTTGACCTATTTGGTTCCTTGAATTGGGTAAGGCTTGACCAAAATTTTTTTAAAAGCAAAATTTAAAATTTGGGTAGGGCTAGGCCCCTATTGCCTAACATATTTTTATGAAAAATAAATATTTTATATGCATATTTTTAGGATAAATTTTTAGGGTTAGAATTAGAGAGCTAACACATAATCCTAACAAAGTAGGGTAAGGATTCTTCCAACCCTTATTTAAAGAAAACTTTCCTACCCAACCTTAAAAAGTTTATAAGGGGCTTTGAAGATAGGGTCTAGTTGGCCTTAACTAACACCTCTCTTGCAAGAAACTTCAAAATTGAACACTACCTTGTTTTATTGCAGGCTTGGAAAAAATGGATGAATCGAACACCTTTTGAGTTATTGGATCCAACACTACGAGATTCCTATCCTAAAAATGAAGTAATTAGATGCATCCATATTGCTTTACTATGTGTTCAGGAAAATCCATCAGATAGACCTTCAATGGAATCCATAGTACTTATGTTGAATAGTTATTATATTTCTTTGTCGTTACCTCGACAGCCTATATCTTTTCTACAAGGAAGAAGAGCACCAAGTGGGTTTCGACATAAGCCTGATTTTGACCAATCTTTTAGCTATCCAATTCCGTTGTCTATGAATGATTCATTAATTCTTGAAGTATAGTCCCAATAAAAGATCTTTATTTTGTATAATTTAACCATGTATATTTGTTACATAGTCAAACTATGATGTTATATAGGAATATAGCTAATTATGTTGGCATATTATATCCTCGTTTCCCCTTTCCCCTACTACTTCTTTTGAGTCACATTTTAGATAGTTGCCACTAAATTGAAAAGGTTGAGAAGTAACACTCTATGAATATTGCCTGTCCAAAGAAATTGGAGAATATGATTTTGTATTAAGTTTTCCTATGTAAAAATTATAGGCATATATTTATATATGTATAATAGAGCACAACAGAAGTGTAAATTTAGTATGGAATCGGTCATTAAACTGGTGAAATCATCGGTTCATGATTTATTGGTTCAACCGGGGTCAAACCGGTAATAATTAAATATATATATATATATATATATTAAAAATTTAAGATAATATATAATAACAAATAAATATTAATAAATTTTAAAATGTTATGACTAATTGTACATAAAAATAAATTATACATAACATAATTTTTTATTTTTAATTTGTTTAAATATATTTGCATAATTTTAATAAAAATCATATGAATTTTAATTTTATTTCTCATTTATTATATTAAAATTTTGGGTTATAAACAAGACAATAATAATAATTTAATAAAAAATATATTGTTCATTCTATTAATGGTTAAAATTTGAATCAATTATTATTTATTTTACTATTTTAAAATAGAATTATAATAATGGTTATATATTCAATATTGTACATTATAACTAAAGATGCATTTCAGCTCAATGGTAGTGCTGCGCTTGCATTCCAAGAGGACTAGGGTTCGAACAGCAACATTGTTAATTTTGCTAAATAATACAAAACTGGTTAAACTAGTAACCCATTCATCGATTCTTGATCAATTCTCAAGCCTTCTAGTTCTGAGGGTCAACCGAACTGGACCAAGAACCGGTTCCAAGTCCAACCAACTGGTTTAGTCCAGTCCAATTTTCAAAACAATGATTTTAACGCAATGGTATTTGACTAAAAAATTCCTCTAATCTATTAAAGTTTCATCTTCAAAATATCCTAATTTGGTTCAATTTGATCTTGGAAAATTAAATCCTAGATTCTTTGAAGAAACTTACAGATTTCATAGAAAAATTAGATATTTAGATAAAATTAAAGGCAAAGTTGAGAATTTTGTTTAAGGGCAAAATTTAGCAAAAATATTGTATTGTGTGTGTTAAAGTTGAGATTTTGATTGGCTAAAAGAGGAATATTAGTCTTCATCCCAAAGAAAAATTAGGGAGATTCCATTTTATGAAAAATTTTTAGGAATATTGTGTTTTGTTAGTTAAATTTAAAATTCCAATGAGCTAAGGGAGACATTTTGATCTTCAATGCATACAAAATTAGGACTTTTATAAGGAATTTAGGAATTTACAACAAAATTGGGAGATAAAATTAGGAATTTTGTTTAGGGGAGGGAATATTGCATTGTAAGTGTCAAATTAGAAATCCTAAATTGGTCAAGAAAGGAATTTTGATGTTTAATATATAAAAAATTAGAAATTTCATCTGGAAATTCAAATTTTAGAACACTTTTTAATGTATTTTCTTAAAAAAATTAACGAATTGATGCCTTAAAGTAAAAATATAGTAATGTTTTAAATCTTGATCCAATTGAATGCTAACATTTAAATCACCTGTATTAAAATGAAATCAAACCACATTTTAGGATCCAAACTTTATTTTATTCTTTTTCCCCTTTTTTTGGTCATTGCAAAACATACTCCCTCTTAGAACAATGCAAAAAAAGGTCCTTCTTCTAAATTAAAAAACTTGGTTGTTCAAACATCTACATTTTGTCTTTGTCATTGTCATATTCTTGTTCTTGGGTAAATATTTGTCATTGTCAAGCATAAATGTATATAGACCAAAAGAGAAGACAAATTAGAAAAAATACAAGAGTTTAGTATACTATAATTGTGAAATCTCAAATCAAATGAAAACTAATTTAACTAAAACAAGTCTAATTTTCATTACAAGAGTTTATTAATGGCATGCCTTTAGTATAGAACATAGATATGAGTTCCCACACATAATTTTTTATGTAGTATTTTAACCTGATAGCAATTCTCACAGATGAAATAAGACGCACAAAATTGCTAGGTTAAGAACTTTTATATTTAGCACTAACCCATTTATTGATTTCCTTCCAACAAGGAAATCAATTGCCCATAAATCAATAAAATCGATTCTCATATTGGACAATAGTGATTATTTGCAAATACTATTAAAATACATCAATAATAAATATAAATATTTAGATATATATTAATTATGTAAAAATGTGAACTATGTACCAATTAAAGAGAAATTAATTATATAATTAAATAATTCTAACATTCCTACACATTCTTTTTTTGTAACCTATATAACTTGATATGATTATGATAGGAACAGTGTCTCGTTTGGTAAAGTATAGTTGGTTACTTGTTTGGTAGAGTTATATATGTAACCAATATATGCAATAAAGGTCCTATGCCCATCCTCCTTCAGATAAAGGTATACATGGGACGAGACGGGACAGGACGGGACGAGACAAGTTGAGAATATAGTCAATTTGAGACCCATCTTGGATTTTGGTTTCAAGATTGATTTTATCACTTAAGTTTTATTCTAGCCTAATAAGGCAAACTAGGCCTTATCGGGCCAAAACGAGCTAGGATGGGACAATGGGATTTTTTTTTTCTGCATAAAATATAATGTTGTTTAAGTTTTTAAAAATTGAAATAATTCTAATAAACAAGTTTCTATCCTTTCAATAGCTTCTATAATGAAAGAAGTAAGCAAGTATAAATGCACACCTATTATGTAAGTTCTATAGTTTTTATTTCATACCACCATTAGCTTGATTGGAAGCAAATAATATTATGCCAAAGAAAAGAAAACAAAGTAAAGAAATAAATTTGATTCATAAAATCATGTAAAACTGCAAATAATATTTAAGAAATATTAAGAGTTCAAAATATAAATACATGTTAAATAAAATAACAAAAACACATCAGGCAACATTTTGAACATCTTTAAAGATAGCTCCTGAAGCTTCTAAAATATCTATAAAAAGTAAACATCATCTTGGAAATTAGAAAGTAGAAATCAAAGGCAGAAATGAATATCATTACATCATTATTAAAGTATAAAGCTTACCAGATTCTATAAAACTCTCAAACTCTTTATACTAATCGAAGTCATGTTCCTTAAATTTGAATACTATAGGGGATAGCCAAATTTGGGTGCAGATGAGTACTTCAATCATTTTTTGTAATAATGAATTCCTAAAAGTATCAAGAAAATGAGCACTGATGCTAAAAGTATATTCAAAAGTCACAATTGACATTAACACAATTAACATATTACAAGTAAGCAAAGAAATCACTTTTTAGCATTTTCTTTTTACTATGCCAAGATATAAAAAAAAAAAGATCATCTTCAACTAAATCGTAGCAAGATACTTTTCTAACTTTGTTATTTGATTTAAAGTAACTTTCATTTTGTCCTTGTTAATGTTTCATGCCCTCTTTATCCTTCCAAAAGCGAAATTAGGTAGCTACACTCCTATATCCCTTCTATGTAAGTCACCACTATCTTTAGAGACACTTTGTGATTCATTGATAACCTCCTTAGCATATTTCCAATGTAGATAATATAATGCATCTGTAACCCTTCTTTCTATGGCCTCACAAAGATTAGAATTAGGATATATCTCTCTAAAGGTAATATTCACAAAAGCAAGTTCATATTTCAGGTCAAGTACCACTCCTAAGACCAATAAAAGGTTCAGATTCTCTAACTTCCTCTAATACTTATCGCACTTACTCTTTATACTTCTAGCCATATCTCTAATAAAAGAATTATCCACAGTGGAACTTGATATTAACATATTTAAAACCATTGCAATATCATGAAAGTATGCATTTAATATCATATATAATGATCCAAATAGTCTTAATGTAATGTCATAAAAGGCTTCAAAGACTAAACATACACAAAGGCATTAAACTAGTCAAAAGGCTAAGAAGAACCCATTTGATAGACATTTTCCCTAAAATGCACACAATGCCCTTCATCTTCATCTTTCAATCTCTCAAATACTTTTTGAAATATTAGGACATGTTCTAACATCAAATAAGTGGAATTCCACCTTGGTGTAACATCCAAGCAACAAGACTCTTTAACTCAATTCTTTCATTTTGAATAAAAGCTTTAAGCCTTTGAAATCTTACAAGAGAAGACCTCACATATCTTACAACATTGTGAATAGTAGAGATAGATTCATACGTATCCTTCAACCTATCATTCACTATTAAATTTAGAATGTGAGTATAACGTCTCATATGAAGATAGTCCCTATTACACACTAGCCAATCCAATTTTTTAATCATTTCTTTAGGTAGGCCATGGCTATGTCATTAGAGCTTGCCTTATTTATAACTATTGTAAAAACTCATTCAGTCTCTTATCCTAACAAACACTTCTCAGTTGCCTTTTGTATGGTGTCACTCTTATGATTTTTAATCATACAAAGGTTAAGGCTCCATTTTTGTAATTTCCAATTTTCATCAATGAAATGAGTTGTGAGGCATATAAGTTAAAATTTTAAATGAATGTCTATATGTATGTAATGAGGCAAACATGCATACATAGTTTTTTTAATAACTCCTTAACTTTCTTAGATTTATCATTAAAGAGTTCTAAATATTCCCTAGCAACTATATCTTGTGATGGAACTAGGAACCTTGGTTATAAACAATAGCTATACTTTTGAATCCCATGCCTTTCCACAACCCGAAAAGGCATCTTGTCACACATCATATGATTAACTAGAGCCTTTGGATAGTCATCTACATTGTAAATATGAAGGACCAATGTCCTTATTTGAGCAATCCCCTTAAAACATCTTCCTTAGAAGCCTCACTATATGCTAACGTAGTTTGATTGATTAGTCTATACGGGTTCTTCTTACATACTTTCACATGCTTATTCAACCCACTTGTTCTATGTTTAATTGGGTGACACAAATAAGAAACTTCACAATATTTACATAAAACTCTATGTTCTTCACCCATTTTAGTCAATGGAAGTTTTTTGAATGCTTTCAAACACTGGACTTGTTTGCATGGGATTTTCTCTTTTTACTTATAATTGTAGAATTTGTACAGCATCTAAGGCAAGGGAGTATTAGGTAAGAATATTGTTAGATTAAGGTTGGATTGAGATTAAATTGGGATTGGGTGTAGGTTTCTTGAGTTCTTTAGTTTGCCATTGGTTTCTTTATCTCTAAAAAGTTTATTCAAAGGAAATTTGCATATGAGTTCATAGACAATAATACTAGTTTATTAAACTAGACTCAAATTATTAACTAGCCTCAAATTTGTGACTTATAATAATAGTTCATTAAACTAACCAAATACCCTAAATTGAAAACAAGCTTCAATACAAATCATGTTATCACAAATATTACAAAGCTTCTATAAGCTTCAATAGAAATTATAGGATTAAACTAGCTTTAGATTTCAATCAACCACCTCATATTTGAATCAATAACAATTTCAAACATATGGATAATTTCAATATTATATTCCAAATCACAACTCAACAATTTTACAATATTAGAAGATGTTATTAATAATACTAATGGCGTCAAAAGATATTGTTTGAAATAAAGAAGTAGAGGAAGGCATTGATCTATATGCGCACTTTAAATAAACAATCCTTAGCATTTGCATTTCAAATAATTCCTAGGATTGTTGTAAAATTGTTGAGCAAATGTTTCTTCATTACCTTCCTTAACCATCCTTAGCATTAATAGAGTTTCAAATCATAGCTCAACAATTTTACAATAATTTCAAATAAAGAAGTTGAGGAAGTAAACAAGAAGCAGAATAGCAAACATTAAGTCAGAGAGGACACACACCTTGCATTTGTAGAGGAAGGCAACAGCTTCATGTTGATAATTGAATCATTGGTCCATCATGTCTATGGATGATTCGTGAATGATTTGCAAGTCATGACTTCGTATGAGACACAGAGTCACTAGTCCATGGATCATTCATAAGGAAAACTCTTTTATGTCAAGGTTAAGATTGAAATTGAGTGGCAAATTGGTGATGAAGGAAGGACAATGATTTTGTGTCAATCTTGAGATTAAGAAGGAATGGTAGACTTGATAAGGAGGAAGAGTGTGGTAGACTGGTAGTAGAGGAGGAGTGTGGCAAATTGTTGATGGTTGAAGAGGAGGAGAGATCAAGAGCCAAAAAAGAGATGAGAGGAAGAGAGGCAAACTAGCGAAGGCAAAATGGAAATTAGGTTTAAAGGAGAGTGGGAGACCGTTTAATATGAGGGAATCAACCAAGGATTTTTTTTTAATATTATATTAAACATATCATGTTGAGCCAAGTTAAAATTCTTGTTAACATTATCCCGAATCCTGTCTTGACCTAATATTCCATCCCACTTTCTCCTTCTATGTTCATTCTATTTTTTAGTTTTATCCTTAACTTAAGTTCAGGTCGAGACAGATTCATTGAGCCATTCAGGCTTACACACCCCTACCTCCATATCTAGTATTTGATAATAAGCATTAATACTTTGTCGGTCAAAAGCGCCTTGACAACCCTGCACGAGGCATTTGCCATTAATGTGGTTAATCACATGAGCTTGGAATTCTTGGATCACTAGCAATATCCTTGCTTCTAAGTGTTTGCATGCAAGTAGCATTTTCTCTGATTGCAATAAAGTTGTTTAGAAATATCATTTTGAGTATACCTTTTTTCCTGAGTACAAATTTATAATATATATTTTATTTTTATCTTATATCTTGTGTTAGACAATTGACATTGACATCAAGAAAAACCTTGTTGCCGCCTATGAAATAATTTTGTATTAAGGACAATTGCATGCCCCAATTAATTTTTTTTTAATATGAAGAAAGACATTTTCTTTCATCTTGTTTTGCTTACATAAGACCCATCCTTTATCCCAAAGATTTTTTCTCATTATCAGTAAAATGACCATGCTTACATTTGCAAATCCTGAGGCAATTAATAACCACACAACTATCTGAACTATATAGTGCGTCTTTACTAGAATCAATACTTGCTACAACTATTAAGTGTCTACCTAGTTAATACTATCTTATAGTTCGTATATTATTTGTTTGACATATAGAAGCAAGATTTTTTTAAAAAATAATTTGTATTTATGGATCTCTCATAATTGGTTAGAAATATGTATTTTTTTTAATGGATACTTGATAATGAAGTTGGTTAATGATTATAAAAATAAGACCATTCTCATATATATATATATATATATGTATGTATATTCATATCTAGCCGAGCCTACCTATATTTTCATTAAGCTTGTGAGGTAAATCATTCTCTCCATTATTGTAGCTTCATTGACATATTTGCTTTAGTTGAAGAGCCTTTTGTGAAAGGAAACTTATTAGCCTTGAATACTTAGGTTGTTCTCATTGGAAAACCATAGAATTGTCTTTACTGAGCTCTTTAGTGAGCAAGGTAAAACCATATTTGTAAAAGTTGGTATTTAGCATAAAAAAATCAAAGTTCATGGTTCATTTGAGAAAACCATGCATTCATGGTTAATTTGAAAAACCATACATTCATGATCAACATGTTAGAATTATTTTACATATAAATGAGTGAAAATAAGATATAATGAAAAATCTATTAAGAGTTAAGATTGGATATATGTTTCATTGTAAATTAAACCAAGATGAATTAAGTGTTGAGCTTCTCTCTCTCTCTCTCTCTCTCTCTCTCTCTCTCTCTCTCTCTCTCTCTCTCTCTATCTCAATTCCACAATTCATTATTTTATAATTTATCTTCACTTGTTGATTTTGATTTTAGTGTTCTAGTTTTGAAAACTAGCTTGAATTGTTATATAGTCCAATTTACCCATTTTTTGTTGTTAAACTTTCATGTAGCACTTATGTTGAATAGTTATTCTAGTACTTTGTCAATACCTTGACAACTTGGCACATTTCTTGCTAGGAAGAAGAACACCAAGCAAATATAGACATGATTTGATTTTGATCAGTTTATGATAATTGGTGATTTTACTTATTTTTATTCCTTTTAAATTAAGCTTTTAAATGCCAAACATTATTAACTGGACTTTATTTGATTATATTTAGATTATAGGATAATTTTACACTCTAGTTAAGATTCTTGCACAAAGTTTGGGCTTTAATTTTTTAAATTCATAATATTTTATTGTACAATTTTTTTCACTTTTTTTTTAACTTTTGTATAGGTTTTTAGGTGGGAATTAATATTTTTAATTTGGACAAAGTTTGGAGAAAATTTTCTTGGCCATTAGATGGAGTTTTGAAACTTTGATCTTAATTATCCATTCACTTGGTGATAAGTTCCTAGAGGCAGAGAAATTTTTTAATTTTTAATTTTCTTATTTTTATATCTTTTTCATATTTTTTTAACTATATTTTATTTTATTTTTCCTTATTTTAATTTTAAGTCTCACATTCCATGATTCAAATTGAAAAAGTAGCTATCCACGGCCCATTGATACACCAACTCACACACACACATTCAAGCATGAAACACATTCAGCAAACTCCATGCACACGAGGTGGGCTCTAAGTTTTTAGGTTCACTAACAAAACACACACGTCCACTACACTCTCGGGCAGTGGAGAGAGAGAAGGGAACATATAGGTCTGACATGAAAGGGAGGAGGTAGCACTAGAACATAAACATCCCACGGCTAACTTATGTAGCTCCCTGCATTTACACATAGCACCCTAGCCATGCACCAAATCACACACACACCTTTGGGTTTTCATGCATCAAGAAAGCACAGGATAGCTCTCTTACACACAGCCATCTCACACTCTCACGTCACACAATCACATCTAAGAAGCACCGATACGGGTACGCGTATCGGGTACGATACGATACGTGAGATATGATAATTTTTAAAATTTTAGAATACGGGTACAGAAATATATATATATATATTCAATAATCTAACACATCAAAAACTATATTAAAAACTAAAGGCAACTTTGGTTAGAACTTGGAAGTGATATAGGTTAACAAATCATTGACTTCTGCAGCATTATGTATGGTGTTACTATAGTTAATATACTGTGATGTCGAATTTGATATTTTGATTATTAAAATATCTCAAATATCCTTGAGAATATAAAAATCATATCTCACTTTGAACTTTCTTAATTAATCAACAAGTAAAGCAAAAGCATTTTATATAAAGGTTAAGAATCATTTATTTAATAGTTATGTCTTGTAAACTCAAAATCAGATGCTCGACAAAATACTCTTACAAATTTAGAAGCCAAAAGCTAATTAATCGCGTGTGTGTTTAACTGAAAAGCTCTTTTCTACGAAATGACAAATCTTATAACCATATATGCTCTTCTATATGCTCTTTTGTCTTCATCAAATTTAAGTAAACATAGAAACAAGACAGAGAAGAAGGGACGAAGAAGAGATGAAGATGACGGAGGAAGACGCACTTGCCACGGGAGAAGAGGACAGAAGAACAGACTACTTCACAGAGGGAGGAGATGAGCGATGGTGAGCTATGCGAGGCGAGATGCAAGCGGGCAACGACGAATGGGAAACTCCAAATCCAAAGAAGAGTGTGGGAGAAGCATCGGGTTCATTCAACAGAGAAGAAGGGCAAGTTAATGAAGTAGAATAGAAAACGGCGTCGTTGGGTTTCGGAGCCGTTTCTGAAACGTTTCCATACGAAAAAATGTTTCGAAATGTACAGAAGAAAAAGGAAACGTATGAGGTACGTTTGTACCCGTACGATGCGCATATTCATACTAAAAATGTATTCGGTATGGGTACGCTTCCCAAAACGACGTATTCATGCTTCCTTGAATCACATTCACATGCAAGAGAATGAATGAACGGAGGGGCCCACATATTCTCAAATCATATGTAGTGACATGGGATTTTAGATGGAGAGAATTAGAGGAACATGATTCACGTGGGACTGGGGAACAAACCGGTAGCTACATGGCTATCTTCTCCCTAAGCCATAAGCTCTCTCATTTATACACACTAATTTACACATAGCATTCAAGGTCAAAGACACACACGTGACAGAACGAGGGGACTCTCGGGTTTGGGGGTCCAGAAGGTGCGAGGTTAGAGTACGGGAGAACACGTGAGGATAAGGAGAAGCACATACCAAATCACACGCATATGGATGTATATGGCACTCACTCATTCATGCAGGAGCTTCATGAAGACACGTAATCACATGCACATGAAGGCACCATACTCTTTTCATTTACATGTAGACTTGCACGAGTTCCACATAGCAAACATACACACACATATCTAGGAGGCTTGCATAGCTAGAAACACCACGTACTCAAGACACTGGATAACACGACATTCTAATTTTAATACACCAGGTCATGTGGATTGGAAGGCATGTGAGAGTCATTGGTTTGAGAGGAGCTCACATGGAAATTGACAAGGGGATTGTGTAAAGTCCCACATCGGATAGAAAGGTCCTGGGCTAGGTCCTTATAAGTGGGAGCAAAGCTCTCCCTTTCGACGAGGCCTTTTCCTGGGAGCTAATGGGAGAAGCCATCTTCCAGGAGGAACAAAACCCTAGCTACAGAACCTAGTTTCGGACATGGCCGGACCAGGGACAATATCGTCGAGGGCTCTGTAAGGTGTTTGGTATCAAAGCCGACCTAGCCGCATGTGCAACCCGAGGACGGGTTGGCCCCAAAAGGGGGGTGAATTGTAAAGTCCCACATCGGATAGGAAGGTCCTGGGCTAGGTCCTTATAAGTGAGAGCAAAACTCTCCCTTTCGACGAGGCCTTTTCTTGGGAGCTAATGGGAGAAGCCATCTTCCAGGAGGAACAAAACCCTGGCTACGGAACCCAGTTTCGGACATGGCCGGACCAGAACAATATCGTTGAGGGCTCTGTAAGGTTCCATATTAATATCGTTTGCATGCATTAGATTTTTGTGGAATTAGTTAGATATTTTTGAAATTCATATCAGTAAACTGTGACAGTAGCAGAGCCCACTCCAACCTTCAGACGATTTCGCGTGTCAAACGTCCCGTGTGTGGGATGTTATGACTTGCACATATTTTTAGCATGAAGTAGACATCCTAAGCTTTCAAGAATGACTGAGATCATATGTTTTCGATTTTTCTAAATTTAGTTGTGAATTTCCAAACTTTGCCCAGAAATGATGCCAAGTCTGCCGAAAATGAATCTACTTGTCTCATATCCCTTTTTGCTTTCCATGGGTTTAAAGTATGTTTTTGGGATTGAAATGAGTTGTAATGGTACAATTGAATATGAGGATGCATAGAATGAGCTCACTTGGTCCATGTGACACTGAAAATAAATTCAATGAGGAAGATCTCACCTTCTTCTTCCTACACCTCATATGAGCATGTAAAACATGATGAGTATGAGATAGAAATGATGGTGTTACAGATTGGCTCAAGTTTTGGAACGCAAGGAGGAATAGAACACGGATGCTAAGACAGAAGAAGGGGAATTTCATCTAATTATTCTCATTCATCTTGGTGGAGCTTCATAGCCGTGGCTTGCTTCTTATTTTTCCTCCATCATTTCTTGACATCAATGGAAGCTTGATTCCTTTTGGTAGCTGATCTTGGATGGCAACTCCTTGATGAAGTTTAGAGCTCCTAATTTCAATAAAAAATAGGCTAATTCTCTCATCTCATCTTTTATTTTTGTTGTTACTTCAATTAATGTTCTATTAATTTGGTTTAATTGATGGAAACTTGATTGTAATAGGTATTTTGGATTGGTAAATTCTTTTCATGAATTAGAGATGTAATATTGTACCTTTAGTGTTTGATGAATTACTCTTGAATGGTTATGCATTTTTCACTTACTTTACTTACAAATTTTAGCTTAATTATATAATGGTTATTGTGTAATTGGTGGTAGGTGTATTCTTGATTAGTTTAATTAAAAATTTAGGAGTTTCAATAGTGATTTAAACTCTTAGATGGAAAGTCGAACAACCTAGAAGAATGATTAAGCTCATATTTAAATATGTTCTTATTGTTTTATACAAACACTAATCAATGGATAAAGTTGTAGTCACAAGTTTCTAGTTGGTTTAACACTTGCATCTCAATTGGTTAATTATGGGTTCCTTTAATGAATGCATCAAATAAGGGAATTAGTTCTAAGTCTTAAATCAATCTAATAAGAGTAATAATAATTGAAGTCAAGGAGGTGAGTTTAAAGTTAGCTACTTTGTATCTCTAATTGAGTTCACCACTTAGTTATAGTTTTAACTTTTTGTTATTACTTTAATTTAATTGAATCCTAGAGACTAAATCCCTCTAATTACCTCTTGTTCTTGTGTTATCACTTAACGTTTACATCTAAGGAACTCTTTAATAAGCAATTAGAATCCAACTCCAAGGGAAACAATCTAGTAAGAGTGTTCATGGGTAGGGCCATATTGGACATCTAGTATGCCCAATGCCCAACCCAATTAAGACATTGAGCTTATTTTTATGCCAATGGCTCAGCCTGACCCGAACAAGCCTGATTTTATGTTGGGTTAGGGCCACCCGAGACTTTTTTTTTATGAACTGATACTTGTAATACAAAAATATTTTTTTGCAAACTCATAAGTATATACTTCAAAATAATAGGCTTTTAGAACCTTCATGTTTTTATCAATAATAAAAAAATAACTTGGTATTATCAAGCAAAATATAAGCTATACTAATATAATTAGTTTTAGGTAAACACGTGTATTTTTATTATTCAACAAAAGAAATATCAGTAAACATATATATCAATAATGAAAACAATTAAGAAATAGGGATGGTTTAAGTAGATAATAAAAATTGCAGCATGTTAAGAGAATCAGAAGAAATATAAAAATATATATATATATATATATATAAGATGAGAAGATATTAATAACTAAAAAAAAGTAACTATTAGGGCAAGTTGGACAGAATATGTTTTCCCCCGTGACCCAACCCGATCCAATATAATTTGTTTAAAATTCTATCCATTTACATTTTTGGTCCGGCCCTATTAGGCCGAGTTAGGGTGGGCCCTTAGGGCCAACCAGGCCAATGAACACCCCTACAATTTAGATTATATCACTAACTATAAATTTTACTCAACTTAATGTATTTGAGATTGCTCAACACAATCATCAATCTACCAACTCTATGATTCCATTCCATTGTCATGTATATTTGCTATATCATCAAGTAATGATGTTATAGGAATATAGTTAAGAGTAAACTAATTTGTTTAAATACTAATTTATTGAGATTAGAAAAGCAAGGTTTAAATACTGTATCAAAGATTCAATTGACTGAAACTTAACACAATTCAACAAAAATGAACTATCTAAGTAGATTTAGTTGACTTAACGTGAGATTCAATTGATTGGATATTCAACTTTAATAAAATAGAAGCAAAGATAAATGCACAGTAAATCAAGGATAAGGGAGAAGATAACATAGTGAATTATCTTCGTTTAGACTTTTGTCTTACATTTAGTCCTTTTGAATTTTAAAAGATATTTTTCACCAAGAAATATTATAGTACAAAGCAATAACACTTAGGCCTCGTTTGGTAGATGGGAGAGGGCATTCATTGAATGGGAAAGGAAATAGGAGAGCAGGAAAAACATATTTGGTATGTAGGGTAACTTTTTTTCTTGGGAAAGTTAAAACCTTTAAACATGAAAAAATGCAAACCTTCACATCTTTTGATAAAAAGTAATCTACCTTGAGAGAAAGCAAATTTTTGAACTATCTTACTCTTGTGTGTTTGAGTTTTTGGTGGTAAAGATAATTAAGTTAATTTTTTAAAATTAAAATATTATTATTTTATTATTACCAAAAAATAAAAATAATTATTTTTCTTATTTTTTTATTTTTATTAATAATTAAAAATGATTATTTTATTATATTTTATAATTATTAACAATAACAAATAATTAAAGACATTTTGGTCTTTCAATCTTTCTTTCATTCTATTCCAAATATAAAAAAGTAAAAATATTCATATTTTTTCTTCCATTGTATCAAACATAATTATGGGGTACAAAATCTCTTTTCATTCCCATTTTATTTCCCATTTTTATTCCCATTCCATAAAAAATCAGTCTCTTTTACCAAACGAGGCCTTAGGTTTCCAAATTCACATATAACTTTTATAATGGTTTTCTTTCAACTCACTTACTAATTGAATT
Organism: Erythrophleum ivorense; assembly: GCA_026724425.1. Classification (NCBI taxonomy): domain Eukaryota; kingdom Viridiplantae; phylum Streptophyta; class Magnoliopsida; order Fabales; family Fabaceae; genus Erythrophleum; species Erythrophleum ivorense. The sequence continues at coordinate 361,037 of JAIUCV010000200.1, read as the reverse complement.
TGTTATACCTTAAAAAGATTTTACAACAAAAATGAAAGGATGAATACCCTTATTAGACAAGGGATTATACTTTAGCTCATAGGAAGGCTCTTAAGCAACTAGATTTACCAAAAACAAACTCAGAAATAATAGAAGAGAATAAGTAGATACTTTTCTCTCTCCTTTGCTCATAGGAAGGCTCTTAAAATAATTCTTATCAACTTTTCTCTCTCCTTTACTCTTCATCTCTTCTTCATATATATAGATACTTTAGAAATATATCCATTATATGTGTAGTTCCTCTAGTCTAGTTGTTGGTAAGGGAGAAGTTTTCTTCATCATAAGATGTGATCATAACAACTCTCCTATTCTTTCATACTTCTGGTTTATTTCAAGCATATATGAAGAGAAGACTTCTTCAATCAAAACCTTTTCACTTTCATTAATTAGCATTTAATGCAAACAATAAATGCTCCAAAAGCTTATAAAAAAAGGTTAAATTAACATTTTAGTCCTTTAACTTTATTTAATATTTTAAATTAGTCTTTTAACTATGAAATATTTCAAAATGGTCCCTTAATTTTATTTAACATTTTAAATTAGTCCTTAACTTTGAAGTGTTCTAAAACGGTCTCTTAAAAAATTTACTTATTATAAGAAATCTTTAGTTTAATTACTTAAACCAAAAAAAACTTATTATAAAATTTTGAAAACTAAAAAATGCTTAAAAATTTACTAAAATAAAATACTTTAGAAAATAATATTTATTTTAATATGAAAATCCATCACGAATACCATTTTTATAAATATTTCATATTAAAATAAATATTATTTTTCAAAATCTATCACTAATACTATTTTTATAAATCTTTCCAGTTTTTAAGATTTTATAGTAAGTGTTTTCTTTGTTCCAATAGTTAAATTAAAAAAAATATTTTTACATGACTTTTTCAATGATTTTATCTATAAAAAATATTTATATATTTTTAAATTACTTGTTTTAAATATTTTATTAAACTAAATGTTTCCAATTGAAAAGTTTTTTTGAAATATTTCAAATTGGTATTTTGAAATATTTCAAATAAAATAAAATATTTAAAATTAAGGGATTAATTTAAAATATTAAATAAAATTAAGGGACTATTTTAAAACATTTTAAAGTTAAGAGATTAATTTAAAATATTAAATAAAGTTAAGAGATTATTTTAAAATATTTTAAAATTAAAAAGTTAATTTAAAATAGTAAATAAAATTAAAAGATTAAAATACTAATTTAATCTAAAAAGAGTTAAGACAAACGAGAAATATTACTTTTGCCAGTGATGGTGACAAAAAGAGAGCAATGACAATGTACTTTTACTGTCTTTCTGCCTTAGCTAAACAAAGAACAAAAGAATAAGAATTAAATGTAATATTCCTTTTGTCATCACTTGATCTGCTATTAAAATAGGAAGATAAAAGTATTTTGAGCCAAAAACAGGGGCACAAAATTGGACTTCAGAATCATCAATTTTATTGGGATTTTTATCACATAATTAGGCTATTGATATTATCAAAGATAAATTGGGCCATGAGAAACCATTGGGCCAGCAGATTGATCCAAAGAACCTGAAGAATATGATTTAGGCTTAAGTTTTCGAATAATTCTTTATTTTATCATGTGGGTATGATTCTGATATGAATAATGTTGTCTTCGTTGTGGATAAGGGTTCAGTACATGCTCACAATGGCAAAAGTTGTTTCATACCTTAATGCATGGCTGGCAGATCCAAACATAATTGCTGTAGTATTTTGTTCAATTCAAGCTTCTCATAGTTCCATGCCATCCTATATCAATTAAATTTCTAGGAGATTTGCGCAGGGATAGTACAAGGTTGATCATTCAGAGGAATTGGAATCATAATCTGCTTTTGAAGTTTCATTCAGTTTACGTTCATAATTAGAAATTCTTTGCCCCTTACTTTTTGAACAATTCTTTGGCACTTTTTCTATTCAAGATAGGTGCAAAAAGTCAATGAAAACTCATCAAAATGATTATTTCAAGTAATTGATAGTTTATTGAGACACTCATTTTAGCAGGTTTGCTGACTTCTTACACAAATGTGTCTTGTAAAATGACAAACTTTTGTAGATGCTGAAAAGGCAAACGTGGTTAACAGGAGTTGAAATTTCAAACTGGTCCTCTGCAACTATGCGAAAGGTTGTTTTTATTGTGTTGATCTCTTCTGACTTGACTAAGAATTTTCATATGATTAACAACATCAGAGTTTACATGAAATCAGTAATGATAATTTGTTATCAATATATTATATAAAAATTGGTGTGAACCATAACTCATGAGCAATACGAATCTAGTTTGTAAACAGTATACCTTTCATAAGTTGCATGTTATGATACTATTAATGTCCGTACATAAACAAAGTATGTTTGTATATTTATTATTTATTCTTTTTTTTTTAATTCTTTTTGAGGGACCCATGAGTCATTTTTTAAATTTTCCCTGCATCTTGTAGGGGCAAGACTTAGTTTTAAAAGATTACTTCAATTAATCTATATATCTCATTTATAAACTTATAGTCAAAATATCATCTAACATTGATTAGATTGTTATTAAGAAAATTTATGTAAAGAATTTGTCAACCAAAATATGTAATATCGGCCCCTTGAAAAAGAAAATTGAAATCACTATGAACAAAACCTATAGATATAGAATTAGATGAAAGTTACAAACAAATTAATATATACTTGATGAGTAGAATGAGAAAGGGTAAGAAAATGATATGTTTATTGAGTGATGCAATTTTGAATTCTTAGTTTTGTTTCCTTTGGGTAATGATCATACCATCATATCATGAGGTAAATAACAATAGAAAAGAAGGACAATTGTTCTCCTACAACAAACCAATTATTTAAAGCCTAAAGACAAAGGAATGATTCAGACCCAAAGTGTAAAAGAAACTCGTATGTTCTCACACTCGATTCATTAAATGCAAGCTGACTTGTTTTATTGTAAGAAAACATCAGATATTAGGCTTCCCGTGACAAGATTTGTTTCATATTTTAGGGACATTTCGATCAATTTTATGTCCAAATATAGACGTCTCCTGGTTGTCTGTTTCTGTTATATTAAATCTCTTAATGGTTGCTCTGTCTCCATCGGTGACAAGTGAACCACACAATCCTTTTTTTTTTTTATTAAATTATATTAATTTTTTTAAAAAAAAATTAGTGAAATGATCTTAAGACTTTTCTTAATATATATTATAATTTTTTAATTTAATTTTTGTCAATTAAATTAATTTTCTATACAGTATGATTTTATAAAAATAAATTATTTAGTTATATTTATTGTTATATTAAAAATAAAATTACAAATTTATGTTAAAACTTAATGTCAATGTAACTGTGTTATTGTTATATTTAAAATAAATTATATTTTCTTATTGCATACAAAATTAATTTTATTAATTAAATTAAATTGGAGCAGAAGTTTCTATAAGATATATTAAATATCAAGGAAGTCAAGTTACATTTTTTTAAAAAAAATTGAGTATAATCTAATCAAATTTTAAGAGAGTTACTCTTTTATTTGTTTTTAAATATTTCAGTTAAGAAATGCAATGAAATAAACTAATTTTTTAAGTTACATGTAAATTGATGCATCCACATGTTACTTCGCGCAGTTTATTCAAACGGAGGTGGTCGCAAGAGACCCAGTCATCAATTTACTAGTTGCAAGAGATCCAGTCATCAACTTACTCTATCTTTGTTTTTTAAAATAAATTATATACGCTTCTCTTAAATTTTCTTAAAGTTATATAGATTTTTTATTTTTAAAATATATATTTTACTATAATTTTAAATATTTTAACTAAAATATCCTCTGTTAACAATATATATTATATTTAAAAATACACAAATAAAAATAAAAAAGAATAGATTTTTCTTTTAAATATACACAAATTAATAATAAAAGAGTAAATTTTGTCTCATTAAATTTAATATATATATATATAGGCTAATAAGGGTATTTTAATTAAAAAATTTAAAATTAGATTAAAAATAATATAACTTTTTGTTTCAGAAAAGATTCATATATATCTTGTAAAAAGAGAGAGAAAATCAATATAATTTCAAAAAAATACTTTTAAAAAATTCGGATAATTTAGTCTCTACTTTTATTATTATTAATTTTAATCATATGCCAATTAGATGTTAATAACCAAAGTTTTGACCTTGATAAAGTCAAGTGGTTGATTTTTTTATTTTTACTTTAATATAGTTTTAGTTATTTTTGTATTATTTAATTTTATAATTTTAATTGAATTAAAAGTATATTTTAACATATGGAAATAATACAATAAAATTCTTAATAATGTTGCAGTTAACTCCCATGAATATCATTCAGGTTACGTAGAGTTGCTAAATAAAAAGTAATCAAATGATTGTCAATTTAAATTTTATTTAGATTTGAGAGAATGTAAGGAAGGAAAACTATATAATTAGACTAAGTCATTTCATTTAATGATCTCTAGTCATTTCATTTAATTATCTCTCACTTTGGTCCCAAAAAATATATCTATTACTTAACAAATTCATGACGCTCAAATTGCGTCCTCGTAGAAGAGTCAATCACTACGACAATTTTTTTTTCTGGGTTTTAGAAGTAAAGAAAAGAATTATATGTATTATTTTTAAATATTAAAAGATAATATTGGCTTAATTACCAAATGGACCAATTAAAATTTTTGTAATACTAGAAAGATTAAACTTTTTTTTCTGGGATATAACAAAGGACCCATAGCTAGGCTTAAAAGATAAGAGAAAAACGTTTGTGGCTTTTTTTCTGTCCACTGTTTTTGTTCAACAGTATAGTCCCAGTAGCTGGTTTTTTTTTTTTTTAAATAAAAAAAAATACAGAGAAATTTCAGAGTTTGAGACAGGACAGAGAACAAAAAACTTAAACTAAAGAGATGCTAAACTCGAGAAAAACACCTATAAGCCAGCACTACGTACGAGGTGCGGTAGTACACAGACCCCAAAGGCACATAAATTAAAAAAAAATTATATCTCAGATTTTATAAATTTTATAATAAAAATTTTTAAAATTAAAATTATTTTTAAAAATTATAATGATTATCAAATTTTAAAAAAATTATTATTAAATATAAAAATTTTATCATTTTCTTACATTTAATAATAAATCTCTTGACTAAATTTTTAAAAACTTAACAATAATTATGATTTTTAAGAATAATTTTAATTTTATAAAATATAATTTATTGAATATAATTTTTTCTTAAATTAAAAACAAATGCCACGCCCCAAAGGTTAGTCATCAAATAAATTTTTTTCTTTTTAAATCTTTGGAGATAAGATAGTAGCTGATTTTTTAATAAGCTTCCATCCTCACAATAGATGTGTGGAATGTTCAATGCTAACATTAATTAATCCTTCGTCAGAACATCAATCTCTGGTGTTCGTTGCTGGCGAAGCTACCAGAGCACCTACCGTCCCCAAAAAAAATTAATCAAAACATTATTTTACGCAAAACTTCTTACTTAGAGAATACAATTTGTAACCCTAATATTATAATCATTGATATATACCAGCTAAATATTTGTTGAACAGTTCGACTATGTCAAAGGTATAATCAATTACGGCCTGTTTGAACAGTTTGACAATATCAAAGGTTTAATCAATTATGATCTATTTGGTAGGTAGAAAATTATAGATAAAAAAATATGATTTTATAAATAAAGAATACTTATAATATATCTATTTTAATGATTGATAAATAATATTAAATAATAATTATAAGAACAAAAACAATTTTCATTTCTTTTCTTTTTTTCATCATCAAACTAAATAGGTTGAATTCGAAGGAGTCTGAATTATACGTAATCGTTAGTTTTAGATTTAATTCACATAAACTTATATATATATATATATATTAAAAATCAGCAATAATTAAATTGCAAACCAACCCATAGTTAATATATTGCTTAATGAATGTGTGTTTGGAATAAAGAAGGATAACAGAATCTTTATATATTATTTTTGAAAAATCAGCAATAATTAAATTGCTAACCAACCCATAGTTAATATATTGCTTAATGAATGTGTGTTTGGAATAAAGAAGGATAACAGAATCTTTATATATTATTTTTGAAAAATCAGCAATAATTAAATTGCTAACCAACCCATAGTTAATATATTGCTTAATGAATGTGTGTTTGGAATAAAGAAGGATAACAGAATCTTTATATATTATTTTTGAAAAATCAGCAATAATTAAATTGCTAACCAACCCATAGTTAATATATTGCTTAATGAATGTGTGTTTGGAATAAAGAAGGATAACAGAATCTTTATATATTATTTTTGAAAAATCAGCAATAATTAAATTGCAACCCGACTCATAGTTAATATATTTGCTTAATGAATGTGTGTTTGGAATAAAGAAGGATAACAGAACCCATCAAAGAAAAAATAAATGGATTAGATGGGAATGAATTCGTGTTCAACAAGTCAGGATATGTTAAGAAACTTCAAACAAATTAACTCCACCAACTTTCATTAACTTCTAAAAAGAGAAAAGCTACGTATTTGAGCCATTCAATTTATTTTAGAGTAAATTATACTTTTTAAAAAAATATTTTATTAAATTTATATAAATATTTTTTATTTTTAAAAAAAATATATAAATATATCTTGAAACTAAAAGTTATGTTATATTTTAGTCTAATTTTAAATTTTTTAACTAAAATATATTGCATTAATCCAAATACATAATTTTTTAACTAAAAAAATAAATGAAAGGTATTTTGGTTAAAAAATTTAAAATTAAATATAAAAATCTTTTTTGTTTCAAAGAAATTAATTTGTGTATATTTTGAAAATAAAAAAAATTTATATAATTTTAACAAAATTTAAAAAAAAATTGTAAAATTGACTCTTTATTTTATTTAAAGATTATTTTTTCTCTAAATACGAATCTTTCTTATATATTAAAAGCCATGAATTGTCACTATTTATTTAGTACTGTTCATAAATTATTATTTATAACATCATAACTTTTATTCATTTATTGTATTATACTGTTCATTGTATTGTGTTGTACTGTTTATTTATATGTTTTTTTATAAAATTTTTTATTTTTTATTTTTCTTATGAGACCGACTTTTTTTTTTTTAAACCTCTGGATCTACAGGAGTTATTGCTAGTGTAATAATAATACTCCAACTATATATACGGTGAACATTTTCCCTAAGAATTGTGAAATGCGAGCTCATCTTAGCCTCGATAATAAATGGTGTCATCAATGACTCAAAATCTTCGTTATCATGCGATCACTGTTTGACTTTTAAATTCACTGGATGTCTAAGGATTAATGATTTATAAATTAACATTCAAGTAGCCAGGTAGTTATATCTTTAATTTTTTTTATTGAAAAAATGGTATCTAAGAACTCAAGCATTGTAAAATTTATAATAAAAAACTCTAAAAATTAAAATTATCGCCAATGATCAAAATTATTACTACTTATTAGTAATGTTTAAAAAAATTACTATCAAAATTAAAAAAAAACTATTATCAAAATAAATAATTATAATTTTTCTAAAATTTAATAGTAATTTTCATAAACCTAATGATAAATTTTATAGAACTTAATAATCATTTTGGTTTTTAAAAATAATTTTAATTTTTAAAATCTTTTATTATAAATTTTGTGAAATTTGAGCGTTAAATATAATTTTTTTTATTCCTTTCAAATATTGAGTATTATTAATTAATTGCTCCCATCAAATAATCATAACACAAAATTGGCGCGTGAAACTTATTTTAATTCTCCCTCAATAGCCAGGGACATGTTCATGGGGGTTTGTATCTCTTCTCCACCGACGATCATCACATTCTTTCTCCCCCATATCAGAAATTCATCACCAAACAAATATGGCAACTTCTAAAAACTACGCTCTTATTTCCCTCTTTGTGTTCCTTACGATCTTCACAAGCGAAGCATCTTTTAATTACACCGCTCATTACTGCTCAAACGCCACCATCTATCCGACCAACACCACATTCAAACGAAACCTCAATGTCCTCCTCTTCTCCCTCACCTCTAACGCCTCCCAATTCGGCGGCTACTACATGACCATCATGGGCTTCGGAACCACCGACGCCGTCAACGGCCTCTTTCTTTGCCGCGGCGATATCACCTCCCCCTCCGTTTGCCGAGATTGCGTCGCCGTCGCTGCCAAAGACATAACTAGCCGTTGCCCTAATCGAACCGAGGCCATAATCTGGTACGACCTATGCATGCTGCGTTATACCAACAAGTATTTCCGGTTCAACAGCGTCGTCCCCGGGGTTGACCTGGATGACGGCAGGAGCTTCTCCGGCGGGGACATGGAGCGCTTCAATGTCTCATTATTCAGCTTATTGAACAATTTGACAACAAAGGCTGCGAAATCACCGACGGCAAAGAAGTTTGCGGTCGGCGAAGTGATATTGTCAAGCTCGCCGCCGGTGACGACGCTGTATGCTTTAGAGCAGTGCACGGACGATTTAACCAGTGATCAGTGTAAGACATGTTTGCAAAACGCCATCGGAACTTTTACTAGTTGTTGTGAGGGAAAACAAGGCGCGAGGGCTCTGCTTGCTTCGTGTATCATCAGATACGAACTGTACCCATTTTACGATGTAACGACTGTACCAGCTGGACCAGTACTGTTTTCCCCTTCTTCTTCAGGTAATTAAATGTATTAGTTTATTGATGTGATAGAAATTAACCATGTTTTTACAAGCGATTGGCGAATCCTTGTAGGATTTATTAGAGATATGGAGGGATTCTGAACATAGCTTGTAGGATTAATTATTTATTTGGCTTATAATCTGCTTTCGATGATTTATAAATTTTATACTTCTATGCTGATGTAATGTAACAATTAATAAATCATATTTTTTACTTGTTGGTTTCATTTTCTTAATTTTTTAGATGGAAACTAATTTTTTCCAGAAATTATATATGCAGGAAAAAAGAAAATTGGAACACGAACAATTGTTATAATTGTTGTCCCAGTTTCAGTTGTAGTTATGATCTTCTCTCTTGGAGGGTGTTTCCTGCTAAAAATATGGAGGAAGAAGTATAATACTATTCTAAATGAAAATTGTAAGTAAATAATTCTTAAAAAGATTAATTAAGTAAAACCATTCTCCTTTGCTTAGAAGATTGCTGAGCATTAACTTGCTTACTTATTTTTTATTCCATATATATATATTGATCTAATAGATGGAGAAGAAATCACCCCTCTAGAGTCGTTGCAATTTTCTTTTGCTACAATTGAAGCTGCGACAAACGAGTTTTCACAGCTGAACAAAATAGGCAAAGGTGGATTTGGGGAAGTTTACAAGGTGATTCAATGTATAATAATAATAACAACAACAACAAAAATGAAATGTATATATATGTTTTCTATATATATAGTTAAGTTCTAACGAGCTATATAATTTCAGGGTGTGCTTCCAGATAAACGGGAAATAGCTGTCAAGAAACTTTCAAGTAAATCCAAACAGGGTGTAGTGGAATTTAAGAATGAGATTTCACTAATTGCCAAGCTTCAACATAGAAATCTGGTGGCCTTATTTGGATTTTGCCTGCAAGAGGAAGAGAAAATGCTTATTTATGAATATGTGCCCAACAAGAGCCTTGATTACTTTTTATTTGGTAGTGATTAACTTTGATCCTTTTTTCTCTTTTAATGGAAGTTTAGCATTTCTGTGTAGAAAAAGTAGTTTATTATTTAATTTGATATTAAGTTATGATTAGTATAGCACTTATACTTTTTCTTACCTAAGTGACTCATGGCAAATTTTTAGGTTCTGATCAAAAGCAAAGGATATTGAATTGGTTTGAGCGTTACAAAATCATAGAAGGTATTATAAGAGGAATTTTATATCTACATGAGCATTCACGACTCAAAGTTATACATCGTGATCTCAAACCTAGTAATGTGTTGTTAGATGATAATATGAATCCAAAAATCTCAGATTTTGGCTTAGCAAGAATAATTGCTATAGATCAAGATCAAGGAAGTACCAATAGAATCGTTGGAACATAGTAAGTATGCATTAATCTTTATTCTTTGCTTGCATTTTTATTCCATATATATATGTATATATATACATGCTACAGAAAATGTGCTTTTAAGATATCTAAAACTTTAATTATTGTTGCTTCCATGCACATTTAAATTTGTCTTATTCCACTTCAAGTTTAAAAAACTTTTGATTATTAATTTTTCACCTATAACACTAAGATTTTTAGGTTGAATTTCTCTAAGTTCAATTCGCTTGATTGAAAATGTTTTTCCATTATTAATTCCTATATTTGCCAAATGCTATTAGAGAGAAGGTTATGTGAATTAATGCTTGATATCCTGCATATATGATAAAAGATCCATATGATTTAGCTTTGAATGTCCAAAAGATTAATTATTTCCTTGCATTTTGAGTTTTGATATAGTTTTATCATTTATTTCTTTTCTTATGCAGTGGGTATATGTCTCCTGAATATGCAATGCACGGACAATTTTCAGAAAAATCAGATGTATATAGTTTTGGAGTTATAGTTCTAGAAATAATTAGTGGAAAAAGAAATGCTCGATCTCGTAAATCAAAGGATTTTGATGACCTCTTATGTTATGTGAGTATTGAATTCCAACAGTTTGTTCCTATTTGTTGACATAGTTTCCATCCTTTTTATAGAGAAATTATTATATATATTTCTTGTATTTAAAAAAAGTAGTATAAATTTTATCAAAATAAGTGCTACACTAGATTTCGTCACCATCTAAAACATTTGTTGAATTTATTTTATTAATTTGTTAAATATACCTAGCTATCTTAAGTACAATTAATACATGCAACTAAGAATTATTATATATCTCTTGTATAGCAAAATTAAATTATAAAGAAGCAAAAAGAAGAACAATGAGCCAAATGTATATCTAATTTGAGAAACTGTTGCAGGCATGGAGACAATGGAGGAATCAGACACCACTACAAATTCTGGACTCAAACCTAAAAGAATCTTATTGTCACTCTGAAGTCATAAAGTGCATCCAAATTGGGTTATTATGTGTCCAAGAAAACCCAGATGATAGACCCACAATGGCAACGGTTATTTCATACCTTAACACCCAATTAGTTGAATTGCCATTTCCAAGAGAACCAGCACTTTTCAGGTACAGTGTTGGGAAACCAGCAAACATGGTGGATGGAGATTGGAGTTCAGGTCAATCCACCAGTAATTCTATACCTTCCTCCGTCAATGACATGTCCAAGAGTACCTTTTTCCCTCGATAGTAAGAGTTTGAAACTTTCTATTATATTCATGGCAAACCACTCACTTTTTTTTTTTAAATAGAGATTAATTTGTTGTGGGACTTATATGCCTTTTGTTCGTTGTCATTAAAATTCTTTAATGATCCTAATTAATTGTATACATGACTTGAGCAATAGTATTATTTTCATCGAATGATTTAAATGCATATATTATTATAATTATTCTTTTACCAGGCAAAACGGGACTTGGCCTTGCTTGCATCCAACAACTTTGAATTTTTAATTTGAATTGATTATGTATTGTTTTATGTCAATTTGTCCCAAAGCTATTACTAGTTTGTCACTTTCCACTCTCAATCTTACAAATAAATAATTGATTTTTTTAATATAGTGTAAGGGTAGGCTTTTACTTTGCTTATATTTCAACTTTTAAGTTTAAAGGGCGAGAGATTTTTAAGTAAATTTAATTTATTAGAGATAGATAATTTAAATTAATTATAAATAAATATAAAATATATTATAGATATAAAAGCATTATCAGAAGTAAATTCTATGACCAAATATTAATTTTTTATATGTATATGTATTTATTTATGATTAATTTAATTTAATTATCTATGATAGATCATATATATTTATTTTAGTTTTTCTTAATTCAAATACTTATAATGAAGGGGAATGTACAAGAAATGATTCAAATGGTAAGTAAATTTGAAGTTAATGGTTGAGGGGCTTTTATGTCAAGAATTTAAATTTACAAAAAAATATTTATAAGGAAAAACAACCTGAGTAATTTAGTTACACATTCAAAAAATGTGGACATATTTATAGAAAATAATACTAATAATAATAATAAATGAAAGGAATGTGGTGGCTATATGTAAGGAGTTATTTCACTTCTTAATATATAGCCTTCCCTTTGAATTTCCCATTTCTTTTAGATCCAGCATTTTTCGTGCATGGTAAAGGGTGGCCCAATTAATGCATCATGGGCAACAGAAAGATCTAACTTGACAACCCAATAGCCTATTGCAATTTCTAACGATATAAGCAAAGGCAATTGCTGTTCTAGAAGGGATCACATAGCAGTGTTGGCCTAAAATGAGTCAACATAACCATAGAAGCAGCTCCTTCTTTTTCGATTTTCTTTTTTTTTTCCTCTCACCAAACAATTTCTTTTTCTTCTTTTATAGAAGTTTTCCTCTTTCATACCAGAGTTATTAGTTCTAGTTAATGTTCTTAAAAAACCAGAGGTTCAAACTCTCTAGACTTGGGACGAAATTAACGCTGACAATCTAGGTGAAAAGGAATGTGTTTAACAAACAAAATTTTAGAAGAAGTTGGGACGCGTGACGCCTTTCATTCAAGGTGTCTAAGCTCGTTTGGTTGAGGGTTCTGTGGAGGTATTTTGTTTACAAAGTTTGTTAATGTTTATTATATTTTTATATTTATTATTATATTTATTAAATTATTTTTTAAAAATAAAATAAAATAATCATTTTTTATTTTATTTATCTTCATCTACTCACATTTTTTATTTTTTATTTTTATATTTTTCAACTAAACAGAATATTAAAATTTTTATCTTGTGCTACTTTTGGAATATTAGTGTGTTGTTTATACGTTATGTCCTGTAAAGTTTGTTTTTATAAGATGTGTGCTACCTCTTATCTTTTGTTATTTATTAGTTGTTGAGATTATTAAATTGTAGTTTGAATAAAATTTGGTAATTTTTTTTGAAATCTTAATTTTAGTCTATGAAATTTCTAATTTTGTATGTATTAAAAATTGAATTTTTTTACCAATTACAATCTTAAATTCAATATATATAACATAATATTCCCAAATTTTGCACCGAAACAAGATTTTTACTTTGGTCCTAAATTTTTAACTTTCTTACAAAATCCTTAGTTTCTTATGCATAATCAAAATCTTAAATTTAACACATAAACGTAATATCTTTTTTAAATTTTGCCCTAAAAAAATCCCTAGTTTTGCCCACATTTCCAATTTTCTTATGACATATCTAATTTCATATGCTATGAAGATGGAAATATTTGCTTTGACTAATTGAAATTTCAAATTTTGTTAAAAAATTGAGAAATTAAGGCAAAATTGGGTCACATAGGATAGTAAAGTGCTAATGGAAAATAGCGCTAGATACTAATTTGTTAATAACTTAAACCACATGGCATCATGATGCAAACTTTCAAACCATAAGATACTCAAGTGCAAATGAGCCAAACCATAAAGTTCTAAATTGTAATTTTCCAAGTAAATTACAGTTTGATACCCCAGTGGTTTGGCCCATTTAAGTTTTGATTCCTTGTGATGAAAAAATTGGCATTTGAGTTTCTCGTGGTTTTGAATCTGTGTGTTTTCATTTTGTCAACTTTTTGACAAAATTTACTAAAATTTTCCTTAAGTTTGTAATTTTTTTACAAAATATTTAATTTCTTATACATTGAAAGCCAAAATTCCTCTCTTGATCAATTAGAATCTCAAATTCAACACATATAAAATAATATCACCTAATATTTGTCTATAAACAAAATATATAATTTTGTACCTAAATTTCTAATTTCTTTATGAAATTCTTAATTTCCAATATATTAAATAGCAGAATTTCCCTCCTAGCCAGCTAAAATTCCAAATTAGATACACAAATAACACATTTTTTTCAAAATTTGCCCTCAAAATAGAATCTCTAGTTTCATCTTTAATTTTGTCTTAATATTTTAATTTTCATACAAAATCTCCAATTTCTCAGTAAAGATTAAAATTCTTCCTTTAACCAATCAAAATTCTTCCTTTAACACACACAACACAATATTTTTTCCAAGTTTTGCCCTTTAAACAAAATTCTTGATTTTGTTCAAATGCTCAATATATATATATATATAATATCTTTAAGGTAGTGTTTGGTTCAATGGAGGAGAGGAGAGGGGAGAGGAGGGGTTTTAATGATATGTTATTTGGTTGAGGAGGGGAGGGGACGGGAGGGGAAGGATTAATAGACAATTATACCCTTATGATATTAGAATTATTATTTTTTGTTTTAAAGATATTTTTATATAAAAAGGTTTTTTCTTATTTTTTACTATAAAAAATAATTTTTTTATTTTTATTTAAAAATATTTGTTATTTTCATAAAAAATTATCTTAAACCCTATTAAAAAAAATAAGATATATATTATGTTTTAAGTGAAAGTAAAATAAAAGTAATTTAGTTAAATAAAAATAAAAATTTTCTCTCTCCTCCAAAAACCTCTACTTTTAGAAGGGAAGGTCCCTTCCATTTTTTTCATACCAAATAAGAGAAGACTCTCTCCTCCCTTCCAAACCTCTCAACCCAAACACTTCCTAAATCTGAAGCATTGTTTATATGAATTTTTCTCCTTTTGACTCATTTATTTAAAATTTGATTGATTGGCACAAATTCACTCTAATTATATTATAAAATCTCTAACTTTATTTAAAAAAATTAGAAATGAAATTTTATGTAGATCAAATTTGGTCAAATTGAATTAATTTTTGAATTACGGGATGTGCATGTGATAATTTTTGTTAGAAGGTTAAGGGAATGGCACTACGTAGCATCAATGTACTAATATTTTAAACATCTCATCACTCAAATGTCATAATTTGAATTACAGGACAGCATAATGCAAACGGATAATTACAAACTATATTTTACCTTTTATATATATATATATATATATATTATTTTCTAATGGCAAAATATCAATTTCCGGAAAAGAAAAAACCAACAAAAGTGGTAAACGCCAGGCGGGGCCGCCAAGGGGGACGCCCACTCGTCAAAAGCACCAACTCCCCCACTCGGCCTGGTGGCTTTCCCCTTCATAGTTGTCAAAATTTGATCCTTCAAAGTCTTTCATTCCCACTCAGAATTCATTTCCATGGCCATTTTCATTCTATATTTCAATATCCATTTCCTATCAAAGATTAAGGAGACTACAGAGTCCGTAATTGTTATCTCAATATGCTTCTCTTCAAAAACTCTTGTCTTCTTCTTTCCCTATCTGCGTTTCTTTTCACGACCTTCTTGGCAACGCAAGCTTTCGCAGCTCCCATTTACAATGGCCATTACTGCGCAAACAACAAGACGTATCAAGCCAACTCCACATTTCAACGCAATCTCAGCGCACTCCTCTCTTCTCTCACCTCCAACGCCTCCCAAGACGCCGCTGGCTCCTACAACACCGTCATGGGCTTCGGCACCGCCGACGCTGTCAACGGCTTCTTCCTCTGCCGCGGCGATATCTCCATCCCCACTTGTCACGACTGCGTCGTCGCCGCCGCCAAAGATATTATTTTCCGATGCCCCAACCAAACAGAGGCCGTAATCTGGTACGACGTGTGCACGCTGCGTTTCACCAACCTGTACTTCCGGTTTGCAAGCGTCGTTCCCGGAATAAATTTAACGGACGAGAAGAGCGTATCTAGCACCGACATTAACCAGTTCAACCAGTCGTTGTTCAGATTGTTGGATGATTTGGGAACGCAAGCTGCAAATTCGGAGATGGAGAAGAAATTCGCAACCGAGGAAGTGAGGATTACGAGCTCGATGACGGTGTATGGGCTGGCGCAATGCTCGCGGGAATTGACCTCCGGACAATGTGAGACGTGTTTGCAGAATGCCGTCGGAACTCTTCCAGCGTGCTGTGGGGGCAGACAAGGCGCGAGAGTTCTGCTGGCGCCCTGTAATGTGAGATACGAGTTGTTCCGATTTTACAATGAAACCACTTCGTCTCCTCCTGCTACTTCTGGTAAATGTGCCTTCTTCTTCATAATAAACTCCATAAATTTTAGTAAATTTATGTGCAAACAAGTAAGAATGTTTGATTTCAGTATTTGATAAGCACAAGGATTTCTTAAGTCTGGTGAATTTCATATATTATGTATAATTGAATTGATTATTCATGTCTTTTCCGAGACAAGTTAGAATGTTTGTTCAAATTGATTAAGGAGTTTTCAAATGAAGAAAACTTAGAGAGAATTGGAGCAGATAAATTCTTTGAGAATTGATGGAGTAAATATAAGAATAAGTGGTACTAAGGAAGTGAATTTTCATGTCATATATCTCAAACATAAATTACTTAGTTGCTGGCATTTGAGAGATTTTACAGTTCAGAGATTGCAAGTTGTATAAATTTTTAGGATGAGTTGGTGGATAATCATAGATTTTGAGTGTGAAGCAAACAGCTTTGCTATATTCTCTTAATGATAATCTCCTTCTATATACCTGTGGTGTGGATGTAACAATTGCCCACGTATAATAAATTTTTTATGTATTTGTTGTGATTACTTTCTTCTTTTTTAGCTCTTAAATTACAGAAGTTTGAATTTTTTGCCTTGGCAATTATTTATGCAGGAAAGAAGAAATTTGGATCAGGAACAATTGCCATGATTGTTATCCTTGTCATTGTTTTTATAATTCTCCTATGTTTAGGCTGCTATTTCCTGCTGAGAAGACCAAGGAAGAGTTATAAGACTATTCTGAGAGAAAATTGTGAGTAATTATAAAAAAAAAAGTCATGCTCTTTAAATTATAAAAGAGGGGTGAGTAATTAGCATGCTCACTTATGAATTTTATGTTGGCCTAGTTGGAAAGGAAAGTGGGACTTTCGAATCATTGCAATTTAATTTAGCTACAATTGAAGCAGCAACAAACAAGTTTTCACACCAGCACAAGATAGGCCATGGTGGATTTGGAGAAGTTTACAAGGTGAAGCAATGTAGTCAAAAATAAATCTGTACTTGTTTTTGATGGTAAACTTAACTAAGATGAGCTATAATTTCAGGGTGTTCTTCCAGACGGACGAGAAATAGCAGTTAAAAAACTCTCCAAAAGTTCTGGACAAGGTTCAATAGAATTTAAGAATGAGATTTTACTCATAGCCAAGCTTCAACACAGGAACCTAGTGGCTTTACTAGGATTTTGCTTGGAAGCAGAAGAGAAAATGCTTGTTTATGAATATGTGCCCAACAAAAGCCTTGATTACTTTTTATTTGGTAAAGAACTTTTCTGATTTCTGCATTTCATTAAAGTTTTTCATTCACGTGTTGAAGGAAGCATTTTATTAATCAGATTCAAGTTATTGAAAGAAAAATATACACCTGTCTTCTTATTACTTGAATGACTTATGACTTACAGATTCCCAAAAAAGAAGACTACTGAATTGGGTTCAGCGTTATAAAATTATAGAAGGAATTACACGAGGAATCCTTTATTTACATGAGTACTCAAGACTTAAAGTAATACACCGAGATCTTAAACCTAGTAACGTGTTGTTGGATGACAATATGAATCCAAAAATTTCAGACTTTGGATTGGCAAGGATGGTTGCTATAGATCAAGACCGAGGAACTACAAAAAGAATAGTTGGAACATAGTAAGTGATTTCAAAACTTTATTATCTCTCCATCTTCTTAATCTTATTATGTGTGATTTAAATATGTTAGAAATAAAAGGCTATTGTTGGAAAAGAAGTGTTATGAAAATAGACAACTAATCCTAATTTTTCAGTTGTCATCTTTTTGGGCTAGTTAAAAGCCATTAGAAAGAAAACTTTATACACCCGAGGGACTTAGCTCAATTGGTAATAGGAATATCTTCTCTCTTTTTTAATTTAACTTTGGTTTCCCTAGTTTGAGCGAAACCCAAAGACACTCTTAACCATAATTCATTTTTTTAAAAAAAGTTATGCTTACTAAGGCCTCATCATTGATAAATATGGGACCCCTTTGATTTTACTTGTAGTGATAACCAGAACGGTGCCTGAGGAAAACCCCAAAAAAATCAAATTTTTTATAAAAAAATTATCATATCATGAACATCTATAGAGCAGTAATCTTATAGTAAATTTACAGTAAAAGAAAATTTTCTTTTAATGTATATGTTGATATTCTCTTTTGCAGTGGTTATATGTCTCCAGAATATGCAATGCATGGACAATTTTCTGAAAAGTCAGATGTTTTCAGTTTTGGAGTCATAACTTTAGAGATAATTAGTGCCAAAAGGAATGCTCGATCTCTGGATCCACATAATCTTGATGACCTCTTAAGTCATGTAAGTATTGATTTCTTGTATATTTTGTCTCTCCTTGCTGATGCAAGAATCATCATTTTTCCTTGTATATAAAAATGATAAAGAAAGTGAAAGAAACAATGACTGAAATATCTGATTCAACAAAATTGTTGCAGGCTTGGAGACAATGGAGGGATCAAACACCATTAGAAATATTGGACCCGGATCTAAAAGAAGCTTGCCCGCATAGCGAAGTCATTAAGTGCATTCAAATTGGTTTATTATGCGTTCAAGAAAGTCCAAATGATAGACCCACAATGGCAAAAATTGTTTCATATTTTAGTAGCCCTTTAGCCGAATTGCCCGTACCTCGAGAACCAGCATTTCTTATGCACAATGGGATAGCAGGGGAATCCGGTTCAGGCTCTAAATCGTTATTCTCGGTGAATGATTTGTCTATGAGTAATTTTTTCCCTCGGTAATACTAGGTAGATTTTTCTAAAAATTATGATTTACTTATCATTATTGGATGCCCAGAGCAAATTATTCACTGAGCAGATTTGTATAGAGAAATTAAATTTTTAAAAGAAAGTCTCTAATTTTAGAAATACCACTAGGAGCAAGAACATGAACCCCACTAACGTATTTGGTTATGGGGTGCTGTTTCCGCATTTTTCATACCTGTTAGTAGCCAAGCATAGTATAGAACAGAGGTGAAAGGAGTCTGATGGGAATTAAAGCACTGTCTGTCGAAGTTCGTTTTAGAGAACGAGGTCTCAGTTATTGACTTCATTGGTGTTGTTGTAAATTTTTATTAATTTTAAAATTAGTTTTTTAGTGAAATTTTATGAAAAGTATTACACTAAAGATTCAATCACTGTATGATAAAGTTATATAATAAATGTTTTTATCAATATTATTGTATTTGGTTTATTTTAAAAATATTTTTTATTATGAAATTCTTAAAAAAGACATATATAAAAATGATTCTTTGCAATAAATATTGAGTGAATAGATAAATAAATTTAAATGTGAATTAAATTTGTGTGCAGTTATTTATGTTTTTGTTATCAAGTTTTCTAGTTAAAATGTGATTTAAAAAAATATATTTATTATGATATTATTGAAGAGTTGTTCATTTGTTGTATTTTAACTGAAAAATTTGATAATAAAAATATAAAGGATTATATATACATTTTTTTAAATATTTGTTATGTTTAATTTTAATTAATTTTTAATTTATTAAAATATAAAAACAATATCCAATAAATATATCAAAAATATAATAAAAATAAACATATATAATACATAAAATTAAAAACATAAAAAACGCATTAGTAGTTGATTAAGTAATTCCCATTATTCCATATAAAAACGAACAGTGACGAGCTACCCTCAATTTCAGCCTTCAAGACAACAAAAGAAGAGAAGCAAGTCCCTCTAGCGAAAACTTAATCCTGCATTTGTATCTGAACCTTGGTTTTGTGCAATTTGTGCGATCTCTTCTCTTCCTTGCAACTGCGGCGAACAATTATGAAGATGGAAAGCGATAATAGTTTTTTAAAAAAATTGACCGTACCCTGATTTCTCCAAAATGCAACGTTATTTAAATGTCTTAATATTATTGGGTGATTTGGTTTGTCGCGGGTCATCTAATTTAACAATCTATCAGTCCATTTGGTTTATATTAGGTCATATGCAAAAAGAAAAGGGTCTAATCTAGTGCCTGAATTGGTCTGAGTTTCGGTTCGGTGTCTGGGTTGGTCCACTTCTATTTATTATGAATTTATACATTTTTTAATAAAATATGCTTTTATGTTAAATGATAAGAAACATTCTATTTAAAAGATTATAAATATTATAATATATATACATATATGTGTGTGTACTGTGTACTTAATAAAATAATGTCATAAAATATGGGTAAACTAATAAAATATTATCATAAAACAAATTGCATAAGTGAAAAAAACAATCTTTAAGATCGTTTCTACAACAAACTTGCAAATATATATTAAAGGCAAGAGTAAATTATAACTTTCTTTAAAATTTAACTAAATTATACTTAATACTCTTTTTATTTTAAAAATCATATAAGTTCTTTTTCACGTTTTGATATATATCACAAAATTTTTTTTACCTAATTTATTTTCAGTAAAAAAAGTTAACTTTTTTCGTAAGATAAAATTGCAATTTTATTCTTAATATTATAATAAAAAATAATTAAACTAATGTTAATATGAAATAATTATTTTATTCAATACACGACTATAAAGATAGTTAAGTAGTTGTTTTTAAAATATGGATATATAAATTGAAAAAAGGGAAATATAATTTTTTGAAATAAAAAATAAATAAATGTAATATAATCAATTTTCAAAAAAAAATTATAATAATTTAAGTAGATTAACCAAAAGTCTTTGTCTAGCTACGTGTTGACAACAATTTCAATCTGAGTCATGAATTAACCATTTTTTTCATTTCAAAGATTTTTTTTTTCAAAAGACTTTATCAATATTCAAAGGCGCGGCTTTATGCTGCGTTGCTCAATATAAAAGTTCTAAAAGTCTAAGGAAAAGACAAAACTTGCAAATTGATACAATTGATTTTTCAGTTAGTATATCATTATTTTCATGCTTGATATTTTGGATAAAAAAGAATAATTAAAATATTTTATGTCCTAATATATATTTAGGTTAAATTATTTTTTTAGGAAGTTTGGACGTCTCATAAGCTTTTTTTTTTTTTTGGGATTGAAGCATCGCATAAGCTTGAAAACATAGACAGTCCGTTTATCATGAAAAGAAAAATATAAAAAAATGTTTTTGTAAATGAAAAAAGATTTTTAAATTTAAATTTGAAAAAGATAGATTTTATTAAGTAATAATAAATAAGAATTATAAAAGTATAATAAATATTATATATAATTATATAAAAAAATATTTTTACCTTGTAGAAAACCAAATAAGCCACGTAAAACTCAAAAAAAAACAAAGAATGTAGTTACGTGGGGCCTATCTTCCGCACCGACAAGCTACTTGTCTGCCTAGGTTTGTCACGCAGAATGACATTGAGTCATTGATTATTAAGCAAAATTGAATCTTGGAGTTTCCTGAGAAAATGAATATATATGTCAACTGAATGTTCTATGATCGTGTAAGCTTATGAAAGAATCAGTTTCGTTGTTCAATACTTATTCAAAAGCCGAGTTGTGTAAAGAGATTGGCTTCTAGAAAATGTAAAGCAAGTCATCAAGTTTCTCTAAGATTTTCTCTAATTTTATCCCCTGAATATATTTAAGATTTATTAATTATTAGCCCACTCTTCCGATTCATCTTCACTGCATGCTTGCTTGCCTCATTACTATTTATTAAAAAATTGCATTACTATAAAATATTATTACTGATATAAAAATTCTTATATGATTATTCCACATGAGTGGGGAGCCCATTACAACAATTAATGTCTCATATTTTTTGCTGAATTTTTCTCATAGAGTATGTTTCGTTCTTAAACATTACTAATGAAATAGTGAAAGTTAACAATTAAAATAATTTTTATAAAAAAATAGACTCAATTTATTATGTTCTTTTAAAATTTCATCATAAATAAGTAAGAGGGAAGAATAAACAAAATTATATGGTTAAATTCTTATGAAAAATACTAATTAATGAGCTTATATAAAATTGAATCTACACATCAATAAAAAAGAATTCCACCTATTTATTGTCATGGCTATGTAGTCACTGTGTAAAAAAAGCCTCATTTTTACCTTCATTTCATAAAAAAAAATTATATGAATTTCATATAGAAATTATACAGATTTTTTAAATTTTTAAAAAATATATACATCTCTTCCAAAACAAAATATAACGTTATACTTTATTCTAATTTTAATTTTTTATTAAACTTAAATACATATTTTTTATCTCAAAAAATTTAAATAAAATATATTTTAATTAAATAATTTAAAATTAAATTAAAGTATAAGATAATATTTTTTAAAAATATGATTTTAATAAAATTCAAGAAATATATAATTTACTAATGAAAATAAAATCCTTGACTTTTTGTCCTCAGCCACTCCGGTCACAATCAAGTCGCTTGTTTTTTTAGAGGCTTCATTAGCGTTTATTTGACGTTAGTAAAATAAAATAAATGGATAGGCATTTCTTTCCCACGAAATTCGCCTGGAAAGAGTCCAGCTTTGCTGTAAACTAATTAAATTTGTATATAGTCAATGGAAAATAAGGGATTTGACCAAATAAATAATACTTGGGGTTTCCACGATTTTCCTCAATTACCTCACTATCTATCAGCCACTATCTTTCCCTACTTTAAATGTCAAACATTGACATGGCCTTCGAAGCTGACCAAGAGCTGCATTAGTCATCCCAGAATTCACCGCATTTTTTAAAAACCTGTTTTTTTGTAATATTTATTCTAAGCTTATTATTATTCAACTATTTTTATTCTTCTTATTATTATTTTGAATAAAAATATAAGGGTTATTTCTTTCTATAATTTTTTTAATTAGTTTTTCTATTCTATATATCAAGTGAGATGTAATATGTATACCAAGGTGTATAGGTAAATTCATTTACAAATCAGATTGGACTAATGGAATAGGTGAATAGACCACGATTTTAGTTTATTTGAACTACAAAATCAATTTGTCAAAAACGTAGTAAAAAACTGGGCATACTAGTTTGGATTATGTCAGTATAGTTTCTTTTATCATTATTATCAAGTTTTTTAATAAAATTATAACATGCATAATTTTTTTAAAAAAAATCCAATCATATAGTGTTAAATTATAAAAAGTATACACTTTTTGTGTTATTATTAGAAATAATTATATCCTTATTATGTTTTAATTAAAAAATTTGTTAACAAAGATATAGAACTATATAAAAGTTTTTTTTTTCAACTGGTCTTTAATTTTTTTTTTCTCTCCAAATTAGAGTTTTGACTTTTGTTTTTTATCGAAATTTGTGATCTCATTTTACATAAATTTCTTGTTGCATGTAAAAATTTTAATTAATTTATATACTTTTATTTATTCTAAATATTATTATATAATATATATTAATATAGTTTTAAAATATTATCTATATATATATTATATATATTAAAAAAAAACAAGACGAGGTCAAACCATGTGAATTACTCCTTATTGGTGGATTTTTGAAACTCTAGGAAAACTTCGAGGAGAAGGTTCCTATTATTCTGTGACAAGCGCTTGGACTAGAGGAAAACCCAAAACCATGAGTTTTCCTTCTTCGATTTGAAGAACTGCTTGTGTTTATTCCAAGTCATGGTTTTGACTTTTGATTGTTTCAAAGAAGGTATTTAACAAAAATGGACGACATACTATTCAATCAGCCACCCTTCATCATTAGTAGCCCACCTCTTAAGCTTCAATCTTCCATATTTACTACTTACAAGCTATTCCTACAGATCACAACAAGAACAATGGCTGTGGTTTCTTTAACAATGCTTTCATTTCTTTGTCTCCTTTCCCTACTCATACCTCAAGCCACTGCCCAGCCAGACTTCCTGGGTTATAATTGTAACAATGGTAATGGTAACTACACTGCGAATAGTGCCTACCAGGCCAACCTCAATACCCTTTTGTCCAATATTTCTTCCAACACACAAATTGACAATGGCTTCTACAACTTCTCTTATGGCCAAAACTCTGACACAGTTAACGCAATAGGGTTGTGCAGGGGAGATGTTACACCAGATATTTGCCGCAGTTGCCTCAATGATTCTAGAATCCTTCTCACAAAGCTGTGTCCAAATCAGATGGAGGCAATTGGGTACCATGACAATTGCTTGTTACGCTATTCAAACCGTTCAATATTTAACACCGTGGAAACTTCACCTTTCCTCTGTTTGTGGAACCCTACTAGTACAACAGATGTGGATCGGTTCAATCAAGCGCTGAGCAACTTGCTGGATGGTTTAACTAGCAGAGCTGCATCAGGGAACTCTCTTCTTAAGTTTGCTACAGCAAAGGCAACAGGTCCAGACTTTCAGACTATATATGGTCTTGTGCAGTGCACACCTGATTTATCTTCAGAACAGTGCAGTGACTGCTTGGTTGGGGTAATCTCGGGACTCCCACAATGTTCTGGTGGCAAGATTGGTGGTAGAAGATTAACACCAAGCTGTAATTTTAGATATGAGACCTATCGCTTCTATAACCCTACCAATAATGATTTAACACCATCGTCAACAGAAAGTACCTGTTGTTGAAGATTGTGCCATAAACTAATTATTGTATTGCGAACATTATTTTTATTACGAAATAAGAGTTTTTTTATTACATTATTATATTATTTGCATGTTTATATATAATAATATCCATGGATAAATCATTTTTTTGAATTATCCAAAATATCCCTAACCAATCATCATTGTGGGAATAACGATGAATTAAGATTAGTATGATTTTGATTAATTAAGTGTTAATCATGTATGATGATATGAATCAAAATCATAGGCGTGTGTTAGAGAACAAAATTTTGGATAGACCCATCATGAGATAAACTACATGGATTATGTCATAAGTTTATCTCATATATAACCATGTCATCGATCCTTTAGACCTGAGATCACCATAGATTCCTACATGAAGGATACTGTACTTTGGCATAGTCTAATGTCACCTTTGACCGGGTGATTATAAAGACTGTGATCAGGTATAATAACATTGATTATTAAGCAAAATTGAATCTTGGAGTTTCCCGAGAAAATGAATATATATGTCAACTGAATGTTCTATGATCGGGTAAACTTATGAAAGAATCAGTTTCGTTGTTCAATACCTTATTCAAAAGCCGAGTTGTGTAAAGAGATTGGCTTCTAGAAAAGGCAAAGCAAGTCATCAAGTTTCTCTCAGATTTTCTCTAATTTTATCCCCTGAATATATTTAAGATTTATTAATTATTAGCCCACTCTTCCGATTCATCTTCACTGCATGCTTGCTTGCCTCATTACTATTTATTAAAAAATTGCATTACTATAAAATATTATTACTGATATAAAAATTCTTATATGATTATTCCACATGAGTGGGGAGCCCATATACAACAATTAATGTCTCATATTTTTTGCTGAATTTTTCTCATAGAGTATGTTTCGTTCTTAAACATTACTAATGAAATAGTGAAAGTTAACAATTAAAATAATTTTTATAAAAAAATAGACTCAATTTATTATGTTCTTTTAAAATTTCATCATAAATAAGAGGAAAGAATAAAAAAAATTACATGGTTAAACTCTCATGACAAAGACTAATTAATGAGCTTATATAAAATTGAATCTACACATCAATAAAAAAGAATTTCACCTATTTATTGTCATGGCTATGTAGTCACTGTGTAAAAAAAAACCTCATTTTTTCTTTCATTTCATTAAAAAAAATTACATGAATTTCATTTAGAAATTCTACAGATCTTCTTTTAAAACAATATACATATTTCTTGAAACAAAATGCAACGTTATACTTTATTGTAATTTTAATTTTTTTGATTAGAATATTTTTTATTAAACTTAAATACATATTTTTTTTATCTAAAAATTTTTTAATAAAACATATTTTGATCAAATAATTTAAAATTAAATTAAAGTATAAGATAATATTTTATAAAAAATATGATTTTAATAAAATTCAAAAAATATATAATTTACTAATAAAAATAAAATCCTTTACTTTTTGTCCTCGACCACTCCGGTAACAATCAAGTCGCTTGTTTTTTAAGAGACTTCAAGAGCGTTTATTGGACGTTAGTAAAATAAAATAAATGGATAGGCATTTCTTTCCCACCAAATTTGCCGGGAAAGAGTCCAGCTTTGCGGTAAACTAATTTAATATGTTCATAGTCAATGAAAAAATGAGGGATTTGACCAAAGAACTCATCCTTCGGGTTTCTATCTATCTGCCACCACTTTTCCCAACTCTTAAATGTCAAACATTCATATGGCCTTCAAAGCTGACGAAGAGGTACATTAGTCAACCCAGAATTCACAGCGTTTTTTTAAAAAAAAAAAAAAAAAAACTAAGTTGGCTTTAGAGACTGTTTGGTAAGAGGCCTGTTTTTTGTAATATTTATTATAAGTTTATTATTGTTATTCAATTATTTTTATTCTTTTATTATTTTTTTAAGTAAAAATATAAGAGTTATTTTTATTTACAAAATTATTTTTTTAATTTCTTTTTTATTCTATGTGTCAAACGAGATATAATATGCATATTTAGGTATATAGATAAACTCATTTAAAAATTAGATTGGACTAATCGAATAGGTGAATCGACTATGGTATCATTTTATTTGAACTATAAAATCAATTTGTTAAAAAGGCAGTAAAATATTAGGTAAACTAGTTTGGACTATGCAAGTATAATTTCTTTTATTTTTGTTATCAAGTTCTTTAATAAAATTATAAGATGCATAAATTTTTTTTAAAACCTAATCATATAGTGCTAAATTATAAAAATTATACATTTTTTTGTATTATTATTAGAAATAACTATATTCTTATCATATTTTAATTAAAAAATTTGTTGAAAAAGATACAGAACTATATGAAAGTTTTTTTCAACTGGTTTTTATTTTTTTATGTCAAAATTAAAGTTTTGATATTTTTTTAATCGAGATTTGTGATCTTATTTTACATACATATATGTTAATTTATATAATTGTAAAATATTATATATATATATATATATATTTTAACAAGACAACGTCAAACCATGTGAATCACTCCTTATTGGTGGATTTTTGAAACTCTAGGAAAACTTCGAGGAGAAGGTTCCTATTATTCTGTGACAAGCGCTTGGACTAGAGGAAAACCCAAAACCATGAGTTTTCCTTCTTCGATTTGAAGAACTGCTTGTGTTTATTCCAAGTCATGGTTTTGACTTTTGATTGTTTCAAAGAAGGTATTTAACAAAAATGGACGACATACTATTCAATCAGCCACCCTTCATCATTAGTAGCCCACCTCTTAAGCTTCAATCTTCCATATTTACTACTTACAAGCTATTCCTACAGATCACAACAAGAACAATGGCTGTGGTTTCTTTAACAATGCTTTCATTTCTTTGTCTCCTTTCCCTACTCATACCTCAAGCCACTGCCCAGCCAGACTTCCTGGATTATAATTGTAACAATGGTAATGGTAACTACACTGCGAATAGTGCCTACCAGGCCAACCTCAATACCCTTTTGTCCAATATTTCTTCCAACACACAAATTGACAATGGCTTCTACAACTTCTCTTATGGCCAAAACTCTGACACAGTTAACGCAATAGGGTTGTGCAGGGGAGATGTTACACCAGATATTTGCCGCAGTTGCCTCAATGATTCTAGAATCCTTCTCACAAAGCTGTGTCCAAATCAGATGGAGGCAATTGGGTACTATGACAATTGCTTGTTACGCTATTCAAACCTTTCAATATTTAACACCGTGGAAACTTCACCTTACCTCTGTATGTGGAGCACTACTAATACAACAGATGTGGATCAGTTCAATCAAGTGCTGAGGAACTTGCTGGATGGTTTAACTAGCAGAGCTGCATCAGGGAACTCTCTTCTTAAGTTTGCTACAGCAAATGCAACAGGTCCAGACTTTCAATATATATATGGTCTTGTGCAGTGCACACCTGATTTATCTTCACAACAGTGCAGTGACTGCTTGGTTGATGTAATCTCGGGACTCCCACAATGTTCTGGTGGCAAGATTGGTGGTAGAAGATTAACACCAAGCTGTAATTTTAGATATGAGACCTACCGCTTCTATAACCTTACCAATAATGATTTAACACCACCATCAACAGAAGGTACCTGTCATCTTATGCTTAGAATGTATTAGATCAAAAGCATCAAGTTAATGGCATCTAAGTAGGCTCTATCATATATAATCGAACTAAGCACCTTTTACTTTATGGGGTTTTTGAACTTTCTTGAGTTCTTCATTTGATGGTGGAAAGGATAAGCAATCTGCTGAAAATTTAGCGGCAGGATATGTAGTTTCTTGTTAATGGTGGCCTTTTCTGTATTTGCCCTGGTCAGATTTGGTATCTTCATCTTATTATCCTCAATTCGTTGAATGTCTTAATCATGATATTTTTTTGCAGGAAAGAGCAACACATCTCGAACTGTTGTCGCCATAGTTGTGCCAATTGCTTCCATTGTTGCCCTGCTCATCCTTGCCTGCATCTGTTTAAGAATGAGGAAGCCACGGAAATATATTAAAAGTAAGTCAAGATAATCTAGTCTTGAGATTTATTAAGTTAGGCCTACTATATCGCACTTTGGAATTTAAATGGTAGGAACTCCACAAAACACCATAGATGAACATCTTTTTGCACTAATATATCGATATCCCATGACGTACAGCAATTTTCAAAAGTTTTATAATAGAATATGTATTTTTTTCAATTGTTGAAAGAATGTGTGATTCAATTACAATCAGAAGAAGTAAAAAGACAGATAAAGTCAATAGCAAGAACTCTTGAAGTTTCCATAACAAAGTGCCTTTTGCATAAAAGTTTATACAAATTTAAGGCATCTTAACAACAGTTTACTGCAAATAATTTGCTGAGTAATTTTATTGACATATTTTCTTAGATAGAAATCTCAACTAAAAAACGAAAGCAAAAATCACTTATTTTATCTGATAAGTAAGAAACGCCGGTTTAATCATGTCCATATTGACATTTTTATGACAAGATAGCCCCAAATAAATTAGAAGGGAATTCTTTCCCAGTAAATTGAACTAAATTGGTTTTATCTGAAAAATAGATTAGTGCTTATGACAACAATAAATCTGTTGTAAGCAAAAATCAAACCAAATGGGCAAAAGCCTATTTTGAAGAACTCACTTGTTTCAAATCATTCCCAGGTGAAGTTGATGCTGATAGTGAAATTGGGTCATCTGAGACATTGCAATTGAACTTTGACACCATCCTAGCTGCAACAAATAACTTTTCTGAAGAAAATAAGCTCGGACAAGGTGGATTTGGACCTGTTTACAAGGTAAAGATAACAATGTTACATTGAAAATATATCACATCTTGCTCTTGGTCAAAATGGGATACGCCATGATAGTTAGCATTGAATTACAAGCATCAAGCTCTCACTATTTTCAGGGTGAGCTCATCAATGGACAAGAAATTGCTGTGAAAAGGTTGTCTGGGAATTCTTCCCAAGGAGATACAGAATTTAAGAATGAAGTATCATTAGTGGCCAAGCTTCAGCATCGAAATTTAGTTAGGCTACTTGGTTTTTGCCTGGAAAGACAAGAAAGACTGCTGGTTTATGAGTTTGTTCCCAATAAAAGCCTTGATTACTTCATATTTGGTAAGTTAGAACTTTTGCTTGATTGGACTATACCCCTTGCTCCATTTCTATTGAATGTATATGAGTTCATAAATATTCCAAACAGTTTAAAAGATTATATGTTTGTTTGGGCACATAGATCCAATAAGGAGTGCACTGTTGTCTTGGGAAAGGCGATACAAAATCATAAGAGGCATTGCTAGAGGACTTCTTTACCTTCATGAGGATTCTCGTTTACGGATTATTCATCGTGATCTCAAAGCAAGTAACGTTCTTTTAGATGCAGAGATGAATGCTAAAATATCAGATTTTGGTATGGCAAGATTAGTTGGAGTGGATCAAACTCAAGAAAATACAAATAGAGTTGTCGGAACCTTGTAAGTATCAAAATGTGTTTAAGTTAATTTCCTACTCTAATCATTATCTATAACCAAAAGTCCAAAACACTAAAAAATTTCCAAAACAATAAGTAAAGCTATTAACATATGTATCTAATTGAATTTGTCCATACATACAGTGGATATATGGCACCTGAATATATAATGTATGGACAATTCTCAGTGAAGACCGATGTTTTCAGTTTTGGCGTATTGGTTCTAGAGATAGTAAGTGGCCATAAAAATAATGGTGTTTTACAAGGGGAGAATGTAGAGGATCTAGTCAGTTTTGTAAGTGTGCCTTCTTTGCAATATTTATCTTACTTTTCTTTGAAAGTATGGATCTAGAATTTTTTGTGTTATTAATCCAAATAGAATTGTAGAAGGAAAATACTGAAATTTTTTTGCTATTATGATACTTTTTACAGGCATGGAGAAACTGGAAGGAAGGAACAGCGGCAAGTATTGTTGATCCCACGATTAATGGTGGTTCAAGAGATGAAATAATAAGATGCATCCACATTGGGTTGCTTTGTGTTCAAGAAAATGTAACTGACAGACCAACCATGGCTTCAGTTGAACTCATGCTTAACAGCTACTCTGTCACTTTTCCATTGCCCTCTCAACCTGCTTCTTATATGAATAGTAGAAACATTTCATACAGCAGGTCAGGAGGGTATAATCCAGAGGCAGCAAGATCAGGTGAATTAAAAAATCAATCTGCACAAGCATCATCAGATGAAGCATCAATCACTCAGTTATTTCCTCGTTAGATTTTAGTCTGACACAGGAGAAAATTATACCCATCGATTATTGAATTACTGTCTAGACTTCACTATAGAGAATAAGAGAATGTTGCAGTTTTCCAATAAAATGAAATTATGTAGTTTGATGTATAATACTATGACCTCCTAAACATGATTAAGATTCATTATTTATTTGTTCTAATTCAGTTCATTTGTATACGAAAAGGGTGATGAATATTTGGAGCACTATAATTAATATTATGGATAATTATTTGTAAATCATTAATTCAGCCATTGATTAATGCTTAATATTAAGGTTTTTACTATTGTTAGTTTTTTTCTTACTATCAGTATGCTTGATAATAGGGATTACCTTTGTTATTATTTCCTTTCTTGTTTTCATTGTATGTTTTATTGTTTGTTATTTTCTTGTGTTTTACTGTTTTATTGTTTTACAAATAATTATGGATGTCATGGGCCATATTACTCTCTCTCTCTCTCCACTCACTTGCTCGGAAGAGGTGCTAAACACTATGATTTGTCGGAAGCTTTTGCCAATATAGTGCATGTTTGGCTGCACGTTAAGGGAGGGAGAATCGTGATTTACTTAAAAGTAACAAATTGTAACTTTTGAATAAAGGGGGTTGCAAACGTGGTTTTATCTCTCCCTAACGCACAGCCAAACACACTCATAGAAGTTAGGAAGTAGGGCATATCCCTTTAAATGATGGATAAAAGTGGTTTCATTTTCACATTTGCTCTTGTTAGCATAGAAAGTTTGTGTCACGTGGATATATTTTACATTAAATCACACTATTTTTTTAAAGTTTGGTTGAATTATATATAATATTTTTAAAAATATTATTGAATTAGACTTATATGCAACTCCTTATATTTTTACTATAAAATTCTCTAATTAAAACATAACAAGTATATAATTTTTTAGTTAAAACATAATAAATGTATAATTTAATTGAAAAATTATACGCTTATATGAAAATCTATACATATATTATATTATTATTAAAAAATTATATATTTATTATGTTTTGATTAGATAACTGGATAGCAATGATATAACAACTATATATAAGATTTTTTCGATATCATTTAGTACCTCATACATTTGATACATATTGCGGAAGACTCCCTTCTAATTTATTTGCTGTCAATAATGTTAACTTTATGCATAATTTGGATTCCTTTTAAAAATAAAATTACTTAGCTATTTTACTTTCATTTTAAAATGAAATTACAGTCTCATGTTAGATCTCAATATCAATTAGGTTGTCTTTATTGTTATATTAAAAATAAAATCATAATTTTATATTGTGAAAAAAATTAATTTTATTAACACATTGTAAAGAGTATAACAAATTTTTGTAATATATATATATATATATATATATATAATGTTAAGGAGTTAGATGATATTTTTTGAATAAAAGAACTACTAAATATGATTTAGTTAAACTTTAGAATAAATTAATGTAACTTACTCTAGGCTTCTTCAAAATAAAACATATTCCTCTTATACATTCAGTAATCCTGCACCTGCACAATAAGTTCAGATTTCCATGTGCAGGCATAATCCAATTAATACAATAATTTTATAGCATAAAGTATGATCATGATGCTTGATGTTCAATCTTATAAAACTTTTGTAATATATAAAACTTTTGCAACCAATTTGTAATATATAAATTTTTTTTATAAGAATAGGAATATCTATAAGGTATCTTTAATTTGCATAGTGTAAGGTTTATTTTCTTCCCACTAATGATTTCTAAAATCATAACTATGAAATTTAAAATGTCTAATTTCTCGAAAATCGTCCAAACATTACACATCTGGGAGACATATAACTGCGACATAAAAATATTAATCAATATTATTAGAATCTTACCCACTAGGAACATGTTGGAAATTTAAAGTTCACTAGCTAGCTAGGTATATGCATATCAACATTATTTATGAAGCATAAGGTCGTTCCCTTATTTTCTTGATTCATCCATATAGAATAAATCAAGAAGTGAAAAAAAAAAATAATTTACAATGTTCCAACAATTTTTTTTTTGGGTACTTCCTTAAATTTCATCAATACCAACTATTTTGGCCATATCAAAATTACATATTTTTTGGATTCATGATGCTATCCAACAAAATATTGTTAAATTTGAGATCAAGATGTATTATTTTAAGACAAAATAATAATAATTGATTCTAATGAGGAACATGTGTAAAATTGTAAGAACTTTCTACTGACATCATTTGTTATTCCCAAATTCTTGAGTTATTTTGAGAAGTATTACTTGACAGAATATAGAGGTAGGAGACAAGAGCGGAAAGCTTTGAGGTTTATTTTCTCTACTTGAGTTTTGAATTTGGACCAATTTTGTGATCGCAAAGTGGTGAATTGATAAAATTCTGTTTTGGCCGAATATGGAGCTGTGTAGAAATTAGGAATTTTGGAAGCAACTTGGCTTGAAAGGAAAGAGAGAAAGCAAGAAAAACTAGGTAAAAAGTTCCACTTTGACTTATTATAATTTTGGAAGTTGTGTTAATGGTTGCTATTTACCAAGAAAATGAAATTAAGTATATAACTTCAACTTCATAAAATGAAAGCCATTCCTTTATATTTTGTACCAATTTAGGAGGAATTTCATACAACATTATCAATGCAGGACAGGAATTAGTTTTAATTAAAGGTGTTCAAAGGTTCGGTTTGGTTATCCAATAAAATGTTAAACTGATTAGGTTAGTTTGGTTTAGTTCAGTTTTGAGTCAAAATCAAACCGAACTAACTTAATCGGTTTAGTATTTTATTGGACCTTGTCAGTTTTAAATTTTAATCGGTTTGATTTTGTTTTTATTCAATTTGATTCATTTTTTTTGGCCCCAAAATGATTTTTTTAAAAAGATTTTGTTCCTTGTAATATATAGAATTTAACTTTTAATATATTGTATCTCTTAAAATTTTAACTAATAATAATTTTAGAATAATTTATTATTTTAATCTTTTTTTGTTTAAAAAATTTTATATATTTACAAAAAAGCTTCAAAAAGTGAGAAAAAAATAAGAGTAATATCTTATAATAAAATAATATAAATAATTTATATATTTTTTGAATCACATAAAGAATGTAGCTTTAATACAAGTTTAATTGACAAAAGATTCCATTAATCTAAAAAAATATTAAATTTTAATTAGTTGTAAGTTTAATAGTTTAGTTTGGTTTAATTAACCAAACTAAACATGAAAAAAAAATCGACAACCAAATCGACTTAATTAGTTCTAGAATCACAAAAACAAACCAAACTAGTTTTTAATTGATTTTATTTGATTTTTAGCTTTTTAGTTTGATTTGATTTGGTTTAGTTCAGTTTTATTCCCCCTTAGTTTTAACAACTTGAGGCTGTAACTCCATAATTAAATAGAATAATTCAGTCTTTTTCTTTCAAAGAAATCCATGAATTCATAAGTAACTTATATATATATATATATATGTATGTATGAAAATATATTACACATACCCACCTTAAAACAAAAAATGGATTTATGTCAGAGGGAGTAGATTAAAAATTTTAGAATGGAAATTGATATGAAACAAACTTATGTGGAGAAGGATGCTGAAATGAATCATGAGATGAAATTAGCTAGCTCAAAAGAATAAATTAATCCAGAATCTTTAAACGATCCTTTACATCTTTCAATTAGACTTATCACAAAGGCAAAGGTTAAAAGACTTAAAAAAAGTATTGAGTGGACTTATTCAAGAAATTTAAACCAAACAAAAATTTGACAAATCTAATTCAAGTATTAATCAAGATATCCTTAATGTTATTTAGACTAAAGATGGAGTTGTTAGACCTATTTTGGGTTGGAATATTGCAAATTAAAGAGCCTAGACCAAGGAGCTATACATAAATTGATTTATTTGGGCCTAAATAATGCTATAATATGTTAACTTTTAGAAGTCTTATGCATTTGGTTGAAAATTAGAATTAATTAGGCATATTCTCTTTTCTTTTCTGTTTTTAAAAAAGATTTGATTATTTTGTATTCCTAATTTTTAGATCATTCAGTTATGATTATTCAATTAGTTTCCTAATTTTTCTTTAATAGGCAGATTTGACTTACATTATAAATATATGTATTTTGTCTCTATTTGTAATCAAATTGGAAGTAATAAAATTATTTTGAGTGTTTTCTTTAATAGTGAGAGTATTATCTTTCCTTTGCCCTGGTAAAGCTTTTGTCTTGTCAAACTATTCTTGGGTTGGTGATTTAAGTTTGCAAAAGCCTTTAATTCATGCTTCAACCTGAGTGCATTGTTGTATGGATTGGTTTATTGTGTTCGTAGTTAGACATGCTATCTAAGTAGTAGGTCAATGTTTCTATAATGGTAGTTAGCTATTTACTTCCGTCAAATCTTGAACCATCATCTGTCCCTCATGGACTTTGAGATTGTATATGGCTTTAATTCTCTTACACTCATGGACTTAACTCTTTTGCCTTTGCAGGAAAGAGTAAATATAGATAAGAAGAAGCATGCTGATTTTGTTAAGCAAATTTATAAAAAGGCTAAGCAAAATATTAAGAAGATGACTCAACAATATGTAGACCATGTCAACAAGTGATGAAAGAGAAATGTATTTGAGATAGGGAACTTAGTTCAATTGCACCTTAGAAAAGAGATATTTCCTGACGAAAGAGAGTTTAAGCTTATGCCTCAAGGAGATGAACTTTTCTAAGTGTTAGAGAAGATAAATGATAATACTTACAAGATTGATTCACTAGCTGAGTATGATGCAAGTGTTACTTTCAACGTTTCCAATCTTTACTCTTATTTTGGTGCAAAATTTGAAGAATTGAGGACAACTCCTTTTTAAAAAGGGGAGGATGATATGAACCAAGTTCATGTGGAAAAGGATGTTAATACAAATTATAGGACAAAATTAGCTAGCTCAAAAGAACGAGCCAATTCAAAATTTTTAAAGGATCTTTTGCATCTTCCAATTAGATCTATCATAAGGGCAAGCGCTAAAAGACTTAAAGAAGCATTGAGTAGAGTTGTTCAAAAGATTTGGATCAAATAAAATTTTGATAAAATTGATTCAAGTATTAATCGGGATGTCCTCAATATTATTTGGGATAAAAATAGAGTTGTTCGAGCTATTTTGGGTTAGAATATTACAAATTAAAGAGCTTAGACTAAAGAGTCATACATAGATTGACTCGCTTGGGTTTAAATGATGCTATTATAGGCTTAATATGTTAATTTCTAGAAACTTTATATATTTGGATAAAAATTAGAAT
The DNA here is from genome assembly GCA_026724425.1 of Erythrophleum ivorense. NCBI lineage: Eukaryota > Viridiplantae > Streptophyta > Magnoliopsida > Fabales > Fabaceae > Erythrophleum > Erythrophleum ivorense. The sequence goes on along the minus strand of JAIUCV010000200.1, from coordinate 324,859 downwards.
TAATTTTATAGATTCTCTTTCCTTTTCTATTTTAAAAAGATTTAATTATTTTGTATTCCTAATTTCTAGATCATTTAGTTAGGATTATGCGTTAGTTTTCTAATTTTTCTCCAACAAGTAGATTTAATTTATATTATAAATATATGTATTTTGCCTCCATTTGCCATTAGATTGGAAGTAATAGAATTATTCTGAGTATTTTTTTCAATTGTGAAAGTATTATCTTTCTTTTGCTCTTATAAAATTTTTGTTTTGTTAACCTATCCTTAGGTTGGTGATTCAAGGTCACAAAAAACTCTTAATTCATGATTCGACCCAAATGCGTTGTTATGTAATTGGTTTATCATGTTGGTGGTTGGACGCGTTGTCTAAGTAGTAAGTTAACATTTCTATAACATTGGTTGATTATTTGCTTCCATCAAGTCTTGAATCATCATTTATCCTTTAACCTATGCCATGAAATTTGGGTCATCCCTTGATTCTACATTAGAAATAATATTATACATACATAATATCTATAAATTTTGTTAGGGGAAGTGACTATTTCCAAAGTATATAACATAGCGCATGTGTGTAAGATTACTAACTTCTTCATTAGTATTATGGAGGTTAACAATATTCATGTCTTGATATTTAAGTGCTCATTTATTTGTAATCATGCATTTGGTGAACATAAGAAAATGACTTAAATGCTTTTGAATTAGTTATATTTATGTGTGTGTACATATATATATATATATATAATAAAATGATTTTAATATCTTTCTAATATTTTGTTATTTAATAAAAAATAAAGCAATTTCTAATCCAAAACATAAATGTGGACTAGGAAGGAGGTTAGCAATATATATGTGTATAGATATAATTTAATATAATATAAAAATATTACTTTTTAATATTTTGATTACCAGGACGAAGTACCTAACAAATGTGGGACATTTTTAATTATGCAATTACATGCCTTATATATAGGAAAAATCTACCAATACCCCATAGCAAAATAGGTGACCCAAAAGCTGAGTTGTGTAAATATATTAAATAGTTAGGTTCATTATTATTAATTCTACTCCAATATGAATGTTTGTCTCATTGGTATTCATTATAATTTGTAATAGTAGTAAATTAAATTTTTTTTAAAAAAACTTTATATGAAACTCTTTATATTTTAATTATCAGAATTTTTAATTAAAATATAATATGTATATAATTTTTATAAATAAGTATATAGTTTTTCTAGTTATATCATATATTTGTTATATTATTTATAAAAAAACTATATACCTATCATATTTTAATTAAATCATTAAATAATTAAAATATAAAAAAAAAGATTTTAGTATAATTCTTAAAACAAACATCTACAAAATACCATATCCAAATTTTGATATGAATAACAATACCTTTTTATTTTTGCTAGAAAAAAAAAAGGGTTTGAAGCATTCTTTTCTCAATCAAAAATATGACGAGTGAAAAGGCAAATAGTCTTCCTCCCTTGTCAACCCCATGTAACGCGGATACGCGGAATTTCACTTTCGGCCGCCACCACCCCGCTTTTCTCAATCAACCTCGTTTTTCTTTTGGGAGACTTTATCAAGGTGTATTTCACGTTTGAAGTAAAAAGTGTATGATCTTTTAAATTTTTTTATAATATTTGGAGATTAAACGTAAAGTAAAAGTATATATATGAAACCTATTTTGTTTAATCTTTCTATTTTTTTTTCTTTTTTCTCTCTTCAAACTTCATAAGAATTTTATAATAAAAAAATTTAAAAAAATGTAAACTCAAAGAAAGATAAGTTTGGTTAAGATAATAGAAAAATTTATATGACAAAGATTTGGAGATAAGTTTGCTTTCCCTGTCGTTTTGCTGCAGGAAATTTCATATGACAAAGATTAAAAGTATAAAATATACTCACTTATTTATGAAACTGACAAAAGCTTAAATTATATTTTCCTATTGAGAGATTGGATGAGGTTATTTAATTTGTTCCCAACTTACAATTTAAGTTCTTTTCATATTATTAGAGAGGACAATCAAGCTTCCAGAACCACGTAACTTTCAAAAAGTTAAAATTATAAACGTAAAGGGTCCCACTTGGTTTATTCTATCTGTACTTTTTTTTTAATAGTTCTGAAATACAACTATTAAGCTATATGATTTTTGAATATAAAAAAACACAAACTCTGTTTTTGAGAATAACTATTCTGACGTTCTTTTCTATTTTCTGTTCTGAAGTGTAAAAAAATAAAACCTAAAATCGTACACATATGAATAATCAAGCTCCTGTAATTCGTAAAGGTTGGTCAGGAATCTAACAACAGATGTGTTCATATTAAATCCCAGGCACGAGCTAAATGAATAATTTTAACTAAATAAAATCTGTTTAAACTATCACATAAACAAATAAAATCTGCAACCCAAAAACAAAAGCTGAATTTCAGATAAACAAAAGGGAAGTAAAGAAATAAAAGAAGAGAACCTTGTGAGAAGAGAACCACCAAAGAGGGAATGAGGTAGAGATGCATACGCTGAGCAAAATAGAGACGCAGGGACAGCCACTTGCGAATTGCAGAATCTGATACGTATCGGTAACTACTCGTCGATAAATGGTAGAATCAATAACTACACATCCATGAAGTCTTTCTTTAATAAAATTTTTATTTATTTATTTTATTTTTTTAAAAAAGTAAAAATATGATATAAAAATAATTTTTTAATTTTCATTAGACAAACCGATAGTTTCATCTTACTTCTGTTTTTTTTAAATAAAAAGATATATGAAAATAAAAAAAATTTATAATCTAAACAATTCAAATTCACTTTTGAAAAAAGCAACACCGCGTACAGCTTCCAAAGAAACAGTACTAGATCCGCTTAACTTTGTTCAGCGCAGAACTTACAAGTATCAAATATGGTGCCTATAAAACACAGAATCCTTGCTTAGCCAATTATAACTTAACCCTTCATCCTCATGGCTATAGTTTCTTCAAAGCTTCTATCATTCCTCTGTTTCCTTCTCATTTTCATGTCTCTGGCCAAGTCCCAGCCGGCTGACTTCATACACTATGAATGTATTAACGATAATGGTAACTTCACTGCTAATAATACCTACCATGCCAACCTCAATACCCTTCTGTCCAAAGTCTCTTCCAACACACAAGTTGACTATGGCTTCTATAATTTCTCTTTTGGCCAAATTCCCAACAAAGTTAATGCCATTGGAATGTGCAGAGGAGATGTTAAGTTAGATGCTTGCCTTAGTTGCCTCAATGATTCTAGGGTCCTTCTCACTAAGTTATGTCCAAAACCAGAAGGAGGTAATTGGGTGGTACGATAATTGTACGTTAAGATACACAAATCGCTTTATATTTGGCATAATGGAAACTTATCCATTTTTCCATAGATGGAACAAAGAGAATGCTAGTGATGTGGACCAGTTCAATGAAGATCTAAAAGTTTTGCTAGAAGGTTTGAGAAGCAGAGCAGCATCTGGTGACTCTCGTCGTAAGTTTGCTGCGGCAAATGCCTCGGGTCCAAGCTTTCAAACTATATATGCTCACGTGCAGTGCACGCCTGATTTGTCTGAAGTAGAATGCAATGACTGCTTGGTTAGAGAAATATCGGACATCTCAAGGAAACCACAACTCCTGTGGGGGCAAGATACGATGTAGAATTTGGACACCAAGTTGTAATCTTAGATTTGACACCCACCCTTACTATGATGCAGAACATCTATCGCTGCCATCTCCTCCTTCATCCATCAATGCCACATCCCCAGAAGGTGAGTTATTAAAGTTTAAAGTTGAGTTAAAGTAGTTAATATATAACACCGGAGAGAGTTTTTATGATTAAGTTATCAACATATAGTATGGTAAGCATGTACTTAGGCCAAACTTTAAATTTAAAGAGGCTTTGTATGAGAAGTGTAGTGAAGATTGTAAAAAACTTATTTATAAATTTTCACCAAATCATATAATCTTGTAAATTGAAGTGATGTTGACACTAACAGATAAATCGTTTTGGCTACATCATCCACTTCAATTACTTTACATAGATTAGGAATTAATATATTTCTAATATTTTTCTCTTTGATGGGGCACTTTTACAATCAAAGGGTAAGTTCTTAAAAAAGACCAAAAAAAAAAAAACCTTCCTCATTTTTATAGGCTGAAAATATATAGTTTCTTATTCCTCAAGTTGTAGAATATTGGAATGTCTTATAGCACTGATCATGAAAATCTGGTTTTAGCAGGAAAGAGCAATTCATCACGAACGCTAGTCATTGCCATACTTGTGCCGATTGTCGCCATTGTTGTACTGGTCGTCCTTGTATGCATATGTATCAGAATGAAGAAGCCAAGAAGAGATTATGAAAGTAAGCACAAATTTTGTTTTCTTTTAATATGGGATGGATTTTTAGGTAGGCTAAGCTAATCATACAAATATAATAATTGTTTTGTTCCATGACATAATTTAGAATGCACTGAGTAGTCAGAGTCTCTTTTGAGGAAGTCACTTATTTGAACTCATAAAATCCCCAGGTGAAGCTGAAGCTGATGATGAACTTAAACTTACTGAGACATTTCATTTTGACTTTGAAACCATCAAGGTTGCTCAAGATAACTTTTCAGATGCTAATAAGCTTGGACAAGGAGGTTTTGGGGTTGTTTACAAGGTAACGTAACATTGTAACATTGATATAAATATATACCTCTACCAAAATTAAGGTTACGTTGCCAAGAATTACATGCCGTGTATTTTCAGGGTACACTCCCGAATGGAGAAGAAATTGCAATAAAAAGGCTGTCTAGTGGTTCCGGACAAGGAGACATAGAATTTAGGAATGAAGTGTTGTTAGTGGCCAAGCTTCAACACCGAAATTTAACTAAACTACTTGGTTTTTGTTCAGAAAGGAACGAAAGGTTACTTGTCTATAAGTTTCTCCCCAATAAAAGTTTTGATTATTTTATATTTGGTAAGATATATATATATATATATATATTTTTTTTATGGATGTTCTATGAATTTTTTGATGTGGTTAAAAAAAATTATAATTTGTTTGCTTGGATATGTAGATTCAATTAAACGTCTACATTTAGATTGGCCAAAAAGCGTTACAATATTATCGAAGGCATTGCTCGATGTCTTTTTTACCTACATGAAAATTCTTGGTTGCGCATTATTCATTGGGATCTCAAAGCAAACAATATACTCTTAGATAAGAACATGAATCTTAAAATATCAAATTTTGGAATGACAAGACACTTCTTTATGGATCAAACCCGTAGCAACACACGTAAAATTGTTGGAACCTAGTAAGTAACATAATATTTTTTAAGGATCTAAAGCTAATTAATTCTTCCACTTTTTCTTAATTATCAAGTTTGGTACATGTTAATTTGCAGTGGATATATCACTACAAGAAAAAGCAAACTCTACGACGGTTGGATACTGGGGGTTGATTCAACCCCTGCTAAACCATATTTTAAAAGCGGTTGTTACAACCGTAGTTAAACATCAGCCCTAGTTAAAAAAGCTAAAAGATTTCTTAAGGTCCCACCCCCAAAATAAACAATTTGCTGCCCTAACCCCTGTCCCCGTCGAGACCCCACCGGCCGCTGGTGCGAGTAGCCAAGCCTTTTATGAAGGACGCTAGTTTCATGAAGAAAAGGCAAAGTCCAGACAGCAGAACATCAACTTGAACATCCAGACCGAGTAAGTGGGGATCTGATTCATTTATGTAAGTGGTTAATGATGCTCATTGAAATATGACACCGCAAGTGTACGGGTCGCAGACGTAGTATGTGATGAATCAAGGTCGTTCCTTCAGAGAATTAATACAATTAGCAATTAGGCATTAGAGTTCTTATGTTCATTTTAGTTAAACAATCAAATTGTAATTGGATTTATGGAAATTACGTAAAAGCAATTGACAATAATAAATGATGGTTGTAATTGAAAGTATGCAATTAAAGACACCTTAGGAATTTTAATCCCCTTTTTATCAACTGTCAATTATTTCCCTTTTAGTTAAACTGCTTAAGGTAATTTTTAGAATCAGGTTTGAATTAGGTGCAATTGTATTTCGATCCAATTGAACCCTTATATCCACTCACTATTGATGTCTCAAGGAGTGGTTAATAGTTGATTAAGTGCAAACCTTCTTTCGACTACCTAGGGCCCTTGAAGATATCTCTATATCAAGTGCAAATTAGATCAGATCTAATCCTAAGTTGTTTAACCAATGATCTATAAGCAATTCCCTTCTTTCAAAGGTTAATTACTCAATCCACAATCAAACTAAAGGAGGCCACCCAATAGAATGAAATATACTTCAGATTAAACACTATAATTTTCAATAATCCGCATAATCAACAAGGGAAAACAATATCCACCGATTAAAGGTTCATAAAATCCCAAAGGATTACAAAATCTAGCCGCTCATGGCTTGAAATCCACAGACAAGTTCAGCACACATGTTAATTATCATCAACTAAGAGGGGAGATGGAGTAGAAACACCTAATCGGAAGGGAAATTGATAGAATTGATGAATTTCCGATCAAATTGAAGTTTCTCCCGCACCCTTGATGCGTTTTCTTCTCTCTTAGTCTGCCAGAGCTTCCTTTCTATGCTGAATGACGCAAACCCTACTTCTTCCCGTCTTCTATAGCTTGTTAAATTAAACTGTGCGTTTCAGAGTCCGATCTCACTATGGCGAGGAGTGCTTCTCGCTATAGCGAGATCTCTTAAAGTTCCCAGATTTCTTCTTTTCTCGCTATTGCTGCGCTATGGCGAGCTTTTCTCTGAAATTTGTATGCTTCGCGACTTCGCTGTGGCGAAGTACCTCACTCGCTATAGCGAAAGTGTATTCTCGCCATAGCGAATTGAATCCTCGCTGTAGCGAGAATACTTGATCCACTTGTACTTTCTCACTTCTCAGCTTCTTTCTCTTTTCTCAATTCTTTCTTTCTTCTTTTATTTTTCCTGAAATTGAAATCAATCATAGAGTGAGGTTCAAACTGCTAAAGATAATACAATAAAACACTATCTTTATTTTATTTGATTGAATTTATTTTTAACTCTATTAATCAAGAAGAAAGTATTTGACTTCCTGATTTGATCTCAATTATAATCCCTTTTTATATCATAAATTAGGGAGTTATTAAACTCTCCCACACTTAAATCCTTGCTTGTCCTCAAGCAATTCTCAGAAACTATCAAACAGAGATCATTTATTTATTCTTTTGCATAATCATCACCCAATTAATCAGAAGTCAACTCTCCCCCACACTTAGAATGAAACTAATGCTAGAAACAGAAGTTTAGCAAAAATCAAGTTGAATTTCGAAAACAATGCAATCATAGCCACACCCTGACTAAGTGTGTGTGTGTTTCACAGATAGATGTTCAAAAAGCAATCAAGTAACCTTCAACATATTCTCATTACATTTTCAAGACCAATCCAGATATCCACTCTAGCTTCAATCCTCAACATTCATTAAAAGAGGTTTCTATTGTTCACCAGAGATCTGTTTTCAACATGATCACTTAGCTTTTTTTTTTTTTTTAGAATGGCTTTTGCCCAGTTTTTTTTTTGGTTTCTCCTCGGTTCTCTTAATCCTTTTGACGCGAATGACGACATTGATAATGAAGCCACCCGGTTACTCAGATTAAGGAAGTCCTCGGAGTGTTCACTAGCATACTCTTAGTTTCTATCACCGTTTGACATGAATGACGACATTGGTTATGAAGCCACCCGGTTACTAAGTGATTTCAACCATTGGAGTAGGTTTTTTTTTTTGGGTGTATTCATGATCCCTCTCAAATGACAATCAGATATCCACTAGAAGCAAGTAAACTAGAAAGATCTAAAAATAAATAATTGAGAATTAGTTTAAGAGAAAATTTGAATAACTTTACATAATCATCTTGTGGAAGAGTGGTCCTAATATGGGTGCATACTATAACTACATTATCTACTTTGTTCATTTCAAGTTTGCTTCACCCCCATATTCACTGATTAGTATTCCTCTAAGACAATGGGGTTAATTTTGGTTAAAATTGGAGATGTTATGATAGATTATTTATTTGTGCTAGCTATTTGCTTTATTCACTGAATTTGGGTGTTCATGTCTACTTAGCCTATATGTACCTTCCCCCACACTTAAAGTTAACATTATCCGCAATGTGCAAAATAGAAGAGCAAAAGCAAGATAAGAGAAGTAAAGTGCGATGGAGGAAAATGAAAGAGATAGGACTCCCCTGATAAGAAAAGAAAACATTTAAGAGGACGAGAGGGGTGCTAAAACAACTTCTGCAACTGACAAATAACAAAATAGACAAAATATAAGCAGCAACCAGTGAGTGGTGATGAGAGATAACAGATTAGCATAGTGATATACAGTCATCCATATACAATAATCCCAAAAAGCAAAATAAAACAACAACAAGAAACAGCAATCAAGGGATAGAAGGTTCTTGTGAATCCGAAGGACCAGGCTGGTCACCCGGTGGAGGGTTCTGGGGAAGAACGATCACTGATGGTGTAGGACCCGCTGGAGGTGAAGGGGCAAGGGCAGACATCAAGTAATCCATAAGCATTTGAAGCTGGTCCTTCATTGACAGGACATGGCCTTCCAACCGGTCAATGGACTCTCGTACCCAACCCTCAAACTTAGCTGAATGCGGCGGGTCCTGCTGCATCGGCTCAGGTGTGCTCATGCGCTGTGGAGGAGGTGGTGAAGAAGCTGCAGGAGGTGCCCTGGCAGATGCCCATTGTCTACGAGGATGGCTCGGTTCATCCTTCATGCTATCATACTTAAAAGGCCCTTTTTGCTTGAACTGCGCATCATTTTTGGAGACTCGGCTTCCCCCCATGGTGACTAGTTCAGTAAGCATGTGGGGGTAGGCCAGGCTTGCTCTATCAGATCTCGCCACTTACTTAAAGTTCAGGTACATCAGGCGAGGGATGTTCACCCGCTGCTTGGTCATGAAGCACCAAGTCAGTGTAACTCGCTCTTGGATCATGTCAGAACCATGGGAGCTTGTCAGAATGTTGCTGGTGATGAATTGTAACCAATAACGGGCCGGTTTGTTCAACTGATTTACCGGGTACACTTTGTTGACCAATCGGGCTTGGCCTTCCAGTGCGATGGTGGTTTCCACCTCCTCTCATGGAACAGATTCAGAATTCTCCAAATAGTGTTGAAATGCGCAATCCTCGACGTCTGGTAGCTCATAGAAGTCTTGAAAGACTTTCTCGTTAATGCGTACCCACGCAGCTCGGCAGTAATATTCATCTTCACCCTCTTCAGTATCTTCAAAGTTGGCATACAGCTCTTGGATCATCAGTGGGATCCGATGCACTGGCTTTTTGGTGAAGCCTTGCAATCCATGCCACTGGAAATCCGGGTAGGTGAGATCCAAAGCATGAGGCTCGTAGAATCTGTCCTCTACCACACCCCGGTCAGCGAAGAGACGCTCAAAACGGAATTTCGCCCAGGCTGAAGCGAATCTATCTTTATCATAAGCCTGCTTTTTCTGCTTAGATGAAGATGCTCCAGCAGTCTTGGCTTGCTTCTTGGGAGCCATCACTGTAAAAAGCAAAGATGAATTGAAAGCAAATCAGTGCAAGTAGTAAAAGCAATCAATTGGATGATTAGGGGAAATGGGGTGCTACATGCATAGCTAAAATTAGAAAGCATGAAGTAGTTACATATGCTATGATTGCAGGAAGGAAATGAGCGTTTAAAAGCCTATAGGGGACTAAGGGACAGAAGAAGATGGAAACAATCGCATCGGGGAACGGCCGGGAAAAGGAAAGCAATTCTGGGAAAATTCTCGAACTCGTTGTAGCGAGTTGATGCTCGCTATAGCGAGCACGAACAGTTGTGGAAAAAATGCGATTATATGCAGAACAATGCCAAATTAAATGAAGTCCCCTGCACAGAAATATTCAAGTAGCACAGCGCATGCAATCCAAATGAATAATTAACCCTAAACTACCCAAAAGCATACAAAACGTCCTTCAGCCCTAAAGTTCTCAAAACTGCCTAAAATTATCATGATTCAGGAGATAAAATGAGTAATCGACTTACCTGATGCAAAGAAACTGGAATGTGAGGGGAATGGGAGCATTGGTTTTAGGAAATTTGGTTGAAGGACGAGATCTCAATGAGGAGAGTTCAGAGGCGCTATAGCGAGAATGAACGTGGGTGTGGTTTCAGCGAAGGAATGAACTATTATGACTCAGACGTTAGCGACCTCGCTATTGGTAGGCAATAACGAGCTACTCTCTGGAAAGAGTATGAGCAGGGCTGTTGTCTTCGCAACAGCGAAAGGAACGCTTCGCTATGGCGAGAAGACTTATGAAAAATTTAGATGCTGAAACGTATCGCTGTAGCGAGGCTATAGCGAGGAACTCTCTGGTTTTTGTACGTGGTTCAGGAGTATGCTGCAGTCGCTATAGCGAGTGGAATAACTCGCAATAGTGAAAGGACTTGAAAATTTTTTTCTGAACATGACACTCGCTATAGCGTAGCTACAGCGACATACTCTCTGGACCTGGTACCACATTGGCTGTAGGGATCTCGCTATGGCGAAAGGATTGGCTCGCTATAGCGAAGACACTTGGTATTGTTCATGGGGCTCGCCACAGCTTGGCCATGGCGAGGGACTCTCTGGTTAAAATAAGCAGCCTCGCTGTAGCGAGGTGGTCCTCTCGCTATAGCGAAATTTTTTTTTTGAATTAATGAATATGCATATAAGCCTTCTATAACTCTATTGAACTCACCTCTCACATCAACTCATTTTATTCAAATCCTAACTAACATAGTTGATTAACATGACTAGAATGATTATAGGTAATGCAAAGTAAAGTTAGGAACTCCCTGAAAATTAAGTCGGACGACGGTCTTTTCTGCCAAACATCTTGTTCCCAGCATCCGGCACTCTAATACCACACCCAACCTATAAAACACACAAAGAGCACCAAAATCAAAACAAAACACAAGAACGGTAAATTAAAATAAAAGCACAAGAAGAAAACTTGGGTTGCCTCCCAAGGAGCGCTTGATTTATAGTCCTCAGCTGGACTTTGTCAGCCGATTAAGGAGGCTGAGCCAAGGTGTGGATGGTAGTTTGCTGGTCTATGTCGCCACCCAGATAATGCTTAAGCCTTTGACCATTGACGTTAAACTGATCACCTGATTTCTCATCCTGAACTTCAATGGCTCCATAAGATGTCACAGCAATTACCTTGAACGGGCCAAACCATCTTGATTGCAACTTACCTGGAAACAACTTTAAACGAGAGTTATAAAGTAACACAAGGTCTCCAGGTGTAAATGTTCTTGGTAAGATGTGTCTATCATGAACTCTTTTAGTTCTTTCTTTGTAAATTCTAGAATTTTCAAAGGCTTGCAATCTAAACTCATCCAATTCATTAAGCTGCATTAATCTTTTCTCGCTCACTTTAGCCATATCATAATTTAGTTTCTTAATAGCCCAGAAGGCTTTATGCTCTAGCTCAATGGACAGATGACAAGCTTTGCTAAAAACCAATTGGTATGTAGACATACCTATTGGAGATTTAAAAGCTGTTCTGTATGCCCATAAAGCATCATCGAGTTTATCTGCCCAATCTTTTCTGGTGGGGTTTACAGTCTTCTCCAAAATCTTTTTTATTTCTCTGTTAGAAACTTCATACAAGCCGTTGGTTTGAGGATGATAAGCCAATGCCATTATATGGGTGACTCCATATTTTTCAAGCAAACCCTTGAACAATCTATTGTTAAAGTGAGTCCCCCCATCACTAATGATTGCCCTAGGTGTGCCAAATCGAGTAAAAATATTCTTTTTCACAAAATGCACCACCGTATTGGCATTATTAAAGTGGCAAGCTATAGCCTCAATCCACTTACTTACATACTCAACCGCAACTAAAATATATTGATGAGTTCTAGATGCAACAAATGGTCCCATGAAATCAATGCCCCATACATCAAATAATTCTACCTCAAAAGTACCTGATTGGGGCATTTCATGCCTCCTTGAGATATTACCTGTCCGCTGACATGCATCACAATGGCTAACGAGCAAAGAAGCATATTTGAATAGTGAAGGCCAATAAACCCAGATTGCAACACTTTGTAAGCAGTACGTTGGCCGCTAAAATGACCACCATACGGAGCAGAATGACAAGCATGAAGAATATCATTTTGTTCAGTTTGAGGCACACATTTTCACAAAATTTGGTCAGCACATTTCCTATACAAAAATGGTTCATCCCACACAAACCATTTCACATCATGCAAAAACTTTTTCTTTTGATAAAAATTGAATTCATCAGGCACAATGCCACTAACCAAGTAATTGGCATAATTAGCATACCAAGGCACAAATATATAATTCACAGCAAATATAGATTCATCAGGAAAGCTCTCATTAATCAAGAGGTTATCCGCACAATCAGAATCATTCATAAGCCTAGATAAATGATCAGCTACTTGATTTTCAATTCCTTTCCTATCAGCAATTTGCACATGAAATTCTTGCAATAGTAAAACCCATCTAATTAGCCTAGGTTTAGATTCTTTCTTACATAAGAGATATCTAATAGCAGCATGATCAGTATGAACTATGACTTTAGTACCCATCAGATAGACTCTAAATTTCTCAAAAGCAAAAATAACAGCAAGCATTTCTTTTTCAGTAGTTGAGTAATTTACCTGTGCTCCAACTAAGGTTTTGCTTGCATAGTAAATAGGATGAAAAGTCTTACCATGTCTCTGGCCAAGCACAGCTCCAACCGCATAATTGTTCGCGTCGCACATAACCTCAAAGGGTAGTGACCAATCAGGGGCCACTATAATTGGTGCGGTGATGAGTCTCTGCTTAAGTTCTTCAAAGGCTTTCAAACAACTTGCATCTAACTTGAAAGAGGTATCCTTTTCAAGCAATTGAGAAAGAGGCTTTGCTATCTGTGAAAAATCTTTGATAAATCGCCTATAGAACCCAACATGCCCCAAGAAGCTTCTAATAGCTTTCACATTAGTGGGTGGTGGTAGTTGCTCAATTACTGAAACTTTAGCCCGATCCACTTCCAACCCTCTTTTAGACACTTTATGCCCAAGTACTATTCCTTCACAAATCATGTAGTGGCACTTTTCCTAATTTGGGACTAAATTAGTGTCCTCACACCTTTGTAAGACTCGTGTCAAATTGGCCAGACACTCTTCAAATGTGATGCCAAACACTGAGAAATCGTCCATGAAGACTTCCATGATATGCTCAATCATGTCAGAAAAAATTGACATCATATATCTTTGAAAGGTGGCAGGAGCGTTACATAGTCTAAAAGGCATGTGTCTGAATGCGAAAGTTCCATATGGACATGTGAAAGTGGTCTTTTCTTGATCCTCCGGGGCAATAGCAATCTAATTGTATCCAGAATAGCCATATAAGAAATAGAAGAATTCTTTTCCTGCTAATCGGTCTAACATCTGATCGATGAATGGAAGCGGGAAATGATCCTTTCTTGTAGCCGTATTCAACTTCCTGTAGTCCATACAAACTCTCCAGCCTGTGACTGTTCTTGTGGCAATCATTTCATTCTTCTCATTATGCACCACTGTCATACCTCCTTTCTTAGGGACACACTGCACCGGACTCACCCAGTCACTATCTGAGATGGGATAGATAATTCCAGCGTCAAGCCACTTAATGATCTCTTTCTTGACCATTTCTTTCATTATCGGATTCAATCTTCTTTGGTTTTCCACTGATTTCTTGTTGTCATCTTCTAAGAGAATCTTGTGCATACAGATGGCTGGACTGATTTCCTTTATATATGTTATAGTCCAACCAATAGCTCTTTTGTGCTTCTTTAACACTCTTAATAGCTGTTTCTCTTGGGAAGGTGTTAATGCAGATGAGATTATGACTGAAAAAGTTTCTCCTTCCCCCAAATAGGCATATTTTAGATGTGGTGGAAAAGGTTTCTGTTCTAACAATGGAGGCTGCTCGATGGAGGGTGGTAGAGCATGGGTTTTTCGTGAAGTCAGCTCCAGTGATTCAAAATGCCAATTCTGCTTAGCCATAGGCCTAAATGCATTAAGCTTGTGCTCAACTTCCACTCTCTTTATTTCCTCTATATTTGACTTACCAACAAGTACTGCTTCAAGAGAATCGGTGAAAGCATAAGAGTTTAATTCTTCTTGAATCATCTCTTCAACAATAGACACTCATGAGCATTCTTTGACACTGCCAAGATGTTTCATGGCTTTCTCCACACTGAAAGTAACTTGCTCATCTCCCAATCGCATTATTATCTCCCCTTTTTCCACATCAACAAGTGCTCTGCCAGTAGCTAGAAATGGCCTCCCTACTATCAATGGGATGTCTCTATCATCTTCAATATCGAGAATAATAAAATCAGTGGGATAGATGAACTGCCCAACCTTCACTAACACATCTTCGATGATTCCATGTGGATAAGAGAGACTTCTGTCGACCAGCTGCAAAGTGACTGTTGTTGGATTGGCTTCTCCCATCTGTAGCTTTCGAAAAGCGGATAAGGGCATAAGGTTCACAGCAGATCCCAAATCACAGAGTGCTCGACCTTCAAATTTATCCCCAATCATGCAAGGGATTGAAAAGGAATCGGGGTCTTTGCACTTGGTAGGTAAGTTGGATTTCAGGATATTTGCAGTCTCCTTTGTCAAAGCCACTGTTACAAATTCAGTAAACTGCTTCTTCTTGCTAAGCATGTCCTTATAGAACTTAGCATATTTAGGCATTTGCTCCAGGGCTTTAGAGAAAGGGATATTGATGTGAAGTTGTTTAAACATGCTCAAGAACTTCTTATACTGATCATCAAGGACTTTCTTCTACAATCTCTGTGGGAATGGAGGCAGTGGTACCACTTTAGGATGTACAACTGTCTTTTCTTCAGATTTTTTCACTTTAGACTCTCCTTCCTTGTCCTCTTCTTTTTTGCTCAAACTGGTAGCCTTTTTCTCTTTCTCCAGTTGAAACCATTCACTTTCTATCTAAATAGTACCTGATGGACCCTTAGAATTCATCTCAGTTGGTTCCTCCACTTGAACTTGTATTTCAAGAAGTTCTTTACCACCTCTCAAAGTGATAGCCTTGCATTCTTCCTTACCCTCTCTTCTTGGGTTAGGAATTGTATCGCTTGGCAAACCTCTTTGGTGCAGTGCATTCACAGCAGACGTTAATTGCCCCATCTGTACCTCTATGTTCTTAAGGGAAGAATCCACTCTTGCATTAATACCAGCTTGCTCTTCATTATTTTTGATATGAGTGGTCATGAACTTTGCCAGCACATCTTCTAGATTCGTTTTGAGCTTTTGAACAGGTACATTCTGCCTTGTTACTTGAAAGAACCCAGGAGGTTGATTTGGCCTAGCTCCAGAAGATGATGGTTGATTAAGAGATGGACCATTCTTCCAAAAGAAATTCGGATGGTTTCGCCATGCAGGATTGTACGTGTTCGAGTATGGATTCTGATTCTTTGAAAAATTCCCCACATAGTTAACTGATTCTGTTAATGCAAAGGGGCAATGTTCTGTTGAGTGCAGATCTCCACAATTCTCACAGGCAGTTGGAGTCACTTGGGTAGAACAAACATTCAATTGTTGACTTCGTTATACTTGAGATTCTAACATATCAAACCTCTTGTTCAGGGCAGAGAGGATAGTTGCTAGTGGTACAGATGAATCTTCTTGAGTGCTAGCAACATTAGCAGTAATCCTTCTATCACCTTCTCTTTGTACATAGCTCTCAGATAGTGTGTCCAAAGCCAGAATAACATCATCTACCGGCATGTCATCCCAACACCTATTTAAGATAGCATCCAACATAGTGTCTGTTTGTGGAGTCAGGCGTGTGCAGAAATTCTGAACAATGACACAGTTATCCATTCCATGACTCAGGCATTGGTGGAGTAGATGTTTGTATTTCTGCCAAGCAGCATATAAATGCTCATCTGAAACTTGCTTGAAGTTGATAAGCTCACGACGGGCATCTACTATTCTATTATTTGGAATGAAGCGAGCTCTGAACCTTGCCTCTAGCTTGTCCCAAGTGTCTATCGAACCCTCTGGTAAATTTAACAACCATTTCTTGGCTTTTCCTTGCAGAGAGAGTGAGAATAGTCTCAGTCTTAGCACATCCCTTGGTATCCCATTCTGTTTGAATGAATCACAGACTCCCAAGAATGACAGAATGTGGCGGTTGGGATCTTCATCAAACCTCTCACCAGTGAATTGTCCATTGAGCTGCAGCATGGAGATCATCACAGGTTTTAGCTCAAAATTAGCAGCTTGAAAATCCGAGACCACAATACTCGGCTTAGTGGTTCTCATGGTTCTTCCCACAAAATCTTTGATAGTACGATTCTGATTATCTTCGTTTGCCATATCCGTGGTAGGAACGGTTATCTCACTTTTTGCTTGAGTTAGTGTAGACCCTTCAGCCAAAATATCCGTTAAACTCCTTGTCTTTCTAGGTGTTCTGTTAAATCTGGATTTAGGTGGCATAAACTATGTACCTGTGAAAACAAAAGAATGCAGATCAAGAGTCTTACTGAGCCAAGAAAATCAAGAGGTAATTACTAAGAAAGTAATAATTGAATAGCTAACAACTGAAGCGTAAATAACAAAGAAAAAGTAAATAAAAGAAAAAAAGTGTTTAAGCTAAAACTACTCAAAATCCTCTAATTCTCTTCACCAATTGCCTTAATTCCCCAGTAACGGCGCCAAAAACTTGATGCTCACTGAAATATGACACCGCAAGTGTACGGGTCGCAGACGTAGTACATGATGAATCAAGGTCGTTCCTTCAAAGAATTAATACAATTAGCAATTAGGTATTAGAGTTCTTATATTCATTTTAGTTAAACAATCAAATTGTAATTGGATTTATGGAAATTACGTAAAAGTAATTGACAATAATAAATGATGGTTGTAATTGAAAGTATGCAATTAAAGACACCTTAGGAATTTTAATCCTCTTTTTATCAACTGTCGATTATTTCCCTTTTAGTTAAACGGCTTAAGGTAATTTTTAGAGTCAGGTTTGAATTAGGTGTAATTATCTTTCGATCCAATTGAACCCTTATATCCACTCACTATTGATGTCTCAAGGAGTGGTTAATAGTTGATTAAGTGTAAACCTTCTTTCGACTACCTAGGGCCCTTGAGGATATCTCTATCTCAAGTGCAAATTAGATCAGATCTAATTCTAAGTTGTTTAACCAATGATCTATAAGCAATTCCCTTCTTTCAAAGGTTAATTACTCAATCCACAATCAAACTAAAGGATGCCACCCAATAGAATGAAATATACTTCAGATTAAACACTATAATTTTCAATAATCCGTATAATCAACAAGGGAAAACAATATCCACCGATTAAAGGTTCATAAAATCCCAAAGGATTACAAAATCTAGCCGCTCATGGCTTGAAATCCACAGACAAGTTCAGCACACATGTTAATTATCATCAACTAAGAGGGGAGATGGAGTAGAAACACCTAATCGGAAGGGAAATCGATAGAATTGATGAATTTCTGATCAAATTGAAGTTTCTCCCGCACCCTTGATGCGTTTTCTTCTCTCTTAGTCTGCCAGAGCTTCCTTTCTATGCTGAATGACGCAAACCCTACTTCTTCCCGTCTTCTATAGCTTGTTAAATTAAACTGTGCGTTTCAGAGTCCGATCTCACTATGGCGAGGAGTGCTTCTCGCTATAGCGAGATCTCTTAAAGTTCCCAGATTTCTTCTTTTCTCGCTATTGCTGCGCTATGGCGAGCTTTTCTCTGAAATTTGTATGCTTCGCGACTTCGCTGTGGCGAAGTACCTCACTCGCTATAGCGAAAGTGTATTCTCGCCATAGCGAATTGAATCCTCGCTGTAGCGAGAATACTTGATCCACTTGTACTTTCTCACTTCTCAGCTTCTTTCTCTTTTCTCAATTCTTTCTTTCTTCTTTTATTTTTCCTGAAATTGAAATCAATCATAGAGTGAGGTTCAAACTGCTAAAGATAATACAATAAAACACTATCTTTATTTTATTTAATTGAATTCATGTTTAACTCTATTAATCAAGAAGAAAGCATTTGACTCCCTAATTTGATCTCAATTATAATCCCTTTTTATATCATAAATTAGGGAGTTATCAGTTAACTTTAGCTGTGGTAGGAAACAGGACACACACTAAATTAAAGTTATTTGAGTGCATGTGTATATATATATTGGAGAAATCTAAGTTAGGGAGTAATTTTTCCACTTCATTGAATCACCCACAAAATTCTCCTTCATGCCCCGAGTGAACAGAGACTGCATTCTTTTCAGTAGGAGAGTGAAGAATCTCAATTGCTTAAGTATTAGTAAAGGATTCGAGAGATTAGTGAAGGTTAAGAGTGCAATAGATCCAGAAAATTTCTTCAGGAATGAGCAGAGCATACCCATGCTTCCAATAAAGGCATAGGATAACAAGTAGTAAATCCTGAATTGATGGCCTTACCTATCTTGTTCTCGTGCGATTGCTTGGCCTTAGATAAATATAGTAAAGGAGTTGATTGAGTTCCAAACTCGAGCTTCCTACAATCCTACTATTTTTTTTCGGATGAGTAAGCTAGCAGTATATATTCATCTGAATCTGCTTTTCTAGTCAATTCGATTTTTAGGATAATAAATCTGAGGAGGATATGTAGCTAGTCTTAAACCAAAGCAGGAAGTGAAGCCCTCGATTAGCAAATAGCTCCCCGTTCTATCCAAGTTGTGTCTCCCCTTTGTACTCAAATACAATGCAGCTAAACTGATGAATTTGTATCTTCGTCTTAGCATGCACTCCATCCCGATTCAATTTACAATATAGTTTACTTTCTTTCCAAAGAAAGAAAGCTTTTTAATCATAAAAATGTGGATTCTGATCCTTGTCCTTAGCTATAGGGAGGACTTAAACTATACTTCCTTCTGTTATTGCTTTCTCAAACGGGAGTACCTGTGACAGAAGTGAAAGATTCCACTGCGATTTTTAAGGTTTTATATATCATGTGATTTCGTTAGGATAATCGTGTCCTCTTTGTCTCCCATAATATATTTGTTTTGAAGAGCAGTTGCAGGAACCCCCCCTAACAACACACACACACAAAAAGAAGAAGGATTCTCATTTTTGCTGTTGGTAGTTTTTTTCTTTTAATGCTTTTTTCCTTTAACAACTGTTGCTTTTACGTTCTTTTCCGGCTCTGATAATTAACTTTAATAAAACATTGTAGCTATATGGCTCCTAATGGTTTGGTGATTAATAAATTTAATTGTCTGATACAAGGGCCGTGACAGGAACCATGTTTCATTTTTGTTTCTATTTTAAAGCAAATAGAAATAGCAAGTCTTGAATTTAAACTATTGGGTTTGGAAATAAGATTAAGATCGTGGGAATGGAAAAAATGAATGTATATTATGTAATTTACATGCATTTCATTCATTTGTAAGAAGTTAATGCAGATGAAGAAAATCCACCCATAAAAGGTAGGTTGTTTAATCTTCAACTTTCCTTTCTGCGGGTCAGAAAAATCGTTTTTGAAACAAGTACTCGCTCAAACGACTTTCTTCAATGGCAACGACCATGCTGACCTGTCATGTGTTGAAGTTTCTTTGTTGCTTTGTAGCATTGGGGTTTGACTTTGACTGGAATTTGTTTATTTAGAATTAGAATTCTTGTTCCTACTAAATTTTCAAATGCAAACAAAAAAAATTCATACAAATTGCATTTGGACTTTAGATATTGCCTTTAGTCATAACCTATTTAAGGAGTTAGAAAATTCTTTTTTATTTGCTATTTGACTAGCGAAATTACTAATTTAGTTTCGCCCCTCAACGAGACAAAAATAAGAACCCTTCTAACTAATTGGGACTTTATGTTTGCTTGATATTTATAAGCCTCCCTTCCATGATTCACCAACTCTTTTCATGTTAAATGCATCAAACACAAAGCAAAATTAGATATTGGTATATTATTTTATTCCAACTTTTTATATTTATTTTATATTACATTTTTTTAAAATTTAAAGCCAGAGCTAATAACTTGGAACATTAGCTTATTGTTTTTAATATAAATTATTCACTTATAAAATGCCAAATCCTCGCTTAAATAAATTCCTATGGCCTAAATGTATGTGTGGTCTTTTCAGTGTTATAAAAGTTTTAATTTGATCTTCTTAATTTAAAAATAGAGAATGTTGTCTTTTTTTTAATAATATAATTTTACCCCTTTATCTCATAATGCATACAAAATTTAAAGTTAAATTTAATAATTTATTAACTTAAACATTATTTATTTATTTAAAATCATTAACTTGCTTGTAAGTTTGATGTCTATGTTAACATATTGTATTATTTAGTATTAAATTTTAGATTAATTATGAGATGAAATGGTAAAATTGGATTATTTTAAAAAAGAAAAAAATGATATTATCTGATTTTAAATTAACAAATGAAATTAAAATTTTTATAAAATTAAAAAGAGCAAACATATATATATATAAGTAAATTTTTATTCGTAGATATTTATACAATTTTTTTTAGAAAATTGTGCCACAAATTTCCCTTACGCTGTTCCTATTGGTGATTGATTGATTTCTTGGTCTCCAAGTTGGTGACTAAAAAAGCCAAATAAATGTGATTTCTTTTTTTTAATATAAACTTAAGCATCTTAATCTCCCCGAAATATTATGGTAATGATGGTAATGAATGGTTACTAAATGCCAAACTTTTTATAATCTTTATTTTAATTGTGACCATATTATTTTAATGTCTTTGTATTTCCTTATTTATTAATTATGCCTGCTTCTCTTTATTCCCTACTTTTAATGTCCATAATGGGTGAAATGAATAGTTTTCATCTTATCCAATGACAAAAAACAATTCCCATATATATATATATATATTATGGATCTGGTTGTTAAAGAAAAAAGGAATAAGCAAGGCATAATGCCATAAAATGCACTATGATAATACTTGGTCCCTTTGCCATAAATTGTTTCATATACAATAATTTTTAATTTTTTTTCCTTTTATATTTGATTGCCTTGTTAACTTATCATATACATTTAGTAGAATATCTCATTTTCATAAGGAGAATGAAGGTAGTGCATGTGGGAAAAAAAATCTTTTCAAGTAATTTAATCCTTACAAATATATTTATATTATTGGAATTATGTTTTAAACCTAGACATATTTTGTTTTCAGAAATGAACAAATCTTGGATTAATAAGTCTCGGAACACCCCTGAATATGTAAAAGGACTCAATAGATTTTTAGACTTCGCATTTGTTAATCGGAGTGTTGAAGGCAAGATAATATGCCCATGTCCTAAATGCAAATTTGACAAGTGGCAGATCAGGCAAGTTGTTTATGACCACTTGATGGTTAAACCATTTCCAAGAGGGTATACTATTTGGCTTAGACATGGGGAGACATGTGCATTAGAAACTGTAGTTGAAATTCCTTCAAGGTCACATGTGATTCAAGAAAGGATTATTGTTGAAGACCCTATACAAGACATGGTTAATGATGCATTTAGGCATCATCCTAATAACGAGAGTGTAGATGAAGTTGAATTAACCTCTCCGCCATTAAACCAAATGATGCTTGATGAAAATGCAAATTTCTTGGAGTTACTTAAGGATGGCCAACAGAATTTGTATGAAGGGTGCAATAAGTATTCAAAATTGTCTTTCTTAGTAAAATTGTATCACATTAAATGTATGTGTAGAATAACTGACAAGGCAATGTCGATGATCCTAGAATTGTTGGCTGATGCATTTGAGCATGCAAATATTCCTCCTTCTTTTTATGAGGCCAAGAAAATTATTAATAAACTTGGGCTTGATTATACCAAGATTGATGCATGCTCGAATGATTGCATGCTATACTGGGGAGAGGATAAAAATAGGGAAAGTTATAAGACATGCAATACTTCTAGATGGAAACCAAAGGGTAATGGTGATAAAAAGCAAAAGCTTTCCGTAAAAATTTTGAGATACTTTCCATTAAAGCCATGATTGCAGAGACTATTCATGTCTTCTAAGACAGCTGAACAGATGCAATGGCATGGGATGGAAAAGAGAAATGATGGCATGCTCAGGCATCCAAAAGACTCTGAGGCATGGAAGAGTTTTGATATAATGAATCCTCAGTTTGCCGCAGATCCTCGAAATGTTGCCTTGGTTTGGCTACTGATGGTTTTAATCCATATGGCACCTTAAGCACTAGTTATAGTATTTGGCCAGTGGTACTTGTGCCTTACAATCTCCCTCCCTGGATTTGTATGAAAAAGAATTCATTATTTCTTTCAATGATCATTCTAGGAAGAAGAGCACCGGGAAATGATTAGCCTTGTTAACAAGGCTAATGAGATATTCTAGAACCTTAATGATCATATGACCTAATGATTTTGGAAATACTAACATGCTATATTTTCAAAAATTAATTAATTCACTAATTTTCAAAGACTAAAGTTGAATAAATATAACAATTGAGGACCAAATTATTAATTTAGTAGATTTGTTTACTTTAACTTATAGTTCTTCAAGGGCAAAGAAGATCGAGAATTCCAAAGAGACAAACTTACATAGCTTACTAGATGTTCTACGTATTCACCATTGCGGATGCCACTATTTTTCTGTCCACTTACAATCTCTCAAACTAGAACTCCAAAGCTAAAAATATCTTATTTCATCCAGAATTGTCCATACAATGCATATTCAGGTGCCATATGGATTAAAACCATATGACACCTATATCATTTCCCGGTACTCTTCTTCCTGGAATGATCATTGAAAGAAATAATGAACTCTTTTTCATACAAATCTAGGGAAGGAGATTGTAAGGCACAAGTACCACTGGCCAAATACTATAACTAGTGCTTAAGGTGCCATATGGATTAAAACCATCAGTAGCCAAACCAAGGCGTACATTTTGAGGATCTGCGGTAAACTGAGGATTCATTATATCAAAACTCTTCCATGCCTCAGAGTCTTTTAGATGCCTGAGCATGCCATCATTTCTCTTTTCCATCGTATGCCATTGCATCTATTCAGCTGTCTTAGAAGACATGAACAATCTCTGCAATTGTGGCTTTAATGGAAAGTATCTCAAAATTTTTGCCGAAAGCTTTTGCTTTTTATCACCATTACCCTTTGGTTTCCATCTAGAAGTATTGCATGTCTTACAACTTTCCCTATTTTTATCCTCTCCCCAGTATAGCATGCAATCATTCGAGTATGCATCAATCTTGGTATAATCAAGCCCAAGTTTATTAATAATTTTCTTGGCCTCATAAAAAGAAGGAGGAATCTTTGCATGCTCAAATGCATCAGCCAACAATTCTAGGATCATCGACATTGCCTTGTTAGTTATTCTACATATACATTTAATGTGATACAATTTTACTAAGAAAGACAATTTTGAATACTTATTGCACCCTTCATACAAATTCTGTTGGCCATCCTTAAGTAACTCCAAGAAATTTGTATTTTCATCAAGCATCATTTGGTTTAATGGCGGAGAGGTTAATTCAACTTCATCTACATTCTCGTTATTGGGATGATGCCTAAATGCATCATTAACCATGTCTTGTATAGGGTCTTCAACAATAATCCTTTCTTGAATCACATGTGACCTTGAAGGAGTTTCAACTACAGTTTCTAATGCACATGTCTCCCCATGTCTAAGCCAAATAGTATACCTCTTGGAAATGGTTTAACCATCAAGTGGTCATAAACAACTTGCCTGATCTGCCACTTGTCAAATTTGCATTTAGGACATGGGCATATTATCTTGCCTTCAACACTCCGATTAACAAATGCGAAGTCTAAAAATCTATTGAGTCCTTCTACATATTCAGGGGTGTTCCGAGACTTATTAATCCAAGATTTGTCCATTTCTGAAAACAAAATATGTCTAGGTTTAAAACATAATTCCAATAATATAAATATATTTGTAAGGATTAAATTACTTGGAAAGATTTTTTTTCCCACTTGCACTACCTTCATTCTCCTTATGAAAATGAGATATTCTACTAAATATATATGATAAGTTAACAAGGCAATCAAATATAAAAGGAAAAAAAATTAAAAATTATTGCACATGAAACAATTTATGGCAAAGGGACCAAGTATTATCATAGTGCATTTTATGGCATTATGCCTTGCTTATTCCTTTTTTCTTTAACAACCAGATCCATAATATATATATATATATATGGGAATTGTTTTTTGTCATTGGATAAGATGAAAACTATTCATTTCACCCATTATGGACATTAAAAGTAGGGAATAAAGAGAAGCAGGCATAATTAATAAATAAGGAAATACAAAGACATTAAAATAATATGGTCACAATTAAAATAAAGATTATACAAAGTTTGGCATTTAGTAACCATTCATTACCATCATTACCATAATATTTTAGGGAGATTAAGATGCTTAAGTTTATATTAAAAAAAATCACATTTATTTGGCTTTTTCAGTCACCAACTTGGAGACCAAGAAATCAATCAATCACTAATAGGAACAGCGTAAGGGAAATTTGTGGCATAATTTTCTAAAAAAAATGTATAAATATCTACGAATAAAAATTTACTTATATATATATATATGTTTGCTCTTTTTAATTTTATAAAAATTTTAATTTCATTTGTTAATTTAAAATCAGATAATATCATTTTTTTTCTTTTTTAAAATAATCCAATTTTACCATTTCATCTCATAATTAATCTAAAATTTAATACTAAATAATACAATATGTTAACATAGACATCAAACTTACAGGCAAGTTAATGATTTTAAATAAATAAATAATGTTTAAGTTAATAAATTATTAAATTTAACTTTAAATTTTGTATGCATTATGAGATAGAGGGGTAAAATTATATTATTAAAAAAAAGACAACATTCTCTATTTTTAAATTAAGAAGATCAAATTAAAACTTTTATAACACTGAAAAGACCACACATACATTTAAGCCATAGGAATTTCTTTAAGCGAGGATTTGGCATTTTATAAGTGAATAATTTATATTAAAAACAATAAGCTAATGTTCCAAGTTATTAGCTCTGGCTTTAAATTTTAAAAAAATGTAATATAAAATAAATATAAAAATTTGGAATAAAATAATATACCAATATCTAATTTTGCTTTGTGTTTGATGCATTTAACATGAAAAGAGTTGGTGAATCATGGAAGGGAGGCTTATAAATATCAAGCAAACATAAAGTCCTAACTAGTTAGAAGGGTTCTTATGTTTCTCTCATTGAGGGGCGAAACTAAATTAGTAATTTCGCTAGTCAAACAGCAAATAAAAAAGAATTTTCTAACTCCTTAAACGGGTTGTGACTAAAGGCAATATCTAAAGTCCAAATGTAATTTGTATGAATTTTTTTGGTTTGCGTTTGAAAATTTAGTAGGAACAAGAATTCTAATTCTAAATAAACAAATTCCAGTCAAAGTCAAACCTCGATGCTACAAAGCAACAAAGAAACTTCAACACATGCCAGGTCAGCATGGTCGTTGCCATTGAAGAAAGTTGTTTGAGCGAGTACTTGTTTCAGAAACGATTTTTTTGACCCGCAGAAAGGAAAGTTGAAGATTAAACAACCTACCTTTTATGGGTGGATTTTCTTCATCTGCATTAACTTCTTACAAATGAATGAAATGCATGTAAATTACATAATATACATTCATTTTTTCCATTCCCACGATCTTAATCTTATTTCCAAACCCAATAGTTTAAATTCAAGACTTGCTATTTCTATTTGCTTTAAAATAGAAACAAAAATGAAACATGGTTCGTGTCACGGCCCCTGTATCAGAAAATTAAATTTATTAATCACCAAACCATTAGGAGCCATATAGCTACAATGTTTTATTAAAGTTAATTATCAGAGCCAGAAAAGAACGTAAAAGCAACAGTTGTTAAAGGAAAAAAGCATTAAAAGAAAAAAACTGCCAACAGCAAAAATGAGAATCCTTCTTCTTTTTGTGTGTTTGTTGTTAGGGGGGGCTTCTGCAACTGCTCTTCAAAACAAATATATTATGGGAGACAAAGAGGACACGATTATCCTAATGAAATCACATGATATATAAAACCTTAAAAATCGCAGTGGAATCTTTCACTTCTGTCACAGGTACTCCCGTTTGAGAAAGCAATAACAGAAGGAAGTATAGTTTAAGTCCTCCCTATAGCTAAGGACAAGGATCAGAATCCACATTTTTATGATTAAAAAGCTTTCTTTCTTTGGAAAGAAAGTAAACTATATCGTAAATTGAATAGGGATGGAGTGCATGCTAAGACGAAGATACAAATTCATCAGTTTAGTTGCATTGTATTTGAGTACAAAGGGGAGACACAGCTTGGATAGAACGGGGAGCTATTTGCTAATCAAGGGCTTCACTTCCCTGCTCTGGTTTAAGACTAGCTACGTATCCTCCTCAGATTTATTATCTTAAAAATCGAATTGACTTGAAAAGTGGATTCAGATGAATATATACTACTAGCTTACTCATCCGAAAAAAAATAGTAGGATTGTAGGAAGCTCGAGTTTGGAACTCAATTAACTCCTTTACTATATTTATCTAGGGCCAAGCAATCGCATGAGAACAAGATAGGTAAGGCCATCAATTCAGGATTTACTACTTGTTATCCTATGCCTTTATTGGAAGCATGGGTATGCTCTGCTCATTCCTGAAGAAATTTTCTGGATCTATTGCACTCTTAACCTTCACTAATCTCTCGAATCCTTTACTAATACTTAAGCAAGTGAGATTCTTCACTCTCCTACTGAAAAGAATGCAGTCTCTGGTCGCTCGGGGCATGAAGGAGAATTTTGTGGGTGATTCAATGAAGTGGAAAAAGTACTCCCTAACTTAGATTTCTCCAATATATATATACACATGCACTCAAATAACTCTAATCTAGTGTGTGCCCTGTTTCCTACCACAGCTGAAGTTAACCACTTAAATAAATGAATCAGATCCCCACTTACGCGGTCTGGATGTTCAAGTTGATGTTCTGCTGTCTGGACTTTGCCTTTTCTTCATGAAACTAGCGTCCTTCATAAAAGGCTTGGCTACTCGCACCAGCGGCCGGTGGGTCTCGACGGGGACAGGGGTTAGGGCAGCAGATTGTTTATTTTGGGGGTGGGACCTTCAGAAATCTTTTAGCTTTTTTAACTAGGGCTGATGTTTAACTACGGTTGTAACAACCGCTTTTAAAATATGGTTTAGCAGGGGTTGAATCAACCCCCACTATCCAACCGCCGTAGAGTTTGCTTTTTCTTGTAGTGTCTTATGATCCCTCAACTGTTAATACACATTGGAATTAATGCAATATACATTTGCCATTAGGATTTTGCTCTTCGTGAAATTGTTTGCGATCTCCCTTTCAATATAAACTGTTAAATTATTTATAATAAAGTTATTTTTTATTTTATTACGAAGCCTAGTTTTTACAATGAATGGAGAATATGGTTAAGAAAGCCAAATAGAAAGGAATTTTATGAAAGAGTAAAAAGTTATTTGGCACATAAAATGTTAGGCATACAAATAAAAATAAAGAAGTAAATGAAATTGATAGAAGATGATCTTTGCATTCCTACTTTCAAAAAAGGTTGAT
The DNA here is from genome assembly GCA_026724425.1 of Erythrophleum ivorense. Taxonomy (NCBI): domain Eukaryota; kingdom Viridiplantae; phylum Streptophyta; class Magnoliopsida; order Fabales; family Fabaceae; genus Erythrophleum; species Erythrophleum ivorense. Next base: position 297,156 of record JAIUCV010000200.1, on the reverse strand, counting down.
AAATACTATTAAGTAATGATAAAAATGATATAATCATAGTTAAAAAAATCATATCAAATTGGCTAATTTGACCAGTTGGATTAGGAATCAGTTTTTAGTCTGATTCGGTTAATCTAAAAAATTGGCCTATCAAAGAATTAATCAAACTAATTAAAAACTTGTTGAACTGGTCAAAATTGGATCAGTCAAAAATTAATTTGAATCAGTTAGCAAATTTTTTTTAAAATTTTTTTATATAATAGGATAGTTTATCTTGAATAAATTTGACAAATTAAAAATAAAAAATACTAGAAGAAAGAAGGGGTTGAAATAAAAAAAAAAAGAGTATACAAAAGAAATAAAAAACATGTACTTGGTTATTTTTGGTATTTTCTTTTTATCATATTTCATCTTTTCGTATCATTTCTCTCAAACATAAAAGTTTTTTGCTAAAGTTGCTATTTTTTTAATGATAAGTAGAATTTTAATATAATTTAAAATTTTTAAAAATTTAATATTAAATAATTTTAATTTTTAATTACTAGTAGAATCTTTACATTTTATTAATATTTGTTTGTTATATTAAAATTTTAATATATAAAATTTAAAAAAATATATTTAACTATTATCAATTCAATTTTGATTTGACTAATGAATTGTGAATGAGTGCTTTTTATTAACTTAATGACTAGTTCAATTTTCAAAATATTGGATATAATAAGTATTGCAAAAAATAGGAAGAAAAAAGAATCTTTTTCGCTACCAAATGAGATAATGTAAGAGGCATTTTGTCTTTAAAAATATGCATTTGAGACTTTACAAAAAATTTAAAAAGACAAATTAAAGATTTTAGGGGGAGCAGCTAACTTTAAATTGCATAACACACACACACACACATATATAAGATTGCAAACTCCTTCACTAGTATTCCGCCGGTTAGCACAATATATATTTATGTTTTGATATTTAAGTGATCGTTTATTTGTAATCATGCATTTAGTCAACATAAGAAAATGACTTAAATACTGTTAATTATTTACATTTGTATAAATAAAATGACTTTAATATTCCTATAATATTTTGTCATTTAATAAAATATAAAGCTATCTCTAATCCAAAACATAAATGTGGACCAGTGAGGAGGTTAATAATAATAATAAAAATATTAATTTTTGGTATTTTGATTACTAAGACTAATTATCTTAAAATTTTGGAACATTTTTTTAAAAATGATATTTCGTTTTATAATTTCATGCTTTATATAGATATAAGAAAAATCTACAGGATACCCCCTTGGCAAAATACGTGACCCAAAGCTGAGTTGTGTAAATATATTAATTAATTCGATTCATTATTATTCTATTCTAATATGAATGTTTGTCGTGTTTGGGCTGTCTCCACTTGTCGCAGGAAAATAACCCATCGTTTCTGAAAAATCCTAGCCGTTCCTGGAATGAAGCGCGGAGATCATGCCACGTTACCCATCGGAGTTCCTAAACGTTGTGCTTGGTTCTGAAGCTCTGCTCTGCGTTCTTCGTGAATGACGTTAAAGTCAAATAGTTACTTAATCTTCTTCAAGTATTTCTTTGATTTTGCTAGAGCATGTCCTTTTGAACCCCAACAATTTGATCCATAGTCTCATCCTTTCTCACACTCATGGTCTCATAAAAGCTTCTTCCACCCTTAGTCTCATCCTTTCTTAAACTCCTTCTGCGTTTCTTTTCGTGGTGGAGTTTCAGATGACTACAGGGTAAATCTGGAACGCCACTAAACAAATCCAAACTAAGCTCGATTAATGCAGTGATGGAGGTCAAGAGGATGAGGCAGTTGATGCTCTTATGTTGTAGGATGCGAACTACCTATTTAGCATTTGTGGGTGGAAACCACATCGTAGCAGGGTTTTGCTTCTCTAAGAAATGGTCGATGGAGGCCTTCTCAGAAAAGACAATAAGGCTCTTATTGTGAACCTTTCGCACGGCTTCGAGGATGTTATTCCTTTTAGGAACAATGAATTTGACGAGATTGTGGACTTTGATTTACAAAGACAAAGCTCATTTTTGGATGAGTCATATAATTTTGTATTCACATCTAGCTCTGAAGATGCCAAATTTGTGGATTCCATTTTAAAAACTGATGGCATTGTGGCTCTCCCATCAGACTCTACCCCATCAATTGCTTTCAAAGAGCAATTTAATTACAGAGTTGTGTATCTTCGATGATATAGTTCTATGATTGTTGCATTAAGGAAAATTATCGCTGATAATAAAATGGTGGAATCCTCAACAAGGAGAAAGCTTTTCCATTTGGGATTAAAGGCGAAGAAAGCGGCGTTAAAGGGTCTTGAAGATGTACTTTTGGAGCCACCAAACATGCTTTATCAAAATCAAGGACGTACTTGAAGAATATTACGTACCTACCTAACTTTAATGCCATGCACGAAGAATGCAGGGCAGAGCTTCAGGACCGGACGCAGCATTTAGGAACTCCAATAGGCGACGTGGCACGATCTCAGTGCTTTATTCCGTGCACTTGCCAATTTTTTAGAAATGACGGGTCATTTTCCCACAACGAATAGAGACCATCTGGACGCAATTTGTCTCATTGGTATTTACTATAATTTGGAATAGTATTAAATTAAAATTAAAAAATTATATGTAATTTTTTGTATATTTATTATTAAACTTTTTAATTAAAATATAACTAATATATAATTTTTATTAATAATATTATAAATATATAATTGTTAAAAATAAATATATAATCTTTTAATTATATTATATACTTGTCATATTATTATTAAAAAATTATATATATATATATATATATTTTGGGTCCAAAATTAAATATGTTTGAGATATTCTTTTTCACACAAAATTATATCGAGTGACAAGACAAAAAGTAGTTCACATGGGCTGAACATTAGCCTAATTCAATGTTGGAAGTAGGCCTAATTGGGGTTAGTGCTGAGCGAAGCTAGTTTCTTGGTCTAGCCATGTCATCTTTTTTTCTTTAATTCTTTTATTTTTAGTGAAAATTATAAAATAAATTTTTTTAAAAATATAATTTTATATAATTTTTTATAAAATTACATTTTATCTTTAAAAAATAAAATTTTTATATAAATTTTTATAAAATAATTTTCTTAAAAAAATTAATATAATTGGGTCTAAGTTAAAATAGCTAACATAGTTAATCTAGCTTAGTTGCCCGAATGGCATAGTCCGACTCGTTGTAACCAAATTGGCCGAGTCACTCTGTTGAATGTGCACCTCTAGCAAAAAGTCTTCACCGTTTGTCCAGCCCATGTAATGTTGACGCGTGGAATTTTACATTTGGCCTCCACCACCCCGGTTTTTTCAATCAACCTCGTTTTTTTGGGAGACTTTATTGGCGTTTATTTCACGTTAGAAGTGAAAATAGGTGTGGTCAAATTAATGGCAAATGGGAGATTTGAACAAGAAGTCACCATTGGAGTTTACACGGTTTGGCCGACGAAGCCATGAATCTTTTTTCGGCCCAGAACTTACAATGCGTTCTTGAAAGTAAAAGTCGTGCACACGCACAAGGCTTGTCTTTAAGTATCTAATGCTATGATTCTTGCTTACTCAATTGGAGTTGAAGGCTTCTCCGTGTACTAAACGCCTCTTTAAAATTGATTTGTAACAAAAAGACTAAATAGTTTTCAACCCGCCGCAGTACTTATCCAAAATTGACCATAAGCATCAATATAATGTCTCATAAGTTACTTATTAATTGCAAGCTATATAATCCTGCGGTAAAACAAAAAGACCAAGCAAGCATTAATGGCCATGGACTCTTTGAGAGTCGTTTCATTTCTGTGTCTCCTTGCAACACTCACATCTCAAGCCACTACCCAGCCAAGCTTTCTGTACCATTTTTGTATCAATGGTAATGGCTACTACACAGCTAATAGTACATATAAGAAAAACCTCAATACCCTTTTGTCCAATATATCTTCCACAACACAAATAGACTATGGCTTCTTCAATTCCTCCTATGGCCGATTCTCTGATCGAGTTAACGCCATTGGGTTGTGCAGAGGCGACGTTAGCCCCGACGCTTGCCGCCGTTGCCTCAACGACTCAAGAGTCCTCCTGACACGGCGATGTCCAAACCAGAAGGAGGCAATCGGGTGGTACGACAATTGTATGTTACGCTACTCCTACCGCTCCATATTTCAAAACATGCAAGTTTACCCTCGTTATTATTTTTGGGGGGAAAAGAATGCAAGTGAAGTGGATCAGTTCAATCGAGTTCTTAGAGATTTGCTGGCAAGTTTGAGAAGCAAAGCTGCTTCTGGTGATTCTCGTCGTAAGTTTGCTGCGGCAAGTGCGATGGGTCCTAGCTCTCAAACGATATATGCTCACGTGCAGTGCACGCCTGATTTGACAGAAGAAGTATGCAATGACTGCTTGATAAAGGAGATCCGCTCAGACATCCCAATTTGTTGTGCTGGTAAGATAAGAGGTAGGGTAGGTAGACCAAGTTGTAATCTTAGATTTGACAGCACCCCTTACTATGATCCTACACCTGATGTGCCGCCTCCGTCGACATCACCACCACCAACATCCATCAATGCCACTAAAGGTGCGTGACATGCTAATTACAATCAATGTTTGTTAAATGGTTGGATTGTGAATTAGGCTATAATGAGTGGAAGGAGAATGATCCACTAGCCAACACAAGTTGGCTACCTTGCAAATGGGATCTCATAAGATTCGTAGTCATCCTTGCTGTGTGGCTTCAGATTCTTCTAATATCAGAATCTCGTGTTGGTGGTCAATTTTTTCATAGACGTCTCATGGCATCTAATCTATTTAGATGAGTCTCTGTTTGTCTCTTGGTAGTTCTTATTCATACACTAATCTTATTGCCAAAATGCTAGACATAGGTGTCGTGGATTACAACTAGCGTCCCAAGTAGTAATGTTGCAGTAACTTATCCTCCTTATCACCTTCAAAGAGAAAAAAATGACGTATTAACTCAGAAAATTTACTTAGAAGCTTTTTTCTTTCTTTTTTAAATTCAACCCCATCTTTTGAGCGGTTCCTGTCCATCCATTGACCAATATATTAGTTTTGTTGCCTACATTATGCACTTCGGTATTTTGGATAAATTAGTAAATGAACCTTGAAGTCTTCTCCTTGATGTGGCTTGTTCTCATTTAAATTCAAAGGGGATAATATTTTCGCTAAAATCTTCCTTGCAGCATCCTTTAGGGTCTAAAATTGTCGTATCTTATTGTTCCAAAGAAGTATAATATTGGAATGCCTTGTCATCAACTTGGAATTGATCTAGGTTTTGCAGAAAAGAGCAACTCGTCTCATCGAACGCTAGTCATAGCCATAGTTGCCCCGATTGTGGCCTTTCTTGTACTGTTCATCCTTATCTGCATATATTTAACAGTGAAGAAGCGACGAAGATATTTTAAAAGTAAGCCCAGGTTAACGTTGTTATCTTTTTACTATGTTATCTGTCTAAGTTAGACCGGAAAAATAATTAAATAAAATAATTGTTCAGTCCAGTGATATAATATAAAATTATTTCTAAATCACTACCAAACAAATTAGTGCGCTGACTTTGAGTCTCTTCTTGGTTGAATTCATTTTCCACGTGAAACTGAAGCTAATGATGAAAATGAGGCTGCTGAGAAATTTCAATTCGACTTTCATACAATCACAGTCGCTACAGATGACTTTTCGGATGCAAATAAGCTTGGACAAGGTGGATATGGACTCGTTTACAAGGTGAGAAAAATATCACCCTTTGTCAAAACTAATATTTGGTATACATAGATAATTGAACAAGAACTACGTGTAACAAAAATTCTGATATATCTTCAGGGAAGGCTACCCAATGGACAAGAAGTTGCTATCAAAAGGTTGTCAAAGAATTCTAAACAAGGAGATATAGAATTTAAAAATGAAGTTTCCTTAATGGTAAAGCTTCAACATCGAAATTTAGTTAGGTTACTTGGTTTTTGTTTGGAAGGACGAGAAAGACTACTTGTCTATGAATTTCTTTCCAATAAAAGCCTTGATTACTTTATATTTGGTAAGATGTACAGAGCTTTTACAATTGATTGGATAGAACACTTGTGAAAAATTGAAAATATTATAATTATAATTGTTTTGGAAATGTAGATCCAATTAAGCGTTCACAGTTAGATTGGCCAAAGCGTTACAAGATGGTCGAAGGCATTGCTCGAGGTCTTCTTTATCTGCATGAAGATTCTCAATTACGCATTATTCATCGTGATCTTAAAGCAAGTAATATACTTTTAGATGAAGAAATGAATCCTAAAATAGCAGATTTTGGCATGGCAAAATTATTTGCTATGGATCAAACTCATGGCAAAACAAATAGAATTGCTGGAACCTAGTAAGTATCATAACATGCTAAAGGCCTAGGCTAATTAACTTCTTTACTTATTGTCCTTTGGAACAACAATAAAAGGGGAAAATAACAATATAAGGGTTTGTTTGGAAGTTAGAAAGGAAAATAAAAGGGAAGGGAAAATTTTGCATGATGTATATTATGCTTCATGTAATCATTATTCAATAATATCTATTTTATTTTATAATTTTTTTAAATAAAAATGAAAAAGTCATTTTTATTTCCAAAATCACATTTTTACTTTTCATTTTTGTTTCTATTCCTAACTCTTTATGTACTAAATGGGTTTTAAGTTTTTTTTTTCTCTTATGGATTTTATACATATTTATATGCAGTGGATACATGGCGCCTGAATATGCATTACATGGACAATTCTCAGTAAAATCGGATATCTTTAGCTTTGGTGTATTGGTTCTAGAAATTGTAACTGGATGCAAGAATAATGGTATCCGTCATGGCAAGGACATAGAACATCTAGTAAGCTTTGTAAGTTGGTTTCCTTCTTCCTTTAAACTATCAATCTTCTTCGCCTTGGGAAGTATGGTATTACATACCATTATACCATTAGTTCCCCGAAAAAAAAAAATGTTTGACCTAGTGAAAACATTCGGAAAAAAATCAAAAAGATGGAAGAGAAAATTTGAGAGATTAAAATAAAAAAGTGTTTATTCACAAAAATTACAATAAAGATGAACAGAAAGGTTTGCCCTAATTAATTTTTGAAAAATAATTAAAAGTGCAAAAAATACAAATAAAGAAAAAGAAACTAAATGAGCTTCAAAATGCATGAAAAGAAAAGATTTTGGACTTAAAAACAACACAACTAAGTGAATCTAGTTGGGATGATGATCGCCTTTAAAAGAATTTTTCATAAAAATATAATAATATTCAAAACTCTTCCTGAATTAAAAGTTAAGACTATTTGAAGTTAAGATATCCTTTTAGATTTCTTTTACATTTTTAACGACCAACTCACTCTATTAACTTCTTTATTAAATGCTGTAGCTCAATATTCATATAATATTATCTTGAATCAGCAACAAATTCTTGTAGGCATGGAAAAACTGGAGGGAAGGAACAGTCTCAAAGATTGTAGATCCAACATTGGATGATGGTTCAAGAAATGACATAATGAAATGCATCCAAATTGGGTTACTGTGTGTTCAAAAGAATGGAGCTGATAGACCGACTATGACTTCAGTTGCACTATTGCTTACCAGCCACTCTCAACGTCTTCCATCACCCTTGCAACCTGCGTATTATGTTCCTTCTAGGAGGTTATTAGGTATTAAATCAGAGGAAGATATTAATGCAGATGCAGGTGAATCTAGAATTAACTCTGTTGATGCATCAACGAATGGGGCCTCAGTTACTGAACTCATTCCTCGCTAGATTTTCAAGAGAAAGCACAAATTTTAAGTATACACATTAATTCAATTATAGCGAGAAAAAATTTCCATGTTTTATCTTCTAATTTAGGATGACTTTCGTGGTGCATTAGGAAAGCAAGGCCTTTTTTAGTTCCCAACAACTTGGGGCTATGTGATTCCATAAACAGAATTATAGAGACTGGTGTTCGCTTTCCTCTTTTTCTCAGTGAATTAGTTTCTTGCAAGTGGGAAAAAAATAGAAAATTGTATCAAGCATTGGTAGAGTTTTGTTTCGATTTAATTCACCCATAATACATAATCACTGACCTTCAATCCTTGAAGGCAAGGATGGCGTGGAAGGTTGTGGGTTGTTGTGCAAAGTTGTTAACGACATTAATGCAAAATATTAATGAAGGGAAAAAGAATAATCAAATATGTCATTAATCGTAAAGAAGTCAACCACTTTAACTAATGATCCCTTAGTATTTAAAATAAAGAACAAACAGCATTTGAAATGTAAAGTTTTGCTCAGTAAATTGCTCGCTTATCTTCCTTGGCATCTTTGATTCACATTTAATTAAAACAACAACATCAATTACAACAACAACAATAATGATAATATACTTGTGTCATGTGTGATGTTGTTGCGTAACAATAAATCAAACAGCTCTTACGCAACACTAGTTTCAAATTTCGCACCACCTCATCCTTTAAAACACAAAATGCAAATTTAGATTGGAAAAAGATTCTAATATGTTTGTTTGGGCATGTAGATCCAATTAAGCATTTACATTTAAATCAGCAAAGAAGCTATGAAATTATCAAAGGCATTACTTGAAGCCTTCTATTTATACTTTCATAAAGATTTTTGACTGCACATTGTTTATTGTGATCTCAAAGCAAATAATATACTTTTAAACGCAGACCTGTCTCCCTCCAAGCTTATGCTCCTCTCATTAATTTTCATATTGATTATTTATGTTATTTTTTAGTTGTTGTAAATTTTTTATTCAGAAATTGTTTAAAAAAATTAATGTTACAATTTTATGTTAGAATTATTTTTTAAAAAAAGAAGCTTCAAACAAATTTTGCCTAGCTGACGACCAGCCAAAATATAGTGGAAATAAGGATCAATTGTAATCTCAGTGCTTACTTTTACACAACTAAAAAAATAACACAAAATCAAAATTATACAGATACTTAATCTTTTTTTAAACTAATTTTTTTAAATAATATAAAATAAAAAATGTTTTACTAAGTTTTTTTTAGATATGATTTTTTTAATTGATTGTTTTGTCAACAAGAATTAAAAAACTTTGAATTATTACAAAACACTTGATACCAAAGTAAATGTAAAATTTTTTAGGTAGAAGGAAAAAAAATACTTATTGATCAAATGGAAGCAATATACTTGTTGCGAAAATTAATAGAGAAATATTGAAAGAATCAATTTGGTTTACACATAATGTTTATCGATTTGGAAAAAGCATATAATTGAGTGTCAAGAGAGGTTCTATGGAAAGGTTTGAAAAAGAAAATAGTTCGTATAACTTATATTTGAGCAATCCAAGATATGTGTGATGAGACTACAACTAGTGTAATAACAAAAAGTGAATCTACAGAAGATTTTATGATAATTATTGATTTACATCAAGGGTCAACTCTGAGCCCTTATTTTTTTTACTTTAGTCTTAGATGTGCTTACTGAACATATCCAATAGTCAGTGCCACGGTGTATGTTTTTTGCAGATGATATTGTCCTAGGTGAAAAATCTAGAGCGAAAATGAATGAAAAGTTGAAAAGATGGAGACTAGCTTTAGAAGCTCATGGATTTCGTTTAAGTAAAACTAAAACAGAGTATATGGAGTATACATTTAGTAAGGGACATACCACTTCTAGAGCAAAAGTAAAAATTGGAGAGTATATCATATCATAAGTTACACGATTTAAGTATCTTAGATCTATCATACAATATAACAAGAAAATAGAAGAAGACGTAAAACATAGGATTCAAGCGGGTGAATGAAATGGAGGAGTGTTTTGGGTGTTATTTGTAATAGAAGAGTACCACTCAAATTTAAGAGTAAATTCTACCACACAATTATAAGACTTGCAATATTGCATGGAACTGAGTATTGGACAATAAAAAGTTAACAAAAAAATAAATTCAATGTTGTAGATATGAGAATATTGCGTTGGATGAGTGGACATATTAGACGAGATAGAATTAGAAATGAATGCATTAGAGAGAAGGTGAAAGTCGCACCTATTATGAAAAATATTATAGAATTAAGACTTAGATGGTTTGGTCATGCTGGGAAGAGACCTATAAAAGCCCCAGTTAGGAGAGTAGAAGAGATGGAGAATAGTTTAATAATTAGAGGTAAAAGAAGACCAAGAAAAACTATATGATAAATTATTAAGAGAAATTTAGATTTAAATAATTTATCTAAAAATATGATTTACGATAGATGTTTATGGCGTCTATTGATCCATGTAACCGATCCCACTTAGTGGGAAAAAGCTTTGTTATTGTTGTATTGATCAAATGGCTCTTATGCCATAATAAGACCTTCTTTTGATTTGCTTCGATTGTCACTACATAAGTTGATCTTCTTGTTCCCCGTGCTCTAAATGGTTTTTATTAATAATTAATAAAGAATTCAAGTTCTATTTAGGGGACTAAATGGGATGATTCGACTAATGTGGGGTGAAGAATCCTAATTATTGTTAGTGTGCCGATCCTCTATGTTAAAAAAAATCCACTTATATATTAAACACTAAATAGTAATGTCAGGTTAAAAAATGATGACACAAGAAGGATTTAAAGAAACAGTGGTAGCAATGGTGTATGATAAGAAGGATCAACACTTTTGAAGTTTGTAAGCTAGGTCACTAGTGTAAATGTAGAAGGATTAGTACCTTTGAAGTCTACCTACATTCGTACTAAGGTGTAAGAAGATGATGCCACAACTTTAGTTGTCATAGATGAAGTACTAGCACTAATGACATCATCATCTCGACACCCATCATCTATCATATGTTAAACTCGCATATATATATATATATTCTCAAGCAGACACACTAAGGCAGTGTGCAAGCCCACACCCCAAAACACTATTTTAATTTTTTTACTTATTTATTCTTCTGCCGCATGCTTATTTCTATAATGCCGAAAACACCCTTCCTTTTTCCCATTTGAAAGTTGGTTTTTGGAAATTTCTAATGCTATTCTGCTGCGGTACGTTACTTTATCATAACCACTCCATTTAGGTCAGAGGGAACAAGGGAAAACCAGTCACATATGTCCACTTCTGTTCACTCATTTTTGTTGCCCCTTTTCTTTGGTTGTCTGCGCCATTTTCTCTCCTGTTCAATTGAGTTTCATTAGTGATTTTTGGGCAGCACATTTTTGTGCAAGATGGTATCCTTCTTGGGTTAAAACTCCAACTTCTTAATTGGCTAGTGTGTGCTACTTTGCTCTCCCTTTGACTTTGTTCTTGTAGCAACATTCTTCCTATGCTTTTTGTTGGTTGATGTGCATCTTTTTGCTATAGAAATCGTGCTGGTGGGGAGCTTTATGCAGCCCAAATTTTTGTGTAAGATTCATGCTTTTTAATATGAAACTATAACTTTTGTTTTGCTTGAATGTGGCTTTACCTCTTCCTTAAATTTTATGGTTTTTAGTGCATGGTTGCTTCCCCTTTTGGGCTCAAAATTTTGCCTTACACAATCTTCTCACTAATTGTTAGCCAAGCAAAACTAAGGTGGAAGTGTGGCTGCTCTTGGGTGTGGGTCATGGCTAGTTTGGTTAAAGGTCTGAGAGGGAGTTTAGGGAAGTGTATTAGACCTTATTTAGCTCCATTTTTCTTCTCTTTTTCTCCATCCTTAAGTCTCAGTTAGCATAGCACATTAAATGGTGTAGCTACTCCTTCCTTAGGTGCCCAATTGAGTGATTTATTTGTAGAGGAAAGGAAAAGGTTAGTGCAAATTTTAAAGAGATCACATTTTTATTTTGACCCTTTTACAATGTCGGGATCTTAATGCTATGACTAATGCGGTTTGTGCAGCCTAGAGCTCTCAATATCCCAATTGACATTCAAATGAATTCCATAAGATTGAAAGCTAATAGTGAGTGTGGCTCTTGGGATTATTAAAAAATAATAAATAAATAAATAAATAATAGTTAACTTCTTGAATGATAGGTGGAAATAATGTTAAGCCACATTTAAGATATATTACTTTATTTTCCCTTTGAACCCCAAAATGATATTTTTATTTAGGAAGTTCTAATTAAGACTTAATATTGGATAAGAAACTTAGATCTTATATCTTGTTTGGTGGTATGAAGGCATTTAAACTATGGTAAGAGGCAATTTAAGTAATAATGAAAAAAAATTAAATCTCAAGCATATGAGAATTATGGTTAGGGGTTATCATATACTAATTTAATGATACTAAAGAAAATCATAATGATGGGTGTCAAAGGGTGCACCAGGGACTTTCTATAAATAAGAACTTATGGGCGATACTATAGAGAGAAATCTTGTTTTTCTGTCAAGTGAGTAAGCAATGTCGACTATGAGCATCGTATAATTTCTACTTTCTTTCTTTGTTTTCAAAGTTGATTATATATTTATGTAGTTAACATTATTTATTTATTCATTTAATTATTTAAATATTTATATAAACTTTACTGTATCATAGGGACAAACTATTCTTTGATCTTATTTCAGTCTGAATGTAAAGATTCCGGTTGATATGTTGTAATTTTCTATACATTAGGCATTTAATGAATTACTCAGATCTTATTCTTCGATTGAAAGTAGGCATGATTATGAGTTTTGATATTTTTAAAAGTGTATTTTGAAAAACATTTTTATAAGAACTATTTATTATGGAGCCCTGTATCTAATAGCAGTAGGTGTTAGCTATAGTGCACCATGATCTATACCCCAACTAGTAGGGGTGTTACTAGCCTTGTGTGGTTGGCCACCATTCATGAATCTGTTCTAGTTTTTTGTGAGCATGTTACCCAGCATTTGTGTGACTTCCCCTTGCGGCTGTGTGCTTTGCATCTAATTTATTCGTACTAACTAAATGTTCCTATTATAATTGCAAAATGATTTATTGGGATAATTTATTGATTTCTATATTAAATATTCTAATTGGTGAATTACGAGTTTGAATGGAACTTTTATGTGAAGTTGTGTTTATTCCTTATAGTTAGCTTTATTTACTCATTGAGCATTGAATTCATTCCTTTTGTTTCAACACTCGTTTCAAATATCAGAATTGAATCCAATCTCTCATCAGTGGCTTAAGATCTGTTATGCCTTTCTATTCTTGGTGAGCCCCACATCTGTTTGTATAGGCATAATTTGATGACTGCATGAAACCTATATTTTGGTCTGTAGTATATTGTATGTTACTCCACTAAGTCATAGATAGGGTCCCCCATTCATAAATATTGTTGTAAACTAGTCTGGTCTAATATTGTTATATTTGTATTGGCTGGGCTGATTGTAGAGATTTCGAGAGATCCTAATTATAGGAGAGATCCTACAAACATTTCTACAAAAAGCCACTTATAACTAAATATATATAATGCAAGTATATTTTGCAATTGATTTACTTGGTTCTATCACCTGACATTAAACTACAGAAATATTTACTAAATGTTTGGCAAAATTTTTGTTTTAGATAGGCTTATGGAAGAGTATCTTTTGTGTCGATCATACCATTGAATTTAGGGTGTGACACTATGGGTTCTTTGGTTGATATAGAGCCATGACCTTTCTTTCTTAAACTATCCTCTAGCCTTGATGGCCTCAGTAGATGAGATACTAATAGAAACAGGCTCAGAGATCATCATGTCTCGATGTTTGTTGAGGGCATGCAATATGGCCATACAATCTCGGCTTGTCCTATCCTTAAACTCACTATGATCAAACGCAAAAGGTCATTTACACTAAGTGTGTACAAATCTTCTACTAGATTAGCCTATGAAAGAAAATTATCAATTAAATGTTTAGATAATATACATACATATAAGAGGAAGAAATGTAATGATGGCAAGTCTTTAAAACTTTACCACAAAGCCTTAAAAATTGTTTGTAGGATGGATCAACTATTGTGTATATCTCCAGTTCCATCATATGTACTCTAAGATACAATCCATATGACCCAACTCCATATCGTTATAGGCCACAACGTTACACCATTTAAAATATTATATAAATAATAAAATAAATACTATATTATAAAATTAGAATTCTAAATATATTAGAATATATATTCTAATAAAAAAAAGAAAAAAAATACCATGCAGTACCAGACACGAGATAGATCTTCCAAAGAACAAGGCATTTTTTGAATAAGCCAATTCATTTAAGACCCTCAATAAGGTGGTTTTTGTTGGAATTCTTTAAAGAAATTTAAAAATAAAAGGGGGGTCAGTTTAAACTCTCTTATTCTATTTATATTATATTGATTCAATTATTTTATTTATTGATTGAATAAACTTGATTTCTACTGCTCTGACAAATGGAGTTGACGACATTTCGTTTCATTAGTAAAGGAATCCTCAAACCGATCTTACCCAGGATCACAAATCCCAAATTTGTTCCACATTGCAACAAATACCTAGTATTCTTCTTACCAATCTTTATAAGTTTTTCCTTTAAGCTGTATGGTATGGTAGCGGCCCAACTTAAATGGCTCATATGGGATATGTTGCCTACCAAATTAGCAAAGCAATTAACATGGTGCCATTCAATGATGTGGAAGTAGATGATGGGGACTGATGCATACTAGATATCAAATGATGCTAAGTAGTAGTCTAGAATCAGTTGGTTATGCTTGTTGAATCGTATGAGTGCGAAATAATCTATGAACAACAATTCATAATTAAATAAGCACAACATCTATGGCAACAAATCTCATTGTTTTTCATTTGATCTAGTAGGACCCTATATTGATGTAGGGTTTGTGTGCCCAAACGAGGATGTTATAAGATGTGCCTCCACCTGGTAGGGTAATGAGTATACATGTTAGTCAAATGGTAAGTTAACATTAATCCCATAATAGTCAATCCATCACAAATTATATTTCACACTAAAAGCCCAACGATGGCTTCATGTGATAAAGCTCCAAGGATAGATTAAGTTACAGAGGTTTTTGTGAAACTAGTATGGGAAATCAACCTCATGCCCACAAGTGTAGTAATGTTAAGCAATGGCAAATGATGTTAACCTTCTCATAATTAGCTGCATTGCATATTTTTCTATAAAGATACACCAAAGCTAGTAATCCCTAGATATATTGACTAGCCTTTTCAAAATCCTTAAGTAAATTTAGATACATCAACATTACCTTGTGACCTATCTAGGATAAAGTAACTCTCCATCAACCTCATTATGTATGCACATGCAAAGCATCTTACATCTTTGTCCTCTGCATCATTTGGCAAGTGCACAATAAGCCAAGTAACATATAACCTCTGTCCATCAAGCATATCTGATAGTGGTATAACACCAAGTAGAGAATGGCACAAGCCTACCTAGTTATAGCCTGTTTAGAAAGACACTGGTACCCCTCAAATGGTAAATCAAGTTGACTTGTGACATCTTAGTATGGTTTTTAAGACATCATCCTTCCATAAATGTAGAAACTAGTGAATAATTGAAATTAAAGTGCCTAAGTAGAGACACTCTGTAGAATCTAGCCTACATAAAATAAGGAATGATAACAAGTGGAAGGTCAAATAGACATTGTTTTTGCAAGGGTGGAGAATTCAATCGGCCTATGACAATTGAAATGTTTCCACAAGTTAGTTTATACATAACATAAGAATAACTTTAATAAAAATAATTAATGGTGTGATGGTGTTAACTTAACCACACGGCTTATGAAATATGATGAGGTTGCAAGTACAATAGTAACTCATCTTTTAAACTCGAATTGACCACATGTTGATGGCTAGCCATTATAGTTGCCTACAAACAACATATTAAGGGAAACACAAACAAGAATTTATCACAATGATCAAGTGACATTTACATTGAGGAATTATAATCTTATAGTTTAAATAGAATTAAATGTTTTCTATACATTAACATGTCTATTGTAGTTGCCTATGAATAATACATTAATGCATAAATTTATAGTAAGGATTAGTGGTTTACATACACAAATTTATGTTTTCATCAATTTATACCTTTTCTCTAATCCATCTCTTTCTGTATTTATGTTGACTTAATTTGACTTTTAGAGCAAATATTTGTTATTTGTGGTCTTTAGAGCAAATACTTTGCCCCCAATGAGTCAAAACTCACTTCTTCAAGATAGTCTCCAATTAAAAAACACAATCTATAAATTGAACCATAAATTAAATCTTTGCATACCAAACACATGCTAATAGGGGTACATAAAATCTTTGCTTACCTCTAAACCTACCTTAAAAATCCCTTTAAACTCTAGAAAACCCTAAAACCTAAAAAAATCCTTCAATCTTAAACCCTAAAAAAGCCTTAAACTTTAAATTTTGAAAAAACTTTCAATCCTAAACCTTAAAAAATCCTTAAATCTTAAATCATAAAAAACCCCTAAACCCCAAACCTTAAAAGATCCTAAAGAACTTTAAACCCTACCCTTAAAAATCCCAAACCCTAAACCAAGCGGAACAATCTAAAACCATCCAAAAAATACCCTAAACCCTAAAAAGCTTAAACCTTAAACCTTAAGAAATTTTAAACAATAAACCTTAAAAAACATGAAACTCTAAATCTTAAAAATGTTAAACCTTAAATCTTAAAAAACCCTAAACTCAAAACTCAAAACTAACCACAAAAAACCCCCCAAACCTTAGTCCTAAAAAACTCTAAACCATAAAGCTTAAAAACCTTATAACCTGGGTCCTAACAAAATCTTAATTAATAAACCAAAAAAGAATCCTAAAATCTAAACCTAAAAACCTTAAATCCTAAATTCTAAACCATAAAAATCTTAAACTAACCTTAAAAAACTCCAAATTCTAAATCATAAAAAAATTTTAAACCCTAAGTCATAAAAAACCTTATACCCTAAATCTTAAAAAGCCTAAACTTTAAAAAATCTTAATTAATAAACCTTAAAAAAGATCTTAAACTCTAAGCCCTAAAAATCTTAAATTCTAAACCTTAAACCCTAAAAATCTTAAATTAATCCTAAAAAACTTCAAACCTTAAACCTAAAATACTTTAACCCCTAAACTCTAAAAAAAAACAAATCTTAAAATACCTTTAAAAAAATCTTAAATTCCTAAATCCCCTAAAACCCAAAACCCTCGCCCTTAAGCGATAAAATTTAAAAGCAATATCTTCTAACTCAAACAATGGTCATTAGCTCTTTTAACCCTTAGGCCATTGTCCCTTTCCTATTTGTTATCCAAATTGCTATCTATATACCTGTCCACAATATAGCTCCGCTGACCCTTAGCTAACTTGCCACATTTACTTCTCCTCATCAACAGAGCCTTTCACATTTCATCAACTAGCTTTAATTTTTTTTTTTTTATAATTAATCATTTGCTTTATGTTAAAGAAGTTTGAACATACCTTTCCTCATAAAAGTCGTAGCACAATTCTATATTTTAATTTAACAAATATATATGCATTAAAACATATCTAATACCACACTAATTTGATATGCACTTTAAAATTTAAACAAGTAAAAAAAAACTTCATATGTAATGCATAGTAAATCTAATTTTAATATTAATTCAGTAAGTATAGGTTTTATATAACTAAGAAAAAATTGCATAAAAAATTCACATAAACTACAAATTATAACTAATACTCACATTGATTAAATAAATAAATACTTTAAAGTTTAAACAATTAATAAAAAATTTCACTTGTAATGCATAGCAAATCTAATTTTAATGTTAATTTAGTAAGTATAGCTTTTATATAACTAATAAAAAAATTGCATAAGGAATTCACATAAAATACATATTATAACTAATACTCATATTAATTTAATAAATACATTATATAATTAATATAAACTTTTCTTAAATTTGTTTTCCCTCTCAATTTTTCCATTTTCCCCTTAAAATTTTCCCAAATTTCCCCTCTTATAGAACTTTTCTAATTTTTCTCCTCTAAATTTTTGCTAAATTTCTTTCTCCCCTACTAATCTTCCTTGTTTTTATGATATTTAAACTACTTCTCCTACTCCCAACCTTACCACTTTGTTTGGTAGCCTGCGATTAAACTCATCGGTCACCACCATCTTCTTCTTCTCAATTGCCATTCCTTCTCTATCACCATCACATAAAATGATAAACACGCCTACAGGGAAATGAATGATGTGATATGCAAAAAATAAAATTGACCAACTAAACTTTAAAAATAAACATTTAGAAAGTGAAGGATATAAATAGTGTTTAACATAAGACCAATGAATTTAATAAAATGTAACAGATAAGTATATAAATTAACAATCTTCACTAAGATTAAATGATGTTAATAATAATGTAGAGCAGCAAATTGAAATACGAAAGTGGAGTGAGTAAGATCAGTACTTATGCAAATCGACAGTTTAAATCATGGTTCTCTAAAAGTAGAGGAAGCAGGTTCAGCAAACTAAAAAGATATAAAGGAAGAGAGAAAGCATTCAAAAATTGATCTTGGTTTAGCCTCTTAGCCTACATCTAGTTTGCTTAAAAATTTTAAAGGATTTTCTTTACTAAAGAATCACAAACTTACAGAAATAATGGTTTCACTTCGTGCTCATTACCAACATAAGCTTTCACACTCACTACAAACTTTTTAGTAAGGTTTTATATAACTAACCTTCATCCATATCACTCAGAATTTTACATAAAATTGCTAAAACGACTTTATCTCTTTTTGAGATATTTTCAACACTCAAAAAATTCTTACTTCTAATAAGCAAATATATCAAATACGAAATTTAATAATTTTACAAGAATTTTCAATGCGCTCTATTTTGTTTTTCTCTACAATTGTTCTATAACTTGAAATTGCTTGTACATATAGGCTTTCTGCATCCCTTAATTGTTAGAGATAATCCTGTTATTCAACGTTTTTTTTTTGCTAGAGCATTCTCGTTTCATTTGTAGCAAGTATTATCACCAATGAAGTTCTTACCATGCAATTCATCTAGTCAACTCATCATAAATGCTATTATGAAGCTTAAAACATGAATTAGAGAAATAATTCATTTTTCTATAATAATCAAAAATAGCTACAGTATAAAGCATTTCTATTTTATCCTTAGGCTCCGTTTGGTTCAACGGAAGGGAGAGGAGGAGAGGTTAATGAAGGGGAGGGGAGGGGGTTTAATGAGTTATATTTGATTGGAAGGAAAGGGAGGGGAGGAGAGGGAATGAGAGATTATTGTTTGGTTTAGGAAGAGAGGGGAGGGGAGGAGAAATAATTATATTTGGACAAATTTACTCTTTATATTATTTTAATTTTATTTTTTATAAAAAAATTATTTATATTAATATTTTTTTAAAAAAAATTATAAATTCTAATATTTTTTTATTTTTAATTTCTAATGAAAAAAATTATCTTAATTTTTATTAAATAATAATATATTAAAATATTAAGAAATAAAAAGGGTAATAAAGTAAATTAAAACTTAAAAAATACTCTACCATTCCCCTCCTCTCCCTTCCAAAACCCCCCAATTTGGAGGGGAAGGAAATTTGCCTCCCTTCCCTCCCCTCCCCTTTCCTCCCCTCCATTTTTATTCAACCAAACACATCTTATTCTCTCCCCTCCTCTCTTCTCCCTTCCAAAAACCTCCAACCAAACGGAGCCTTAGTTTACATAAAAGTCATAACTTTTTTGTCATTTATATATTAATTATTTTGTCATTTAGTTCATTAGCTCATATGGACTAGCGTCTAGAACATATACATCATGAACTGAAATAATATATATTGAACCATATACAATTCACATGATAGGCCAAAGAATCCAAATGAATTTTTACATAAATATTGATTGGGTTTTGTTATCATCAAAATCTTAGACTTGCAATCTTAGTCCAACAATCTTGGCCTAACATAAAATACATATTATAACTAAGACTCACATTAATTTAAGAAATATATACTTGGTAGAATTAATATCAACTTTCTTTAAATTTGTTATTCCCTCTCATAAAATTCTTTCCTTTCCTTAGAGATTTTTCAATTTTTTCTTCCCTTACAAAATATTCCCAAATTTTTCTACTTATTTTCCTTCGCTTAATTTTCCCTTCCCTTGCCTATGGCTATTAACTACTTCTCCCACTCCCAACCTCACCATGGTCAAGCTCACCCACTATCACCATCTGTTTTTTTGTTTTGTGGCCATCCCTTCCCCTACTTGAACCAAGCCTCATCGCCAACCAAAATCTAGCCAAACTAATGAAGGATTGGAGTGTTGGAGAGTGAAGGACAAATAAGTGAAGAACTGACGATACTATAATAGAGGTGCCAAAGAATGAACTAAAATAGAAAATGCTAAAATGGCAAGTAATTTAATGATCAATTAGAATTTTTTTTCAAATTTATAGTAAAAAATGCAATGTAAGAGGCGGCAACACCGACTAAAATACCATTCCGTTGCAGCGTAACAACGTGACTACCCCAAACCCTTCTTTCTTCTCCCAACCATGTCACACTCACCTACCCTCACACTTCTGCTTATGGCCACTTCCACTTCAACACTATGAATTCAAGGAGCTTCTAGCGTCTCTCTTTACCACGCGGATGCGATTATTTTAACGCGGTAGCGTCTCTTAGCTACCTCAAAATTGATGCTACGAGCTTCTCTGGGGTACTGGGCTACTGGGCTACTGTTTTGTCCTTTGTAAACGAAGGATTAGAAACATATATACAATAAAAGAATCCCCTCCCAAAACGAATGGAAGAATTGGAGATTAATCAAAATAACTAGCACAGAAATAGATCATCGAATTCCAGAAACATTCAACTATTCAAGCAATGGTCATTAGAAAGGACTCTGTTCTCTCGTTATGAACAGAGGAATAGAAACATACTCATTAGCAGTTAAAACGCGCAAGAGTTCCCCCATGACTGAAATTGAATCCACATGAGCAAAAACCAGAAAATCCCACTGAATACAGTTTAGGCATGCATTGGCCCACGATTTCGAAAAAAGATTATATTCAGCAAAATTCCACTTAAGTTTTTGCTTAAAATAAATTAAAGGCGTCTCGGCGTTTTAAAATGCTTCAATATATTAAAGGTGGGAGCGTTTTGAAGAGTACCCATATGCAATGATAGAATATATACACACATGAAATCCGAGGAACAAGAAACACTATTTAGTACTCACTTACCCAAAATTGTGCTTTTACGTACTATGGCCTCTCTCTGTCTTTAATCAGCAGTTCCGTGGCTGTCTCTCCTTCTTTATTAAAGGTGGGAGCGTTGTGGGAGATCCAACGATATAGAAGTGAGTCACATGACCGTTGTAGGAGATCCAACGGTACAGAGGTGAGGTGCTATATGACCGTTGCTGCCACACGTGCCTGTCCCCTGATATCCTGCGCTGCGTTGCACTCTTTGCCTCATATCGTTTTAGGGGACAAGTAGCAAAAGCGAACGTGAATTCGGCAAGGGGCCCGCCGAACTTCGATCTGATACGGACGATCCAAGGAGATGTTACACTATTTATATCAAATATAAAAAGGTGAGTGTAGATTCCAATTGTATCAACAACAAAAAAAAGAAAAAAGACTATCTTGCTTTGGTTTGAATTAGCAAATGAGCATACTGGAGTATTAAAAATAAAACGGCATGTCATATCATTCCACAATACCTTCACAACCTTAATAATTTTAATTGAATTGGTGCGATGAACGTCGAAATGCGTATTATATATGCTAGTACGAAAAGTAAATTTCGCTTTTTTTTTTTTGGTTTGCTTAAATTTATTGAATAATTTTTTTAAAAAAATAATAGTGAACTCCTTTAATATCATTTTAATATTATAAAAATATCTTTTTTAAAATTTCATTAAAAAATTATTTATGCAATATAAAACTATAATTTTATTATTAATAAAATAATAAATATAATTAAATTAATGTTAACCCCTAACACAAGACAATAATTATATTCTTACTATAATAGTAAAGATACTTTAAAAGTTTTATTTTTTGAATACACATATCATATAAAAAAGTTAACTATTAATAAAGAAGAGAATTTTTTTGAAGCATACAGTATTATAAACTGTATAAAATAAAAATTGTTTTGAACAGATTTAGTTTACCAAAAAATATGATATGCAACTAAAAAAAATTAATGAAACGAAGGAGTTTTGACGAATTTGTGGGCGAGTTTCAACTTTCGGTAGCTTGACTCTCAGTTGCTTCTCCTATAATCGTAAGAAGTGGGACCAAAATGAAAAACGCTGATTCAAAATACAGATAGAAACGTAAACGTGTGATTTTCAGGGTCAATAGCATGAAACCAGGAGTCATCAAGAATGCCAAGAACGTCAAATAGGCTGACCTCATATGTTACGTTATTTTATTTTAAAGGTTTAATGAAATTATACTGAAATTTTTTTATTTCAAAATTTATTGCATAAACACACAACATAAAACTATAATTTATTCTTAATATAATATGAGCATAGACAAGTAAATTAATGTTGAGTTTTAACATAAAATTATACTTTTATTCTTAATTTGATAATAAAAATAATTAAATAATTTTTTAATCAACTATTAAAAAATAAAATATTTAAAATAAAAAATAAGTCAGTGATTAACTACAAACCAAACAATAACTTCCCTTCGTCTTTTCGCCCCTCTTCAAATAGTAATTTATAAAAATAAATTTATTTAAATATAATTATTTCTTTTTCTCTTATACCAAACAATAAATTCACTTTTCCTCCCCTTTTCTCTCTTCTAATCAAACAACAACTCGTTAAACTTTCCCTCCTCCCCTTTCCTTAACCTTCCCTCCGTTGAAACGTGATATACCCCTTACCTAATTTTTACCCCGTATCCAGTTCCAGGGCAAACAAAGTTAATAGAACAAGTGTATTAACTTTGTGGAGGCCAGGTTCAATGCTTCTATGTCATCCCCGCAAGAGACCGTGAGAGTCTACGGCAGAGTGCAGGGCAGAATCAGCAGAAGCAAAAATCGAAGCCACCATTGGATTCCAACTCCGAAGCACAGATTCACAAAATAACCCAAATGAAAGAGAGAGGCAGAGGCAGAGATATTTAGAAGATTGGGGACTACGAGATTCTGGTATTTATATTGACTTATAATTTTTAATTTTTGAAGAAAGAGACAAAGATTGAGAAAAGATGGGAGGATGGGGATAGAAATATGTATTATTTTATGATATATTATTTTAAAATAATAAATAACCCAATTAGCTCTTAACAGATAAAATTAAACCTGATTAAATCATGATGTATAAGCCCATTCTCAAATTTACTCACTTCAACCCGAAAGTCCCCGAAAACAAAAGCTCGCCCATCCCTCAGGGAAACGCTCGGAGTAGAAGGTCACAGGGAAAGTCACAGGGAAAGTCTTCCACCCACCATCGCGTCGTTGCCGCTCAGGGCACCTG
This sequence comes from Erythrophleum ivorense, assembly GCA_026724425.1. Taxonomy (NCBI): domain Eukaryota; kingdom Viridiplantae; phylum Streptophyta; class Magnoliopsida; order Fabales; family Fabaceae; genus Erythrophleum; species Erythrophleum ivorense. The sequence continues at coordinate 273,763 of JAIUCV010000200.1, read as the reverse complement.
TCGATTTCGCAGAGTGAAAACATTTCAGTTTTGACCGTGAGAGGTAAGAGTTCGATACCCCTCCCCTATTTGAAACTTTATTCTCCTTTCTCACTTCTAATCCATGGAAGATGTTATTTGATTGCTGGTTTCACCTGGGAGAATGGGTTTTCTGCTTGAACTCTTGCTTTAACCCCCTAAAAGGTTGCTTTTGTTGGAAAGATATTATAGTGAATGGGGGAGAGGGAGATTCTCGAGATGTTATTTGATGAAATGGGTTTGAGCTCCGGTCTTATGATTCTTTGAATCCCTACCGATTGTTATTTTGCCTGCTCATGATACTACTGATGTGAATGGGAATGTGAGTGTTTGGTGCTTCTAGTGTTCTTGCGTTAGTTGCATTTTGCTGAGCTGTTATGTTCGTCATTGTTTTCTATGAGTTCTCGCATTTAAATGTGGCTGCCTGGTGAATATGAGATAGAAGGAAGGAGGTTCTGTGTTGGGTCTTTGGCAATTTTGGTTTTCTCCATCTAGTGTAAGTAAATACAACGAAGATAATAAATTATTATCAATTGCTTGTTTTAATTAAATAGATATTACTTTAATTTAAGTTAGAATTCAGATTGTTGAAGACTATATCTTGGACCTGTTATTTGGTCATGTAATAGTGTCTGATGACACTACGTGTTGTTTTTTGGTATTGGAAATTCTATTGGTAGATCCTTTTCTTTTATGGTTCAACTTTACTGCATTTTTGTTGATTATGATCATAATAGAATATTAATTTTATTATAAGGCAACCTGAAAAAAGAAGTGAGTAAAATATGAGGATTTTAACCCATGTAGATTATGCCTAGTGGTTTAATAGTCTAGAAATGGAATAGAACACCTTTCTTGTTTTAAAAGTTAATGAACATGTAAGAATTGTTGCCTTGCACTAGGGAAGAATATTAGCAATATGTTAGTAAATCCCAAATGACTGTACTCTGTATTAAACTCATTCCTTAACAACTTTCAGATATATTTTATTATGCTGTGAGCAAATTTTATATTGCTTTGGTGCCTGATTCTGCAACTTTCTGTTGTATTGAAGTTTTGGGATTTCCTAGACATATTTTTTGTGGCTGTATGACTTGGCTCAAAGAGTTGTGATGGTGATTAAAATCTGAGTTTATAGAACTTTGATATTGGGGAATCCTTTCTTTTTGTCTATTTGTTGTTAAAGCATAATTGTGGCTGCTTTCTTTGTTCCACAACCGGCCTGTGGGACTAAATAGGCTTTTTCCCATTTTGATTTAACTGCACCCGTAGAGTTTAATTCAAACACGATAAGAAGCATATTGAGCTCACGGGTTCTGACTTTTGAAGGATAAGAAACAAATTAATAAATAAATAATAAAATATTGGATTCAAATGGAAAGGTAGTTTCCTATTATTTTCACCTTGGTTTTCCTCTGAACTTTGGGAAAAGGACGCTTCATTGTCTGATTAGGAAGAAAACAAATCTGAATTATATGTATGAATCATATCTTCTCAAACATTTAAAAATTCAAATTGATAAGAAGTTGCATGTTGTTCTCGATTATTTTGAAGGATTGGATACACACAACATTGGAAATGGATGCTTCTAAGCTCAATTTACTCTACTTTTTAATTTTCGTGTACAAATTACATCTCATTTCTTGATTATTTTACTAGTCCTATTGGTTATGCCTAATAAAAGGACGTGGCTTTGAAGGTTGCTTGGGGTTGATTTTCCGATAAAGGATCAATCATTTTGGTATTACTAATTGTAATGCAGTTAACTATTCTTGTGGTACAGTTTTAGTTGACTATTATGCGGTATTTTAAGTTCACTGGTGAATGTTATATTAGTTAATTAATTAGATTGCTTCATGAATTTTTAGTTAATTATTTCTGTTTTCTCATGTTATTTATTATCTTTTGAATGTTTAATAGAATTTCTAATGCCTTGCTGATTTTGTATATCCCCTTTGTTGATGACAAGGGGGAGAAAATAGCAAAATAGAATGATTAATTATTGATTGACTATTGCTTGGATGAATGGACTAAAATTGCTAAATGATTATTGTATATATGTTAAAATTTTTTTTTCCCTTTGTACTATAAAAATGTAGAAGATTTGTTATCTAGGGAGAGCTCATTTTTTTGGGGAGCTTTTGCAATTTTTTTTTGTTGAAAATTTTCATATATGCTGAAATTTAAGCTTTTGCACTCTATTTGCTCAATATTTTGTCATCATTAAAAATAGAAGATTGTTGGCCATGTGTTTCACAAAAGTCCAATAATCTAAATAGCCTAAATATTTGATGATAACAAAATTAAAATTGAACGTATTAAGTGAAAAACCCTTTTATTAAAGTAAAGTCTAATAACTTAAAACAAATCCAAATACTTGTCTGAAACCCAACTCATTAGTTATTATACAAAAAACGAAATAAGTTGAAATTAAAAGATTGGAACTGTGCAAAGAGAATAAAATGATTATAAGATATTTATTCTTTAAAAACTCAGAAAAGATTTGAGTTCTACACTCCCATATCATCTCACTTTACAAAATGCATCATAATACAATATTTGGAAATTGCTTTCTATTTAACTCGTGCTAAAGCATTAAATGGCAATTATTGGATTGGACCTTCCCTCTCAACTAAACTTAGTAAAAGAATTTAACTAAAACTTACTTTATTTAGATAAAAAGCAACTCACAAATATTATATGATAATGTATTTTGTAAAGGTGAGATGATAAAGGAGTGCAATGCACAAAACTTTCATCCGACTTTTGAAAGAATAAATATAGCCTAATGCTTTTATTCTCTTTGTATGATTCTAGCCTTTTACATTCAGCTTATTTTATCTTTTGTGTAATGATTAATGAATTAGGCTTTAGAGAAAGATTTGGGTTTGGATTTGTTTAAAGTTATTAGGTTTTGCTTCAATAAATGAGTTTTTCATTTAATATAATCAATTTTAATTTTGTTATCATCATGTATTTGAGGCCATTTAGATTATTAGGCCTTTGTGAAACACTTGGGCCAAAAAATCTCTCCATTTTGATGATAATAAAACCATGAGCAAAATTTATAGTATAAAGTATAAAAGCTAAATTTCAACATATGTGAAAATTTACAAGAGCTCCATCAAAAAGTTGACTCTTCTTAAATAATATATTTCTCGCAATTTTAAAGCATAAAGGCAAAAACAAATTTTAACAAATTTTCAACAACCATTTAGCAATTTTAATCCATTCATCTATGCAATAGGTAACCAATAATTAATTATTATATTTTGCTATTGTTTCCCTCTTTTTGTCATCAACAAAGGGTATACAAAATTAGTAAGATAGCAAAAGTACAGTTAAGCATGTAAGAAACAGTAAACAATATGAAGCAATAAAATAGTTAACTAAGAATTCATAAAGCAACAAAAATTAGTTAACTAATAGCATTTACTAGTGAACTAAAATAATGCATAATGGTTAACTAAAACCAAAGGTAATTAATTAATCTCTCCATTTTGATGATGACAAAACCATGAACAAAATTTATAGTATAGAGTGTAAAAACCTAAGTTTCAGCATACGTGATAATTTGCAAGAGCTCTGACAGAAAGTGACCTTTCCCTAGACAATGGATTTCTTGCAATTTTAAAGCACAAAGGCAAAAAAGCAATTTAACAAATATTCAGCAATCATTTAGCAATTTTAGTCCATTCATTCATGCAATAGTCAACTAATAATTAATTATTCTATTTTGATATTTTCTTCTTTTTTTTGTCATCAACAAAGGGCATACAAAATCAACAAGGTAGCAAAAGCACAATTAAGCATTCAAGAGACAGTAAACAACATGAAGCAATAGAAATAGTTAACTAAAAATTTATAAAACAATAAAATTAGTTAACTAATATAGCATTTACTAGTGAACTGAAATAATGCATAATAGTTAACTAAGATCAAAGATAGTTAATTAAAATTGTGCTAATAGAATAGTCAACTAATTACAATTAACAATACCAAAATAATTAACTACAAACATAACAGAACTACTATTCATAAAAAAAAATTATAGCACAATCATAGGCCTAGCCAAACTAGTGACCAATAAAAAATAGAATCTAGGGGGAACTTCATCTTCCTCTTGACGAGCCTAAAGGCATGAAGAGGGAGGCAAAGTATTGCTTCAAGCTGATATTGTTGCTTTATATTCTAAGCTTGTTCAACAGCCTTATGTTTTAGAGCTTCCTTCATATCACTTTGCTCCTTCTAGACATTGGCTATGGATTTCTTGATCATGCCCTCTTTGTGCAACTGTCCATGAATCTCAGCTACTTTTTGCTTGACTAGTTCGAGATCACTTAGAATTTCCATTTAGAGGCTCCATCAACAGTGGAAGGTTCAGCACTAGATGAGGGTGGAAGTTGAGGAGTAAATCGTGGTGTAGGTAGAAGAGATGCAGCAACAGAGGAGGAGGCTTTGGAATTGTTTGGGCTTGTTCTGTGGTGCCTCTCCTGTTGCACCCCTTCCACCTGCACCACCATCTATCTCTCAACCTCTACCCTCATCCAGTGCTGATATTTCCACCATTGATGTAGCCTCTAGAAGGAAATTCTAAGTGATCTTGAACTGATCAAGCAACTAGTAGATATTGCACCAATAGTCATGAATCTTAAGGAGAATATTGAATGTACTAAGTTGAGAGACTCACACTATTGGTGGTCCAGCATTGCCTTCAGCCTTCACCATTGTAGATATTGCGCCAATATCAATGGTGTAGTTCCTGGTTTTTGTCACATCGTGGATTTCAACTTCAATGGTGTTTCCACTGTTGTTCATCAGGAAGATGGACAAATTTTTGTAGGTTATTATCATGTGGTGCCAAAGATAAAATGAAAAATATCAATATAACAAACAAAATCCTGAAATATTTATTATCCATGTATCCAGTTGAGAACCATAGAAGTTTCTGAATTTTGAACCTTTAAGTAATTTAAAATTTGAAAAGTCAAGAAAAAATTTCTCTCCAAGAGTAATTTGCATGTCCAAACCCATCTTGGCTGAAAGCATTTCCAATATTTTGCATATCTATGTATGAACACCCTCAAGTCCCATGGCGTGTTTGATGGATATGGAATTATTCTTCTGAGAGTGCCTTCTCTGGTCCTAGACGTGGTCCCTTCCCTTGTTCCTCTGAGAACTTGTCAAGCATTATTTCACGTGTTCTCTTTCAATATATACCCATAGCCACTTGGTCTTAGCAAATACTATCAACAGGGACCTATTTAGAAACGTTAAAAAAAATAAAAATTTATTTCAAAATTGGAGTAAACTATTGGACATAATATATAATTAAATATTTCTTATAATTAGTATTATAATTATGTGGTGCCAGTGAAAATTTGGTAGAATTTTGTGCTATTTTTGCTATATTTTTTTGGAATCAAAACTATCGAACTAATTGCTATATTTTTGCTCTTTTGGGGAATCAAAACTAGAATTTGTGTGAAGACTTTTTATATCATATACTGAAAATATATCATTATTCTTCTTAAACGTGGGCTTGAGCACTATATTTTTTGGACAATTTGTTTGGTTATTAATCTTAAAAATAGCTTTATAATAAGATCAAAATGGTAATTGGTAACCCCATGTGAATTGGCTTGATTAATTGAAAAATTTTCGACCAATAGTTGATAGTCAACTTTTATTAGAAAAATTTCTTGGTGCTCAAGAGTTAGTTGAATAATTTTTATAAGGACTAAAGGTCTTTGAAGGTAATCCCCTAAGCCAGACCGTTGACTGTTTCTTTGAGATTCTAAGACATGCCATTGGCTCCCTAACCACAAAAAATTCAAATAAAGGTGAAGCATCAATGAATCAATTCAGGATGGTGAATATAAGTTTCTGCCAATTTTGTTAGTTTTCGTCGAGTATCAGAAACCATGAAATCATTACTATTTTATAGTTTATGTGGCTGTGTACAACCAAAACAAAACATTTGGAGTCTTTCTTTGGAAACTGACCTGAGAACTTGGATCAGAAGTAATAGAGAAATGGTTGTTTTACCTAGATGTTCAGATTGCATGCATTCATACTTTGATTGCCACTTCCATAGTTGGTTGCGCGATGAATCAGGAGAGGCTGATTGGTTGGAATTTTCCAAGGAAAGATTGTTATAGGGTTAAAGACTAGACCTGAGGGCCAACCAAAAGAAGGGGGGGGGGGGGTTGGGGGGAAAGGCAAAGATCAGACTTTGTTATTAAAACTTTTTAAATAAAAATATGATATGTAAAAAAAAATAGAAAAACTAATTATATAAGACTGAATGAATAGTAAAGAATATTTTTCTGTCATGTTTTTAATAAAGACATTAGATAAAAATCACTTAAAGTTTATATCTAAAATTTATCGTTAAAGTAGGTAGTTTAGTGAAAGTGAGAGAGGAAGAGTTGGTTGTAGTAAACTAACTACTATCAGAAATGGGTAATTTGATTGATATATATAAACAAGAAAAAAAAATCACATAGATAATCGTCGAAACATCTTTTTATTTATATATCCTTTTTTTAAGAGAACACAGACGAACTTTTTGCATTTAACAAAAAACTTTTTTCCATGTTTAAGAATATTTAATTTTTTTAATAATAAGAAAACACACAGGAAGCATTATCATAAATCTCAAGTTTTTTTTTTTGGAAGGGGGTTGGGGGAATTAGGGGATTGTGTTGGGGGATAGGAGGGTGTATATATATCTATATCTATATATATATATATATATATACACACACACACACACAATGTATATACACACGCATATATAATAGTTATGATATGTTATATATATATATACAATAAATATAATATTTTATAATTTTTATTATAAAATATTAAAATATAATTAATAATAATTATTTTATAAACTATTATTTTAAAAATAAAGTTATATTTTTAATTATAATTTAATAAATATAATATATTAACAACATGCTTAATGAAAATTTAATAATAATGAATAAATTAAAATTTTATTATTAAATACTTATTATTGTTTTGTAAAAATATTACAGGTAAAAAATTCCTTAAAATAAATAATAAGATTTTATATTTATTATATTTTTAGAAATATAAATCTTAACAAAATCATAATTTATAGTTATTAAATTTATTAAATTATAGTTAAAAATATACCTAGATTATGTTATTAAGGAAAAAACCTACTACATATCTTTATTCTCAGGTTTCTTAATCAAAATGTAACAATTATATAATGTTTTAATTAAAACATAACAAGTATATAGTTTTTATAAGTAATTATATAATTCTTCAAATAAATTATAAACTTGTTATATCCTTATTGAAAAATTATATAATACTTGTTATGTTTTAATTAAGAAACTTGATAGTAAGAATATAAATAATTGGATATAAGTTTAGTCCTATATAATTAGATTATATCTAAAATCTTATTATTTGTTTTAAAGAATTTTTTTTAATATGTGAAGAATTTTTTTACAATTCCATAGTAACTATCTAATAACAAAATTTTTTAATTTATTTACCATCATTAAACTTCTATAAGCATATTATTATTATTTTATATTTATTAAATTATAATTTAAAGTATAAATTTATCTATAAAATAATAATTTATAAATTATTATTAATTAAATAGTAATTTATTATAATAAAAAATTAAATAATATTAAATTTATTATACATAAAAATATAATATATCACTTCTATTTTATATAATATATATAATATTTATTATATAAAATATATTATAAAATTATAATATATAAATATTATAATACACCCTCCCACCTCAACCTTTCCCCTCCCAACGACAAGGATAAACTCTCTGTAGTCCTACGAACAACTACAAGAGGCTCATTCAATAATTTTTAATTTTTTAGGGGTTGAAAAATTAGTTAGAAAAATAAAAATTATGGCTATGAGGTTAAAATTTTTAATTAAGAGAAAAAATTGTACCTTAAAAATTTTAATTATACTGCACAATTAATATTTTTAAAGTGTAATTTTTTTAATAATTAAAAATTTTGACTTTACAATTATAATTTTTATCTTTTTAATTTTTTTAGTCCTTAAAAGCAAATGAAAAAAAATAAAAAACCGATTTATTTATGTATGTGTGTGTGTGTGTGTGTATATATGTGCATATATGTATGTATGTATGTATTTATTTGCTTTTAGGGATTAAAAAAAGCATATAACAGCCATCTCTAATTATTTTTGTTTTTGTTTTTAAGGACTTAAAAAAAAAAAAGCATACAATCACTTAACCATGATATAGGCTTTGTTTAAAATCACGTATATATACTAGCCATCTCTGAAAATGCATATAATTGAAATAATTGGCTAAAAACATGTTTTAATGTACGAAATAAAGACAGCCCAGCTCTATTAAAACAAAAGAGAATTTGAATCTAGGGGTGTTAGTTTTCGAAGGAAAATCACAAAATGGAAGGAAATAGAATTAGTTTCAAATTACCCACAAGGACATGTGTTATACAAACTTCTCATAGTTCAATTTAATTCTTTGATTTGAAGAAAAAAAGTTCTCCATCACTAAATTTCGTTCAGGACCTTAAGCGATGAAGAAGAATGATGGAAAAAAATATTTGGAAGGCTAAATGTAAGGAAAACTTTAATACCTTTTTATAAGTGGGTGATTTTGTGTGATAAATCCATGAGAAAGTGGGGGCTTTTTTAATATATATATATATATATATATGGCCGAGCCAAGTAAATTTGGCCAGAGTGTTTAACTTGAAACCCAGCTCAATCCAATTTGCCTATATTTTTCGTCTTGCGCAACTCGACATGATCGGGACAAAGTAAGGCCGAACTAGTATACACTCCTACGAAGAAATGAAGAGGAGAAGAAGAAGTGCAAAGACGATAGAAAAAATGAAGATCTATCGTGAGTTTTGAATTGATACAAACAAGCAATTCAAACTAAAGCTTATTTCCAACTTATTTATGAAACTGCCACTAGGAAGATTAGAAGTAGTCATGTAACATTTTGAGAAAACTCGCACTCTGAGGAAACTTTCTAACACTATGAAAATCTTATGTAACTTCACAATATTATGAACATAAAATAAATCGTCGCATTACAAATTTTTATTTCCTTAACAAAAACATATTATTCTCCCATAATCACTTTTATAAAATATTTAAGTAGCACATAAATCCAAAGAACCTTTGAAAGTTTATTACATGATAAAACAAATTTTAACTTGAAAAAAGTAAAGAAATAATCAAGTATTCCAAAAGTATTAAGATTGTGATAAATCTTACCTTGGTTATCATTTCCTAAAAGAAAAAAAATAAAAATAAAAAATCTATCACTGACACCCTAACCATCCGCTACTTGCATGTAATATTACTATATCACTAACGTTTTAACCTATTGTTATTAGCGCCGTAGCCTCTTGTTACTAACACTCTTACTTACAGATACTAGTGCCTTAACCGAAAATTACAAGTAATTTAACTTGTTACTAACACTTTAACAAGTGTAATATTTAACTAGGAAAAAAAAACAATGAGTATTACACAAATAGAAATATTTTTCCTAATTATATTTAATTATCTTAAAGTATAATCGCTCCCTCCTAAATGATAATTCCTTGTGGTAAATTATTAGTGTTCCTTTTATTATACAACAATTGGGAACTAATAACTCTGCAATGAGCCTCTTTTATAATAAGAAACTAGAATTTCACTATATATATTCTCAACATAAGCAAAATCATTCATGAAGTTACATCCCTGCTTGTAAAACTGCAATGAAGACCCTGGTTGCAACCATTTCAGGAAGTTTGGTATAAATATTTGATACAACTCTTACATCAAATTCTCACAACTCCATATCCATCTTGCTAACTAAGAAAGCTCAACTATCCTAGGCCGTTTTTTAGAATGTTGATTTCCCTTTTGTTTGCTCACGATCTTATCTTCTCGAGAGATACGTCCTTTAAGAATAGAACATGACTTTGAACAACCTTTCTCACTGCCATCACCACCCTCATCATCGCTGTTTTGGTTATCTCCGTTGTCATCATCAGAACTACTTTCATCAGAATCTGTTTCGCTACTATCAGCAGCCAACGGAATCACGGGCTGAAAACCAGAAATCGCAGATTCAGCAGCAGCCACAGCCTCGGGTGTATGTAGATCAGCAACACCAAGCATTAAATCCTGTGATAAAAAAGGCACCCCAAACATCTCATGTGATCCACTAATTGCATGCAAGTCTATAATATAAATGGAAGTTACTCAGATCAATAGATAAATAAATAAATTTATAGAACAATATAAGAAACTGAATTACCATCTCAATAACTTCAGATTCATTTCCTGTTAGCTCTTCAATGTCATAATTCCGCGGGTTGTCCTACGTTTTATTATTGTCAAGTCTTAAGAAATACAGAAAATGTAAAGAAAAAAATATCATTGCAAAGCAGCCAAAAATTATGGCTTCAATCAGAAAGTCAATTTGTAACCTTTGCATGGTGCTCCAGCCGTTGATTGGCCTCCGACATCACTCCTAGGAAGTCTTTCACTTTTCCTAAAACTGCATCAACAAAGAGAACTTAATATCTAGACAGAAAAAACATGATTGATTTTTATAATTTCATCTTCATAGAAATGATAGACATTAATGATATCATGAAAGACAGTGAAAGCTCAGTGCAAAGGTGATAAATCTTATTCCTCTCTGTAATACATATTTTCAAATTATGATGTAGGCAAATGATCAAAAGTAAAAGGAAAGAAACTTGACATGAGCAGATCTAACAATTTATGAGTCTGTCAGACTGTCACCACATACACAACTAGTTGTAAGATAACAACATAAGTGCATATGTATATGCAGTACAATCCCACCCGACATCATAATAAACAGTCAATCAAGAGAGATAGATTTACAAAATCACCAATACAACGAAAAATCTAGATTTTGAATTCTCCTGTTCTTCTCAGAACTTCCTACAGCAGGCATTCAAATTGTTTGGCTTGTAAGTAAGGACCGTCAAAGCACCACCATGTCATGCGTACCAAACAAATTGATCTTCCAATAAGTACATGACAAAACTTAGATACAATTTTCAGGAGTTTGCTATCAAATTTTTCCCAAAAAAACTGACAAGTAGATGCCTTTTACAACTCAGCACCACATAAGTGAGTATTTCAAAAAGAATTTCTCCGTATTAATTTTTATTAGAGAACCTGATAACATCTAAACAACTTCACCTAAATCTTGTCTACAAGTAAATTGTAATAAGATGAAGACCATAGAAAAAGCAATGATACTAATCCCTTTTTGGGGATTCCGTTGGCATAGCAGAACTGAGTCACACAGTCCAAACTCTAGTTCAATTCAAATGATTAATAACTGAAAAAAAAAAGGTCATATGGTTTAATATCGGCCCATCTTACTGGTAGGAGCGACAATTGGCTGACAGACCAAAAATACGATCTTAAGCATCATGTCAACACTTGCAAAGGCATGGATTACAGAAGATATAAGACATTAAGCGAGCTGTTAACAGGAGAACCAAATGAACTAGATTCATCATCAACCAGAAGCATACAATCAGTATTTCTTGGCAATATCAATTTATTTGCCTAGAATGCATGTGCCTTTTACAGGGAAATTATTATCAACTGAATTATTAGCATCCTCCCCACTTAAACAAAAGGGAAATTCAACCACCAAAAAAAAGCGAAGTTTTAGAAAGTCCCTATTAAATTGAATAAATTCCAAAACAGGTTTAAAAAAAAAAAGGAGAATTTTTGTAAAACAGAAATTTGAAACAGAACTTACGTTGGCTTGGCGGTACTGCGGCTGTGAGGGGCGTCCCATCAGAGGGGCGTTTCTTAGTCAGAGAGCTCGAGTCTTTTTTACAAAAAAGAAGTGAAGATTCTGTGAACGCAAAAGGAAGAAGCAGAGTGAGAATGATGCAGCTCATAATTAGAGAAAAAATAAAACAGAGGAACCATAAATTCCATTAATTTAAAATGGATAGAGTTGGGGAGAGATAGAGACCTAAAGAAGAAAAGGATGTATTCTTGTGTTCCAAGCGGAGAAGCTCCTTACTTCTCTGTTCCATCTCTTCCTGCCCTTCAGCTGCTTGTTTCCGCGTCTATGGTGGCGAAGGGACGGAGGGTTTTAGAAAAGGTCCGCTGCGACCCTTTTGTTTTTTTGGGGTGTACGAACTAAGAGGTAAATAAACCAATACAAAACGATAAAGAACTTGGACTTGTCTCTCTTGGACCTCGTGTGGGCTTGTCTCCATTTAAGCCAGTTTGGGCTTTGAACAAACTCATCAGAAAAGTTTGTATATATAATCAAGAGGGAATGAACTTTTGCTTGACGACCAAATTTGTTTAACAAGTAAAAAATAATTAAATATATATCTTAACTGTTTAATCTTTTAACTTCTAGAAATATATAATCTAATTATTGAAAGTTTTTAATTCGCTACTTGTAAGTTCTGTTGTTAAGAATGGCGATGGGCATGAATATATAGGGTACCCAATAATATTGGGTCAAACAAAATACTCAGTGGATATCAAATATCGGATATCAGTATGACAGAATAATGAAAATTTAGTTGGACGGATGCAGATATTAGCCTAAAATACCATATATCCATTCAATATGAATAGTGGATAAAATATCCGATATCCAATACCCTAATATGCACTATTATTATTAGTATTATTATTATTATGAATGGGCTGATAGTAGCAATATCCAATTCGATATTGTTCGTCTATTGGTTGTGATTAAGATTAATGAAAACCACAAATACGGATCTGATTTTATCTAACCTGATGTATCTAATTTGTCATCTCTTTAATTGTAGATAGATGGGGTATATTGCATACCAAATAATTAACTTTGAATCTAGTATCCATTACCGTACGCTCTAATTTTTCAAATATTTTAGTTATTTCAAATATATAGTGAAGAACATACATTCAGAGTACTAGAGGAAAACGAAGTGGGTACCCCATAAATTATTTAGCTTCATTGTACCCAAGAGCTAATCCCCTTAACAGGAGCATGAAAACAAATTAATTACTAGTTTCTCTTTTGTTCAGGTAGGTGAAACTTCCAACTTGGACAGAGAGCTGAAGATATATCAGAAGCAAGCAATGAACAAACAAAGCTTGGACATGTTCAGTGAGCCAGAGCTTGATCTCTTCATGGTAATAATTCTAACTTCCCAGTTTCTCACTCTCTCTTGCTCTCACAGTCTCACGAATATCTACACAGAAGCCAATGAATGCTTGAGAGGATTTGACTGAGAAATGGGTCAAATATTACTATTCAGACTTTTCAATGTTTAATCATACTACCGCAGAGCATGTTATCAGTCCTAGAATGAGGGGTCTACTCCTTTAAAGCTAGCCTTTACACTTTGTTTGGTTCAATGAAAATGAGGGGAGGAGAAAAGAGGAGAGGAGTTTTAATGAAATATTTGGTTAAAAGAAAGGAAAAAAAAATATTTTCATGATTATTGTTTGGTTAGAAAAATAAAAAAAGATAAGTAATTATATATAGACAAACTTATCTTTATATTATTTTAATTTTTTTCTCTTATAAAAAAAGATATTTATATCAACATTTTTTTAAAAAAAATTATGAATCTCAATCCTTTTTAATTTTTAATTCCTCATGAAAAAAAATCAATCTTAATCTCTATTAAATGTCAATATATTTTTTCCCATCAATAAAATAAGACATGAATGACAAATCTGATGCAACGCAAGTAAGATGTTTAGTTTTGATCTTCTTCTTTTATTATTCTTTCCTTTTCTAAAGTTTATTTTTATCTCACATTTTAGCCACTTTATGTCTTCAAATTTAAAAAAAAATCTAAAATTATCGTTTACAAATTCTCTATTGCTTTACTTTTTCTTTGTCTCTTTCGAAGTAAAACTTGACTTTATTATTATTTTGAAAGTCACACATTAAAAAAATAACACATTATTAAAAACATATATACTGATTAAGCTATTACATATGAATTAGTTCTTTATTTTTTTTGGTCTCAAACTATTTTATTCTTTCATCAAAATAAAAATTGATAAAAATAAATACAATTGAATCAAAATAAATTAATATATCTTTTAATTTGTTTTAAAAGGAAGAATAAGTCTGTCTTTCAAAAAAGAGTTGCATGATTAAAAATGGTTATACATAATAATTATAATAATTAAGGTATCATAATAATCACAAACAAGTGGTTATACATAATAAAACTTGTGCATTATACAAAATATATCCAAAATTATCAAAATATAAAGTATTCATCATGATACACATAATATCCAAAAAGTGTTCAAATGGTCACAAAATTAACCTATCACATAGAAGATGAAATCCTTAATAACATCCATTAGCAAATCCCTACGTGCAACAAGCGGACATTCAATAAATGTCCTTAATTGGTCAGCATCACTTATGAGAAATCTATATATCTTAGTTGTTTACGATGGTGGGAAATCACAATCTTTGATCATATTTCAAATTTCTCCTCTTGACAATTGTGGGAGCTTTTTATAGCTTTCCCTTAATACTTGATTTCCTTCTCTTATAGCTTCTACAACCTCAACCATGACCCCTTTAATCTTAGTTAATTCAGACTCTTTTTTTTTAGAATCTACTTTTTTCCTCTTTTTAAAGGAACCACTACTTGCTCCAGGTGAGAAATCTTGATTAACACTATTATCAAGAGTTTCAAAATTCTCTAGTATCGCATCATTTTGGGCAACAACATTATCAATGTTATTGATTGCTTCAGTGAAATCTTTCTCAATGATTGAGCAACAACGTTTTTGCATCTCACTAATACTTTCACCTTCCTCCCCTGTAGCTTTATCAATTCCATATAAGGTGATCATCTTTTTATAGGATGGGAAAGGAATATTTCTCTAACTTACTACCTTTGGCTTAGACTGAACAATGTTTAGGTTCAAACATTTGAATTATTTCTTCAGAAACAACAAAAAAGAAATGAAAAAAAAGTGCTACATTATCATGCTATAATTTTATTCTTAACATGAGAATAATTTTAACAAGCAAAACAAGAAGAACTTCAGTAGAATAACAAGCAAAACTTCAATTGGCAGCAAAGGATAAATATGATCTCATACATAATCCTGTAAGAACCAGAAATTAAATGGGGATAGGCATATCAAGTCACACACATCATACATATATATATTGTAAAGTGGTCAGAAACAAAAAAAAAAAGTGGTTAACTTTAAAAACCTATACCATTAGCCATGCTAACTTCTATTTTGTAACAGCAATTTGTTTTAGAAATATATGTAGTTAAAAAAAATAAACTAACCTCAATAAGTGCATCCCAAACTTGATCTTCAGCATCCCACAAATAAGTTGATAGGTTCCAAGCAAATCCATTTGCTCCACCTTTAAAAATGTCATACATATCAGAGAAATTTTTCTTTATAATTTTTCATCGATTCGTAATCTTCTCTTTGTCAATATCAATGCCAAACAAGGCACTTATCTCTTTGACAATGTTATTATAAGCGATAGTGGGAACGTCCCATTAACTTTGTTTCCAATATTATGTTGATGCATGAAAACATCAACAAGTGCATCATTCATAACTCTTGTCCAATTTAAGCATCGCTTTGTGTCCCTTACTTTTGGTGGCATACTATACAATTTCATGTATAAATTATGAAAACAGAAATCAAATATAAAAGGTGAGTATACATCAAACTTTAATACATCAATGCTCAAACTTAGTAAAATAGAATAAAACTTCAAATAGCCATACATAATAGTAATACATCAAAGTTTACAATTCAAACTTATTAGAATATAATAAAACTTCACATAACAATACATCAAATGCCACAATTCAAACTTATTAGAATACACAGAAATTAAAAATATGAAATAGGCATACATAAAAGTTCAATCTATATAGTCTTAATAATGTATCCATATTTCATTTGCTATATTATCTCTAATAAGCCCTCATAGAGCAGCCTCTTCATTGTCACTACGTGGAACACAGTTATCATCATCAAACATAGATTGATTTGTAAGTTCAACATCCACTTCAACTATGAGTTCTTCATCAGGATCTATGCTCATCAATAAGTTATGAAGAACGCAACATGCTCCAATGATAAGTTTTTAAGCTTTTAGATCATAACTAGACTCTGATAAATTGGACATAATCTTAAATCTTTTTTTCAATATACCAAAGGCTCTTTCAATTGCATTACGTAATGCTACATGCCGTAGATTGAACAATTCTTTATGATTTTGAGGTGGATTTCTTCTTGAATATTCTTTCAAATGATAACGAACTCCTCTATATGACGTAATAAGTCCACTTGTTAGCATGAACCTAGCATTTACAAGGTAATATTTACCTTCAAGAATTTTGATCTTATCTACTCGTGTTAATGCATTTTTCATAATCCTAGATTTAGATACAGTGCCTTCCCACCCAACAAGCACATAAGTGAACCTTAAATCAAATGTGCATGCTACTAAAACATTTTGTGTTAGGTATTCCTTTCTACCACGACGAGCATCTTTAGCCGCTATTTTCACATGTATATGTCTTCCATCTATGGCACCAACATAATCCTTAAAAAAGGGATAGAACCTACTACTCTCATGAATTTCAAGAAGGACTGTTGAGCTATCAGGTTGTATAAAAAATCTATCTCTTATTTCAAGAATAGCTCTCAACACATTATGTAGATGATGACTAATTGTCTCACTAGAACGCTAAAACCAAAAGTTTACTTCACAATTTTTCGCTTTATGTGTTAATATGTAAAGAGTTTTTGCAACTTGTTCTTCCACTATTGCCCACCTTATAGGTTGTAATCCACCCTCTTTTTCTAACATAGCACATAATGTTAAGAAAGTTGTAGACCTTATCCTAATAATATTTTGACTAGTATCACAACTAGTTATCTGACTCATTATTTCTTCATGCATCCTTTCTCTCTTTGAATTCATACTGTAACTTATTTTTCTTCTATTGGAACCTTGAATTACACGGTAGACAAAAACAAATGTGAGTAGAGCTACAGCTCTTTGACGCAAATCCCACTATTGGCGTAGAAATAAATTGTTTTAGAATGGCAATACCATCTAACAAACAAAGTCAAGATACATATAATTAATAAATGGCCACTTCACTCACATATAGAAAAAAATGAAAATCTGGATAAAAATCGAAAGTGATATGTATAATGAGTATTTATAAAACTACTACAACTCAGCTGATTTATACAATTTGGACTGTGTTGTCTTGTTGTGTTACATTCTTGGAGAGGTTTGCCAGAGTCTTATTCCTTATTACTCACCTACTTTATAGGTTCACAAAAAGGGAAGATCAAACATGTCTGCTAGTGTGTGATTATTGACTTGCAAAAAAGAACCCAGCAGATTATTGCCTTACAGACACACCTAGCACAAATTAAAACTCTGATTTATTACTAATATCATTATACAAAAAATTAAAAACAAATGAAGGAACAGAAGTTGAAAAACTAGGAAAAATGATCAACTCTGATCTATTGCCAATATCATTGTCATTACAAGTAGCAAAATCTTTATTTCCATTATTCTAATCTATAAAAAAATTAAAAAAATAAAGGAACAAAAACTGAAAAAAAAAAATAATAATAAACATATCAACAAGCAGCATAATATCTACTTTTTACTCTAATTTATTAGAAAAAATTAAAAAAAAAAAAAAGAACAAGGGTTGGGAAAACCGAAAAATTGACTTGAGCAGTGATTTGCCACACGCGAGCTAGAGTATGGAGGTTGGAAGTAAGCTGGAGGCTGGAGTATCGGATGCGAA
The DNA here is from genome assembly GCA_026724425.1 of Erythrophleum ivorense. Lineage (NCBI taxonomy): Eukaryota > Viridiplantae > Streptophyta > Magnoliopsida > Fabales > Fabaceae > Erythrophleum > Erythrophleum ivorense. The sequence continues at coordinate 255,848 of JAIUCV010000200.1, read as the reverse complement.
CTGGAGGCTAAATGTCGGACGTGAGCTGGAGGCTAGAGCACCGAACACGAGCTAGAGGTGACAATCTGCAAGTGGAGTTGTTGGAGCCTAGAGCATTGAAGGCGAGCTAAAGGTGACCCGACATTGAGCTGGACTACGCTGATGGTGACACCAATGAGAGAGGCCAACGGTGAGTTAGACAGTGACGAGAGATGCAGAGTGTCGAGAGGGAGAGAATGTCAGGAGAGGCAGCTGAGGAATGAGAAAAAGTGAGACGAAAGTTTGTAAAAAGGATAAACTTGGAATATTAGAAATATTCAGGGACAATAAGATAATTGAATAATTGAAAAGTTCTCCTCCTCTCCAAAACACCCCAATTTGGAAAGGAAGGAGGAGAAGGGAGGGGAGCCAAAAAATTTGCCTCCTCTCTTCTCTCTTCCAATTTTTTCAACCAAACATACTATCCCCATCCCATCCCATTCCCTCCCCTTCCCTCCCCTCCCCTCCAAAAACTTCCATTCAAACGCAGCCTTATTCTCATTTACGACATAGCACATATTCTTGGTAAAAGAGAGCAAGGCTAAAACAGATCAAGTTAGTAACAAATCAAGGTTAAAATATAACAACTCTATAGCAAAAAAAATTTTAACCACCGTAACTTTGATGGGGACAAAGAATTGGAAAAGGAAGAAAAGTTGCTAGAGAAAGAAGAGAAACCTGTTCTAGGATGGAGGACACTTCACGCCCATGTCGTCCCTAGGTCTTGTTCCTTAATGAGTGACGGTACATTTGGTACTAAGCTGTCCACTTTGATAGAATGATAATGTTTGAAAACACACACGCGCGCACACACATTATATCTTTGTCTCTATTATTTAATAATAAATGTTTTTAAAATAAAAGTATTAAGAAATCGGGAGACACGATGTGCAATGAAAAAATCTAGAATTCCATTTGGTTCACAACATTGTAAACGTAATCTCTTTACATATTATACTTTTATACTTATTATTTTATCTATTAAATTATTTTTCTAAAAGTAAGAGTAAAATAATCATTTCTTATCTTACCTACTCTCATATACCTACATTTTACATTTTTTTTACTATTACATCCTCCAACCAAATAAAATATAGATAATTTAAAATTTTTATTAAAAGTATTTAGATTACAGAATATATTATTCTTTAATAGTAGTTTGTGACGATTCTACTAACTGTATTTTATACAAACTAAGATTATCAGAAATTTAATTTTTTTAATTTTTTAAAGTTGTTTAGTATGGCTTTAAAAAAATCGTTTATTATAATACTAAATAAAGATAATTATTGAATTGTTGTTACCATTTTTTGTTTTCTGTTGCTTCGATTCGTATTTTTGAACGTGGATTAGTTTGCAGAATTTTTTGAAGTATAAAAAAGGTTATATCCGGAATTTTTATTCACATACAATTTTGTTAAAATTATTAAAACCATGAGCCTAGCTATTATATTGGTTGAGATCGTCTGAGAAAATCTTTAAATTCAAGAAAAGTTTGAAGATACTTCTAATTTTACGAAAAACAAAAATAAGAAAAAGAATTTGTGTGTATGACTAATGGATTCATCCCTCAGAATTTATACCCTGGTAAATATAATAGCATCATTTTTATAATTGTAAACAAATTACAGAAAATTTTATGTTGAATTCTGTGTTGTAAATCATGTACTAAAAAAGGTTGTTTTCTCAGCATTTTCTTGCCAATCCAACTGGCAATAAAGCGTACTCTAAATTCTCAACAAGCCATAAGAAATAACATTCCAGCCAGCCCAGACGCTTGGGCTACAAGAATGCTTTGCTTCAAAGGCTAGATATATTCAAACAAGTCAAGCTAGTTTCAAACGAATCTGAATCTTTTACTGTGCTAACGGTGTCCTCAAACAAAATCTCATTCATTTATTTATTTTTTAAATTTTATTGCGTTCCATAGTATGGTATAGTACAACAAAAAAATCTGTGTATATTTCAAACATGGTGAAATGAAGTTAAAAATGATAATGGATTTAAATCGAAAAGCATATCTGCTCTGAAATAATCAATACTTGGGAAGAGAACATTCCCTTGGTAGATTATTCTGGAACCTCCGAGAGTCCTGGCAATAGTCATAAATCATGTGGTATTTCCTAACCCATCTGAGCCACCTTCTCTGTGAGGACGTTAGTGTGCTAAAGCTGTACTTGTTCCACCAATTTGTAGGACTAGCTGCCCTACAAAACCTGGGGTTCCCTTTCCAAACACAAGCATCCAACTTGTAGTTTGTGAAGGAAGCTATAAAGGGACCCTTTGTCCAATCAATTTTGTCATGGCCACCTCGTGTTGCCCAGTCATCTCCATTCCATAGTGTCACTTTCACACTCATTGGCTGCCATCTTGGATATGGCACTCCCTTATCTGCGTGGTTCCTGTACACTCTTATAGGAATCCCATCCACCATGAACCTGAAACAACCAAATTCAACCTTATATCAGCTTTTTCGACTCAAAGTGAAGCAGGGATTTGAGCATAAAATTAGAAGTGAAATTAACATCTTGACGTCTTCAAGATATATGACTTTTTTTATTTAATTCTTCAGAGCATGATAATTTAATTTGATAAACCTTACGAAAAGAAATATTTCTTTCTTTTAAATACATTTTAAACCAATTGACATATGTCAGTGACTCGGCTTAAACTGAAATCAATATAATTTTTAAAAATTCAGTTGTCACTAAAATATTATTATGATAGAATATAATATACAATTAAATATTTAACAGTCATATCAGTTTCACTTTAGATCATGTCACTCATCTTTATTAACTAATTTAACTAAAAAACGATATTAAAAAAAATTTCTTACAAAGATTGAAATGTTATTCAAATTTTAAAGGACTAAATTGAGACAAATTATATTTTTAAAGGACTAAAATATTAATTCATTCTAAAATTAATTGGTTTATTGATCTTATTCAAATGGCTCACAAATAGTTTTATTATAATTTCTAATCCATCTTTATATATAAAAGCTTTCTGCGTTTGAAACGTGAACCCAAAGAACAAATATATTAATTAGTGCTGCGAAGGATGGAGGCTACAGGTATCAGATTCTTGACCTAACTTTATAACACCAATTTAACTAAAAAGTTTAAATAAGTATAACTTCATAGAAATCTCTGACAACAAAAGAAGTTTAAGAGGAGGAATGCCAAAAAAAAGAGATTTCATTCTTTTGTAAGAGATGTCTTACACAATCTGGTGCAGATTCCACAATACAGAATAAGTATGAAAGTCTTTTGTAGGATCGAACCACAGATAAATTCTCTCCTCTCTGTTATCAAACCCATCTGCATAAATATTGGTTTGAACGATATATGGCTGCCCAGTCACGTTGCCAAGAAACTCAAAATCTATCTCATCACGGTTAGGTTGATCTGAGGTCAACTGCAAAACATTGCCAAACTAATTAGTTTGCGTCTATAACTATTTGTAAAAGAGAAAGAACAACCCCCCCCCCCCGGCAAAAAAAAAAAGCAGAACGGAGAAATGGAAATTAAGAATTGCTCACATAATAGGCTAAGACTGTGCCTGCAGAATGACCAGGAACTAGTTTAATTTGCATGTCTACTCGCCCAAATAAAAACATCTGGTTTGAAGCAAAACCAGCCCCTGAAAAAAATCAAAACTCAAGAGTTAAAAGGAATTTTGACTATTTAACTGAGGAAATACTCCTGAACCATGCAAACATATATGTGTGTGTGTGTGTGTGTGTAATACCAGATTCTTGATCTAGCTTCAAGCTTCTGGTCCGTCCATCAGCCGAAGTGTTTACATGGGAAGGAGACCATGTCACAAAGAAGTCCTTATTGAAGTCTCCTGTTGAAACAACAGATGCAACCGAGACTTGAAACAAGCTCAAGCAAACTAGCCCAATATTGAGGAGGATGAGTCTCAGAATATTATGGGTCATGGCTTTCTGTCAAAAGAAATATAGATGGTTTGTAATTGATAGGTACTGAAGAAGCAATATATAGGCATTGCATGAAGTTTTTTTGTGGTTTAACGAGGAATATCTTTGGAAGGAAGCAAAGGTGTTTAGCTGTAAGAATCTTAATAGAGATCTGATTAGAACAAAGTAAATGTTACTTAGATATAACAAATTAACGGATAATAAAACATTAACCTGCTTAAACATAACCAGCGAACCAAGGATAAGTTTGAAAGGTACAGGATTAATATTGTCTTTATAATATATACCAAGCTTTGGACACACACTGAGGCTTTCGCCACAAGAGCCTTTTGCTTCCTGGTCTACGCAGAAAGTTCAGAAAAATGAAAAGCTGACAACAGATTTGCTTTCAGGGATAACTTGGTCTATAAAGCTTCCATTTTTCTGATGGCTTCAAAAGATTTATTCGTTCCCACCTTTCTTTAGGCCTGTAAATAAGTTAGGTATATTTATCTCCACTTCAGTTTAGCATTGCTTTCTTGGCCTGGAAGAGAAATATATGTACAGAACTAAGGAATCTGGAGTGGCTAAAATGTAATTGAGATTTATGATGAGTGTGAGAACTTTAAACTTTTCTTTCTCTAACCCGCTGGTTGAGTTCATTTTTGGTATACTAAGCAATCATACAACTGCTAATTATATATTGTCATGCATGTAATCCAATTATCTTAAATCATAGATAAATTAGATTTTAAATGTTAAATAAAAAAATTGCTTATCTTGTCAATATATATATGTGTGTGTGTGTGAATAATTATAGTAATTAATCTTTACAGCACAATAAATATTTCAAACATGGTGGTGGTCCACTTTCTATTGCTCAGCTATTAGTCAACCTTATAGTACCTTAAACAACCATGTAAATTTTTTTTTTCTTTCCTATCTAGGAAAATTCAAATATACGGGATTAAAATGAACATAAAAGTTTTGAGGGATCAACTTGAGAATTATTTCATTTATAGGTGAATAAAATAGGATTTTATTCATTCAAATTTTATTGCATTTTTATAAAACAAAAATGATGAAGGCTGTTTGCCAATACACAACTTCTTATAAGTTGTTTAGCATAAAGAGGTCATAATTTCTTTTTTAATGTAGACAAAATGAGATATAGAATATCTATTACATTTTTAGTATTATTATTCAATAATATCTGATTATTTTTATTATTTATTTAATCTAAAACATGAATTTTTTTTAATTTTCATTTCTTATTCTTTTTCATAACCTGATAATGAGCTGTGATAAATCTAGAAAGATATTACTATTAATTGTCATCGATATGTTAATAAAATATTAGTAGGACATTCAAAGAATTATGATCATATTACGTAGTGCCTTGCTAATTTAATCGATGTACTTTATTTCTTCATGTCCACAGGAAAATCCACCACGTAAAATATCGCCAAAAGTGGGGCGATGATGACGAATCTGCTTCTAACTGCCCCATTAAGCATAAAAATAGAAGCTAATTTGCAAAACAAATTTGGATTAAAAGTTGGCATGAAAGCGACCATAAAAGGGACAAGGTTTCGTCATTTGGGTTGGCAGAGCTAGAGGAAGACACGGGAAATAGGAATTCAATTTAATGCAAAAGTCGCAGACAGTGAGATTTTTTTTCTTGTTATTTTCTATAAAATAAATCGGAGAAAAACAAAATTGATGACAAAATATTAGTGGGAGGAAGCTGAATTTGTTGGATCTAACCTTCTGCTACTGTTGTACCTCACCATCTATAAAATTTGTCCGCGTCAACGTCTACTTAAATCCAAAAGTATTTAATCAACGAGACATAGTTTTACTTTATCAATTTATAAATTATATCTTTTAATTTAATCATTTAATCATTAAAATATTTGTAAAGAGAATTTTTTTTATTTTAATTTTATCTAAACTAATATCAGATTTGATAATTTGTTAATTTAGACATTATTTATTTATCTAACATTGTCAACTCATGTCTCATAGATGTTCAATTTAACATATTGTATGAAAATAAAATGAAAAGAAAATATTTTAAACATTTTAATATTTCATAAACCAAAATAAAAAATAATATATGAATAACCAAAGTAAAACCCTTCTATCTATTAAGAAATAAAATAGATTTTTTATAAAAATTAGGCGATGACATATGAATTATTGTAATTCTAAAAACCAATAAAATTTTTTTGTTTACCCATAACCAAAAAAACGAACTCAACGTCAATTTTACCAACAGAATTAGTACTCTCAGTTTTAGTAAACACAACGGTGGCGATGGAGGAATCCAAGTTAAAATTATTATAATTTCAAATGATGCTCTGGATCTAAATCAGCAATAGTATATTGTAATACTTTTTCTATTTTATTCATCTTAAATGCAAATGAATTTTTTTTAAAAAAATTATATCTATTTTCTTTTAGACAAAACGTAAAAGTAATTTTTCAAAAATAATTCAATCATCTAATGTTAACAAATTTTTTTAAAAAATATTTTTATTAAAAATTTAGAATAAATAAATAAATTTCTCTTAAATTTTTTTGAAATTATACAGATATTTTTTTTTATTTTTAAAATATATACAACATAAGTTAAATTTTTATTTTTTTTATCAAAATACTCTCAATTTAATTTATTAGCTTAAAAAATATTATATTTAAATTAATAAAATATTTTAATAAAACTACAGTGCATGATAATTTTTATTTTTAAAAATTTACGTATTTTTTAAAAATAAAATAAAGATTTATAAATTTTGATAAAATTTTAAATATATATATATATAATTTACTCAAAAATTTAGTAATAAACACCTAAAAATTACACCAAATTCCAATGAAAAGCAAATAAAGAAAGGTACCTGGACCATGCTTGATTTCATTCGGTTTAGGGTGGGGTTGATCTTCTCAAATCCAACGAGAGTCAATTTATTTTCCTTGTTTTTAGATCGTGTTTCTCCTTCTATGCTCCTCCTGTTCCTGTCTACCACTCACACTACGAAGAAAGCACTTTCCCACCCAATAAATCAATCCTTGTTAGTTTCACTACTTTTGCCTCACTATTCCTCACTCTCTCTGCGTCTTACTTGTAATTGCTTCCTTCCTTCCTCGCCTTGCTCTGCTTATTCGGGTAATTTCCTCTCTGCTTCCTTTCTTTTTCGTACAACGCTTTGATTCACTCATTTCTGAAATTTCTTAAACATGGGTTTGCCCAATGCTCTTTTCAATGCTTAATTTTTCCTCCTTCGATGAAGTTCTTCGATTAAGTAATTTTCCATAGTAGACCCTATATCTGTTTGCTTCTTCCTGGAATGGTTCTGGTAATTTAAACTTACTTTATATGGAAGATGGGGTTTTACTGGGAAGGAGAAAATATGGGGCTTTGGTTCGTCTTCTCCGATGATCTGTCATGAAGTCTTTGACTTTGTATTATTTGTGAATATCGGACTCGAGGATGTGTGTAGAATTATGATTTTGCTTCCGGGGTTTTTCTAGGGTTTGCTTGTAGTATTTTCAGTTTTTTTTATTTTCTTTTCCCCAATTTTTTGGCCTTTTGGGGTTGTTTTCGTGAAACCGCCTAGTTACTTGGTTTCCCCCGTGTGTTACAAAACGCGTAGATTTTGGTGTTAATAGCACAAGGGAGAATAGCGGAATGAATAATAACATTGTTTCCACTTCAGAGAAGAGTATTCGTTTATTTATTACTTTTTTATTATTTTTGTTTGAGTTGATCTTATTTTTGCTTTTTAGTAATTGGGAAGAGGTAAAGCGAATATGGTAGGACTGTTACGGGTGTTGTAGGATGAACCAGCAGGTATCAGTAGCCATGGAAGTTGAGGATGAAACCTCATTAGTTTATTGTTTAGCATGGTTTGGTTGATTACTTTTTTATATCTCTCTGTTTCATAATTTTATTTGGGATTGAAAATGGTCCTGAAAAAGGAATATCTTACTGTAGTAAATGAGAGAAAAATAATTTATTATTTCTGTTTGAGAGAACCTCCAATACTTACTATAAATGTTTCTGATATCTGCTTTTGTAGAAAATTTTCATTGCAGAGGCTGCATACTAAAGGAATTGCTATTGGTTAGTCCTTCATCTCATTCTACTTAACGTATTGTTGTTTATGCATAAATGTTGAACGAGGCATATAATGTTGCCCCATTTAAATTAATAGTTTTCAGTTGCATTTTTTTGGTTTCCCCTTCTTGTGGCAAAGAGGGCTGATTACACGAAATTAGAAAAACATTGGATAAGAAATGGATCAGAATCAGAAAGGCTCTGGAAATTTAGTTTGTTAGGTGCTTGTTGATGCAAGAATTTAGGAAAGATAATTTGTTTGTGTGTGTGTTCTGTAATTATTAGCAATATTCTTACATTGGTTATCATAACCTGCTCAGTTCCTTAATAATGCATTTCCTATTCAAAGCAGGCGGCCTGCCCTTGTTATTTGGGGAAGAAAATGTCCATGATAAAACGCTTGCCAAGTAGAAATCACAGGTCCAAAGGCATTAAGATAAAGCATGTTCTGCAAATTATTCTGCTGCTCGGTGTTTGTTTCTGGTTGATCTACCAGATTAAGCACTCTCATGATAAGAAGAAGGAATTTGATGAGAATGATGCAAAAGCATCAGTCAGAATGCAAACTGCTGATCAGATTCTAAAACTCGGTAGGAAAGATCTTCAACCTCTTAAAGATGTTGTAATTCAAAATGGAAAGCATGAGGAAGAAGAGGAAGATGAAAATATTGTAGAGGATGAAGGAAATAAGCATGAACAAGATGAACAAGAAGAAGAAGGAAGCAAGCATGAAACAGGAGAAAAGCTAGACAAGCATGAAGTTAGAGAACGAGATGAAGAAGAAGAAAGCAAGCATGGAGCAGAAGAAAAAGAGGAAGAGGAAAACAAGATTGAAGAATTGGAAGATGACGGAAGGGGAGGAGATGATGAGATAGATGAAAATGATCAAGAAAAACCAGAAGTGGATATTGATCGTGATGAAGAGTTCATGGATGAAGAGAAAGAGAAAGAGAAAGAAGAGAGTGATGAGAAAGAGAATGAAAACAGTGAGGATGAGGAAAAGGAGGTTTTAGTTGAAAACAAAAACACACATGAGGCACGGGAGGAACATTACAAGGCCGATGATGCTTCAAGTGCTGTAGCTCATGATACCCAGACTACTAGCACTGAAACTGAGATTTTAAGTACGGAAAACTCCAATGAAAACTCAGAAATGAGTATTATGAAACAGGAGAATAAGCCTAATTATACAGAGGAAAGTAATTTGAATCAAAGTGATTCAGTTAAGATTACTGAAGATGAATTGAGGGGTGGGAATGCGTTGAATACAACTGCTGGTAAAGAAAGTGGAGACACCATTTTGTCCAACTCATCTGATAGCTCAAATGTAAATACCACTGCCACAGCAAACTCTGATGGTCACTTGGAAGCAAGCAGTAACCATTCTGCAGTGATCACCAAGGCAACCAATAACTCGGCTGGAGATGGTGTCAACACTCCAGCTTCTTCTGAACAGAATAAAATGGTGATATTGTCCGAATCTGAGCATTCTCAAAATACTACAGTGGATGTAACTGCCAATGGAGGCGTCAAAAATGGGAAAACAGAGGAATTAGAGCTGAGCGACAATAGAGTCAGAGAAGATAACCTGCTCGATACTAATTCCACAGTCTCTGTTAAAACTGGAAATGAAGGTGCAACTGCAGGAGAATCTTCTAATTCTGGAGCTGGTGAATTAGATAAGACAATAAAACATGTTGCGTCAAATGAAACCCAGAACGACTCTAGAAATTCAGATACAAAGGAAAATATTGATGCCTTTGTGGATGAGAAGTCGAAGGTTCACACTGAAATGGCTGAAACAAATGTAACTCGGAATAGTTCAGATGCTAAGGAGAACAATGATGCCACTAAGGACGAGAAGTCCAAGGATGACACTCAAAAGGATTCAATGGATGAAGCCTCAGACTCTTCCTCTGTGAATGGTGGAACTTCAGATGCAGTTGAGCAAGATGCCATTGATGCTTCTGATACTCATATCCACAAGGATGTGACAGAAGTTCGAACTGACCTGGATACGCTGCCAGATATTAGAAATGAAGTAAATGTTGATGACGAAAATGCGGCAGAGTAAAATTTATTTAAAGGATGGTCGTTGGGTTCATGAAAGAGCTTTCCTGAGTTTTTTCTTCTGACCTTTGTTTTCTATATGTCAAACTCTTATAGTAGTTAGAACCTTTTGCTTGACCAAAAATGTGATGTAGTTCAGTGGGTATTAGTATCAATGTTTGGAACTGTATAATTAATTTCGACCTTACAGTTTCCACTATGGACACAATTTTTAGTTTACTCATATGTAGTGTTTGATCCATGATCACTTCTCTTGGCTCCGAGGATGAAGGCTTCGCAACTTGTGCGGTTCGCACTTTTCTGTCTTCCTCTTGACATTGAGCTTGTAAGGAAGGATTATATGCTGTTGCAAGGAGAGCTTTACAGCCTTTTCATTTTCTTAAGAAGATAACAAACAGATATTAAGCTCTTTATAGTCTGGAACAAAATTCTCTTTTCATACTAGAGGTTGCAGTAAGTAGGCATATCGAGCTTTCTAATTTATTTTATAATTAGGCTTCTTCAAGTTATCGACTTTAGGAATTTGGAAAAAAAAAAAAACACCAAATATTTTCAGTTTGGGAAGAGATAAAAGAGGGAAATATGGATGATGGCTTGTAATAGTATTTGCCTATACGCTAGTTACAATTTTTGTAACTGGATGTTTTCTTATGGTACACAAAACATTAAAAATTACTTTATAATATGCTGTCCATACCAGAGAAAATCAATTCATATATGAGAAAAATGTTATCCACCAGAATCATTTTGTACGAAGGTACCATTTTCAACTGAATCAAACATATCTTCCGTAGTACAGATTTTACGTTGAGGCTGACTGAAGGTACCATCTTAATGTTGATAAAAGAACATTGATACCTTCTTAGTCTAATTTTGGTGATATCAGGGTGAAACTGGGTTAAGAAGAAGAGTGAAGTGACAGTCAGATAGAGAGAAGAAGCAGAGAGAAGTCAGAGAGAGATATGATGAATGAAATGTATTCAATCAAAGGAAGATATTCAGTGCGGACGAATAGATACACGAGGTCCTTGCATAACCACTCTAATCATCAGATCTAACAAACATAATAACTCCTAACTTTAACTAATTTATTTAACTGGCTAACATGCTCCCTCAATTCAAGCCTCCTCGTTCATCTACATAAAACTCAGAATGATTAACATCTGACAAATCTTGAACTTGTAATTTGCTTCTAAGCTGCTGAAATCTACTTACGGACAATGGCTTTGCCAGCACATCTGCTATTTGTTCATTAAAGACACATATTGCACCTGTATGTCACCTTTGATGGCTTTGTCTCTAACAATGTGTAAATCAAGCTCAAGATGTTTAGTTCTAGCATGTAGTATGGGATTTTCTGTCATTAGTACGGCACTAACATTATCATAATAAATTATAGGAACTAAAGAACATTTAACATTTAAATCAGTTAGAAAAGACTGAGTTCAAGTTAACTCTGCTACAGCATGTGCCATGCTTCGATACTCAGGTTCAGTATTCGACCTTGACACCACTTATTGCGTTTTAGATCTCCAAGACACCAAATTATTTCCTAAGTAAACACGAAATTCTGATGTGCTTCTTCGATCATCTATGTCTGATGTCCATTAAGTATCACAGAAGACTGGCTGACTTAGTGAGACACAAACTTGCTGCTACACTCCCCTTTAGATACCCTAGAATACATTTGACTGCTTCTAATGAATTTCACGAGGATTTTTTTTTTGGCCAATAGAATTTTAAGAAGATCTTGCATGATCTGACACACTTTATTTTAACTTTTGAATTTTTTTAAAAAATAAAAATTAGAAAATACATTGGGCTTCATTTTGATGCAAGAAATTCATGCAAAGCAGTTTTGAAACATATAAATGTCGCAAATTGTGAGACATTTCTCAACATATTTAATTTTCTTTTCTAAATTAATGGTGTAATATTATTCTGCAAAAGGGATTATGGTCTTTGACATAAATAAAAGAACAACATTGTTTTAATTTGTCTAAACGCAACTTTTAGAAAAATTATAATAATATTCAAATGCAAGTTTTCATTATCCTAATCGAATGTTATGAAGATAATATTCTTAATCTTAAATGTTCTTATTAATAATTAGTTAGATTTTAAATCAATTTAATTATCTAATTATAAATTTTTAAATTTTAAATAATAATAGCATCATGAAATATTAGTAATTTGATTCCCGGTTCTTTGTTACTGACATTAATAATATATTCTAAGCTAAATTACATATAATATCCCTAAACTTTTAATCATGTATAAATAATTTCTTAATTTTCAAAATTTGATAATAAATTTTTTTAAACTTTTAAATTTGTACAGATAATTTCATGCTATTAGTATGTTATTTTACTAATAAAACATAACACGTAAGAGAATTATTTTCATATAACTTAAATTTAATAAATTATTTGTATATAATCTAAAGTTTGAAAAAATTATCTGTATAAAGAAAAATAAAAGTTTGAAAACAACTAACTGCCCATTTAGTAAGTAGAAAGTTAGAAATGAAAATGGAAATGAAAAAAAAAGATAATTTTATAGATAAAAAATACTTATAATATCTCTACTTTTAATAATTGATAAATAATATTAAATAATAATTAAATAATAAATATAACGGCAAAAATAAAATTTCACCAAACTTTTTATTTTCTTTTCCTTTTCTGTTAACAAACCAAACAAGCCATAATATATTTTACTCTATTAATAAAATAACAAAATAACTAATGATAAAAATTATTTATACAAATTTAAAGTTTAAAATATTATTATTAAATTTTAAAAGTCATATAAGTTTTTTTTGTATATAACTTAAAATTCATAAAATTAATATATTATATATTCTTACTATTATCGATACTGTTCATAAAATATATACAATATAATTTTGGGAAAATTAGTATGGAGGATCCAGATCACCTAATATTTACTGGGAAGAACCTTAAAAATCAAAATTATTATGTAGGACCAAGTAACAGCCGATGGACACAAATGCCTTTCTCTGTTAAACAAGTCGTTCTGATCTAAAAGCACTGTTTGCTCTCTAAACACTGTTCTCTTCCTCCTCAGCCCTCCATTACTTATCATTCGACAATTTCTCTTGCAATTGATAACTAAAAATCCTTTGATAGTTTTTCCCGCAACCAGTCACTAAAAATCCTTGGACAATTTCTCATTGGAAGGGCATCCTTCAACAATTTAAATGATACGTGCCAAAGCTAGCCTTTGACAATTCTTCCTCGCTCGCAAATTTGTGAGAAGCAACGGTAAATAACACCTTTATATTGAAATACATCTGGGTATTATTAGTGAAGAAAATTTGGGCAATGAATGATAATACTCCAAAATGACAACTGTAATGGCAACGGGTGTCGTGGTGATATAACAACAGCTACAATGGCAACAACTTAAAGGAAGCAAACCAGAAAGATGTAATGCATTGATTATTTCTTCCCTAGTATTTTGTATTATTATAGTTATTGTGAGGCTTGTAAAAGAATGATTGTAAATATTTAATTGTTATGATTATAATAAAATTATAAAATTCTTTGAAGTTCCTTTTTCTGCTGCCATAATCGTTTATTTTCTTAAGGTTCAGGGCATTAACAATTCTAACCTCAGATAGCCTGAATACGGTAGTAAATTCCTTAAAGTGCACTAGTAATATTTTTCAAATTTGTAGTAAAGGACCTAAATTACACTAATAATTATATTCTGAAAGGTCTCTAAAAGTAAGTGTAAATTTTTTTAAATCCAATAATAACATCCCTAAATTTCATAGTAATAGTCCAAAAACTATATATCATTAGATTATGAACTTGAAATAGGAAGAAAGATTGACAAAAATGAAAATTAGAGGAGAAGAGTTCCCTAACTCATGATTCCTTTTAAATTTAAAATAAGAACATCCCTCAATATGAAAATTAAGAGGTGTAGTAGTTATAAGAGCAGACTCATACTCTCTCACTCACTTACAAACCCCAGAAGCATATTATTAGAGCCATGAGTCTTATCCATGCACACAAAAGAAGATGATGCAACCAATGACTCCTCCAAATATGCATTTAGTAGCGCTGTCATTAGCAAACTTTAAGAAGTTATATCAGAACCAAAAATTCCTATCTTGTAATGAGGCTTCAATAATTATTGTAATGGTGTTAGTGTTTTTTTCCCGCTCATTGCATATTGTCATTGTTTGTATCAATTGGCAGGCATTTTTTAACATTAGAAAAATTAATTTATGAAAGCTATGAAATCTTCTTATGCAAGCTACCAAGAATTATGAAATTTCTCGTAGAAGGAGATAGAAAACAAAATAGAAGTTGCAGAAGCTTTGGTAGTTAAACTTCTTCCACGATTTAATCACTCAGTACCCACAATGAAGACTGCTTCACAACACCTATCAGAAGGTAATTGATCAATCAAAATCTAACATTATGAAGAATACTGGGCTGCGTGACATCATAGTTAGTAACACATACTGCTTCAAAATCCATTAGATAATAAGGAAAATTGCCAATCAGGTTTCTAGTTCATAGAACTTTGAGGACTAACAAAATCATATAAAATCTTAAATTCATCTACATTTTTGTCATAATGTTTACATGGTGTGGATGAACTGATTAATTGGCCAGCACCACCATTTACTAGACATTGTTAGTCTTCTACCATTGCTTGTGAACATCTATTGGTCAGCATTAAACTTTAAAGGACACTGCTGGTATTCTACCTTTATTATGGCCATTGGTCTTCTACCATTGCTTGTGAACATCTTTGAACATGCATGCCTAAAGAGTTTTAGGGTCTCACTTAATCGTAAAATCTTAAACTCTTGTGCTTCTCTATTATAGTGTAATGTTTACATGGTATGGATGAAGAAGAAGAACTAACTAACTGTGATTGCCATTATGTGAATTATACTTATCTTTTACCATTGCTTGTGAACACATGTTAACTTTGTGTTGGAACACGCATGCAGTTCATGCATTGCAGGTGGAAATTAGAGAGCTTAAAGGACGGTTAACTGAAGTTATCAATAATTGTGATGCACTGTGCAAAAGAGTTGCAGAGGGCCCCGAATCTCTTTGATCATCTATCAAGCCTTTTACAGTTACTAAAACTAACCAAGAAATGAGCTAAATAGATTTATTGGTATGCTAATATTGAAGGCTTTTTTATACGATTCAATAAGTAGCAATCTATGATATACTATATCTCTCAAATCCCCATGATTAATGGCAAAGTCTTCTTCTTCTTGTATTCTGCATTGTATACAGTATTTGGGCTAGAGTTACAAGGACCCAAATTTGCATTATATATAATATTTGCTGTTGCTTATCATAAATTGATCATTTTTACTTTCTCTTACCTTGTACGAGTATGGAGATTTGAAGTCTCTAACTACTTCTGTCCCATATAGCAGACCATAAAGTGAGACTATATCTAATGATACATCAGATATGTGCATGCCTTTGCATGATTTAAAATCAAAACTAACACTTAGGCCAAAGTATGGCATTAAGGATGAATGAATGGCGTTAACAAAGCACTCATGAGACTCAAGTCGGTTACTCTCAAGTTATATCTATTACTACAAAGTTTAGGGATATTATTATGAAAGTTTAAACAATTTACTACTATATTTAGGATCATTACTACAAAGTTTAAAATTGTTATTACGCAAGTTGAAGAAAGTTATTGCAAAGTGTGATTTTGTGAATCTAGTTTTTACATCTCCAGTTATTTTCATTAACGTATTTTTCCCTCACCTTTGTTCACAAATGGAGGTCAAATTGATCAAATCATGTTATATTATATATCTTCCATTTCTCTTCTCTTACTACTTCATTTACAATCTTAGATTTTTCACTATCAATCAAGTCTTTTTATGTTAAATTCAACTTTATCCCAATATTACAATCTGCGTAAGAAGGGGATAGATGAAAAATGAAAAGCTAATAAAGATACTTACTGCACTTGCTTGAAAATTCTGGTTGATACAAATATTACATTGTTGAAAACCCAAAAAACTAAATAATTGATTATTATTATTATTATTATTATTATTATTATTATTATTATTTTTATTTTTATTTTTATTTTTATAAGGGATAAAATTAACAAATTCAAATAACAAAGATGACTAATATCATTTCCAAGAACCAATCACTATATAAGTACAGGGAACAAAAGAAAAAAAAAAGGGACATTATTGATACAAAATTGATCTTTGACTACTTGCAAGTATTCTCAAATGGATTAAAGAAGATCCATAATAGATTTCTTATCATGGATGATAAGAATGGCTCCCTTCACTTGAATACAAAGAGAAGCTACTGCAGCTGTTATACAGGAATTAAAAAAAGAGAATGCTGTAGCCGTTATACTTCCACACCTTTCCTCATTCCATGAATATGCTTGTTGAAAATAATAAACTCAACTCATTAAGTAACCAATAGAAAAAAAGAACAGAATAAGAAGTTACCCCTTTGTTTTACGCATGGTAAGGCTTCTGTTACTATATGATGATGACATTGGTTGTAATGTGTTTGTTGAAATGCTTGTTGTAGGTATCGTTGTTGTCAAAGAAACTTCCACAAGCTTTCTTAAACGGGCTCTCCCTCTATGCATGTATATCTCACAGTGCTTTGAACCTAGATATGCTTCCTTTGAGCATATCCATTTCTTGCCATTTGTTCTTTTGCACTTTCTTGGCTCTGAGTCTACTTTTCTACCATATCCCATTTGAAGGCATCCCTATCCAACTGCAGCCATGTAAAATTAAAAAAGAAAAAAGAAAAATTGAACCATAAACTTGAATCAACTAAAAATAATATGCTTCATTCTTATTGGGATAGAGGGGGAAGAGCCTCAAAGAAGAAGACATTGAAGAGTCTTGGCTTCTTTGGATAAAGTAAATGAGATCAGGTGGGATGTGGTCTTTGAGACTAAGTATTTAAAGATGATAGTTTGTTGTTCAAATTCTTGTCACTAAATTATTGTGAAAGGAGACATATCTCTTGCACTTATTACACTTATCATTTTTTGATACAAAAAGCTTTTATATAAATAAATATTTTAACCATATACTTATAAAGAAAAAGAACTTGGAAAATTTCAAAGATGAAAGGAAAAAGGATTTTTTCAAGTGTTCGAAGTGAAGGGCATATTTGGAGGAGTCATTGGTTGCAGTATCTTCTTTCTGTGCATGGATAAGACTCATGGCTCTGATGATATGCTTCTGGAGTTTGTGAGTGAGTGAGAGAGTATGAGTATACTCTTATAACTACTGCACCTCTTAATTTTCATGCTGAGGGATGTTCTCATTTCAAATTTAAAAGGAATCATGAGTTGGGGAACTCTTCTCCTCCAATTTTCATTTTTGTCAATCCTTCTTCCTATTTCAAGTTCATAATCTAATGATATATAGTTTTAGAACTATTACTATGAAATTTAAGAATGTTACTACTGGATTTAAGAAAATTTATGCTTATTTTTAGAGACCTTTCATAATATAATCATTAGTGTAGTTTAGGTCCTTTATGGCAAATTTTAAAAATATTACTAGTGCACTTTAGGGAATTTATTACCGTGTTTAGACTATCTGAGTTTAGAATTGTTAATGCTCTAGACCTTAAGAAAATAGACGATTATGGCAGCAATAAAAGGAACTTCAAAGAATTTTATAATGTTATTATAATCATAACAATCAAATATTTACAATCATTCTTTTACCAGCCTCACAATAACTATAATAGTACAAAATACTAGGGAAGAAATAATCAATGCATTACATCTTTCTAGTTTACTTCTTTTAAGTTATTGCCATTGCAGCTGCTGTTATATCACCACAGCACCAGTTGCCATTGCAGTTGTCATTCTGGAGTATTGTCATTCACTGTCCAAATTTTCTTCACTAATAATACCCAGATATATTTCGATTTTAAAGTGTTATTTAACGTTGCTTCTCACAAATTTGCTAACAAGGAAGAACCTGTCGAAGGCTAGCTCTGGCACGCATCATTTAAACTGTTTAAAGATGCCCCTTTAGTGAGAAACTGTCCAAGGATTTTCAGTGATTAGTTGCAAGAAAAAACATTTAAGGATTTTTAGTTATCGATTGCACGAGAAATTGTCAAATGATAGGTAATAGAGGGTCGACGAGGAAGAGAACAGTGTTTAGAGGGCAAATAACACTTTTGTATTAGAACGATTTTTGTTTAATAGAGAAGGGCATTTGTGTCTATCAGCTATTATTTGGTCCTGTATAATAATTTTGATTTTTAAAATCCTTCTCAATAAATATTAGGTGATCTATGCCATTCGTATTAATTTTTTTTATAATTTTAATCTTAGGTTGTTTACTAATATTTTTTTTTACTTTTTTTTTTAAAGATTTACATTGAATCCTGTGCATCTAGCTCTATATAATTTAGCATATATTTTAATTTAATCAAATTTTCCGCCGTCCCAAGCGCAAGTAAACATCAGTTGGAATGATTATATGAATCAGAGCCGCCTCACATAGGCATAGACCCCCCTGCCAATTTATAGCATTCTCAAACTTCACCTCCCATCAAATTCCAATAGAGAACACTTGAATTTAAATACTATACAAACCCATTAGAAGATTAGAAGAATACAAAACTTGATCGGTAAGCGAAAAAAGGAACCTATAATCCCCAAAAACAAAATTTAAAAACCTAATCTTGCCAAGTCATTTCACACTGTACATTGTATTTTTTATAAAAAAGCATTAGTCACTACTCTCCCAAAAGCGGTTAGCTATAAACGACACAGTGCGGTGGAAACGACTGATTGATCCTAAAAAAAATAGTATGTTTGTACACCCAAACGACAGACACCTGAATCTACTGCCTCAACTCCTTTCGGAGCTTCTGGGAGAACAACTTGCAGGCATCCATGCACAAATCCATGGCTGCGGCTAGAGCCACGAAAGCCGCAGCATCCTCCGTGCAAGTCACGTGCTGCACTCCCACCTCCACCCCCGGCTTCCTACACTTCCCCTCGCCGTCCACCGTCGCCGACATTACAAACCCTTTATACAAGAGTTCCTGCTCCAGCCCGAACTCCGACCCTGATCCAGACCCCGATCTCGATCCAGAACCCAAGTCCCAGCTGCCGTTTGGACTGTTCATCGGAGTGACACCGGAGGTGACATCAATGGTGAATTTCCCACCATGTTGCGAACTGATGGTGGAAGCGGCGAGCGTCACCGGTGCAGCGACAGCCGGAAGGATTTCGAATCGGTAACCGATAGCCTTGGAGCTGTTCTTTTCTCGCCACGCTTCGAGGCGCCCCCAGGGCTTCCACGTGCCGTCGCCGCCGGGTCGGAGAATCAGCCACGCGCCGGGATTGGACCGGCTGACCCGGTGCGATCCTGGCGAGGGGACAAACGGAGTTACCATTGATGCCGCCGCTACAGGTGACCCGGACAAGTCGTGCACAGTGATGGACCATCCTTTTCGCTCCGCTGAATGGTCTTTTTGAGAATTCAGTGAGGGCAACCAGCTTTTTGAAATGCTTGGCTCTAACATAGATGACCTGAAAAGGATTCGCTAACAGGGTTGGTTGATTTCTATCCAAGAAAAGAAAAAGTCAGAACAGAATCGAAAAGTTCTCAGCTTCAATTTCATCCTTTTTCAATCTTGAAAATTAACAATTATCGAACCAAAAGCTTGAAAGAAACTCACCTAGGTCCCACATTGCGATCTCTGAAACTGAATTTGCAAGTAAAAACGGGTTGCCTCACATTCCCTTGGATTTGAAACACCTGAGGGCTGCACTCTGGTTTACCATCGAACTGGAACACGAATCTTGGGTCGGGTTCGGCACGAACTGTAAAATGCAATAACTGCCCCGACGACGATCCTCTGTCTTCCCCACCAAGTGCAACCCAACCGTTCTGAAACATACACGCTCGAAACTCAGCCATGGTCAGATCCAACGGCACAGAAATTTTCCCCAGTAACTTGGTGGTAACGAATGCACACGACGTCGTTCTCCGACCCTTGTAAACAGAAATCTTCAGAACTGGATTCTTCGACGCTTTGAGAAGTTTCTCCATCTGAAGTTTGCTCAAATCGAAGATAGCAGCAATGGAGTGAGGGTAGGTCTCTGCGTCTGGCGAGACTATAGGAACGGCGGCGAAGTAATGATGATGATGATGGGAATCGAAGTCCCTGAGTTGAATCCGGCAAAAACATGGGGAACTCGAAGGGTGCACTTCGCCGGAGAAAGAAGGCCTCGAGGCCGCTAGAGACTTGATGGCGAAGTTTCCGACGAGGATCCGAACAAAAGGACACGGATTCATCTGGGTTATCGGGTTTGTGGTACGAGGGAAGAAGCGATGCTAACGCAGTTATCAAGAGTGGAGACTGACAAGCATTGCTGGGTATGATAACTGAATGGTACAACCTGTAACAAGTTGGAGCTTTTTTTTTTCGTTATAAACTTTATTTTCAATTTTTTTTTGGGTTATAAACTTTATTTTCAATTTTCATTTCACGAAAAGCGACTGATTTGGTGAGGCACATATGATATGTTTGCTTTTTATGAAATTCATATAATATACCGGTTTGATATCATTGCTTATCTTATAAAAATTCTTCGAGATTATGCATATAATTAGAGTCTATTTAAATATTATATTCTTTACAAGACAATATAACATTATTAGTAATCATTCTTTTCTTATAAGTTTTTGTTTGGTAGACAAAGAACCCTTCTTTTTTTATAAGTTTGTATTTTCTTTTGAAAAGAAATGTTGTAATTATGGGTACTGAGTATGTCCAAAGTGCACCTAATTCCTTCCATTTGAATCATCCTCGTTGGCAACAAATCTTCCTTTTAGGATTTGAAACAATTCGTATTTTTGGCTCCGGCCTTGCAGCCTGTGAAAAATTTTGAGGTGCATATTTAATGGTTGAGATTTATTTATATATTCAAAAGTAAATGAGACTTATTATATGGAGACTTATAATTTAAATATCCCTCAAACGGGGATAGAGGAATTTACCCCAACCTAAAACATATACCCTAACATTGTTGATCCAAAAAAAAACATATACCCTAACATTCAATCCTAAACAACAAGGTCAAAACTCATCCTCAAACCCTAAATTCAAAAGCCAAAAACTATAAACCCTAAATCATCAAGCATGTATGCTTAGACCCTAGACACTAAATCACATTTCTTCACTCCAAAACTTCAAAATCTTATAAACTAAATCCTAAATCCCTTGACCAAAAATTTTAAAGCCCTAGCCTCTAAAATCCAACCTTGATCTCCAAGGACAGAAATAAAAAAAATGAAAATCATATATAATTTTATAAAAATTTATACCTAAATGTTATTATTTTTTGAGTTATACTTTAATATTATTCAAAATTTTTGTATAAAAAATAATTATTTCCAAAATAATAGGAGGCTAAGGACCTCATCAGCCCTCCACCTCTACCCCTGTATATCTCTAGATTTTTAAAGGCCCTTTTAGTAGATAGAAAGTTAAAATAAAAATAAAAATAAAAAAAATAAAAAAATAATTTAATAAATAAAAAATACTTATAATTTTTTTACTTTTAATAATTAAATAATTATTATTAGAAAATATTAAATAATAATTATAAAAATAAAATTATAATTTTTTTCAACTTTCCTTCCCTTCTTCCATTTCTCACGTCTCTGCCACGGATACCAAATAGTCCTAAATGTTAAACCTTAAACGCTAAGCCAGAGATACCAAATTCAACACACTCAAATCGTACTCTACATGTTCAAACCCTAAACCCTTTGTTCTCAATCTTAAACATTAAACTCTAAAACATACACCGTAAAAACCTTACCTTAAACCCTAAATTATAAGTTGTAAACCCTGCAGGATATACCCTAAATGCTTTGAAACAACTTTTAAGAAAATAAACGTGAATTATATTTTATGAATTTTTCCTTGCAAAAATAAATTAAAATTTGCTGATGATGACAAACCTTCTAGAAATTTGATGAAAACTACATATGAACCAAATCTATTTATTTTTATGAGCAACATTTTTATTAAAATATTATTTTATATCAATCAAGAAACACATTAACACATCTTTTGTCAATGACCTAGGACATTTTTTATATTTTCCTTTTAAAATTGAAGTTTGTAGGTTATGAAGGCATTAAGAAATTAAATAATTATAGATAAATAAACTTTTGGTATAATTTGTAATATTTATTATCAAGTTATTTAATAAAACCATAGCACTATATGATTATATATATAATTTAGCACAATCTGAAAAAAAATCTCTTCAAATTATACTTTTATTAAAAATTGCGATAAGTACCATTTAAAAAAAATTATCTAAACTTTTTCAAATAAGTTATAATAATGCCAGCGGGGAAGTGCTGGGGTGGAAGCTCTTTATTTATTTATTTTAAAATAATTTTTTTTTAGATTAGGTTAGATTATACTTGATAACTTCTAGTTTCAAGTATTACGTTCAGCTCATTTGATATTTTGATAACTATTGTAGGGATTCCAAACTTTTCCTTTAATTTATTTTCTGTTAAAAATTAATTTTTTATATAATATAAAATTATAATTTTATTTTTAATATATCAATGGATTAACAATTTTTGGGTTATCGTTATTCTAGCCACTTGGGGGCAATCTCCTATAGTACAAAGCCTTAATGAGTCCTGCAAGGCAATAGGAAGTCAGTGCTGCAAAAGAGCTTGGGACATTGTTGTATACTCTAATGTCCAAGTTAATATGAAGTAAACAGAAATAGTCCAGAAAAAATTATTTGGATAAAGTTATATAATTATATAATATTTTTTATATAATTATATAATATTTATTATATAATTATATAATATTTATTATATTTTTATAACTATTATTTTTTCATTAAATTATTATTTTAATTATAAATTTATTTTTTATAAATAAAAATATAAAAATATTTTTTTATTTTATTTATTTCACTTATTTATTATTATTTTTATAATATCATACCGAACTTATCATATTGTCTTGAGAATATTTTGGGAGAGTAATGACATAAAAGATTCGATAGCTAAATATAGCGGCTGTACGGTTACAAGCCAGTACATAACATATGCAAGTGTTGCATAATAATTGAACAATTGGTAATTTAGACCCCAAAATATAATTTATCACTCGTAAAAACAGCAACTTTAGCTACAAGTTTTAATATGAGATTTTTTTACTAAAATAATATAAATAACTAAATGACTTTAATTTTTTTAAAAACATATATTATATGAAAAATTAATATCAATTAAAGAAAAAAAATTTATAGAAGCACTTTCAGTTCGATGATAATTAGAGAAATGAATTTTCAAAAGTCACTTTAAATTAAATAAAAAAATATAGAGATTACTTGTGTGAGTCCCACAATGGCTATAAGTCTCATATATATATTTTTATCTCTTTTTATTTTACTTAAAATACTTTTAAAGGATCTAAATCTTAAATATCAATAATTTAGATCTAAAGAATAGATTGAGCAAAATACCTTTAAAAAAAATGACATAAAAATAAAATTATGTATAAAATATTGGAGTATTTCTTTTAATTTTATCTATTTTTTATTTTAAAAACACTTTACATTTCAAAGCATCCCGATTCGAGGCATTAGCGGATTGGAGCGGAAAATCATGAGTTGGAGCCACAGGTGCGAACGTACTATAAATCTAAAATGATAGCCTTGGCCAGCAAAGCAAAATCGTATTAATGAATGCGCACGTGCGTAGTATCAAGGTTGGCTACAGGCATATCTATGCTAGTCGTGTCGGGGATCCAACGATCACAGAGCTGGTGCCTCTGGATTTACATTTAAATATGAACGAATAAATAAAAAACGTTTATTTATTAATATTTTGACGGTAGCAAATTAATTCGCTTTTTAATTTAATGAAATTAAATTTTTTTGAATTATATGTTATTTTTTGAATATAATGATTATTATTATTTTAAAAAAATAATTATTTAAATATGTATTAATGCAAATAAATTAATGCTAATTAAGAGTTCTAAATCAAAACAACGTAATATAGCTTTTAAGTTGGATTGATTATAAGGTAAATTATTTTTCAATTCTTAATCTTTATATCTTTCTGTTTTAATAAAAAATACAAAAAATTATTTTGAAATTAAAAATATCAAAATTCACTCAAAGATAATACTAATTTTTTATTAAAAATATGTTAGTTTAACTTCCATTTTAATTTTATTTATTTTATATTTAAAATTATAAATTAAAAATGACTATTTTATATTAATGAAAATCATTTTAAAATTTATTATGTTATTTAAGTAATAAAAATATGTAGTTATCTTAATAAAAAAATTTATAATTATAACTAATTTTTTATTATAGAAAGGTTAATATACTATATGTTTTAATTAAAAAATATTTTATAATAAAAAAATCGTATGAAGATTGTAATTGACTTGTATAAATTAAAATCTTGGTCAAACATGATATGTGGTTTTGACTTTCGAGGGCTGTGGACTCCAGTCAATCTGGGTCCCACTGGTAACTCGTATTGTCTATAGAAAATAGAAAGTATGGAGATTAAGTGGGCCCATTTGTAAAAGTCTCACTGCCTATCCCCTTTGAATGAAATACGCAATTTACGTTTACGGCCGTCATATCAAATCTTTTTGTTCTCCATTCTTTCCATCCATGAATCTCTATGTTTATTGTCTGTTAATAATTAAGAAAAATTAGCATTTAATTATTTCTTTTATTGTAATCAAAACGGAACATGTCTCATGAACATGTCAATATGCATATTCCTTAGAACGTGAGATCATTTCTCTCGTTCAATCTGAAAAATAAACAAATAAATAACTAAACTAAACTCAACTTAAGAAATTCTAAAAGAGCATATGTAAATGCACACACGTTGATAATGTGAATTAATTATCACATTGAGGTAACTAACACTAAAAAGCTATTCCATCATTTCTAGAACCAATTAAAAATCGTTCATATTTCATCACAAAAAAATAATTAAAGGGCAAGATCAAGACAATGTCACCCTCCCTCTTAATAACCCTTAATTTCACTGCAATTTCCACATCAAAATTCAAACTTTCTGTGATCGCCAACAAGATCACCACCAAACTGGTTGGCGAAACCACCATAACAATCTCCCCCAAGAAGACCACCCAATGAACTTTCCCCGTAAAACGACGCCGTAGAAGGCATCATCGCAATTGTCATCATCAACTCGTCAGCCCTCGCACATACCTTCCCCCTTAACTCATGCATGGCCACCACATATTGCTCTAACTGGTCCAAATCCATCTCATCGATAGGCTCATCCCACCAGTTCCCTCTATTCCATACCTTAGCCAACTTTTCAATCTCCTCCAATTGCTGCTTCTCCATCTCCAACGCCCTTACCGCCTCCTCGTATTGCTTATTGAGTTCCTCGTAGAACACAGAATCGATCTCGCTCGCCGCCATGGTAGGCTCCGGCTCTGCAGTTCCTCCTTGTAGGTAGCGGCGGAGGACGGCTTCGACGTTGGGTTGGCCGAAGCAGAAGACTTTGTCGGCTGGCGAGAACACGATCATAGCGAGCTGAGCGTTGCACAAAATGCAGAGCTCGCTGGCTTTCTTGAACAGGCCGGTGCGTCGTTTTGAGAAGGTGACTTGCTTGTTGGCGTCCTTGTCTATCTCCTTTATCTCGATCTTCTTGCGACCTGTCGTTGTGGTTTTCTTGGTTTGCTTTATGAAATCCATGGCTGATCGAGGAGAGTGAGAGGACGAAAATAGAGTTTTGCTAGAGGAGAAAGGGAGTGATGGGAGTACAATATTATTGGTGGCTTCAAGAAGAGATGGTTATGACGTATATTTATAATGGAATGTTCCATTGTTTGAGTTCTAACCCTACAAGTTTGCCCGTTCAAGATTTTGTTTCAAATAGAGTATAGATTAAAATATTGTTATTATATATTTATATTTGAACATGGTCAGACTTAATTAAATAATAAATTTTGGTAAGAAAATCTCTATAATTATGAAAATGGATTTTAATTGCGCTTCTTTCTCCTTTCAAAAGGGCTTTACCATCATGAGTTTGCCTGGTATTGAATGAGCCTTTTATTTGTTTATTGAGAAATAACTTGAGTATAATTAGAGTTCTGATACTAATTCCCCCATGCTAATGAAGATTTAAATCAAATTAGCTTGCTTAATTTATGAGCCTTGAATCTAGAAGTTTATCTTAATAATTTGATCTAAATTAAGAAATCAATTAAATTAGTATTTAAATTTGTGAAGAATATTTAATCACATATAACATACCCAAAGAGTTTATCTTAAAGTTTAATTCTTTTGGGAAGCACTCAAAAGTTAAAATTGAAAATGCTCCAAATATTAAAAAAGTATGTCCTTAAGATCATTTAAGTAAAAATAGTCCAGCAAAATAAGAAATATCCATATATGCCCGTAATAAAAAAACAAAAATAAAAACCTCCATGTCTTTCTTTCAACCTCCGAGAATGTTGCTGCTGCTACAGTACCATTCCTAAATTTTCGAATTATTCATCACTTTTGCAAAACCTAACTTCACATATGAGCCCATTGAAAATACCTTGGCATCTCCAAAGAAGAAGAAGAAGAAAGATGATCATAAGGGGATATTAGTCACGTTGAAGCAATTGATCTGTACAATTACAGAGCCCATTATATCTAGCTTCAGCTAGCTAAAACATGTTATAACTAATTTAATAGAAAATAACTAACTAACTTTATCTATAAAACATTTCGTTGCTCATCACTCCCTTTCAAGTTGGGTTTATAGATATCAATAACACCCAACATGGATAACAAGTGATAAAGCCCATTACATATAGCTTCATCTAGCTAAAATATGTTATAACTAATTTAATAGAAAATAACTAACTTGATCTATAAAACATTTCATTGCTCAACACTTCCTCTCAAGTGGAGTTTATAGATATCAATAACACCCAACTTGGATAACA
This sequence comes from Erythrophleum ivorense, assembly GCA_026724425.1. Taxonomy (NCBI): domain Eukaryota; kingdom Viridiplantae; phylum Streptophyta; class Magnoliopsida; order Fabales; family Fabaceae; genus Erythrophleum; species Erythrophleum ivorense. Next base: position 228,655 of record JAIUCV010000200.1, on the reverse strand, counting down.
AGTGATAACACTACCTTTTTCATAATGTTTTGGTCAGTATATTGGCTAACTGGTCATTAGTTTTGACATGCTCAGTTTTGATCATTCTCGTTTGAAACTTTTCTCTAACAAAGTGACAATCTATTTCAATGTGCTTGGTTTTTTCATGGAAAACTGGATTAGACGCTATATGCAAAACTACTTTACTATCATATTTCAATGTTATAGGCTGCAAACTATCAATTCCCACATCCTTGAACAAACCCAACAGCCAAACTAACTCTAACATGCTGATCCCATGACATTATACTCAACTTCCCCCAAGATTTTGAAACTGTGTTCTGTTTTTTAGTTTGCCCTGAAATGAGTGATTTTTCAAGTTTGACCAAGTATCCACTTACTGACCTCCTTGTTGATGGACAAGTAGCCCAATTTGAATCACAAAAACACAGCAACTCTAGCTTGCTATTTGAAGCCATGATCAACCTTAATCCTAGATTTTGCTTCAAATATCTAACCACCTTTGTTGCTACAATCATGTGGGTTTTCTTTGGTGCACTCATGAACTAACTAAGATGTTGTACAACATAGCTAACATCACGTCTAGTCATAGTAAAATAAATCAATCTACCAATGAGTCTTTGAAACTTTGTTGGATCTTGTAACATTTCATCATTCACTATAAGAAAACAGCAAAATTGCAACGAAATTTAGTGACAAAAATTTTTTCTGTCACAATTTCGTCACAAATTTTTTCGACAAAATTTGCGACAGATTTTTTTCAGTAGGAAAAATTTTTCGTCTATAATCCGTCGCTAAATTGTTAATGAAGGATTTTTTAGAGTTAATGTTGTTAATTTTACGCCTTTTCGTGAAACCATACAGTCCCAAAAGAAGCTGAAGGATCCAAAATGACCCTGCAGATCGACAAAAGAAATTCAAATTGGCTAAACTTTTCCACAGACATCATCCATGTGAAATTTAGTTTGTTTCCTTAGGATGATTTGTCAACTTTATTTATCCCTATGTGCAATAAGCATCTGAGGAAAATAAAGGCTCAATGAGAAAAGTTGCTACCATAAATATAAACAGAAAGGGGCTAGCCTTCTTTTTAAATCAATTAGTAGTCTTAATCTACCTTATAGGGAGCAGTAAGTGCCTAAAAGAACATTAGGATTCCTTGTCTTGAAGGACCTTCATGCTAAAATCAAAACACCCATTGGTTTTTAGGTCAAACAATATAATAAAATTGCATCTATGCATTGTCATAAGGCATTCCATGTTGAAAATCCTAAAATTTATAAGTATAGGATTTTTGGTTCTTTGCAGTGGAAAGATTAGCTTGAGCTAAAAATTCAAATAAGAAGCTACATTTCTGAATAGCTAAGGTGAGGAAATGAGGTATAGGTCAAAGAGGTAAAGATGTGTCATTTGATTAGGCAAAAGGAAGCTCCCAGAAGTCTGGATAAAGTTGCTTATTACTTCCTAATTTTTCATACCCCTTTATTTGCAAATTGTTACTTTCCACCCATTATCATTCAAAAAAAAAAAACTCAAACCATCAATCTCTAAACTCATTGAGCTTGACCATTTTGAGAACCACAAACCATATCAATCAAGACACTTGTCATTTGCCTCCATTGGGACCTTTGTCCTTTACCTAATTTGCCACTAATTAGCTACTTCCTTCACTAACTTCTAGCCTTCACACCTAAGATGGCATTGTCCAAAGAATTTGCAAACTTAATCCTAAGGCAATGGGGCATTCCAAAAAAAAAAAGGGTTGTGACTTTTTCATGAACAAGGTGCAAGAGAACATAAGAAATAAAGTCTTAGGGAGATTTCTTGGTGATTGAACTCTTAAAGAAGTTGCTTGTTATATCATAATAAGTTAATGCTTATTTATTCAATATTCTTCTATCTGGCTAAAATCGAAGGCTACCAAAAGTTAATTCATTAGACCTTATTTGATTTAACTTTGTCAATACAATGGACATATGCTTCCATCTCACCCTTCACGGACCTTTCTATTCCATCACTCATGTTGACACAACTTCTTTCCTTACATGTTTCTCCTAGATAACTAAAAATCCAAAAATATAATGTCCAGAACTCCTTATGAAAAGAGTTGATTGATGTGAAGGGTCAAATCTAAAACTAATTATATGCCTTTAATTCAATTACAAAAAAAAGGGAGAGAAAAGACCAAATCACAAATGTGAATACATGTCCCACAAGCAAACTATGTTTAGGATACAAGGCTTTTTTATTTTTTGTCTTCCTTAAATATAAAGGAGTAACCTCTAGTCACCTCAATTGAGCCAGGAGTGATGTTCATTTCTTTCGCCCTAATTGCAACCTTTGGGATGGGAAGTCTTTAACAAATTTTTATGCTGGCAATTCAAATATCAAGAGAGGGTCAGGTTCTTTCAATTATCCAAACACTTCTTAATTGTTGCTAACCACTTTGGGCTTAAAAAAAAATTCTTCAAATACCGAATATGAATTGAACCCGAGAAGCAATGAGAATTCAACATAAAGAAAAACAATTTTGGCATTATAGTAGATTCCTTCTAAGAAAAAAAGATTAAATAAAAAAAGGGAAACAAATTGGAGGAAGAAAAGAAAAATCATAGGAGGAAGGAAATTCTAAAAAGGAAAGCTCCCACAGATTAAATTTTGAAAAAGCCAAAGCTTTTAAAAGGGAGCTTCACCTTAGAATGCAATTAAGGGGCAAAATTCCCAAAGAAAAATTTTATGTGGCACAAGAGGTCAAAAAAAAAAGTCTCCAGAAAAGAGTTGAGCTGAACAAAAAAGATCATTTAAAAAGAAAAAGATTGAGTTAATTGTCATAAGCCGATTGGTCCTACCAAGATGGTATAATTACTAGATCAAAATTCTCATTGTAAACTTACATGAATATTTGGGCCCTGTCACCTTTCTTTCTTAAGCTGCACTTTTACCCACTAGACCCCATTACAACCCGAAGACATCCTCTCTTGTTAAGTGGATTTCAAGTATAGAATTTTGTTAAACTATAGGAGAAGGAGACCAATAGGAGACTTAACGGGGACATGTTAATTCTTGAGCCTGATATCTTTTATTTCATAAATCTATTTACCAAGGCCACACTACAAGCATCAAAAGTCCTTGTTAAAGTTTAGCTTGTTTGAAAAATGATGGGGCAGATTTTCTTGAAAGGAATGATTAGAAAAAAATCAAAATAATTGAAATTAGGGCAAAAAGCTTGATTCAGAGAAAATGCTCTAAATTACATCAATGGCTTCTTTCAAAAGGAGTTCAAATCCAAAAGTGAGACTTCTCTCTGACCTACCATATTCATTTTCTTAGTATTTCGCTTCTCTATTGTTCAAAGGAAATGCTTCAAGTGTAGAACTGAGGCATCTTCTTCTTCCGTACATTGCGTCTAGCCATTGTCTATTCCACTTCTCTATTCCCGAACCATTTTACAAGATCACCTTCTTCATCAACCCTTATACACCTCTAATGTTGAGGGTTTTTTTTCTCTTCCCAAGCGTATGTGTTTGTATACCGTAATGCATGACTGTATTGACATTGTTAAGTAAGATAAGTGTGGGTTTAACTTATTGACCTTTCAAGCATTAATGATGAAGAGTTAATAAGAGGAGATTGCTTTACCAAGTTAATAGTCCAAGGTTGATGACAGACAAATCGCCTACAGAAAAATAATTTAGAAATAAGTCAAAACAAGAGCTTTGAGTCTTCTTAACTTGGGATACTCCTTTAAGAGCATTTTTAGCTAGCCAAAATCTATCAATAAATTCTTGCATCCAAATGACAAAGGGCACTTGGTGTGGTCTGATGGCGTCACCTGAGAGATAGACAAAGCTAAGGTGTGAAATTTTTTCAAAGGCAAAGGGCTAAAAATCCTACAGTTTATAAATTTTGAGATTTTTCATGCATCATATGCTTGTATTGATTTTGTACATAGACAAAGTATCTTTTTCTTTCCAACTCAAATCGATTAAAAAAAAAAAGAATTCAAAAAGAGGGAATCACATTTTTTCTCATCAATTCATTTAAAAAAAATCCAAAAATCCAAGATTCAGAATCAAGTCAAAGCCACCAAAAAATAACATCCCTTTGAGATGATTTCATTTACAAAAAAAAAAAAGAATTTCAAAGTTCCAAATCAATATAAAAACATTTAGAAGTAGTGTTCCCTCTCTTCCTCTTTCTTTTGAGGTGATCAAAATCAATTTAAGAACGTTTAAAAATAATGTCCTCATTTTTTTATTCTTTTCTCTTTTTTTTTTATTTATTGGCAATAAAATTTCAAATTTGAAAAAAAACCTATATCCCATATGCATCACCTATTACCAGGTTTACATGGAGACAAGGAAAAAATGTATCTTGTACTTCAAAAAAAAAAGAGAGAAAGAACAACTTACATTTCATATGCTTCACATATCATGCTCATGCATATCCCACATCAAACTAAGCTTACATTGGAGCACTTAGGGAAAAATTTGCATCTCATGACATAAAGCACCACCTGTTCTCTCTATCCTCACACTTGTATACATCACATAACCCTTAGTTTATACTGGGGCAAACAAAAAAAAATTTGCATCTCATAAAATAAAGCATCACATGTTTTCTCTATCCTCACACTTGCATACATCACATCGCCTCTAGTTTACACTGGGGCAAGCAAAAAGAAGATTTGCATTTCATAACATAAAGTATTACATGTTTCATGCATTCTACATTTGCATACATTATTTAGACCATAGTTCATGTTGGGGCAAGTGAAAACAAATATTTGACATTTTATAAAGCATCTTATATGCTTCTTGCATTTCACCTGGGCATACATTATGTGGACCTCAAATTCATATTGGGGCACAGAAAAAACAAAAATGTGCATTCCATGAATTGTAGCATCCCACATGCTTCATACTTTTGACACCTACAATGACCTCAATTTATATTGGGGCAAATTTGAGTTGTTAAACTCAAAAGTCAAGCATTTTGCATGCATCACACGTTTCGTATAGGTGCATTACCTTGCATACAACTTAGATAAATGAAAAATTTTCAAGTTTTTTTTAAAAAAAACAAAATTCACCAAAAAAGGCACTTTCAAAGTTTTGCGAAGAACATGCACCTTTAAGTCCTATGCAGAATAGGCATCAAAAATCTTGCGAAGAACAGACACCCTTAAGTCATAGGCATAATAGGCATCTAGAGTCCTGCGAAGAACAGGTATCCTTAAGTCCTACGCAGAATAGGCACCCAAAATCCTACGCAGAATAGGCTCCCTCAAAGTCCTACGCAGAATAGGCATCCAAAGTCCTACAAAGAACAAGCACCCTTAAGTCCTGCGAAGAACAGGCACCTTTAATTCCTGTGAAGAACAGGCACCCTTAAGTCCTATGCAGAATAGGCATCCTCAAAGTCCTACGCAGAATAAACATCCAAAGTCCTGTGAAGAACAGACACCCAAAGTCTTACGCAGAATAGGCAACCTCAAAGTCCTATGCAGAATAGACATCCAAAGTCCTGCGAAGAATAGACACCTTTAAGTCCTACACAGAATAGGCATCCAAAGTCTTGCAAAGAATAGGCACCTTTAAGTCCTACGCAAAATAGGCATCCCAAGTCCTGCGAAGAACAGGCACCTTTAAGTCTTACGCAGAATAGGCACCCTCAAAGTCCTACGCAGAATAGGCAACCTTTAAGTCCCACTAGAACAGGTACCAATAAAAAGTCATGCACAGAACAGGCATTCAAAGTCCTACGCAAATTAGGCATCAAAGTCCTACCAGAATAGACATTTTTAAGTCCTGCCAAAACAGGTACCTTTAAGTCCCGTCAGAAGAGGCACCAAAGTTCTACCAAAATAGGCACCAAAGTCTTACCAGAACAGGCACCCAAAGTCCTATCAGAATAGGCATCTTTAAGTCCTGCCAGAATAGACACCAATAAAAATCCTACCAGAATAGGCATCAAAGTCCTGCAAGAACAGGCACCAATCAAAGTTTTACGCAGAGTAAGCACCCTTAAGTCCTGCCAGAACAGATACCTTTAAATCTTACCAAAATAGGCACCTAAAGGTCTTGCATAGACCAGGCACCCAAAATCTTATATAAATTGAGCATACATTCAAAAACTTTGTACTTGCAAGCATCTTTTATCAAGTTCCAACACCTCCAAGTAAGTTAACTCTCTTTAACCTATCAGCTCCCCAAACAAAATGTATGTTTCCATCTTTCCTTATTCTTAAGTTAAGGATATCAAAAATTATATTTTTGATCTCCTTACTTAAATAATAAGTAAAGAGGGGTAGCCTGCAAATACCATATTTTGTTTGAGTCGCTCTTTCCTCTTGCATATTGTCAGAAGGCAAACAAATTGCCCCTGACAAAATACGTGTTCTTATCTTTACTTATTTCTTATGCAAAAAATATCAAAATTACATTTTTAATTTCTTTGCTTAAGAAACAAGTAAAGATGGGCAACTATGAAAACCATATTTTGTCCGGACATACTCTAAAAATAATAATAAAATTACATTAATAAAAAACAAAAAAAACAAAAAATAAAAAAAAAAATCAATAGGTCCTTTTAGCTTAATAAGTTCAAAAATCAAAGGAGAAAGAACTCAAAAATAAAATTTAAAAAAAAAGTAAAATCCCATTAAAGTTAAAAGAAAAACAAAAATCAAAAAGGGAGTAACACAAATCCAAAATGAATGGAATTAAAAAAAAATCAAAAGAGACTAAAAAAAAGAAAGAAAAAAATGAATTAAAAAGGAAAAAGTAAAATCCCACAAAGGAAAAAAGGGCTAAAGGCAAATAAAAAAATACCAAAAAATAATTAAAAGAATAATAATTAAAAAAAATTTCATAAAAAAAGGACTACAAAAAAAATACCAAAATAATATATATTAAGAAAGGGGAAATCCAAAAAAAATTAAGATTTTGGGGCCTAATTCAAAAGAACCCAAACTAAAAAATAAAAATAAAAAAGGGGCAAAATAAAAAAAGAAAAAGTTTTCAGCCCAATCCAAAGCCTCAACCACTAAAAACCTAAAAATAAATTAAAAAAAAGTTTTCAACCCAATCCCAAGCCTAAACAAAAAAAAAATATTTGAACCCAAACAAAAATTATCAGAGAAAAATGAAGCCCAACCCAGGATTCCTTTTGATCAAACCCTTACCCAGTGGTCCCCTTGGTCCCCGGCTTCATTGGGCCCTCTGGTAGACACAGACAAAAAACATAGACAGAGGCATAAAAGAAAAAAAAGGGCAACAAACACAGGGGCACAAAGGAGGGGTACAAACGCAGAAGCAAGAAAAGGAAAAAGGGAACACTCGTACAGGTAAAAAAAGAAAGGAGGGGAGGTAGTGGAGCAGAGATCTGCGAGAAGGGGCGCACAGACGGGCATAAGGACTGAAAGAAAAAGGGAGAAAGAGGCTGCTAGGGGGCCACTCAGATGGAGACGCAAGATTGGGGTCTGATACAAAAGAGAAGAGGTAGGGAGCGAGAGAGGAAGTGAGAGATCGAGGGAGAAAAGGAGATTCGAGGAAGGAGAGCGAAAAAGGTCTGAGATTGAAAACCGAAAGGGGGAGGAGAGATTGGGGATTCGAAAGCAGGGAAGAGAGAACACGAAGCGGGCTTTTTCTTCGGAGGGGGGTTTTTTTTTTAGGTGAGGATTTCTGGATCAGAGAGAGGAGAAAGAAGGATCTTCTTTTTTGGATTGAGAAGAAAAAACGAATAGAGTCTCTAGTGTCTGAGTCGAGTGAGTGATAGTTGTCTTGAGGGGTTCATTCGAGAAAAGGAGAGGCGAGGGTACGACAGCCATGCACACAAGAGCAGAGGAGTGACAGAGGATATTTGCAAACACACGCCTGGGAGTGATGTGAGGCCACGTTATGAGTTACGAGAACAATGAAGAGGGGCCCTTTTTCAGATTAAAAAGAGGAAACAGAAAGCTGGGGGTATGTGTTTTGTATTCTTCTTCCACTTTCAATTCTGAAACAATAGAACCATATATGTGTGCTGCCTATGGGTTTTGAGGTTCGAGAAAAATCTGGTTCTATTGTTTTTTTTTTTTTTGGTGCTGAAATCTGAGCCTCCTCTATTTTAAACATGGTCTGATTCGTTTGCTTTGGCTACTGAAATGTGAGTTCCTTTAGGTCATGGGATTTAGAATGGATCTGATTCTGAGGCGTGGTTAAGGCAAAGATTCATGCTACTATCCTTGGTCTGTTATATGATTGCCCGAGTCTAATGCATTTGCCCTAATAAATTTTGTAGACTGGTTTTAGATTTTATATTCGTTGGCCTGTTTTATATTTATGTTTTGATGTTTATTGCCATAATACTCTGATTCTCGAAACTGGAATTGGCATTTTGTTTAGTTTGGCATCTTTTTGACTGGGCTGATGATTTTTGTTGCACTGGTCTATTACTGGCATGAGAATTGAGTTTGGATCGGGCTAATTCTCACTCACCATGAGCTGCCACAGTAATATAAAGTTTGAGTTAGGGTTTGGTTTACTGTGACATTTTGATTATTGTTTGGGGTTCGAAAAGTATGCAGCTTTTGATATATTATGAGTGGGTTAAGCCTCTTATTATCTTTAACTAACTTAAGGTCTGGGTTCTAATTTTGCATGCATTCTCTCTTGTTGTGTTGCCTCGTCATTAGCAAGAATGTCTGGATTTAACTATCTTGCCTAATAACTAAACAAATAATGTTTGGGTTCGGGTTGTCTTATGCAGGATTGAACTAAGGTTTGTTTGTTTGTTTTTAATGTGTTTGCCCAAAGCCAGGCTCATGCTCCCCTTCGTTGTATCCTATTGTTAGTAAGGAAACCTCAAACCAATTGACCTTTTGTTGTCATTCTCTTTGGTGGTATAAATTGATCCAATACTGATTCCGTGGGATGCTGCATAAGAATCTGGTCCGATATTGCATTATTGTGTATTCTATCCGAAATTTGGTTGCTTAGAGCACTGTATTTATATTCGATGCATGGGTTTAAAATCTTGGTGCAATTACTATTTAATTCCAGCCATTGATGCATTGATTTGATTATTCCCTGAAAGCAAGTGGTTAATTAGAGTTTGACCCTCCTATCCTTTTATCTCTTTTGCATGAGTAAACAATTGAGGAGATTTACCAAGAATTGAGCAAAGATTAAAGAGATGGTTGCACTGCAGCAGATGAAACCGGATTAGATAGCATAGCAAAGTCAATTGGTTTGAGTTTGTTTTCCTATATTTGAATTGTATTAAGACATGTTGTTTAGCTGGCTGGACACAAGCACATACAATCAAAACAATGTTGCAAGCTTGTGAATATTTTTTTTAATTTAATTTTTGTTTTCTCTTTTAGAATTGTTGTGTGAGATTTTTTGTCCCCTCAGGCACATAAGAATAGACCAAGAGGCCATGTGTGGCAATAAGCTTCCTTGGTGCCTTTTGAGCCTAGAATTTACATTTAGCGTTGTGGGTTTCAATGGCCCTCACAAATGATTCCTTAAAAAAAAATTTTAAAATAAAAAGAACACAAAAAAGGGTTAAAAAAGCTTTTTACAAAAAATTGGATTTCAAATATTTGCCTTCTCCTTTCTTAAAGGTTATTTTGCACATGTTTGAAAAGCATCGTTTTAGAAATTCAAAGATTAGTTTTTAGAAGATTTTCCTTTTGAAAAAATAGAGTAAATAAATAAAAAAGGAGAACCAAAGACAAGAAGAGAAAAGAGACAAAACCCCAGACAAAAGGTAAGTGAGAATTGAATTTTTTGAGACTTATGAACTTTTCCAAATGTTTTTTTTAATAAAAACATATTTCATAAAAAAATAGAAAGAAAAAAAAAGACTGATAAACAAAAATTAATTAATTTTTTTTTTAAAACTTTATAACTTTTTTTCAACTTTTATTCAATAAAAATTAAAAATTAATATATACTTTACAAAAATTGAAAAAAGGTGTTTCAAAATAAGGAAAAAAAGAAAAAAATTAAAAATAAAAAGAGAAGACGATAAAGAAAATAAGATTATTTTAGTTTTCACAAATTAAGACATACAAATTAATTTCAAACTTGTTTTCTTTGTAAAAGTATTAAATGATTTTTCTTTTCTTTTTCTCTTCAAAAATGTATAACAATAAAAATAACCAAAAAAGAACAAATAACATATGAAAAACAATATATATATATATATATATATATATATATGAACAAAAACGCAAACAAAATAAAGATAAACAAAAAAGAGAGGAAAAAAACAAAACAAGACAAAACACAACACAAATAAAACAGAAACAAAAACAAAGGCAAAAGACAAAAACAAAAAGAAAAAGAAAAAGAACAAAATAGAACCAAAAATAAAAAAGGAGGTTAAAACCAAAAATTAACAAAACCAATAAAAACAAAAAGGAAATACAAAAAAAAAACAGAAAACCAAACAAAGAAAACAAAAAAAAAAGGGCAGAAAAGAAAAGGAGAGAGTAAAATTAATCCTACTTTTTGCAAATAAAAACACACAAACCAGTCTCAAATTCATTTTGTTTGCAAAAGTAAATGATTTTTACTATTTTTCTCTTTTAAAATAAATAAAAAGAATAATAAAAAATCAAAAATTAAAAAATCAAATAAAAACCAAACAAAAATAAAAAAAACAACAAAAACAAAAACAAAACATTAACCAAAAGACAATTTTCAGTCGAACTATATGGATTTTGATCCTTCCTAAAGGGTACGTAGGCCCTATGCTTTCATCCTAGGTCAAGTCCGCCTTTGTAAATAAATATTTTTTTATTTCTTTAATTTCGTTTCTTTCATTTTTCTTTTACTCTTATTTTTTAATTTTCTTTCTTTCTTAATTTTATTTTCTTTAATTTGGTTATTTCTTATTTTGTATATGATTTGTTATAGAGAATTAAAATAGAATTAAGATCATTTTATTTTTGCACAACTAACTTAGGGTAACCGTTCTCAATAACGGGTGTAGTGAGGTGCCTAACACCTTCCCCACTCACAATCAACTCTCAAATCCATTTTCTGATTCGCAGACCATTTTTCAAACTAAAAAAAGGTTTTTCTAAAGTTTTGCCTTTTCAAAAAATAAAATTTTGGCGGTGACTCCTAAACCTATTATTATTATTATTATTTCATTTTAATTTTGCAATTCGATTATTATTTCTTTTTTTATTTGATCAAGGCGCCACATGGTCGCATTTTTGGGTGTGACATAGGGGATATTACTTTAACAAAGAAATTTTTGTACATTTTAACATTCATCCTTCTATCATATCCTATTCTAGATTTATTAAACGTATATTTTTGTTGTCCTAAAAGCATATTCAAATTCTCTTTAGTTTTTACAAAATTAGGCAAGTTTTTCATTTGCCTAATAACTTGTTGCTTTAAAGATTTATTTTCTTTCGAGACTGATTCTAAATTAAACTTGAAATTTTAAGCATTTTCTTTCAATTTAGAATTTATTTTAAGTTATTTCTCATGTTTAGCAAACAAAGTTTTAAAGTCAACAAGTAATTCATCAAACATTTCATTTAACTCATTATAAGGTAAAAGATTTTCACGCGTTACCTCTTTTTCTTCCAGGGCCAAAAACACATATTTGTTATTTCTTGTTCAAGTTCTTCCTTTTCCTCTTCATCATCACTCTAAGCAGCCATGGCTTTCTTCTTGTCATGTTTTTTGATAGATTTTCTCTTTAAATCTGGACATTCTAATCTAATATGCTCATTTTTCCCACATTCAAAATAAGTGATGATGGTCTTTATTGGTTCTTTCTTTCTGGTTTCCTTTGGTCTTCCAGAGATCCTTCTTCTTCTTTGTATATTTGTTCAGCCTTTCAGAGGAAAAGGCATGATCATCTTGCTCTTCTTCTTCTCCTTTCATAGTAGGTTCTTCCAATGCAGTAGCCTTTAATGCCATCATTTTTCTTTTTTGTTCTAACTCATGCCTTTTGAGATGATTTTTCTCATAGGCAATAAGTATTCCTCTAAACTGATCATATGAAAGGGCTTGTAGATTTTCACTTTCAATGGAGTCTACCTTAGATTGTCACTTTTATGGCAAGCTTTTAAAATTTTTTGATTAAGCTCATAATTTGTGTACTTGTGATCAAGAGCATTCAAATCTCCAACTAGCTTAGCAAACCGATTGTACATTTCTTCAATATATTCATCCTCTTTCATATGAAAGAGTTCATATTCATACACAAGTATGTTAAGGTTGCTTTCTTTGACTTTTGATGTTCCTTCATGTGTGACTATAAGCTTTTCCCATATTTCTTTAGTCGTCTCACAGTTAGTGATTTTGTCATATTCTGGTCTGCTGATAGTGCACACCAGGATATTTCTGGTATAATGATTGCATTGCACCAGTTTGATGTCATCCTATATCCACTCATTTCTGGATTTGTCAACAATGGCTTCCATTGTCAGATCCACCTTTTTAGGCATCTTTGATCCTTCCATGATAACTTCCCATACCAGGTAATTGGTGGAGCATATGCATATCTGCATTCTTTCCTTCCCATGAGAGAAGTGCTTTCTTGTGAAATAAGGTAGTTTAATCGTTGAGAAACCCTTATAAAAATATGCTCCTTCAAGCATGTTAGAGGCCATTTTCTCTAGTAAAGAAACATTGGATCTTTTTTCAAGGTTGTTAAGCACACAATCAAGATAGACCTACTCTGATATTAACTAATAAACACACCTAGAGGGGGTGAATAAGTGTGTTGTGTAGAAAATAGGATTTTTGAGATTACAAAGATGGAGGACTAGCTTTCCTTTAAAATTAATTGTTCAAAAGGTAGAGGATGTAAATAGTGTTAAACGCAAGACTAATAAGCTCAATAAAATATAATAAATGAACGTGTAAATTAATGATCTTCACCAATATTAAATGAAGTTAATAATAAAATGGAGCAACAGATATGAAATTGGAGCGAACAAAGTTAGTACTTACATAACCTAGCAACTAAAATCATGGTCTTCCAAAAGTGGAAAAGTCAAGCTCAGCCAACTAAAAGATATAACAGAAAGAGAAAAGGCACACAAAAATTTAACTTAGTTCAACCTTTTGGCTTACATCCAGTTCCTTTAAAACTATTAAGAGATTTTCTTTACTAAAGATCAATACATGTACATAGATGATGGTTTTTATTCCATGCTTACTACTAACACTATCTTCCATACTTTGCTACAAACTTTCACCAAGGTTTTATACAGCTAACCCTCAGCTTTATCACTTAGTATTTTTCATAGATTTGCTAAAAACAACACTATTTTTCATACTTTTAAGCTCAAGGAACTTTTGCTTCTAATAAATAGATAGACTAGATACTAAGCAAGTATATGTTACAGCAAGAATTTTGAAAGAGTTATATTTCATTTTTCTCCAAAAATTGCTCTCTAATTTTGCATTCAAATTTGTTTTGTATTTATAGATATTCTGCATCTCCTAGTCATTAGAGACAATTTTGAAACTTAACATTTTTTTTTATTGGAGCAATCTTATTTTGATTCTAATATTCAAATGCTTTTAGTGTTGCAGTCTTCTGTAACTAATGATACTTTTCTCATGTAACTCATTTGGTTAACTTATCATAAATGCTATTATAGAGCTCAAAACATGGGCTAGAGAAAACAACTTATTTTATGTAATAATTAGAGATAGCTGCAATAAAAAGTATTTCTATTTCATTTTCTATTTATGTAAAGGTCATAACTCATTTGTCGTTTATGCATTAATTAGTTTGTCATTTAGTTTATTAGCTCATTTGGACTTAGCGACTGAAAGCTTCACATATCATGAGCTAAAACAATTAAGTCATATAAAATTCACACAATGGGTTAGAGAATTTAAATAGACTTTTACATAAATATTGATTAGATTTTGTTATTATCAAAGTCTTGGATCTGTAATCTTGGCCTAACAATTACTAATTTATTACTTAATAATATTTTAGGAGGGCTTCTGTACCCAAAATGTAGTCCTTGTCATTTTTATTTTTGGCTTTAGCCTCATTTGTTTACCCAAAAAAATAATAATGGTACTAGAGTAAGTAATGATATTAAATCCTTTTTACAAATGTTGCATTCTAATGATTCATATATTTGAAAATACCACTTCCTTGTGGCAATAGTGATGGAGAAAATAGAGCTGTAGGGCATCACATTGATGAGATGGATTAGCTACTATGTAGTACCAAGAAAGCTAAAGCAAATGAGTTATCATATACCTTCATGGAGGTGATCATGTCTGAGGGGTTAATGGCAAGGGAGAGTAACCCTGGTAGCCCAAGGGATGTTTTAAGAGCTGAAGGCTAGAACTTTACTTCTAGAGGCAAAGGAACACCTATTTCTTACAAAGATCTTCTTATAGGCATCAATGGAAATAGATATAATGAAGAAGTGATGAGGAATTTGAGTGGGATGATGATGATTTCTTTGAAGACGATGAAGGTGGTAAGACTGACAAAGAGCAAGATCCCTATTGCCTTTTTGTCCTAGTTTCAAGGGAGGAGAGGATCAATTTATGCAGAACATGAAAGAGAGCCTTATTAGTGAAGGTTCTTGGTAGAAGAGTGGGTTATAGGTTCCTTCTTAATAGGCTATAAAAAATGTGGAATTTGTCATGTGTTTTTAAGATGATCAACCTATAAAGTGATTACTTGCTTGTCAGATTTTTGCTAACTAGTGACTACTCTTTTTCTTTTCATGAGGGACCATGGATGGTTGTAGGGCATTACTTAGTAATGCAATGGTGGAAACCTAAGTTTCACACCCTTTAAAGACCTATTTAAAACAAAAAAGTGGTCTGGATTGAAATCTTGGAATTACCAATAGAATACTATCATAAATAACTCTTATCGAGAAATGCTATTGGTAAATTATGAAAAGTTGATCCAATGGAAAGGGAGGAGAATGAGGCCTTTGGGGACATAGGTGCCACAAAGAGAAGGCAATATGCTTGTATTTGTGTTGAGATCCACTTAAAGAAAATACTTGCGTTGAAAGTGAAGGTTAGAAAAAGGATTTATCAGGTGGAGTATGAAGGTTTGAATTTGATATGCTTTAAATGTAGTAAATATGGTTATCACAAAGACTAATGCCAACCACAGAGTTGTAATGCGGGGGAAACACAAACTTCCTCACTGGAAAAGGGTGTTTTTCTGATGAAAGGTGATGGTGGTAACAAATAAAGTGGTTCTGATGCCAACTTCGTTAAACTTTTGGCCTTGGATGGTCACGCAATATGATTATAGGCAAAGTGTCAATCTAAAATTGAGATTCTTAAATAAAGAAAGGGAGAGTTTAGAAACACCTGGCTTTAGGATCGCCTTACATGATTTTTGCTAAAATTGGTAATGATAAGCAATTTATGGAATTAAATCAGGTTAAGGATATGATTCCTAATAAAAACCATAGGTTGTTGACTCATGCTAAAAACCACGTGGATATGGCTATTATGAACTAAGATGCAAAGTGCTCACATATGTAGAATTTTAGCCCAAAAAGAAAATAATAATTGTGGGCCTATATTAGGCCATGAAACAAGCACAAACCCATCCTCCACTGGACTTGCTGTACATATGTTGAAGTCCACAATTAACCCCAAAGGCAAAAATATTGAGGTGGGCCCAACTTCTATCATTATGCCTATTTATAAAACCTTAAGGAGCAGGGGAGTAGGGGTGTGGGTTAGCCTACTAAAGCCAATCACTAATCTTACGCATAAACATAAGTTGGAGTATGTTAAATATATTAATCTAGAAAAAAAAAGCAAGATGCGGTGCATTGATAACATAAATCTAAAGCGCAATTAATGGAATACTATAAAAAAAACAAGAACAAAAAACAAAAAATAAAAAATTTCCAATAGCAATTCAATTTTAAATATACGTCTTTTGCTCCTTTTGTTCTCATTCTCTCATCTCTATAATTTCAAATGCCATAATTCGATTAATGGTATTAGAGCCTTAGTTTTAAAACACCTATTTATATCTAGCTATCTTGACATTACATTTTTTATACCTCTCCTATTAGTCCTTATGGCTTTCACATCTACCTCAAATCTAACCACTTTTAATTATACTCAAGCTACAATCCCTATATTTGAGGGTGAAACTTATAATTTTTGGAGTATAAAAATGAAGACATTATTCATCTTACAAGATTTATGGGAAATAGTGGTGGAAGAATTTCAAAAACTAACCCTAGAAGAGCAGGTATCATGGACAACTGCAAAGTAAAAGGAGTATAAGCAAAATATGCAAAAGCTTTACTTCTTATTCAATAAGGGGTGAGTAACGCAATCTTTTCAAGAATCATGAATGTCAAGACTGCAAAAAAGACATGGAAAATTTTAAAGAGTTAGTACAAAGGCTCTAACAATGTAATCACTATCAAATTTTAATCTTTATGGAGAGATTTTGATACGTTAATGATAAAGGAAGTTGAATCAATATAAATTTTCTTTTCTTGTATCTCTAATATTATTAATCAAATTAGAAGTTATGGAGACATGATAGAAGATAAGAAAATTATTCAAAAACTATTAAGAAGCCTTCTAGTAAAATTTGATCATGTGGTAGCTATAATAGAAAAAGCCAAAAAATTAATTTATGCTTACTCTAATGGAATTAATGGGATCTCTCCAAGCTCATAAAGAGAGAATGCAAAGATTTGAAAAACCACTAGAGCAAGCATTTCAATCAAAAATAAATATCGCCAATAATAACAGGGTTAACATTCTTAAAATAGAGGATTAACTAGTTACTATGGAAGGGGAAGAAAGAATTACAAAAATCAAGGAAGCAAAGATAAATCAAGCTCCTATTGTAACCTATGCAAGAAAAATAGTCATGAGACAAAAGATTGCAATACAAATGCAAGAAATGTAAAAAGCACACTTATTTTGAAAAAAGATTGTTTGTATCGGGAGAAAGAAGAAGTAAATTTTACAAAAAAAGATTAATCCCTTGATTAAATATTTTATTCTACATTTTCTTTTAAAGAATCAAGGGATGTTTGGTATCTTGATAGTGGTTATTTAAACCACATGACAAGCAATAAAAATTACTTTGTCAAATTAGATAAAATTAAAAAATCACAAGTTACACTTGGTAATAGAAAAATGCAAGAAGGCATTATAGCCATTAAACAAAAAATGACCAACACAAGTTTATTCATGATGTTTATTATGTTTTGAATCTTGCACAAAATTTATTGAGTGTTGGCATATCGATCCAAAGGGGCTACAAATTGATTTTTAATGATGATAAATGCATTGTATTTCATAAAAATAAGGGGCAACTTATAACTACTGTCAAAATGGCCCTAGGTAAAATTGTTCCTTTGACAATACCACTTAGGCAAAAATATGCAATGAAATGTGAAAATGTAGATGAATCCACACTATGGCATTTGAGATATGGCCATTTGAATTTTTATGGCCTTAAATTATTAAATTAGAAAGAAATGGTGCTTGGCTTACCTTTCGTGCATTTTAAAAAGAAAGTTTGTGAAAGATGCATTTTAGGAAGATGCATAGATTGCCATTCCTAAAATGATCTTAGAGAGTAAAAGCCTCACTAGAGTTGGTGCATATAGATATTTAGGGTCTCTTAAGAAACCCTACTACCAGTGAAAAAAGATATTTTCTACTCTTCATTGATGATTATACTCCCATGATGTGGGTCTATTTTATTGAGTAGAAATCAAATGCATTCTTTTACTTCACATAGTCTAAAGTCTTTACTGAAAAACAAAATGAGAACTTTCTAAAAATTTTGAAAATTGATTGTGGGGGAGAATTTACCAATCAAAGATTTATCAAGTTTTGTAAGGAGCATGGCATCAAGAAGGAGCTCACAATCTGGCGAATGCCTCATCATAATAGTGTTGTAGAAAGAAAAAATAGAACTATTTTTGAGATGGCACACGCTATGCTCCAAGGCAAAAATATGCTAAAATATTTGCAGGTCGAAACTATTAACATAGCAATTTATATTCTCAATCAATTTCTGACAAAAGCAGTTCTAAATAGAGCATCATATGAAGTCTGGTTCAAAAGAAAGTCAAAAGTTAATTATTTTAGAGTCTTTGGTAGCATTGCTTATGCCCACATTCCAAAAGGGAATAAAGACAAGTTAGACAAGAAAGGAAAAAAGTGTATCCTCATTGGCTACAGTGACGAATCCAAAGGCTATCGTCTTTACAATCATAACATGAGACAATTAATTATTTTAGGGGATGTCATCTTCATTGAAAAAGTTAGTTAGAAATGGAGCAATGAAGCACTTGAAGGAGTTCAACATCTTGAAGCTGAGGAAAATGCAACAAATGATCTAAGCTCAAGCACAAGTCAATCACCAAGGCAAGACTACTTATCACCAAACTCATCTCTTCCAAGAAAAATGCGATCATTGCAAGATATTTATCAAACTTGTAATGTCATACTATTTTCTTGTGAACCACAAAAATAGGAAGAAGCTACAGAAGAAAAAGAATGGAGAAAAGCCATAGACGTGGAAATCAAGATGATAAAAATACCAAACATGAGAGCTAGTGGAGAAACCGAAACAAAAAGATATTATTGGATTGAAATGGGTCTATAAAATCAAATACAATAAAGATGGGTCAATTTAGAAGTACAAGGCTCGACTCATGATGAAAGGATATTCTTAGCAACCTAGTATTTATTTTAATGAGACCTTCACTCCCAAGGCATAAATGGAGACTATCAGAATGGTACTTGCTTCGACCGTGCAATTGAAGTTACAAGTATATCAATTAGATGTGAAGTTTGCATTCCTGAATGGAAAAATTAAAGAAGAGGTGTACATGAAGCAACCTCAAGGGTATGTGGTTCAAGGCAATGAAGGCAAAGTATATTGATTGAAGACAGCTCTCTATGGATTATAGCAAGTACCACATGCATGGAATAATAAAATTGACAAGTATCTTCTCGATCATGGATTCATAAAAAAGTTCAAGTGAGCCATCACTATATGTGAAGAAGCATGAAGACTATTTTCTCATCTTGTGTCCATATGTGGATGACTTAGTATATATAGGTAACAACACAAGGATGATTGAAAACTTTAAACAAGCCATGACGAAGAAGTATGAGATGATAGATCTTGGACTCATGAGACATTTTCTTAGAATGCAAGTCAAGCAACGACCTAGATAGATATTCATCTCTTAAGGAAAATATGAAGATGATTTGTTAAAGAAATTCAAGATGTCAGATTGTAAGCTAGCAACCATTTCGATAGCTACAAACAAAAAGCTATCAAATAAAGATGGAAAAGAAAAGGTGGACAAGACAATCTATCGATGTCTAGTTGGTTCATTGATCTACGTTACTAACACAAGGCCAAACATAGTACGCGCTGTCAGTGTCATATCAAGATTCATAAGTGAGTTTAGCAAATCTCATTTCATAGCCGCAAAATGAATCCTAAGATAGTTGAAAGGCACGAAGAGTCTTGGCATCCTGTATGAAGCAGAAGATGATTACAACTTAATTGGCTATATAGATAATGATTGGCAGGAAGTGTTGGTGATCAGAAGAGTACAAGTGGATATATTTTTCTTTTTGGTTTCAAAGTAATTTCATGGGCATTAAAGAAATATAATACAATCACACTTTCATCTATAGAAATAGAATATATAGCAGAAACGAGTACGACATATAAAGCAGTTTGACTCAAAAAAATCATAGAGGATTTACGTCAAAGTGTTAACATATCAACAAAAATCTACTATGACAATATATCCACTATTGCCATGACAAATAATCTTATTTTTCACAGTCACACTAAATATATTAAAATTCAACTATGGTACGGGAAGAAATTGAGTTGAAGTTTTGCAGGACTGAAGACCAACTAGCAAGTATTTTTACAAAGCTAGTTATAGTTGAAAATTTTATCAAGTTCAGAGAAATGCTTGAAGTTATAGATTTTTTTTTTAGATTAAAAGAGAGTGTTAATTATATTAATATAAAAAAAAAGGCAAGATGCAGTGTATTGATAACACAAAGATGCCTTGCATTGATTACACAAATCTGAAGCACAATTAATGGAATACTACCAAAAAAAGCAAAAAACAAAAAATTTCCAGTAGCAATCCCCTTTTAGATATACTTCCTTTGCTCCTCTTATTCTCATTCTCTCATCTCCATAGTTTCAAATGCCATAATTCCATCAGAGTATAGGAGAGGCCTTCAAAATTCTGGCAGTGTCTTTTCATCGTTTAACATGCAGATTGACCATGGCTCAAAGAAGTGGAGGAGAATCTCATTAAGGTCAAGACTGGAACGTAATTTATATACAATGGGATTTGATCTGCTTGAGAGCCTGGGAGTTACAAGAGGGCATAATGGTCTTTCTTCTGTTTTGCTACATACTGTAAGCTTCTTTCTCCATTAATATTTTAGCTTGGAATACTATAGGGCTAGGTAGTCGTTCCTTTCCACTTAAGGTTATTATTCTCAACCATGAGGTAGTCATATGTATCATTACGAAACTGCAGATTAGTGGCTTGAAGGCGTATAAAGTCATTAAAAGAATTGGGCCGGAAGGAAATTTTCACGTTGAAGCTTTAGGTTTTTTAGGAGGTATTTGGGTTTTAGGGGATAGTTCCTATTGGATGGTGGAGGTTACTGCAGTGTTTGCTAAAGTGATACATCTCAAAACTGAGATGAATGATGGTTACGATTTTTTACTCTCTACAATTTATGGCAGTCCTAACCCCATAACCAGTAAGAGATCTTTGGGATCAGATGGTGACATTTGTAGATGTTGTAAATAGAACACCTTGGGTTTGCTTAGAGGATTTTAACATCATCACTGCTGTTAAAGAAAAGTTAGAGGGTGCTTTGCCCTCCTACCGCAACATTGAAGAATTTAGAAATTGCATTTAGAGGTGTAATCTCATTGATACGGGTTTTACTGGTCTTAAATTCACCTGGAAGAATGGTAAAGTTCAGGAGAGGTTTGAATGTGTATGGGGAATTTAAGCTGGCTTGAAGAGAATATAGAAGCTACTATTACTTGAACTTCTTCAAGTCTGACCATCGTCTTATCAAGATTCAAATGAGACCCTCAAGGAAAAATTATTTGAAGAGGGAGTTTAAATTCATGGCTGCGTAGTTGACCCATGAGGGCTCCCTTCCATCGTTAAAATTACTTGGAGGAATTATGGGGGTTGGATTAAGGCTACCAGGAAGTTTATGGTTGATGTGACTAAGTGGAATGATAATGTTTTTGGTAACATTTAGAAAAAGAAAAAAAGACTGCTAAGTGGCCTAGAAGGCATTGATAAAAAGCTAGCTTAAAGAGATGATTGTTTTCTTTGAAGCTTACAAAAGGACCATCTTAGGAAGTATGAGGACATTATTCATCAGAAGAAAATTACATGGCACCAAAGGTCTCTTTGTGGTTGGCTAAAGTTTGGAGATCAAAATACCCAGTGTTTTCATGCCTCAACTATGATTAGACATAGGAAAAACTGAATCCATGGTTTATATGATGAGGAAGGGAACTTATATGTGGATGAGAATATGCTGAAGGATATGGTGACAGAGCTTGTTAAAAATTTATCTATAGAAGAGATGGTTCAGATACCATGATTTCTCTCTTAAGGGATACTTCTCGAAGCTCAGTATGGAAACTATTGCTGAAATTAAAGCCTTTTTTATTGACCATGAGATTAAGCATGTTGTCTTCAGTATGGGGCCTTCTAAAGCTCTGGGCTAGATAATCTTTATGCTATTTTTTTTTCCAGAGTCAATGAGATGTTACAGGGCCTTCAGTTTGTAACATTATGAAGAATGCTATACAGATCCCTCCTTGATTCGCTAGATTAATGAAACCCTTTTAGTTTTCATTCCAAAGATGGAATATCCTGATAAATTGAAACAGCACAGGCCTATTGTTCTGTACGGTGTCATTTATAAGTTCATTACAAAAATCGTAACGATGAGACTTAAGCAGTATATGAATTTCTTGGTTGTGTCTCATCAATATAGTTTTGTTTCGGGTAGGCATAGTTTTAATAATATTGTCATCGCTTAGGAGGTAGTTCATCCAGTGATGAGGAAAAGGGAAAAAAGGGGGCAATTGATATTAAGGTGGACCTTGAAAAGGCATATGATAGGGTTAACTGGAGATTCCTTCAAGATACTTTTAATGAGATTAGGTTCTCTCCTTCTTTCATAAATATTGTTATGGCTTGTATAAACGAACACCACGAAACTTATCTGGAACAATAGTGTGTTTGATGGTTTTCACACGACTTGAGGTATTCGTTGAGGGGATATGCTTTTGTCCTATCTTTTTGTCCTTTGCATGGAAAGATCGGGACACATAATTGAATTTGAAAAGGTCACTAAACAGAATGCATGGAAATGCTACTCTCTCTCTAGGGATGGTCCCTCCATATCTCATCTTTTTTCAGCTGATGATTTGATTCTATTTGGGGAGTCCCTTTATTCCTCAAATTGATATTATGTTGAAGTCTCTTGACATGTTCATAGCTAGCTTAGATGTGAAAGTTAGTAAGGAGAAAACCCATTTATTTTGTTCCAAAAATGAGAACCATAATGTGGTTGCACAGCCCAGTGAGGTCTCGAGCTTCTCTTTGGCCCATGATATGGGGAAGTATCTTGGAGTCCCTTTAAATCATAATAGGGTCTCCAAAAAATCTTTCATCTTCCTTATTGATAAAATGTAGGCCAAACTTAGTGTTTGGAAACCTAAGAGACTCTCTCTGGCAAGCCGCATCATGCTCACACAAGCGGTTTTGAATTCTATTCCCACTTACTATATGCAAAATAACCTCCTCCCCTCAAGTACCTATGAGGATATGAAGGTTTGTCAGAACTTCCTTTGGGGATCCACTGGTGAGCAAAAGAAACATCATTTGGTTGCTTGGGATAAGGTTTTACTCCAAGAAGATATGAGAAGCCTTGGTTTAAGAGATTTCAAATCCATGAATGTAATAATGCTTATGAAACTAGGATAGGGTAGGATTGTTAAAAAAGATCTCTGGGTTCGTGCTCTTCGGTCAAAATATAAATGTAGTAATGATGTGATCCCGAGTGTGCAGCGCCAACAAGCTGACTCTGATGTTTGGAAGGGAATTTGCAAGTCGTATGTAAAGAACCGACGTGCATGTAAATATATATATATATATGGGAAGTTTGACTTTTCAAATGGGTGTTGTGAAGCTACCACGTATAAGTTTTTCCTTCCTTCTGCAATTTCCTGATATACCCCTTCTTCATCCACTTTAAGTTGGGCTTCACGTCATTTTGCTTCTTACATTTCTACAGCACAGAACTTCTATCTTTTATGTCAGAAAAGGAGCAGAATTTCGCTGGAAAGAGCTGCATCGTCTCTCCCCTGTTCATCGTCATTTTGCTGTCTTTGGTCCGCTTTTCTTCGTTGTTTGTTTCCTCCTTATATATGCTGAGTTGCGCTGCTCCTTGCTAGTGAATTAATGCCAAAAAAATTCTTCCCCAGGTCTGGAATTTCCACCATATGTACTGCTTTTTCTAGTCTCATCTTCACAGCATCTTCTTCCCCTGTTTTCTAGTTTGCAACACATTTTTCTAGTGTGTGGCCAGCCAGGGAAAGGTGTTGTGCAGACAAAAAAATTGGTGTAAGAGGATGAGTTTGGTTGGAGCAATTTTGACTTCTTTCATGCTAAAATGTATTTCAACTTTCCTATACGGTGATTACTCTCATTTTCTGCATATACTTCCTAATCTAAGACTATGCTTCTTACTTGCCAATTCTTGTTTGTGCAGAATAGCTCCTCTCTAGCGTGTTTTGCCGTAGAACAAAGGATAGCCTTGTGTGGTATGAATTTTCTGTTATTTCTTGGTTGTTGAGTTTAGCTCCTTAATGGAATTAGGGAAGAAATGGAATAAAATTGACATGGTTCTGTTTTTTTTTTCTTCCTTCCTTGAGCGAATTTCAGCCTTTGAATAAAGAATCCAAAAATGCTTTGCTGCCATATACGGACTCATATATATACAAATCTATATCTTTATATATGTATATTGTGTGTATTGTATGGGTATCGAGGGCATGGAATTGAGGAGATGATGGTAGATTTAGTTCCTTGAAATCATATACATATCTATAGCATGCTAAGGGAATGAAGAATAGATACCAATGTTCTTTTCTTTTCCTAGAATCTTGTTCAAATAGGCTAAACTAATGAGATAAATTGTAGTTATTCACACTCTAAAATCTGGTGAACGGGTATTATAGGGTATTCAGGAGATTGAGTCATAGCTGACGAGTGGGCAGAGAATTTCGATATCATCATCGAAGGTGAGTAAGAATGCGGACCGTGCGTAACTCGTATTTATTATTTTGTTTCTAAGTTTCCTTGCAGTGTTCTAACATTTGGAAATCTATTTATGGAGAGACATCTTTAAATGTTCTGTCATATGTATGTTATTTGAAATTTGATTTGAACGTGAAATTTTACAAATTTATGTCTGTTTGGGTATCTGGAAACTTAGATATTGAACTGATATGAATGGTACTTTGTCTGAAATGCTAAATCGAGAAAAGTATTATTTTAAGAGGTTATATGTTCAAAACCCTGTAGCTAACAGCAGTAGTTGTTAGCCATGGTGCACCATGATCTATACCTCAACTAGCAGGGGTGTTGATAGCCCCGTGTAGGTAGCTACCACATATGGAGTCATTTTATTTTCGCAAGCAGAGTGCTTTGTGTCTGTGGTTATTCTCCCCACGAGCTGTGTGCTCTGCGTCTGTTTCAATTTGATTCTGCTTAGATACTTTTGGTGCATCTTAAGAAATGATTTGCATAAGGCTTGTTTTATGCATTATATATATATATATATATTTACGGGCCTTGTCCCTATTTTTAAGGGTTGGCATTACTTATTCATTGAGTATCAAACTCACTTTTCTTAATTTATTTTTCAGATAGTGGTGAAGACCCTAGTCTACCCTAAGCAGCCTACTAGTAGTTGATCTTCTGTTTATTTCTTTTGGCGAGCCCACAATTGTTCATGTGGGTGTATTTTGTTTATATGCATGTAAATTATTTTGTTTTGAACAGTGTAGAATGTGGCTCTACTGAATCATAGATACGATATCCCCAATCTCTAGAAGTCTATTTTGTTTCTTTTGAGTGTATTGTTTAGCTGACTGATTATAGAAATATTGGGAGGTCTAAATTACAAAGGAGACTCTGCCGAAATTTCTACAAAAGTCACTTAAAAACTTATATGTTTCGTATAAAAATGATTTAGAAATGATACCCATAGTTTTATTATTATTGAAACTACAACTTAGGGATATTCTCAAAATTTTGAGGAGGTTGTCAATTTAAAAAGTCCTATGGTAAAGGGGATTGTTTGTCTTCTGCACTAACGTACGTAACTTTGTTGGGGGTGTGACATCGTAGGTCTTCATCTTTGAAGGTCCGGGTTGGAATGTTGGTAATGGGGACTTTGTTAAATTCTAGGGTGATTGTTGGCTTCTAGGTTTTAAGTAGCTCATTCATCATGCT
This sequence comes from Erythrophleum ivorense, assembly GCA_026724425.1. Classification (NCBI taxonomy): domain Eukaryota; kingdom Viridiplantae; phylum Streptophyta; class Magnoliopsida; order Fabales; family Fabaceae; genus Erythrophleum; species Erythrophleum ivorense. The sequence continues at coordinate 203,070 of JAIUCV010000200.1, read as the reverse complement.
ACTAAACCCCTTAACGAAGACTCTGAGAAATTGTGTGTGAAGGATTATGGGAGAGACAATGAGTGGAACTGGTCTTTGATTAGAACCATGCTGCCTGACAGTATCTGCTTGAGGATTACTTCTCTTCCAGCCCTTTCGACGATCAGTGATGACGATAGATTGGTGTGGCTTCCCTCCAAAGACCATACTTTCATGGTTAAGTCGGCCTATTCTGCGATCAGGGACTTGAATGATGGTTCTCGCTCTTCTGTCTGGACTAAGATATGGAAAATGCCCTGCACACAATGTCTCAGAGCCTTTGCTTGGCTTATTGCCCATGACAAGATTATAACAAATGCTTACAGGACTCACTGCAACTTTACGGAGGTTGACTCTTGCCCGACATGCCACACGTGTAGCAAAACAACTCTTCATGCAGTTTGTGATTGCCCATGCATTAAAGATCTCTGGCTTGTAGTTATGGAGCCAAAAAAGTGGGACGCTTTCTTCAGCTCTAACTTAGAGGGGTGGTTCAATTTCAACCTTCAGAGGAGTGGGGAAAAATAGAAGCTTAAACTGGCAAAGCTTTTTTGGTACTGCTTTGTGGAATGTTTGGCTCCACAGAAACAAAGCAGTCTTCGAAGGCATGTTTGAAGTTGTTGGGAATCTGCTTATGCAAACTTTGATGGCCTCAAGGGAGTACTGTGAGTCTCTCTCCTGCCATCCCCACTTAACAGACGCTGAGGAAGGATATTCTTGTTGGATGGCAATTCCCTATGGATGATTGGATCAAATGCAATATCGATGGGTCCGTGAGGCATGGGGTAGCTCAAGTGGTGTAGAGGAGTTTTGCGTGATGCGACTGGAAGTTGGCTACAGTGTTTCATTTGGAATATTGGTTCGTGTAATGTTCTGTGTGCAAAGATTTGGGGAATACTCTCTGGCTTGGAGATGGCGGGGCATTGAGGTGTTAAGAAGCTTTGGCTGGAGGTAGATTCCATAACTGTGATTACTTTGGTCCAAAATGCTAGCTCAAACTTCCACCATCTGAAGCAACTTATCAATTAGATAACTATGTTAAAATTGGATAACTTTGGTCCAAATTTGATAACTATGTTAAACCAAAATAAATTTTTGACTCCAGGAAAACTTGATAACATTTTAGGGATTAAATTGACTTTTGCTTTCCTTACCTAGATCACCATTCGTGAAGAAACTAATTTACAATGAACAAACTGGTGACACTATCTAGAGCCATAAATAGCCGGAAAAAGAAGAAGCCAAGTCAATATAATTTTAGAGTTTTGTAAGAAAATCCCAATAGCAATGGAGTGGATTTTAAATTGCGATTCTTACTCCTCTGAAAGCGGCTTACCAATTTGGCTTTGTCTCATTTTGAATAAGCCTTTCCTTCTTGTTAGAGATTGGAGAAATTAATGCTATTAATAATCAAATAAATATTTTGGCAAAAAAATCAATTAAATTTATATTCAACAATTAATTGAAGATAACGAAATTAAAAACAAGTCAGCCCTGACCTAATTTCTTTTTAATTTAAAAATGTCCGACCCAGCAGTTGGAAGTTTAAAAAAATTGATTTTTAATATTTATCATTATGTTAAGCATACTTACCAGTTACCACTACGCCGCATATTATATAGCTACTAAAAGTCGTTTCTGTGGTTCGCAAGAAAATTGTACTAGTTGCCACTAACATTCATATATAGACTCTAGCTGTAAGCTTTAATTGATCACTAATTTTAACTTCGTATGCCTAACTTATCCACCACTGATGTAACATTTTTAATGAAAAGAAGAGAATACATTATTTTAATACTATTGATCAGATTAGTGTAAATTGAGATGAAATTTATCAAAAGACAAGTATATATAGGCCACTCCAAAAATTGAGCCTCAGGAAATCTCCTTCAGAAGTATGCTTAATGAATATAAAACTCTTTCCGATTCTTCTTTATCCAACTGATCAGCGATATAAGCACTTGTTGATATACATTAACTTAACGAAATCAGTAAAGATCATATATTATTTATAAAAATGTTAGTTAAGGATACACAAAATGGCGTTTATATATTTCACTGAAGACATTAATGCTTCAATTAAGTTATTTGACAGCTATACCTGGGTCCATAATGCACACTTCTCTTTTTCTTTTTCTATTAATTGTTAAAGAGATCCTTTATTATCATCTTTTAGAATATTGCATTCATAAATTTACCTCTTACATATATACAATTATTTGTTGGCCAATATATATATATATATATATTATTTGGCGCATTTTGTCGTAGCTGGCATTGTAACACGGATAAATTCTTAATGCATTTTGCCGATTCTACGAGATATATATAAAAGAATAATTTTTAAAAAATTCAATTGAAAGGAAGAATTATTTGCAATTACATGACATAATATTCTTCAAAAATCATTATTATCGAAAAATAAAAGCAAATAATAATGGGAGGTATCAAAGGCCAGTGAGGTACTAGTTTTTCATTAATGTGCCCCCAAAGAAAACCAAGATCAACATTGAGAAGTAAACTTAAAGATATCCATATCGTGGGTTGGGTAAATGAGGTTAAAGGCATCATTAGGAAGAGTACTGGAAGAGGCAGCATTAATCTCAGCACTAGCAAATGTATTCTCAAAGGCATCATCATAACGTCCAAATCCATAATTTGCCCCAACAATTGGTGAACATGAAGAAAAACTCGTTTGATCCATCAAGAGTTTGCTAGCATGTTTTAAAACATCCTTCTTTAGCTCCTCCATTGAAATCATCAATTGTTGTAACTCAAGTGAACCAAGCTCATCGATAGGGCTCTCCCACCAAAATTCCCTCTGCCTCGCTTTCCTCGCTTGATCGAGCTCTTCTCCTCGCTTCTTCTCAATCTCCAATTGATTAAGAAGCTGGGTCAGCTGCATGTTGAGAGTACGAACATTAGAATTTCGATGAACACTGATTGACAAGTCTATATGCGAAGAGTTTCGCTCAGTTAGATAACGATCAATTATGTATTCAACTCCTGGGTGGCCAAAAGAGAAAGCTTTGTTAGCTGGAGAGAATACTATTATGGCAATTTCTACCCCACAAAGCGTGCAAAGCTCGCTAGCTTTCTTGAAAAGCCCTGAACGACGCTTAGAGAATGTAACTTGTAAATTACTTTTCTTTGGTATTTTCTCAATGGGAATCCTTTGGCGACCTGAGCTAGACTTCTTGTTCATCACCATGTTGTAAAGGAAGAGGTGATACCAATTTCTTCTAGTTGGATTTAGGATTTGTGAGGTTGTTGGAATGGAAACATGGGTATTTATATATGATGCTAAATTTTGGTTTATGGCACTTAATTAACCAAATTAATTGTCCCATCTTAATGTTTTATTATTATTATTTATCATATAGTCCAATTAGGAAGTTATAAAATCTTTTATCTTAATGTATATTATATATATGAAACCTCCTACTCCTACGTACGCTAGTTGGCATTATAAAAAGATTGACTTTTGCAAAATCAATTTAATTAATTAATTATTAATTATCGGATGTTATTGTACTATATATTGACTTCTTAAGATTAAAATTATACAGTTAATTAAATTTTTGTCTGCAGGTACTTATCACATGTTAATTGGACACACTGTCAAAATTATTGCCACAGATTAAGAGACATGAAACATCGATATGTATGATCAGTATCGCAGCCTTGCACAATTATTTTAATTAAGGTGAATATATGTACATTATGGGAAAACAATAGCGTATTAAATTGTTACCTTCCAATTTCGATATGCACATTAAGAGGATATTCTTATTTCGAACATCAATGTTGACAATTATATGCATTATATATTGCGCTGTTTCTTTTAGAAAGTTGGAAACAGACAATCGGGTGATCTAGTAGATTTCTTTTCTACAGGTTGGGTAACGATCCAGAGTACAAATATGGTTATAATTAAAATTTGGTATAGGCATTTCTGATTTCTCATATATATATATATATATATATATATATACACTTCTTATTGCTTTTTTTTTTTAATCAAATTACAAAAGGGCTCGGAGGAAAGCCATTGATATATATGGTTTATCAACAAGGCCATTAATTATTTCTAATTGGTATATGCATGCCGAGTACGATGAGTCTTTTCTTATGGTAAGAATATTTGAACTATTTTGCACGTTAATAGATACTAAGTAGCTTTTTGGATAATTTTAAGAGTACGTTTCCCACATCAGCTTAATATATTTATATGAATAAATTATCTTAATTAGATAGTAGCCTAAAAATGAACTTGAGAAGATAAAGGGTGTACCTCCATAACCATTATGGCAACCCGTTGTAATTTAATAAGATATTTTATATTAACTCAGTCTATTAATAAGTATATGTCACACATTATATTATACAAAAAATTATAATGTTTTATTTTTTGAATTCTACTAATATATGATTGGAATCTAAGAATAACATTTTAAAAAATTCAAACAAAATACCTAGGTCTCTTTTTGTAACCGAAGGTCAGGGAAACCGAAGAAATAACTTTAATTGTTTCTATTATTATTATTATTATTATTATTATTATTATTATTATTATTTCAGTTTTTTTGGGGGGGGAGGGATTGAAAACATCAAAAGGCCAAAAAACGTGATCAAGCCCAAATTTATTCTTTTCATAATTAAAGATCAAGTATTGAACCCATAATTATTTTGGGCTATTATTAAATTACAGTGGAAGTCTATCGATAAAGTTTAGGATTGGTACATTTTTTCCTCTTTTTTTTTTTCCTTTTATGTGAATTAGACTTTGCTCAGCCTCAATAAAAAATACTTTGTTTAGTATATTTAACATATATTATACATAAATAACATTTTTCATCCATATATATACATATATAACACAATGTTTATTTATTTAGTATAACTAAGGGTATTTTTGCCCAAATAATAATTTTTATCACCTTTGAGTTATTAGAAAAAATTGAATTTATAAAGTGAAAAATAAAAAAATTGTAAAAACAATATTAATATGAATAATGAATATGGCACAAAATTAAAGAGTTTAAAGTTTATGAATTTTGTGTTGGGTAACCCGATTCAAATTCACTTTTTTTGGGCTTTAAAATGTGTAGACGCACATAATAAGATGGGCTTAAATATAAAATCATTAATTAATTCATATGTTAATTAAGAGTGATGATTTTATCATGTTCCCACGAATATTATATTCTCTAGTTATGGTATAATTAATTGTTAAATATGAAATAATATTTTATTAAATAATTATTTAAAATATTAACTTATTTAATAATTAATAGTTTTTAAAAAGAATTAAGTTGATTTTTTATGTAATAAATGAGTATAATTAGTAATAAATCTACTAAAATAGATAAATTATTGTTATATATTTAGTAATATTTAATAATTAATTGTATTATAACCAAGGAACAAAAGATCATTGCTCCTGATCTAAACCAGTGGCAAAGCTAGGACCCCAAGCTCGAAGATAAAAATGACATGGTTTTTTCTTTGTAAATATGTTCTTTGTGTCGTATCTCAATCATTCAGACAATGGGCTGATATTATAATTTAATTTTTTATGTTTGATGACACTTTTCTAAATTAATCTCAATTTGTTGTTGCTAAAAATTATATTAATAAGGTCTAGATGAATATTATTGCTTTAATATCAATTTTTTTAAAAAAAATTCATATTCTAACTAAAAAATTATACTTTTATATTACGTTGTTTAAATAAAATACTTAAAATTTAAATTATAAATTATAATTTTTTTTCTTAGTAATAGATAATAAAATTATAACACAACTAATACTGTGATAAGTTAGTAACTTAGCATTTAAAACTAAAGTAATCTAGTTGAGTTTTTAATTTTCAATTTGAGCTTAAAGATTACTTCAAAGAACTAAAAATTAAAGATTTGAGATGTGAATATTACACTTTGGGAGCTCTAATCCAAAAAGAAACAAAAGAAGGTAACGGAAAATAAAAAAGATAAAGGGAAAAAAAGATAAGAAAAGAAAAAAAAGAAATAATAATAATTGTAATAATAATAATAAAGTGATTTTTTTTATGAGAGTTACGTATATAAAACATAATAAAAAATTTATATAATATATATGTAGATCCAATTAATTCAAATTATTAAAAAATATAAAAATATAATATCAAAACTCAATATCGTATAAATATAAATTTAAAAAAATTAAAAAAGGCATTGCTCTACTATACCCATTATGTTAAATTAGATGGAGGCCGTGCAAATAGCACAAGTCTTGATGCAAAGAAATTTAAATTTCAAAAACAGATTAACAGAGGAAAAAAATACACGCAACCCAAAGGACTCGAAGCCTATTATCAATAAACAGTTTCCTTCAAAGTTTATAAAGAACATATGTCCCTGTAGCTGTGGACCAAAATAAAAATATATCCCTGTAGCCGACTTTGCCCACAAAACACTGACTTATGAGTATACCTTTAAAATGAGTCGATTTTGGGCTAAAAATACTTTGTATTTAGCCTCCGAGGGTGTTGCCGCTGCTGCAGCACCGTCTCCTGAATCTTTAAATTATTCATCACTTTTGCAAAACCCAACTTCACATATGAGCCCAGTGAAAATGCCTTCGCATCTCCAATCATATGTAAAACTCTCCCTATCTTAGTTAGCTCCGTACACTTGCCCCGTGAGGCAGCTTTTAGGGGCAATCACTCTTTTCCTCCGTCTAGTTTGGTTTGATGAAGGAAGGAGTTTCCGTGGTGGGATGTGGAGTGGACACCGCACTTCATGGTGTCGCATATCGCGCCACCATTTCCACCCTCCACGTTGTCCCGCCGTCCAAGCTTTTCCAGAAGAAACTCCATGCCCACCTTTTTTCCTTCATAGTTTTCAAGACCCTAGGTCTTCTGCTCAAAGGAATCGTGACCCCTTCTATCTTGATAAACCCCCCTTACAAGCCTTGAACATAAAAGAAGCCCCAGCTTTGCCCTTTTACTAATTTGTTAAAATTTCTCTAACTATGTTTTTTATTTCCCTCTTAATCAATTCTTTTGTTTTATTCCCTCTTTACAATGAATTAATTCCATCTTTTTTTTCTTCTTACCCAACAATACTCCTTTTTTTCCTACCCCTTTTTGGTCCTTTTCTCAAACTAAGTTCACGCCAAGTTAATTAAAAAATCACTCACACTCTACAATCCAAAAGAGAGGACACAGGTGGCCATGTCGAAGCCCTTGACCATGCACTTTCGAAAAACTTAATTTGTTCTTTTAAAGGTATACTCTCATATTAGTTTCACGCTGCATGTTGGCTTCGTGGAGCTCAGTGAACTCGCCAATCATTTCCCTCTCTCTGTTTTGAAAGGGTCTATTTCCGGCCTCAGTCCTTCAGCAACTTACTTGGTTAACCTTAAACATTTCTCTGTCGTCATATCGTCGCGAAGGGCATCTTCCCTCTTCTTCAAGGTCTTTATAACTACTTCTGCTTTGTTCGTTTGAATATTCAAAATTTCGGACGTCCATTTTATGCTGCATATGCACTCTCCTTCAATGACTGGGGGGGTGCATGGGCGCTCACACACGCAGATATATATATATATATATGTACACGTATATATTTCTTCTCTTTTCAGCATATTATTTCATGGTTGTAATGTTTGTATCTGTAGTTTTATATATTTTTAGCTTATTTCCCTACTGCTTAAGTACGAGCCTCTAGTCCCAACCCTCCTCTTTGTATTGTTTTTAATCCTGTAGGCCATCCCTGTGAGGTGCAGATCCTCGCCTACGATTTGCATTGTCAATTTAAATTTCCAACTTTAATTACCAAAGAAAAAAAGTATGATTCGTATGTGTGGTGTAGGTTAATTGGAAGGTATGAATGAACAAATCATTAACATATATTAGCAGAAGATACAGTATGTGTAGATTTAAAAGGTATATGCTCAATAGCCTTAACTCATATTGCGCTTCCTCTTCGATTTGGCATTAGCGCTTTTGATGTATATGAAATTCGATATTTATCACGTTTTATTTCTCAATTCTTATTCTTCAAGCTTTGTGCCTCTTTTGTAACCAAGAAAAAAAAATTATTTGGAGCCTGACCTTAAAATCATTCAGGAATAAAAATTCAGAGTAAGTTTAAAGATATCTTAGAAATAATATTTAGAAAAAAAAAATGAAGATAGTTTTGTCATGGATCTTATAATTAAATATATTTGCAAGTGATTTTAAATAGATTAAGTTGAAACAAAACTAAGAAAAGGAAAGAAAGAGTTGTAGACAAGGTGAGTCGAATTTTAGCATTAATCAAGTTTGTTCATTTAGAGTGAGTATGAATTTGAGCTCAAACCTTAATCAAGTAAAAATTTACCATCATCCTCGAATTGTTTAATGTACGAGTGACCTGAGCAATTCCCAAACGATACTTTAAATATAATGTATGTGTCTGTGTACAAAATATTTTCATAGAAATATATGTATAGATGTATGTAGGTATGTATGTGTGCATGTATATGTTTATTAATATTATAATGTTTTAACAAAGTAATCCAAAGGATTGGGTTAGTAGCTAGGGTGGCGTGCCTAAAATATATTCTAACAAAGCATAAATTCTTGTACTTATCTACAATTTAATAAAATTGTACATAAATATGATATTATATATATATATATATTATGACAACCTAATTGTTCGCAAGTTTAATGAACTGAGTATCAAATTTTTAAGTTCAGTTTGGTGAACTAAATGAGTTTAATATGTTGATCAATTTTGTTTATTTAATAAATGAGTCAAATCAAATTTAAATTAATGAATTGTTTTTGAGTAGTTTATGAATAGCTAACAATTTTCGCAATAGATGAATTCTTTGCAAAAGGAAAAAGGTTGAGATAATACGAATTGAAATTTGAAAGAAAGAAAATAAAATAAGAAAGAAGACGGGAAAAGGAAACAAAGAAATATGAAAAATGAATTTTTAATTGATTTTTTTAAAAAAATTGTGATTAAGTAAGATGAAAAAAAAAATCAACAAGAAAAGAAAAGGAGTCCATCAATGTTCCCAAACTTTTAATGGGAAGGTAATTAATGATTTGGGCTAATAAAAAAATATATTCAATTGTTACTATTGTTGTTAGGCTTATGAGATAACTCTTAGAATTTATCAAATTTAAATTTTTATTAAAAAAATTATATTAACTCAATTGGAGACTCGAATTTAGTACAAATATAATTTAATTATCTTGTAACTCAAATAAACTCATATAACTTAGTATTTTTTTCAATTAAGTTTAATAAATTATTATATAATTGAATCAAATTTAGTATAAAAAAGATAAAAAATTTTAAATCCAATACAATTTAGTAAACAATGACACAAAAATAATATTTATATATAAACTTGATTGGAATTGCTATATTGAAAAATATAAATTATGGAATATAAATAATTTGTTTTTCAAAAATTAATATAATTTAAATTATAGTTAAATAAATTATTTCATGTATATTATATTTTATATATAATTATTAATAAATATAAATTTTTACAAATTTATATACGAGTTTATTTATATTTTTTAAATTTATTTATACTTACGAATTTGACAACTTTATTGTTACTAGACAATGATAACTACTTTATATATATATATATATATATATATATATATATGCATTTATGTGGATTTTATGTATTTAATTGTAAAATAAAAATTTGCTACCTTTTCACTTCAAATATTAAATTAACATCAAGAACAAAAATAAATTTGTATAACATTACAATAATACTTACTGATTTTTTATTATATGCGATTAATCAAGATACCGTATAATCCTTCAGAAATTAAAAATTAATCCCCATTTAGAATGTTGCAAATAAAGAAAGGTAGAGAGATATGGCCGCTGAAGTGATCAAACAGGATGTGCATACACTGGTCTTAACTTTTAGGTCTTATTTGCGTACAAACTGGCAGGCGAAGGGAATGCACATACTCTTTGATCACTCACTGCAGGTGAAAAGATATTTTCTGGCCATTGTGTTTGGCTTTAGCGATGGTTTGAACCAACCGGGGGTAAAACATTAGCAGGGGTAGCAAGAAGCGCTGCAAAAATATCTCTCGGGTGCAACATTATGACAATTGTGATCAACCATAGGAACAACCATTGTAAGTTGTACATAACGACGGTAGGCCAACCACTGCAAGAGCAAAGGGATTTAGTTGGGTTTGTCATATATTTTCATGGTTATATATAGTGGCGCTTGCAACCGCTGCTATTTTTTTCATTTTTTTTACATAAATAATTATAATATTTAAACTTGCATATAACCATAGCTAAAAATAAGTTATACATAATAATTACAATCAACATGAATTTTAAATTTTAATTAGATGAAAAATGAAATTTTTATTAAAATTTAAATCTAATATACGTAATACTAGTACCATATTAACAAAAATTTTACAAGTCACTGGAGGACCGCATGTAATTACGATATCATTTAATAAAAATTTTTATATATTAATATTCTTCTTTTTAATTAGAAAAAGGTGAAAAATGATCTATCATACTTCATTGGTGTCTATTCCATTGATCAAATACTTAAATTAAAATATAAAATATTATTAAAAATATATAAAAGTTAAATTATAAGAAATAAGTATTATTCAATAAATATATTATAAATGTTATTATTAAAATTTGGAAGGAAGCAAGCTTAAAAATAAGGTGACCTTACAAATTTGGAAGAATAAAAGTCATCGTTACGTCAATCTTTCTCACTTAGCATCTATTATTTTTGGTTGGTCATCCACCTTTCATTGCACAAAAATCATAATCACAATATTATCAAATATAACTAAATATACAACCCATATATAATTACAACTAGAATCTAACCCGTGCACCACACAGGTTGCAACAGAATGATTTAGATTCAAATTATAAAAAATCAGTTGGTAGTAGGCATTGTGAAATCAACAGTTGCCTTTTGTATTTCAATTTATATCAACATTCTATCTATTATCACCTGACACAACTTACTCTTGGTATGGAAAAATTTAGGACATAGAAAAGGATAAAAGGAAAAAGTACATTGCACAGAATATGAAAATTGTTAAACATGATTTTTTTTAATGAACAAAATAGAGAAAAGAACTATGTTTTACTTGCAGCATAGATCTTAACAGGCTACTACGGATATGAAAGGCGCCCTAATTTAAAAAAAAAAAAACGGATCTTAACAGAATAAATGCATGGCCTAAAACCAAATATCATAATTTTTTTTGAAATAATAATAATGGAAAGAAGTCATAGAAATAAATAAAAAACAATATGGACATAAATAATATGAACCGATTTTACAAAATATAATTAAAATATTGCCAAATTCATAAATTATAATCACAATATTATTAAATATAACTAATTTCATAACCCATAATTACAATATTTCTAAACACATGATATATGAAATGTATTTATATTGTGTTTGGAAACGCAGTGATTTTTCATTTTCATTGTGTTTCCAACCGTGCACTTAGTGTTTTCCTCAAACCCTAAATCTCCCAGCAACCTCTATGGTACTTTAGCATATTCGCTGTGACTTCTGAGTCTGTATTTATTTGCCCCATATATATATATATATATATATTAAAAATCTATGGACCCCTTTTGTCAATAATATTTTTTTTCTTTTTGAGTGTGTCAACGATAAGAAATGCGTACTGATTTAAATATTCTTTTCAACTGTTTTATGATGTTTATTTTCACGCTTTATTGAGTAGGAAGGAGTCTATATATTCAGGATTTTATTTTATTTTTCTTTCATATCTTTCCACTAAACAAATGTCTCAGAATTCATTCCCTGAATTATCATGATTCATGAAGCTTTTTTTTGGGGGGGGGGGTAAAGGAAGCTTCTTTTCATTTATGCTTTGGGCTATCACTTATAATTCCATCCAAAAAACCAACCTCTTATTGTAGGTTTAGGAAGTTTTGGTCAAGGGATGCTGTAAAACTTGATTAAATTACACTAATCCCCCATAGTTTAACTAAATTACACTATACTTTTGTTAGTCTAAAAATTATACTCTATTCCCTTCAATTTACTTATTTTAATGAAATTAATTTTTTTTTCACAATATTCATTTCTTACAAAAAAATTACTTGGTAGGATGATGTCAAGAGAATTAAATATAATTTTTAAAATAAAAGAATTATCAAATATAATTTAATTAATTTTTGAAAAAGGTTAACATGATTTATCCAAAAATCTTTGACAGTGATCTTATAACAGATAAAAAAAATCACCTATACTTCTTTTGTCGAAAGTTTCAATGACAAGAAAACAAGTCGTCACTGATGAAAATATTTTCACTTGACAATTTTTATCGACTTCTAATCCAAAGCGCAGCGAGGGAGGAAGCTTCACGTGAGTGAAGGGTAAGGGGGAATTGTGTTGGCTGGGCCTGGCAACGACGATAAGAGGAAATGTATTCAATGGATAAAAATTATGGCAAATGGTTCAACTCAAGGTCGTCATTTTTTGTGATTTCCACCAAAACTTAAGGCAGATAGTTCAGCCTAAATGGATATTGGAAAATATTTATATAATTTCTTATATTTTTGTTATCAAATTTTTTAATTAAAATATAGAAAGTATATAATTTTTATAGATGAGTATATAATATTTGCAATTCAACATTTTATGCATAAATGAATTTTTTAAAAAAGTTTTATACACTGTAATATTATTTGAGAACCTAATTAGTAACAAAAATATAAAGAATTGTAATGTAATCCAAAAATTTTATAATTGGACGTGGCATTACTTGATTTGCAATAATATATTATTTGAGTTTGATATGAAGTAAGTCATAAATTTAAATTAAATTTATTTTCAAATAATCTTTTATATCTGTCAGACAATGAACTGTTCGCCAGCCACAAACAGTGAGCCATCTAATTAGACTGCATGCACATGTATTTTTTTTTTTTAATTCTGACTCTATTTTTCAAATTTAAAATGAAAACACGGTCCGTGCTAGTAACAAAGAGCACCCAAAAAAAAAATTAATTGGTTAAAATGCACCAAACGGCGTCAATTTAAGGGTCTTTACAATTTACCTCCTCTGATGCAAAAGTTGACTATTGATATCTAGATTCTTACCATTTGCCCATTTCATTAGTAGGATCGTCCAAACATTTAACTGAGCCCGGGATTATACAACCACATATCACCCTTAATCATTCTTTTGACATCTGGACTTGGCAATATATCTCATGTTGAAGGGTTTCGTTAAGTGTTTGGACGGTTCTGCTGATGAAATGGGCAAATGACACCAATCTTAGTACGAGGGCAATATAAAGTGCTGTAGTTAATCAAGAGTAATAAATTGCACAAATTTTAAATCGAAGAAAGTTAATTATATGCATTTCAGCCTAAATAATTTGAGACTAAAATTATCAATGCCCGAACTCTGACCAGCAAGTGTATATACATAATCCAAATTACAGTGCAGTGAAGAGTCTTACCCAGTGGAAGGCATGTTAATTCCCATCTCATGTTATTTTCTGTGGATTATCCAATATAAATTTTTGCCAATATATATACAAATCTTCATCGATCCTCAGTCCTCACAGATACATAATTATTTTTTACTCGTGGTTGATAAATGTCCGCTCTCCTTATTACAACCAAATTCGATTCGACGAATTAATTAAATTCATCAAGACTGCAAGTTTGAGGAAATATATATGAAATAAATAACATGCCTTTTTATTACAACAACATACATAAAATTACAACATTATTTTTCCTAACAGCATATATAATGAAATCACACAGAAGAACATCCCATCACCATCAACACAAGACACTGAAAATAATTAGACATAATGATATAAATGAAAGAGATTTGAATCCAAAACTTAAGGAAAACTTTAGTGCAAAATTTAAAAGGATGCACTACACGGAAGGCCCATATCCATCATTATTTTAAGAAAAAATGAGACCCTCTCTACTCTGTGTGTGTGTGTGTGTGTGATTTTTTTTTTTTTATAAATTTGAATTTCACACTAAAGTTTCTTAAGAATTTAGAAGATCCAAACCCAAATAAAACTAGCCTAAGAAATAAAACAAACGAATTTGATCATAAATAGGGTATCACCATCATGAGGATCTAATTAATGAGCAAATCAATAAAACCCAGGTCCTCCATATCCTCCTATGTTGTTGCTGAACCCATGGTGTGGTGGCATTATGCTCGCATCAAACCCGGGATTCTGAACTACCGGCGGCGACTGAAACACTTGAGGCGGCGGTGCCACTGCATTGGAAGAGGAACTGCCAACAAAAAACTGATTTGAGTTACTAGCACTTTGGATCAGGATCATCCTATCAGCCTGCCTGGTCACACTCCTCTTTAGCTCTTCCAGCGCGCCCTTGAATTGCTCAAGTTGTGACCTTGTCATGTCATCTATTGGGGCTGCCCACCAGCACTGACCCTGTAAAGTAGAACATAATAGATCATTCAATTGCTTATTTGATTTCAAATTCAAAATTTTTAAATCTTAAAAAACGATTTTAATATCACTGAGCCATAGTTATTGTTTATTTTATTTATAAGCGATGTATAAATACATGTCACAAGATTAAAAAAAAAGATTAAAACATATTAATAACGTTGAATATTTGTTATAATAGACAAATTAAGTGAACACGGATATACTATATATGCAAAAAATTAAGCGAATGGCCACTTGAGGCTATCTCACACGATTGAGAGGGTAGGAATTTAAGAATAGCAAGTTTAGTCCTCTTCTTGTTAAGAAAAAAAAAAAGGTGAATGAGTCTGAATTTAAATTGATTGAATTCTAAGCTAAAGGCTCTATACCTGGGTGGCCTTTCGCATATGATTCAACTCCTCACTGCGCTTCTTCTCGCTGTCGAGTTGGGCAGAGATTTGGGTGAACTGGCCGATGAGCTCGCGCACGTTGGCGTTGCGGTGAGCCTCGATGAGCTGCATGGTGCCGGAGGTCTGTGGCGGAGGGGCTCGCGTGAGGTAGCGATCCACCACGGCATCCACGTTGGGGTGGCCAAAAGAAAAGACCTTCTCACCGGGCGAGAAGACGATGAGGGCAACCTCGGCGCCACAAAGGGTGCAAAGCTCACTAGCTTTCTTGAAAAGCCCAGTGCGACGCTTCGAGAAGGTGACCTGCAGGTTGCTCTCGTTGCTCATCTTCTTCATCTCAACCTTTTGGCGACCCTTGCTCCTCCTCGAGGTGGACATGGCTGAATAAGCCTTAAAAAAATACCTGAGAGGGTGTGAGTGAACAAGTGAATTAAGGCTATGAATGGCAGAGAGAAAGGGGTTACAATTTATAGCCCATTTTTTGCATAGAGATTCATACGCTTTGGTTTGGGACGCAAACTAGCATTTGGCTGTCTAGTGTCAATTATTACACCCTTTTGGTTGCATTTAAATTATTTCTGGGTTAAGAGATTTTGGAATCTCTCTGTGCATGGCTTGAATGGAAGGAACTTCAAGGGAAAAGAAGTGTGGTCTCAGAGGCAGCTAATATTATGATCATAGCCTACTCAGGAGTTACCAGAGAAAATGGATCTGGAAAATTTCAGGATATTTCCTTCGGCAATCTTAATCTTATCCCTTTTTGAAATAGATATGTGTGGGTGTGTGGGTGTTTAATATTTGGTGAAATCAGTAAAAGAAAGTATTTAACTCATATTACTAATATATATGTGCCCAAACAATGTACATGATTTTTTCTTTCTTTTAATTACTCTTTAGGATAATTTATTGACTACTGTTAATATTATATTGATTTTTTTAATTTCAATAAATTTTGGAAGGAATAATTGAAATAATATCAAGAAAGTATTCATGCATGTACATATCGTATCAAAAATTCACGGCAAATATAGCTTTATATTTAAACATGACTATGTATATTCATCACTCCGTGCATTCATGATATAATTTGTGCCTTATGTGTATATATTTAGATAAGAGATATTTACTATCAAAATGCTTTTCTATTCATATTAATCGATACCCTGTTTTTTTTTTTTTTAATTTTCCACCGTGAATATTTTGGTACGTACAAAAATCCTACATAACATTCTCACCTTATAAAAAACTGTAGTAGGGTTAATTGTTTTCCGTAGATTGCATAATATACATGTTAATTGTATCCTGTTAACTTAGTATCTATAGCTCAAAAGTCTTCTGTTTCGATATAGTTGATCTTCAAATAGCATTCATCAAGTTTAGAAGTTCCCTGAAAATAAGTTAAACGTACCATTTCCCTTTTTTTTCTTTATATGTTAGTAAAAGTTATGGAGATTCTATGTCAGATCTTGATATATACAAAAGAAAATTATCATGACATCAACTTTTATAATCTTTTTCCAGCAGATTGCATCTCAAAAGTGGTTATTTACCCATGTATAATGCAGTTTTAGTTATTTGTTTCTCACATAAATAGAATTTTCTTTGCACTTTTCTTCCTATATCCAAGATTTGAAGCTAACTTTCCTAATATTTTGGTATATCCTGAATGCTCGATCGAGGACCAAACTTCATGCATAAGGCAGAACAACAGAGAAAGCAAGTAATTTAGAACCTACATGCAGGTCTGCAAATTTTATATATCCCATGTATTTTTTAATATTACCATACTTAGGCCTAGTTTCTTTAAACGATTTTAAGAGTGCACTTTCTTGCATATGTCTAGTATATATCATAATTTTATTCATAAAGTGATGAGAATAATCAAATCTAAATTGGTAAGAGAGATACACTACCTCCTCTAATCACTATCTAAACCCTTTGGCATATATACTAATTGGTTTTTATCAATTATTGTGGCTTTCTTTTTGTTTAAGATAATTTTCTTGTAAGTTCTTACTTATTTATAGTTATTAGAGATTATATAGTGAATCAATTTGCATTTTGAATGATCTACACGTTACTTGTTATGAATACTGTATTTTGTTTGAACATATTTTTGAAAAGAATAATGAAATAAAATTAGCAAAAAATTTAAAAAAGAAAAAGAAAGGAAATTAAAAAAAACACAAACAAAAACAAAAATTTGGTCTAAACCCACATGATTTAATAAGCTCTTTCAACCTATTATCTAAAACCCAAAAACAAAAAAATCAAATCAAAAATTCAAAATATGAATTTTAAAGAGAGAGAGAGAGAGAGAAAGAGAGAGAGAGAGGTTGAAGAAAAGAAGAAAAATGAAAAAAAAGAGAAAAGTTCAAAGCCTTAGAAAAAATAATAATAAGAAAAAAAGAGGAAAAAAAAGAAAAATTGAAATAAAAAAAGAAACCCAACATGCCCCAATCTGTTAGCCCAAACCTTCTTAGACCCACATAAACCTAATTAACTCCTTCAACCCAACCCAATACAAAAAATAAAATAAAATAAAATAAAATAGAAAAAATCAAAATATAAAATAATAAAGAAAGGGCTCAAAAGCAAAAGCTAAAGTTTTTAGGCCAAAGTCACTTATGCAACAGCTATTCAACATTGGCCCAATAAGTCCCAAAAAAAAAACAAGGAAGGGAACGAATAGAAAAAAAAAAACAAGAACCTCTAGCCTTCTTAATCAATCGCCAATTCCAATTTCTTTAAGCTCCAATACAAAAAAGAGAAAAAGAAAAAACTTAAATCCTTTGGACCTTGGCTATTCAGCCTGACAACCTAAAGGCTTGCTTGCTAAAACCATACTCAATAACCCAAACAAAAAAAGAAAAATAAATAAATAATAAACTAAAGAAAAGGTAGCAGGGACACAACAAAACCATATAGTCCTTGTTACCTTCCTGTTGGCATGATATCTCGTTACAACAAAAGCTCCAGCCACATAATAAAATGGTAAAAAGGAGGGAGGAAGGGAGGCACTAGCTTTTTGCAAGGAGAAGAGTTGGTAGAGCAGGGAACCACATAGGAAGATCACACGGGAATGCCTATAAAAGCAACACAAATCCCAAATTAGAGGGGGAGGAAGATGAGAAGAGGAAAACTGAAAGTGACAAAGGGGCTGGGTGTGAGAGAGAGGCACAGGGCTTTTAGGTTGATTTCAAGTTGGAAAGTGCATGAAAAATCGAGAGTGAAAGGCTTGGGGGTTTTCGGATTGAAGAGATGAAAATTGAGAGAGTGAGGCTGGGGAAAAAATGGAAGGGAGATTTTAAAAAAGACTAAGGCATTAAATTCAACGTATTTGAGTAACAATAAATTATATATACTGATAGGGCATATTTATTACCAATGTAATTATCCTTTTATAATAATTTTCAAAAAGCCAATCCAAAAGAAAGAAGAAAGACCCACGCATATGAATTTAAATAACCACCGTTTTAATTTTAGTATACTAAGACATTTCTATAGTCAAACCCATGATGACTGAGTGTATGGCCATAAAATCTCAAATAATCATTATATAATTGTCACAATCAAATTCCTAAAGTCTACACAAAATTGAAACTTAAAGTTCCAATTGTTCTTTTTCCATATATGGGAGATCTTTTCCCACTTTACTTTTATGGCACTATGGTGTATCTGTTGTGGATAATAACCAGAGTTCCATCTGGTCATTATGTTCAAACTTTGTGGGGTAGAAATTCTACAAAGATTCAATTTTTGTTATAATAAGTAAGTACTTAGATCCATAATTCCCTTCAAAAACAAATTAACTTAACACCAAAGTCACATAAAAAACTATCTCTTCACATGTTAAGCATTCTAAGACAGTTACATGAAACAAATTAACTTAACATAAAATAGATCATTTGACCACCTACTTATAAAAATTGAGTTTTTGTCACATGTCCTTAAACTAATTAAGGTCAAAGATTATTGATAGACATAAGATAAGCTAACATCTCCTTTTGTTGCTCTGAAAGGCATCCGACTATGGCCTTTTGGGCATTAATGTCATAAACTAAAAATAAATAAACTTCATGTATTATACTTCTATTAACTTTTTATCCTTTTAAAAGAACCCAAACTTTTATCTCTAAGATAAAATGAGTTGGTTGATTGTTGCCATAGTCAATAGTGCACTTCCCAAAAGCTTCAACCATAATGTCTATAGGTTTAGTAAACATTTCCATACCTATGTCTTTATACCTTCCTTTACCTTTTCTTTTCTCAAAAACAGTTTGAGTAGCACCTTGATAAGTTGTTTGAGATCATGCTCTAGAAGAATTCTCCAACTTTTCATCATTATTCACATTGGAATTTTGCAAAGTTGCTTTGTTGTTGAAGACCAGCAAGTTAATGTCATCTATGGTTTCAAAATCAACCCCATTAGTTGTTGCTTCCCTTTGCCTCACTTCTATTGTAGTTTTTGCATACTCACCTATTGCCCTATCTTATCCATAAAGTGTGAGCAATTTAATTTCTTATAATATGATATTGCCTTGTTCCCCTACCCAATAGCTTCAAGTTTTACTTAAGAAAGAGTAAGGAGAACACATGTAATTAATTGAATTAATAAAACATACAAAAATGCTATAAAGTAAGAAAAAAGCATCAAATGAAAGAAAAAAAATGAAAGTGAAGCAATTAGAAAGTATATTGCATCATGATTTATTTCTTTTTCTTTTCTTTTTTTATTACGACTATGGGTGTTCTTTGGCTTTGCTTGAGACTAAATCCCCTTCTACTAAATAATTAAAAGATTTCAATTCCATAAAAATACATTAGCTAGCCCCACCTTCAGAATATGACTCTCAATGTCCCAATCCTTAGGCTTTAAGACTTCCTATATTGCTAGATGAAGGAGACTACCATTTTCATTACTTACAACTTTTAGCCAAGTGGCCTGCAAATGTGAGCAAGATTTTGGCAACCAACCTGCAATATGCTAGTGTCCTGCTATTATTATCATTGAAATTTTTGTAGCTAGACTCAAATTATGAAAATAAATAAATCAAGATAATTATACAAAAATGTTGGAAGTGGGTTTTATTGAAAAATGTATCATATATATATTCATAATTAATTTATATATCTTTTGTAAATTGGATCTATTTAAGAATTTTTCATTATTATTAACCCTTGAAACATTTAGTTGTTGGAGTGCAGATCATTGAAGCATGTATTCCATGATTGTCAAATAGTATGATCTTTATAGGTGAAGATAAAATGCCAAAAAGAAACTGTAGAACAGTGGAGCTCTCCAAGGTTATACTTTGGTGGAAGTCAGAATACAAGGTCAAAATTTTCCAGTAATATGAAATAGATAAATGGACAATGAAAGGGGTGGATAGAAATATATACAAGAGTGGTTCATGCCTTGGATTCAAGGTTTAAGATAAAAAATAATATCACATTTTCAAATAACACTTAGAACTTCAAGCAACTGCACTTAATCATAAAGACAAAAGCAAGAAGCATATGCCAATTATGTAGTAGACAAATACTTACTTGCCATGAGTATGTACTTAATCCAAAATCTAATACTTTAAAAACACTATTTGAGTTCAAAAGGAGATTCTTAGGTTGCGAACTACATTAAGGAAGTTTACAGACCTTCAAATTTATGTGAAATATGCCTCTACTATAGCAGTAATCAAAAGGTAAAGACTAAAGAGATGAAGCATCTTCCAATTTGTAAATTCCAAAATCAATATTCTTGGTTGAGTCACAACACCATCAGACCCAACAATACAATCTAATACTCACAAATAAAAGACACTCAAAACCTCTATTCTTTAACCAAACTCATCCTTTAACAAAACCATATACACAGTATTGTCAGAATAAATATATGTAATATATACCCAAAAACAAAAGATGGACAAAAGAAGCCATTTAGTTGAGGATTCAGCTCAGCTCAGCTCAATTGTTGTTCTATCTCTTGTGCCTTTAAGCACCTCCAATGTAGTTTCTAACCTTGGCTTATCCTTGTAGGGTAATACATTATATGGTGCTTGAAGCAAATTAGTCCAAATTATTACAAAAATGATAGAAAGACAAAGAGCAATATGCAACACACAGCAAAATTAATAGCAAAAAGACGAACATAGGTGCTTTTCTGCATTTTTTATCACATTAATTCAAGCAAGTCCTGATGTATTTATTCTCAAGTCTTAAGTATCAACACTCACCAATTTTCTCTTTTGCTTATCTCTATACATATTCCCTTTTACCACTTTCTTTTGTGGAACATAGCTTTTAGGAGAACCTTGGCAACACCAATTAGTATCTGCTTTAACAGCCAATGTGGAGGCATTCTGCTAACTAACCAAGAAAACTGGTTAATTTGCTAGCACAAATAAAGATCAAGAAGTCAAAGATCTTCATCTTGCTTGATTTTCATGAAGACACCACGCAGTAGGTTGATTGAAGTGCACCTTCAAACAAATGATGTAGAACTAAAGAGAAAACAAGGAATACTCAAACAAATTCAATAATCTTATTTCTTAATATTAATAAGAAAAATGGTGAATAAACCAATGACTAGGATGTCTCACATACATTTAAATATTTGCATTTTTTATTTATTTTTGGTGACAACTTCATAAATAAGCGCGTTTGGCTTAATTTTAGTGTCTATAATCAAATGGAGACAAGAAAATTAAGGATTTGAATTCATATGTAGGGGAAAAAAATGAAGTCATGTGCCAAACACGTATTTAGGCTTCAAAAAATCGACTAAAGTTAATCACAGGGTATAAATGCCAATGATACAGATTACAAGATATTTGAATATAAGTTTTTAAGTCTTAAGGTGGTAATTTATATTTTACTCAATTAATTATAATCATACTACGCCCTGTAGGAATTATAGTAGGCTACAATCAATTGTTTTTGTTTTAAATAAAACGGACTGATTTATGATCCATGAAAGATGCATTTGTGCCCACTTATTATTAGTGATCCTATTATTTTGTGCTGAATATTTAATTGATTAGTATGGATAAAAGTGCGGGCCTATAACTCATAGGCCCATAATGAGTAGGTACTAGAGTTCTATTTAAATTTTGCTAGGTCTATGTTCACGTCAAATACAAACACCACAACTTATCCCATTATAAGTTGTGATAGAGAGTGTGAATCACAGAGGAAGCTCTAGTCTCTTCAAACTTTCAGGTATTCAGAATCAATAGGGTATCCTAAATCTGTCGCCATGTATTCTATAGATAATCAATCTAATATTCTAATCTCATATAATTGTCTTGAATTTATTCTTACATTTGGTATCAGAACCTCAATTATATGATTTAGAATTTGATTGGTTGAAGACTTGAATATATGTTTAATAATTTCATCCTTTTGCAATTTTCATTCATATAAGTTTTTAAAAATTCTAATTAGATGATTTTCAAAAAGTTGGAACCAAAGATCTTAGGGCTTTTGTAGAATTTGAAATTTTGAATCAATTGGTGCCTGAAATTCAAATTATTGTAAACTATATATGGAGAATTTTGAAGTTGAAATTCTAGGTTAGGGTTTCAAGCTTGATTTTTAATTATCACAAATTGCTTTAAATTGTTGTACAATTTTCGAATATAGCATTCCTTGTGATAATAGGAGACAGAACCACATACCAATTACATCAAGAATTATCTAATTCCATGCAAATTTCAAATTAGATATCAAAGTTAGGGTTTGCAAGATTGAATTTTCAATCTCATTATTTTTTGCAAATTGATGAATAATTTTCGAATATAGTGTTCCTTATGATCATATAAAAGAAACTCACAAATTAATTGCATCAAAAATTAGCTAATTACAATGCAATTTCTTTCAAAATTTTTGGCCATGGAAACCTTTTCTGAATAGAAAATTATACATTCAAATCATCCAAATTTGTGGATTAAATTTGGGGCTTTGCATATTGATTTGTTTAAAATGAAACCTTCAATCAAAAGCACACAAACATTGCAAGAAAACGTGTCTGAAATCCCTCAGAATCGAGCTTCGTATATCTCGACGAAAAGGGGTGATTTTGCTTCAAAAAAACTATGAAAAACTCAATGAAATTTAGAGATTTTAGGGTAGATGAGTTTAGAATGGGATTAAGAATAAAAAACACATAAAAATCGCATGAAAAGGGCTCCAAAAACGCAAAACCTGACTCCCTTATCCACGGGTCCTGCATGACCCGTTTCTGATCTGGGTTGACCCACCTGAGGTTGAAAATGAGCCTGAAACCTATGCCCACTCGTGCCTTCTGGAGAGTGAGGGAGAGTGTGCATTCTACAGATTTAATTTTTCAGTGTTGTTTTTTGCATTGCAATCCTTATTTTAAATGTGATTTTTTGGAATATTTTTTATAATTTTTTGACTGTTATAAATATTTTTTATATAAATATTAATATATAAAATATTTTTTAATACTTATTTGGACAATTTTCTAAAAGGTGATACATTGAAAAATTAATTTATTATATTTTGAACCTCATGATAATGTTCACTTTCCACAAATTATAATATATATTTGTCTACTCTCAAGCCTAATATATATATTTTAATATGTTTGTTTTAAGAAACAAATGATTCTATTTTAATTTTAGTTGCATGAAGCCTCTTTGGGAATGTCATAGAATTTGTTTATGGATAGTAGGGGTGTAATATTTTATCTCTTTAAATACTGTATCATAATTTTAGGCAAGTAATTCATGTGCAAGGAGTTTTATAAATTATTATGGATAATTAACATCAAAGTGAAATTATTCATATTAATGTGTAAAATTTCCTTTGTAATTAGAGGAAGGCTTCTAATTATCTCATACTATAACCTACCCAAAGGGGATTATTATATGTTATAATTAAGAGTTATTTTGGGATGAAGTTAATGGGAAATATATTAGCCTAAAATATTTATCTGCCTAAAAGGGATAGATATTTGAACCTAATGTATTCTCACTGATTGATTCATCTGAGGTTCTGATTTAGGTGGTGACCTTGATTTGTACATTCTGCCCAAAGGGGAATGTGCTATTATGTTGGCCTCATTGAGATAGCTTGTTTTAATTAAAGTTATGTATAAAATTGCCCTTATTGTTTATCCTAATGCATTCTAATTTTGTAGTTACATTTTCTATGAATAATTGTTCTGCTTCAATTAAGATTTTAACTGGATCAAATTATAACAAGTGGAAGCAAGACTTAGAATTCTCCTTAGGAATTGCTGACCTTGATTTGTCACTACGTGAGAGTAAGCCTAAAGTGAATGAAAAGAGTGCAACTGAACAGAAAAAGTTCTTAGTTAAATGGGAGAGATCCAACAGACTTAGTCTAATTGCCATTAAAAGGACCATCTTTAAGCACCTACTTAGTGGCTTACCAGAAACCATAAGTGTTAAAGAATTTCTTACTGTTTTGGGAGAAAGATACCAAGTATCTAACAATGCTGAGTTTGGATATCTTATGAAAAAGTTGACTGATATGAGGTATGACAACAATGAGGGAGTAATGGAGTTCATTTTAAAGATGGTTCACATCCAAACCAAGTTGAAAGCCCATAATATTGATATAAATGAGAATTTCATTGTCTCACATACCTTGAACTGCCTACCTGCCGAATTTACACAAATTAAAACTGCCTATAATACCTTTGGTGAGAAGTGGACCATTAATGACCTCATCACCAAGTGTGTGGCTGAAAAAGAAAAATCGAAAAAAGAAAAGAGTGACCTATCCTGTCAGCTAGCCCTTTTTACTTCCCATAGTAAACCCTACTCTAGTAAAGGTAATTAGAAACATAAGAAAAATCAATTCAATATTCCTTATAAGAATCAAAGTTCAAGGAAACCAGACAATGGTCAACATCATGATATAAGAGGTCATAAATTAACTCTCATTAAGAAAAACATATGGTATTTCTGGTGTAAGGAAAATGGGCATAAAAAGAATGATTGCACAAAATTCAACGCTTGGCTAGAGAATAAGCAAGAATTTGGATGAATTCAAGAACCTGAAGAGACCAAATCTGAGAGAAAGCAAGATGAGGGTAACAAAGAATCTTAAAGTAGTATTGGAGTCACTGGGAGATGTCATTTTAGTTTTGGCAACTGGATATAAAACTATTTTGAAATACATTTTTTATATGTACATTCTTTTAGTAGGAATTTGATTTCTATTTTTATTTAGATAAATTTATTTTTTATTTTAATTTAATATTAAACTCTCAAATTATTGGTTATGGACATTTAGTAGATGATTTATATAAATTATCCTTGGTTTTTGACAATATTTCATTATCTTTAAATATTTAGGTCTCAAAATCAAAGAAAAATTTCTTTTATCATTGCACAAGCATTTAGGATATATCTTTAAAGAAATATTTAAAAGGTTAATTAAAATTAATATTTTATCTTTTTTAGAATTTGACAATTTAGAGACCTATGTAGATTGTATTAGAGGGAAATTCACTAAGAATAAGAAGAAATGTGTGACTAAAAGTTTAAGTCTTTTAAAAATTATTTACACAAATATTAGTGGATCTTTTTTCTCATATTATTTGTGATAATAGGTTATTTATCACTTTCATTGATGATTTCTATTGATTTGGCTATCTTTATTTGATTAAAGAAAAATATGATACTCTTGATAAATTTAAAATTTTGAAAATTAAGGTAGAAAAATAATTAGAAAATAGACTCTAATTATCTCCTTCACTATACAAGTGGAGTTTATTGGTTGTTACATTATTGCTACTCATATTATTTAGTTGAGAAATTTAATGATAGGGCTTTATATTGTAAATTCTGTTGTTCAACCACTAAGAATTTACTATGACAATAGTACTGTAGCATTTTACATAAAATAATAAAACTACTAGTGTTTTTAAACATCTAAAGTTGAAATATTTAAACTATTAGAGACTTAGTAAAGAATAGTTATTAAATATATAGACACAGATTCTATGTTAGCTGATCCCTTGACCAAAGGACTTAGGCCCATTGTGTTTAAAAGACACGTAGGGAACATGGGCATAGTAAGTTCTTTTAATATGTTTGGTTAGTGGGAGTTTGAGTTTTACATTATTTTCTTGTTATGTTGAATATCTTTTTTTCATTATTTTTGACATTCTTATGATTTGTATTCCGGCTAATTGATAATGCAATGAAATTTTGGTATTTTGTATTTTTGTATATATACATCAATTGCAAAATTTTGAATTCGGTATCATTAGGACCACTATGCCAGTGGTCGATGCCATATTATAGTTGAGGCATGATGGTTTCTTGACAAACTATACAGTTTCTTGACAAACTATACAGTTTCTTTGGCTTTAAAGCACTCGAGAGAAGTTGTGAGGACTGACAAAGAAAATAGTAGTTAGGTCGTTGGATCACATTGACATACTATTTTCTTGTTGCATTCCACACGAATGACTAGTCGACGGAGTTAGTGGCATTTGTAACCATGGAAGGTTTAATATCAATAATAAATATAATAACTGCCATGATTCAGTGTTACTTGGCTTTAGTTGGATGGAGTTATATTAGATATCGTATCTTTGGATCATATGTTTTAAAATGTGGCTATATTACAAAATTAGTTATTAGCCCGAGAGTCATTTTCAAAATAAAAGTTTTTAAAATGAAGAATTGATTTTGCCTAAATGGGGGAATGTAGAAATTATAGCAGGTTACAATCAATTGTTTTTGTTTTAAATAAAAACAGGCTGATTTATGATCCATGACCTATTATTTTGGGTTGGATATCTAATTAATTAGTATGGATGAAAGTGCAAACTCATAACTTATAGGCCCATAATGGGTGAGTACTAGAGTTCTATTTAAATTTGGTTAGGTCCCTTCTGTGTTCACGTCAAATATAAACTTCACAACTTATCCCATTATAAGTTGTGATAGAGAGTGTGAATCATAGAGGAAGCCCTAGTCTCTTCAAACCTTTAGGCATTCAGAATCAACAAAATATCCTAAATCTGTCGCTATGTCTTCTACAAGTAATCAATCTAGTATTCTAATATCATATAATTGTCTTGAATTTATTCTTATACGTCCTACTAAATTATAACCAGTAGCTTAATTATACTAATTTTTTCCATTTGATACTCATAAAATCATTTTTAGATTAGTAAAAGAATACATATAAAACATTATAATTGTGCCTATTAAAATAAATCATTAAATATTTATGATCTATTAGTTAGGACCTTAATTAAATATTTTGCCAAGCATTGTGCATTCAGAGAAGGAATCAACTTTAAAAACTCTTAAACAAATCCTCAAATTAAATATTACCATTTTTTTGATTGATTAAGGAATAAAATTTAAAATTAGAACTGCATGTTAAATATTGTTCGTTATCCTCCATTTTTTTGGGAGTCATACTAAAAAATATTAACTTTTTAATTGACAAAAGAAACAAGAATTAAATAACATTATCGCATGTTAATATTTATCGGTTATCTAGAAAAAAATGAGTTTTTTTTCCTCGAGGATTATCTCTTTCTAAAATAATTGTCTTTTCGTTTTTGTTGTTCAAGTTGTTTTTGCTCTAGGTTATTGATAATTAAACTTTTCAGACAATTTTGTTGTTGTTTTTGTTTGTCTTATCGGTAAAGGGTAAGCCTGGAGAGCCTCTATTGAAATTGCAAAGGGCAAAAAACAAAAAAAAAGACCCTCGCCTTTATCCCCTCGAATTATGACACTAGAGTGCAGGATTGGACGCAAGGAAACAGGGTAGACATTCTGGGCATGCTCATATAACTAAGCTGAATGCCCAGTCCTTCGAAGATTTCTTCATATAGACGCTGCGGGTTTGTAATTTAGGGTTGGCTACCCAAATGGCAACGACGTCGCAGTCCCACCGCTTCTGTGGTCCTGCCTCGGTCGGAGCCGGCGGTGGAAGCTTCGACGCACTCAATCGGATCCTAACTGACCTCTGCACTCGTGGCAACCCCAAGGTACTGTTCGAAACTTCTAATTGACCTTCAGCATTGGGTTTGCGAGATTATGCTGATAGGATGTGGTTACAAAAGTACCCTTTTGGACTGAGTGCTGAATTATGGCGGTAGAAGGAGGAAAGAACTAATTTTTTCTTTTTCTCACAAATTGCGCAGGAGGGTGCTTCACTGGCTCTGAAGAAACATCTGGAGGCAGAAGCTCGTGACCTTAGCGGTGAAGCTTTTTCTCGTTTCATGGATCAGTTGTATGATCGAATTTCTAGTCTTTTAGAAAGCAATGATGTCGCTGAAAATCTGGGGGCTCTAAGGGCTATTGATGAGTTGATTGATGTGGCACTTGGAGAGAATGCCTCTAAAGTCTCAAGATTTTCCAGTTACATGCGGAATGTGTTTGAGGTGAAGCGTGATCCTGAGATTTTGGTTCATGCTAGTAGGGTTCTGGGCCACCTAGCCAGGGCAGGTGGAGCAATGACTGCTGACGAAGTGGAACGCCAGGTTCTTGCACACTTAGTAGAATAAAATGCCTTTTTTCTTGTGACCAGAATTTTTCTGAATTGTCTTATCTTTAGGTAAAAATTGCTCTGGATTGGCTCAAAGGGAATAGAGTGGAGTATCGTCGATTTGCTGCTGTTTTAATCTTGAAAGTAAGTGTCATTTCTTTGTTCAGTTGCGCCTGGTGATTTGGTTGTATAATATAGTTATACCAGATTGAAATTTCTCGACTTCTTTTGGTTGGACTCGCTGGAGGCACTAGAAGCTTCTGTTTTGTGTTGGAGGTTTTTTTTTCCCCCGCTTAAAACTAAAGTCTTTGAACTTATTCATGAGCAAGTTCTCTTCATCTGCTTGTATTTTGCTGTTATTCCACATCTTTAAATTCTCCCATTTCCCAAAAATATGGACTGTATTCTATTTTGGCTGCTGCAGGAAATGGCAGAAAATGCTTCAACTGTATTCAACGTTCATGTACCTGAATTTGTTGATGCTATCTGGGTTGCTTTGTGGGATCTGGCATTGCCAGTTCGAGAACGAGCTGTGGAGGCATTGCGCGCCTGCCTTCGTGTAATCGAGAAGCGTGAGACGCGTTGGCGCGTCCAATGGTTAGTTCATACTTTATAGTTGTAACATAGAAATCCATAGTCAACCTGAATCTGGTTGTAATGTTGGTGTTGCTTTTGGTGATAGTTGATATCCCTTGTTGGATTGTAATGGTTGCTAACACAGTACATTACCCCCATAAATCTGAAAGTGAAGTTGACTAAGTTCCGTTAATATGGTATTTTGGAACAAATGAAACAATAATTGTGCTAGAGTTTGAACCTTTGGAGGGATTTTATTTTGGTGGGGGATAGAAAACCTTTGGAGTTTGATTAGTAGTAAGACTAATCAAGTATATGCCAGCTAATTGGATCAACTGGGCAGTACAATAGGCTTTGTTGAAGTTAATTGTCTATCATTATAGTAGGACCTGTTGGAGGGTTTTGGCTACCATAATTATGGCATTGCCTTCAAGATACCTTTTTTCTTTTTTTTTGTTTTTTTTAATAACCTTATAGCAAGCATACCTTTAATCCTTCCTTAAATATGCCCCTATGAGAGATTAAGTTCTTTACTTTCTATTGTTGGCAGGTACTATCGAATGTTTGAGGCAACACAAGACGGATTGGGTAAAAATGCCCCAGTGCACAGCATACATGGTTCATTGCTTGCAGTTGGAGAGCTTTTAAGGTTAATAGAGTTTTCAGCATTTGCATTAATATGCAGAAGTTTTGCCCATTTTCCAAGCCAGTTACTATAATGGAGTTACTACTTGGTGATTTCATGATTAGTGCATAAATTATTATTTTGGGCAGGAATACTGGTGAGTTCATGATGTCAAGATACAGAGAAGTTGCTGATATTGTTCTCAGATACCTAGAGCACCGGGATAGGCTTGTTCGCCTAAGCATAACTTCACTGCTACCTCGGATTGCACATTTTCTGCGTGATCGTTTTGTTACTAACTACTTAACAGTATGTTAACTTTCCCTAATACTTGATTGTGCTTTTCAGAGCTGGGAGGAAGACCATTGAGAATGGAGGCTTTATAGTAATTTCAAAAATTTATTTACTTGAGTGCCTGAGGAGATGAAATCTCTTGCAGATATGCATGAATCATATTCTTGCTGTCTTGAAAATACCTCAAGATCGTGATAGTGGGTTCATTGCTCTTGGGGAGATGGCTGGAGCGTTGGATGGGGAACTCATCCATTATTTGCCGACAATAACTACTCACCTACGTGAGGCGGTATGTTGTTGTAATTGTTAGCTGATGTCAGTCTTCAGTCATAATTTATTTATTGCCTGTTGCATGTCTTATGTAGATTTTATGGTTAGTTGATTTTCAGCTCCCTTCATGTGACAATTACATGATTTGACAGTTGACATATTTATGAATGTAGATTGCTCCGCGTAGGACTAAACCCTCACTTGAGGCCTTGGCTTGTGTTGGAAGTATTGCAAAAGCAATGGGGCTGGCTATGGAGACTCATGTACGTAG
Source organism: Erythrophleum ivorense (assembly GCA_026724425.1). Lineage (NCBI taxonomy): Eukaryota > Viridiplantae > Streptophyta > Magnoliopsida > Fabales > Fabaceae > Erythrophleum > Erythrophleum ivorense. Next base: position 172,596 of record JAIUCV010000200.1, on the reverse strand, counting down.
TCTTCTGGATATTATGTTCTCTGCTGGTCTTTCTACAGTGCTTGTGGAATCCCTTGAGCAAATAAGTACAAGGTACATGGTTGGTTTGGGACAAATTTTTTATTTTTAGTGGTTAATTTGAGAAGTTATTACAATTTTGTTTAATTTGTTATCATTTCAGCATTCCATCTTTGCTGCCAACCATCCAAGACCGGTTGCTCGACAGCATATCTATGGTTCTTTCTAAGTCCCACTATCCTCTAGGGAGGCCTGCGGCAAGCATGAGTAGAGGAACAATGGTGAATGTACCTCAACAAGTTTCGGAGCTTAGTGGTCCTGCCCTAGTACAACTTGCCTTGCAGACTCTTGCTTGTTTCAACTTCAAGGTTCTGTGTGTTTATTTTCTGTAATGTATCTGACTCACATTTTCTGTTTTACCAGTGATATATTTCTTTACCTCCTTTTTGTATTTAAGAAGTCGTTAGAAAGTGGCCAGAGGGTTTAAACCTATTTTACGCTATAATATAGGGCCATGACCTACTAGAGTTTGCCAGAGAATCAGTTGTTATCTACTTGGATGATGAGGATGGAGCCACTCGAAAAGATGCTGCCCTATGTTGCTGTAAATTAATTGCAAATTCCTTTTCTGGTATAGCATGTACCCATTTTGGTTCTAGCAGGTCAAACAGATCTGGGGGGAAGCGACGCCACCTTGTTGAGGAGGTTTGGTGTTTACAAATATTTTCCTGTTTATATGGATAGTTTATTTCTTAGATTTTGTTTGTCATTTTCTGCAGATTTATGTTTGTTTTGGTGATATATTAAAAAAAAAATCTATTACTATATTATAGAACTTGCTTATTGCTCCTCCTTGAAGAAAATTTTTGTTTATTTATGATAAGCTCTTAGTGTTGATATATTTGATAATTTTTTTTTCTTATTAATGATAAACTCTTAGTTTTTTTCCTTTAGTTTCTTTTTAAATAAAAATTTGATGTGTTTATTGTTAGTATATGATAGGAATTGGGTAGCATGGGATACTTAAGTCTCATATCGAGTAGTATAGAATGCGAGTGTATTATTTAAGGAGAGTGGTTCTTTTTTGTTGATAGCGTGCTTTTAAGGGTGAGTTCCTCTCCTTGGGTCCTATCATTCGGTATTAGAGCTAGTTGGTCGATGGCATGGAGAGAGCTACTTGCAGAGGGTTCTGATTGGTGAGAAGGTTAAGTGAAGTGTCACAGAGTGTAGTCGTCCAGATGTTAGGTGTTTAGAAGCGGCGTTATGAATGGGATTCGGTGGTATAGGATGCCTAAATCCTACATCAAGTGATATAGGAAACTTGGTGTGGTATTTAAAAAGAGTAATTCTTCCTCCTTGATAGTGCACTTTTAAGGGTGGGTTCCTTATGCTTCCTTGGGTCCTATCAGCATGTTAACCATTGTTATCAGAATTGGATTTGTTGATTCAACCAGTTGAGCTGGATCTGTCTATGGTTTGGTATGGTTCTTATTATATAACCATTAGCTTAAACTGGCCAAATGGTCCAAAAATTGCTAGATTGGTTGGTTTTTCTGTAGTTGGTCAACTTGTCACTGGCTAGCTGGGTGAATCAGTTTAACAACAGGTGATATGGCAGTGAAAGTAAATGCACAGAATAACACAGATAGATGCGAAAATGATATTCATTGTTATTTGAGATAGAACAGTATAGATATATATGGGATACAATGTCATGGATACGCACATGTTTGATGCAGTAGAAATAGAAACAGAGTAGGATGAGAAAGGGAAATACACGATTGGGGGAGAGAACAATGAGAAATAAAAATATTGATGTGTATAAAAGGAAGGTAGCCGTTAGGTCCAATAAGGGGAATTAAGATTATTGGGCCCAACCTTCATATAATGAATTCCAACACTCCTCTTCAATCTGGGAATTAGATGTTGATCATCCCCAACTTGACTCCTAGTTCTTCAAACCTGGCCCCGATTCAAAGTTTTAGTAAGAATATCAACGACTTGTAACTTGGATGGTGTATGATCGAGTTCAATGATACTGGCATTGATTTTTTCTTTAATGAAGTGTTAGTCAATTTCAATATGTTTAGTTTGGTCATGTTGCATTGGGTTCCTTGCAATGCTAAGGGTGGCCAAGTTACCATCCAAAACTTGCATAGAATTCTTACACTGGATTCTTAACTCCTTGAGAAGTCTGCATAGCCATAGGCCTTCATAGATCCCTTGAGCTAAAGCTTTATACTCGGCCTCAGCATTGCTTCTAGCAACCACAGACTGTTTTTTACTTCTTCAAGTAACCAAGGTCCCCCACATATAAGTACAGTAGCAGGTAGTAGACCTCTTGTTTGAAATAGAGCCAGCCCAATCAGCACCACAATAATTTCTATGGTATGATCATTGCTTTTCTTTAAGTATATCCATTTTCTAGGACTGATTTTAAGGTACCTCGTAATTCTGTGGGCAGCTTCTAGGTGAATCTTAGTGGGCTTGCTCATATATTGACTAATAACACTTATAGGAAAGCTTATGTTTGGCCTAGTGTGAGTTAGGTAGATGAGTTTGCGAACAAGTTTTTGATATCTCTTAGTATCCACGGGGAGTATTTCTTTTGAGAATTTGCTTTTGTAGTTGGTTTCCATAGGAGTGTCAGCGGGCTTACATCCCAACATTCCGGTTTCACTTAAAAGATCAAGGATATGTACTTCCTCTGGGATATGGGGATGCCTTTGGAAGATCCAGCAACTTCCATGCCAAGGAAGTACTTTAGTGTCCTAACATCTTTTATGTCAAATTTCTCGGCTAAGGCATTCTTCAAGATCTTGATTTCATCAACATGGTCTCTAGTTATAATAATGTCATCAACATACACAATTAGGATGGTAATCCTTCTATTAGTGAACTTAGTGAACATTGTATGATTTGCTTCCCCTTGAGTGCCCCTTGAGTGTACCCTTGCTTTTTCACAGCCAAGATAAAGTTTTCAAACCAAGCACGAGGAGATTGCTTGAGGCCATACAGAGATTTGTTAAGTTTGCAAACTTTCCCTTGACTATAATCTTCAAAGCCAGGAGGGATGGTCATATAGACTTCTTCCTCTAAGTCTTCATTGAGAAAGGCATTTTTGATGTCAAGTTGGTAGAGGCCAATCCAAATTAGTGGCAAGAGAAAGAATAACCTTTATAGAGTTGAATTTTGCCACAGGAGTAAAGGTTTCTTTATAATCAATTTCGTAGGTTTGTTTGAAATCTTTTGCCAGAAGTCTTGTCTTGTATATGCTTATGCTTCCATAAGGATTATGCTTCATGTTGAAGATCCACCTGCAACCCACATCCCTTTTTCCTTTAGGAAGCTCTACAAGATCCCATGTATGATTCTTTTGGAGTGCGCACATCTCTTCATTGATAGTATTTCTCCAAACTTCCTGTTTCAAAGCCTCATAAATAGTGTTAGGAATTTTGACAGACGATATATTAGCCACAAAAGCTTGATAGGAGGGTGAGAGCTTATTATAATCAACAAAATTACTAATAGGATGTTTAGTACATGCTCTTGTCCCTTCCCTTAAGGTAATAGGAAGATCTAAACCTTCTTTTTCAAGGGAAATCAAATCTTCTGTAGGAGTGGGAAGACTGACCAACTTAGGTAGGGAAATGTTTTCATTGTTTTCATCCTCTAGAACTTTCTTTCTCCTAGTATAAACAAGACGCTCTCTTGGAGGTGTATTGGTGTTTCTAGTCAGGTGGCATTCAGTTTCTGGTTTAGGAGTAGTATCATTTTCATTATTGGTTTGGGTTTCACTATTGGTTTTAGGAGTAGAATCAAGTTCATTATTGGTTTGGGCTTCAAGTTCACTAGTGTGAATAGGGCCAGCAGGGTGAGTAAGAATAGGGCCATACAGAGGCTCCATTCCCTTTGAGAGGTATTAAGATTCTCCCTTTGAATGGAGATATGGCGAAAGGATGGCTAATCTTCCAGAAATGTCACATCCATAGAGACAAAATGTTTGTGTAATGTGGAGGAATAACACCTATACTCCTTTTAGTAGGAGAAGTACTTGACGAAAATGCATTTGAGGGCTTTGGGATCAAGTTTGGAGCTGGTGTGGTTGTGAACATAAGTTGTGCAACCAAAGACTCTGGCAGGTAGGGTAGTGAGTATGGAGGTGTGAGGGTCGTGTTTGAGAAGGTTGTTGCAGAGGGTTTGGAAGTTGAGGGTTTTGGCAAGCATACGGTTTATAAGGTAAGTTGAGGTTAAAATAGCATCACTCCAAAATCTCTTTGGAACATTCATAGTAAATATGAGTGAATGGGCAACTTCAAGGATATGTCTATTTTTCCTTTTGGCAATCCCATTTTGTTGGGGGGTATAGGCATAGGAACTTTGGTGGTGAATGCCATGGGTGGTTAGGTAAGAGGTGAGATTAGCATTGAAATATTCAATCCTATTGTTACTATGGAGAACTTTTATAGAAGTTTGGAATTGATTTAAAATAAGTTGGTGAAAAGTTTAAAAAATATTTCGAACCTTAGATTTTTCTCTCATAAGATAAACCCATATGATTTTAGTGTGGTCATCGATGAAGGTCACAAACCATTTAACTTCTGTGAGACTATTAATTTTAGATGGCCCCCACACATCACTATGAATAAGTTGAAAGGGATGAGATAATCTATAAGGTGTGGAAGGGTAGGTTGCTCTAGTATGCCTGGGTAATTGACATGAGTCACAATAGGGAATAGTAGAATTTTTATTGAATAAAGAGGAGTACATCTTTTACATGTAATGAAAATTAGAATGGCCAAGCCTATTTGTGCCATAGAAGGATCTTAGAACTACTAGCAAAAAGGGCCACTTTATTATAGGTGGAGGTGCATAGGAGATAGAGTCCATCCACCTCCTTAGCATTGCCAATCATCTTCTTGGATTCCACATCCTGAAACACACCGCTGTGATTAGTAAAATAAACCATACAGTGATTATCTTTGAGGACTTTGCTTATGGACAGCAAGTTACAAGTAATAGTAGGAACAACTAGGACTTTCTTCAGAACAAAATTTTCTGAAATGTGAATTGTGCCAACACCAGTGACATTGACAAGGGATCTATCTGCTATTTTTACTTTTATAGGTTCAATACAGGTGTTGAACTGGTCAAACAGCAATGGATTGCTTGTCATATGGTCAGAAGCACTTGAATCAACAACGTAAGTGTATGTAGATTAAATTTGAGTGGTTAAACCTAAGGAAAGGTTACCTGAGAGAGCAATATTACTAGTAATATTGGTACACAAATTTTCTGTAGGAGCTCTAGTTACTCACGGCTGAATAGAGATATTTCAGGGGCAGCTGAGGTGTCAACGCCAGCAATGAAGGCTTTAGTGTCAGCTTTGAATTTACTCTTCAAATTAGATGGCTTCCTATGTAATTTCCAACAAGTATCCTTAGTGTGACCACTTTTGTGACAATGATCACACTGTCTTTTCCCTTGTTTGGACTGTTTATTGTCTCTTTCATGAGTAGCCATATTTTTAGAGATCAAGGCCGATGCGTCACCTGGGTTAGGTGCTGGTCCAGGACTTTGTACCACGTTCTTCTGATGTTCTTTACGCCTTACTTCTGAAAACACTTCCTTAAGAAAGGGAAGGGGAGTGCGGGCCAAAACTCTCCCTTAAACCTTATCAAATTTATGATTAAGGCCCATAAAAAATTGGTAAATTATTTTCTTTTTGTGGATTTCTGGGAGAAACTATATTCATAATCTTCATTGGAGGCGTTGGGTACATATATAATAGTGGGATTTGGTTGATTAACCAGAAATCTCATTGAGCTAGTTGAAAGATACGGAACAGAATGGAAATACAGGAGAGAGAAAATAGGAACGGTAAATGACAAATGAAAAACAGAACAGAAAAATAAAATGAAGCCATAAATTATAGATAATGGGCTTGGCTCATTCCAGCACTCCCCCTCAAGTTGGAGAGTAGATATTGATCAATCCCAACTTGCTCCTTAACTCTTCAAACTTGATTCTTGGAAGGGCTTATGTTAGAATATCAGCTACTTGTTGGTTTGTTGAGATGTAGGCAAGATCTATGATCTTGGATTCAATCTTTTTTTTGATGAAATGTCTATCAACTTCCACGTGCTTTGTTTTATCATGATGTATAAGATTCTGAGCAGTTTCGATAGTGGTTATATTGTCACACTACACTTTGATAGGCATAGTTATCTTCTGTGCAAGTTTTTGTATTAGTCTCAGTATCTAGATGCCCTCACAAATTTCAAGAGCTATAGCTTTATATTCATCTTTTGCTGAGCTTCTAGTTACTATGGGTTGTTTCTTACTTCTCCAAGTCACTAGATTAAATAACCTGTAGTAGATCTTCTGTCAATCACTGACTCTGCCCAGTTTGCATCAGTATAAATTTGTACTTCCCTAGAATCATTCTTGGCGAAGAATAATTCTTTCCCAAGTGTCATTTTGAGGTACTTAAGGATTCTATAAACTCCCTCCATGTGTTTCTCTTGTGGATTACTCATGAATTGGCTTGTAATGCTTATTGCAAAATTGATGTTAGGTCTAGTATGAGATAGGTTTATGAGTTTGTCTACTAGTCTTTGGTATTTCTCCTTATCAACCGGTGCGCCTTCTTGCTTCAAATTCATCTTGTAATTGGCTTCCATAGGAGTCTTTGCTGGTTTGGCTCCCAACATCCCCGTTTCTTTCAATAGGTCAAGAGTATATTTCTTTTGTGACACACTTATTCCTTTGTTGGACCTAGCCACTTCCATACCTAGCAAGTATCTCAATTTTCCCAAGTCTTTGATTTCAAATTCAGCTGTTAAGTTGCCTTTTAATCTTGTAATTTCTGCAGCATCATCACCTGTTACCACAATATCATCCACGTAGACAATGAGAATTGAATTCTTACCTCTATTTTGTCTAGTGAATAAAGTGTGGTTTGTTTGGCACTTGGTATATCCTAGCCGTTTGATTACTTGGGTGAATTTTTCAAACCATGCGCGGGGTAACTGTTTTAGACCATAGAGGGATTTAAGGAGTCTGCACACCCTTGAGCTGTTGTCTTGGGTTTTTACCCCTTGTGGTATATCCATAAAGACTTCTTCAAGATCACCATTCAAGAAAGTGTTCTTCACATCTAACTGATAAAGTGGCCAGTTCAGGTTTATTGCTAGTGACAATAAAACCTTTATAGTGTTTAGTTTAGCTACTGGAGCAAATGTTTCATGGTAGTTTATCCCATGGGTTTGTGTAAACCCCTTGGCTATTAGTCTTGCCTTAGACCTGCTCATTGTACCATTTGGGTAATATTTAACGGTAAACACCCATTTGCACCCCACAGTTCTCTTTCCTTCAGGTAGTTGGGTTATCTCCCAAGTTTTGTTTTTCTTCGGTGCTTTTAGTTCCTCTTGTATAGCTGTCCTCCATTTGGGTTCATTAATGGCTTCTTGGAATGATTCTGGTATTTTTTCTTTAGAAACATTTACAGCAAACATCTTCAAATTAGGAGAAAGTTTATCATAAGATATGTAATTGCTAATAGGATGTTAAGTGCATGATCGTTTCCCTTTTCTTATAGCAATTGGCCAATCGAGCTCCTTAGAATCTGACTTCTGGTTGGACTCTTGGTTTTGTTTAAGAATGGGTTCTTCTCTATTACCAGTCTCTAATTGCTTGGTGCCCTTGTTTCTCCTGGTATATACTTTAGTCTCCCGCATTTGTGGTTGGTCCACTTCTGTCCCAGTTATATGTAGTTTATCCTGATTCTCATAATTTGTTCCAGATTGATTCTCCAAACTGATTTGGTCATTTTCAGTAGTTTGGTGAGAATTGGGTGAGGAACAAGATATGTCAGGTGCTGGTAGATCAGAATTATGTTTTATTGGTTCAGGAAGTGCAATATTTGGATTAAGGGGTAGCTATATAGGTTCAGGATTAAATGATATTTGGGATCTAGGTTCTGAATCTTCATAAATTATCCATTCATTCTCCTTTATCTCCCTCTGAATGGGTAATTTGGGGTAATAAGGGATGTTTTCAAAAAAATCGGCATCCATAGTCACAAAATACTTACGAGAAGTATGAGAGTAGCACTTATACTCCTTTTGGGTAGGTGAATAACTAAGGAAAATACATTTTTCAGCACGAGAATTCAACTTCTTCCCACCATGGTCATGTATATAAACAGTGCAACCAAAGACCTTTTGGGGTATATTTGACACCAAATGGGAATTAGGATAGAGTTGTTGAAGTTTCTGAATGGATGTTTCAAACTGTAAGGTTTTTGAGGGTAACCTAATGATCAAATAAGCATAGGTGAGAACTGCATCACTCCAAAAGATGTGAGGTACATTGTTAGTGAACATCAGGGCTCTAGAAACTTCCAAGAGATGTCTATTTTTCCTCTCGACTATCCCATTCTGTTGTGGGGTATTAACACATGAGGTTTGGTGATGTATCCCATGTTCATTAAGATAGTTTTGAAAGTTGATACTCAAGTACTCTCTCCTATTATCACTTTGAAGTACTTGAATCATGGAGCCAAATTGGTTTTTAATGGAAATATGAAATTTTTTGAAAATTTGCAAAGCTTTAGACTTTTCTTTCATCAGAAAAATCCACGTTACTCGAATGTGATCGTCAATAAATGTTATAAACCACTTGGATTTAGATAAACTAGAGATTTTCGATGGACCTCAAATATCATTGTGAATTATTGCAAAAGGTTTCATAGGTTTATAAGCATGTGTAGGATAATGGCTTCGGGTGAGTTTGGCAAATTGACAAAATTCGCAATGGAAAGAGGTAGAATCAATCTTATTATTCAAATCAGGAAATAAACATTTAATGTAACGGAGACTTAGGTGGCCTAACCTATAATGCCACAACTCAATCTCATTATTGTAGACAGTAGAAAAGATATCAACTTTCTTACTCTTATTCCTCACTTGTGCTATTTTGAGGTAGTAGAGTCCTCCCCATTCCTTAGCATTGCCAATCATCCTCCTTGAAGCCAAATCCTAAAAAACACAATTATTATCAATGAAACTAACAGTGCAACTCAATTGTTTTGTAATTCTTCTAACAGAGAGCAAACTACATTTAATTTCAGGGACATATAAAATGTTTTTTAACTCAATAGTCTCAGATATAGTTACATTCCCAATTCCAAGAACCTTAGTATAGGTTCCATTAGCCACCTTTACAGGTGTATGGGCCAAGCAGTATTCAAGATTAGTGAAAACTTCTTCGAAGCCAATGACATGGTCAGTGGCCCCAGAGTCAACTATCCCGGCAGCTTTAGGTTTTACTATTGAGCTTAGTATAGTCGTGAGGTAAATACCTGCTTGAGCCAGAGTTACAGAGGGAGAATTTTTTTCACTTGTAGGATGTTGTAGATTGTGTTTTTCTAGCAACCTCTTAAGAATTGTCAGTTCTTCTTTATTCAGAATCTCTTCATTTGTGTTTGCTCCTATTAGCAAACCTCAGTTCTCACTTTGGTTTCTAGGTCTGTTGAGAGGCTTTTTGTGTATCTTCCAGCAATTAGCTTTGGTATGACCCCCTTTGTTGCAGTGGTCACACCACTTCATAGGTTTTTTCCATGATACTCTAACATTTGTCCTCCTTTGGTCACCATGGCAGAGGACTCAGAGTACTGTGAAGGAGGAACACTTTGTGTGAACTCCTTCCTACTTTCTTCACATTTTACGGTGTTCACAGTTTCTTCAAGAGATAGCATTGGCTTTAAACTCATAATTCTCCCCTTGGTTTCTTCAAATCTATCATTTAGTCCCAGTAAAAACTCATAAGACCTTTCTTTTTCAATCAACTGTTTGTAATAGATTTTATCTTTGTGGCAGGACCAATTATGGGTCTCATAGAGATCTATCTGTTGCTATAGTCGCATGAGTGACATGTAGTTTTGTGTTATTGTCTTCGCTCCCTGTTTCAAGTCCCGTAGTTGTCTTTTAATAGAGAAAACAGCAGCTGAATTATCTTTGATCCCATAAGTTCTTCTCACAGACTCCCATATTTCCCTAGCAGTGGTGGCAAGCATATAGTTGCTACTAATTTCTACTTACATGGATCTTATAAGCCAAGTCATGATGGTATTATTTTTAGAGAGCCAAATTTCATATCTTGGATCAGATGGGTCAGGTGCAGCAGCCTCTCCAGTTAAGTATTTCTCCTTCCCTCTGGCGCGAACGAACATAAGAATGTTTCTGGATCAGAGAAGATAGTTGTTCTTTGTCAGACAATGTGTTACTAGCAAAGAAGAGAGGTTGTCGGCGGTGGTAGACATGAAAGTAGGTTGTACTGGTAAGTTGGAGGTGTTCGTCCACTGGAAATTGCACTACTCTGCTTGTCGGCCATGTCTGTCTGGTCGGGAACCATTACTTGTGGGTCAGCACTCCTTGGCGAGATCAGGGAAGATACTCCGCTGCTAGTATCTAACTGCATGGTGCCAAATAGAATTCCCCTAGGTCGCATGAGCCTTTAGACTCTGATACCATGTGAATTTCTGGGAGAAACTATATTCATGATCTTCATTGGAGGCGTTGGGTACATATATAGCAGTGGGATTTGGTTGATTAACCAAAAATCCCATTGAGCTAGCCGTAAGATACGGAACAGAACGGAAATATAGGGGAGAGAAAATAGGAACGTTAAGTGACAAGTGAAAAACAGAACAGAAAAATAAAATGAAGCCATAAATTATAGATAATGGGCTCGGCCCATTCCAACACTTTTCAACAATCTTTTTATAAGTGGCAGCATTTGAGGTGCATTGCCAAGAAATAGTTTCCAATGCATCTAGTTGCTGCCAATATTTTGTAAGAGTGTTAAAGTATTGGTTTACCATCATATCTCCTTGCTTGAGTTCTTGAATCAGATTTTCAATCTCGTAAGACTTAGCTGCAGTCTCGTGGGTAGAATAAGATTCATGAGCACTCTCCTAAATTTCTTGAGCAATCTTGTAGAACATATAATTTTCTCCAATGTCAGTAACCATGGAGTTTATTAGCCAAGACATGACTAAATTGTTCTCAGCATGCCATGTCTTGAATTTGGGATCACCCCTAGCAGGTTGCACAGCCTCACTGGTTAAGTAGTCCTCCTTACCTTTCCACTCACAAACATCATGACTCATTAGCTCCATTGTAGGTAATTCAATCCATTTAGTTTGTGTGTGGTAATCAGATTAGGCTGGGACTCAATCATGGCAATGTATTGAGTCATTCCTGGTTGGGTGATGGCCGAGGAAGACATTTCATTTGAGGATTCTGCTTCCTCGTCAATTTTGGTGGTCTGAAGCCCGAATTTAGGCATGGAGGTGGATTGAGCACTGTGGCTTTGGTACTATGAAGGTAAATGCACAGAATAACATAGATAGATGCAAAAATGATATGCATTGTTATATGAGATAGAACGGTATAGATATATATAGGATACAATGTTGCACACACACACACATGTCCATCGCAGCAGAAATAAAAACAAAGTAGGATGAGAAAGGGAAATACATGATTGGGGGAGACAATAACAGGAAATAAAAATATGGGGGTGTATGAAAGGAAGGTAGCTGTCCAATCATGGGAATTAAGACTATCGGGCCCAACGATCATATAATGAATTCCATCAAGCAGCTTGACAAATTGCCTCATCATCCAAATCCTTGGGCTGAATTAGATGTTGCACAATGGCTTGAAAGAGGAATTGAACTTAGCAAATAATTTGATACATTGCACGCAACTAGAAAGCCTTGTCCTCTTTACTCTTCTCAAAACCTCTGCAATGACAAATGTTAAAAGTCTGGTAAGCTCTTTGGGCAAATTCGAAATTTGCCAAAAATACCAAGAATCTACACCAAAAATATCTAGTAGCTTGATTGTGCAAAAGTAAATGGCAGCTAGTCTCTGGGTTTGAGAAACACATAACACAGACATAAAGAGCTTTGTGTGGTTTGTGAACCTGTGACAAATAGTTATATTAAGGGTAAATTATAGTTTAACACTTTGTGTTTTGGCCCAAAATTAGTTTGTCCCCCTATAGTTTGAAGTGTGTCATTCAACACCCTTGTAGTTTGTTCAATTGTCACTTGTGATATTATACATCCAAATTTTGTAGAAAATATAATCCTGAAGATAAACAATGAGTAGTTTTATTGTGAAGTCTCCATTTCACTTATATATTGAACATTTTTCACAGTATTTTGAGGTTGCTATTGAGATCAAGCTGATAGTTTCAATTCTAAAATGTCAGCTTAATTCCAATGGTACCCATAAAAGATTATAAAATTGTTCAAGGTTTAACTGAAACATACTTTCAACAATCAAAATTTTCATTTTAATATTCACATGAGTATTTTTGTTGAAATTAGGACCAAAAATACCATATGGTGGTTAAATGGTAATGAGACAAACCACGGGAATTGAGTGAGTTACTTTAGACCATAGGGGGACAATTTGAATTTGAGCCAAACCAAGTAGGGTAAATATGTTAATGCTGCTAGTACTGCAGTTCAAATGAAAGACTTCATCTTGGAGGGAACCTTCGATTTCTAGGGGGGTGCTGGTCCTTCAGGTAGGTTTGGAAGTTGGAAGGGACGGAATAGAAAAGGATGTCATGGGAATGGAAGTGAAGGGATGGAATGAAAAAAAAATTGTTATCGCTTGGATCACTAATGAGAAAAGTATGAAAAAGGGGAAAAGAAAACTTTAATGTAATCTCTTTTTTTTTGGGGGGGGGGGATAGCTTGTTAACTCATGATCTGTCATATGATTTTGCAGAAGGCATATTCTTATTTAATTTCATGTTGCAGACTAGCTCTTTCATATTGCAAACCTCAGTCTTTCAGTCCTTCTATTATTCTCTTTTGATCTTAATTTTTGTGGTGTGATGATTCATAATTAGTTGATATGCTAGTTGCTGGCTGAATTTTGACTCTGCAGCTTGTGGAGAAGCTTCTCATTTCGGCTGTTGCAGATGCTGATGTTACTGTCCGCCACTCAATCTTTACCTCTCTGCATGGAGATAGAGGTTTTGATGAGTACTTGGCACAGGCTGATAATCTGAGTGCAGTATTTGCTGCTTTAAATGATGAGGTATGACTGCTAGATTTTTAGGTGCACAAAGAACCCCTGGCCTCCCTTCTCTGGGAAAAAAGGAAGAGAGGGTTGGGCTTGCATGCACAGTATCTGCTTCCCGTGGTTTTTTTAACCTATTGGACAGAATACATTGTATTGGGAGGGTGTTTGATGCTATTGCCTTTTGATTTTAGTTGTTTTCTTGGTCCTTAATTTTTTCATTAAGCTGTATTTGATGATTCTTAGCTAGCCAGTTGTGTAGGATATTAAATTTTCTTGCTGGCTTGTGAGCTGGATATGTTCTGTGATTGCTTTCCTCTATTATACTCAAGTAAATGTCATATGACTTTAGAGGAGGGTGGTGCATAGCTTTAAAGGTCCTTTTGTTGGGTTTGGGGAGTGCATGTACTTTGTTTGTTAATTGACATTTATGTGTATTTTCCTTCATTTGTTTGGAGCAAATTACGTTCACCTTCCTTTGAGGTTTTTAAAATATTACACTAACCTCCCTTTAAGTTTTCATAGGCATTAACTAGGCCTTTTGTTGATTCATGCTGCACTGAATTAGGCTATTGGGAGTTTCTAGGAGGAAAGTGCATCTGGTGTTAGGAGATAGGAGAATATAAGCTTCTTTAACTATTCTGTTAATGGAGATGTTTTATTATAGTTTACAATCAAAAGAAAGAAAAATTAAGTGCTTCTTTGCACTTGTGTAGAACTTTAGTTTCTTGTAATTTGTTTTTTAAATTCATCTTGTTACATCCTGTTGATAATAGTCTAGTTCTGCAGGATTTTAATGTTCGAGAGTATGCAATTTCTGTTGCTGGAAGGTTATCGGAGAAAAATCCTGCTTATGTTCTTCCAGCACTTCGTCGCCATCTTATACAGTTGCTAACATACTTAGAGCAGAGGTGACTTTGAATGGTTTATTTTATTGGTAGATGAAGTAGATATATTTAAAAAAAAAATGGTTATGAGTTGCTTTTGTGAGACAAAGAACCTTTTTCTTTTTCTTTTTCTCTCCAATTCAATTTCCGTTAATTCTCTTGCATGTCAGCAGTGCCGATAGCAAATGCAAGGAAGAAAGCGCAAAATTACTTGGTTGTTTAATAAGGAATTGTGAAAGGCTGATACTTCCATACATTGCTCCAATTCATAAGGTTTAACTAGTTGTGGTGTTCAAGATACATTCTTGTTTTGTTTCATTTTGTATTTTCTTAGTAAATTTCTGATTATGTCAGGCACTTGTAGCCAGACTTATTGATGTCAATGCCAATAATGGAATTATTAGCGGAGTTCTTGTAACTGTGGGGCACCTTGCCAGGGTGGTGAGAACTTTTCTCTTTTTATGTTATGCTTGTTTGTTTATTTATTTATTTATTTTTAAAACTTAATAACCTACATATTTTGGGTTGTGGTTTTGATTAGGGTGGTTTTGAAATGAGGCAATACATCCCTGAACTTATGCCTCTAATTGTTGAAGCTTTATTGGATGGAGCTGCTGTCTCAAAACGTGAAGTAGCTGTTATTACACTCGGTCAAGTTGTACAGAGCACTGGGTATGTACATGTATTTTGTTTGTATTATAAAAAAATTACCTGTTTCTTTGTTCATTTAAGGAATCTTTTTGGGATATATAACATTGATTAACAAACTGTTAAAAGTTGTGCGGCCTCAAAGAAAGAATAGTGCAAATAAGGAGGATAAAAAATCCCTCTAGTCTATAGCAAACATACAATAAAAAAAAAAACAAAGAAAAATAAAAGAGAATTCATTATCTCAATCTCCGTAAATTGAGAACCCTCTTGTCAATGAAGCACCGATATGGGTACGCGTATCGGGTACGACACGACACGACACGATACGTGGGATACGACAATTTCTAAAATTTTAGGATACGGGTACGGGAATATATATATATATATATTCAAGAATCTAAGATATTAAAAAATAAAATAAATTATAAATAAGCTACCATAGCATAAATAATATCACAAATTACAAACATAAATAAGATATTCATAACAAGTTACATTCCATACAAATATTAATAATAAAATTTTCAATCCAAGTTAATCTTCATCTTCATCTACATTAGTAACATTCCCAATGAGCTCTTGTTCTAGATCCGGTTCATTTAAAGATAAATTTGCAACCTCAAGACCTCCTGCCCCATCAAATGGCTCCCAATGATCTCCATTAACATCCCACATCCTAGTCACTCCACTAGAATACTTTTCATTCTTTCTTGATAGAAGACGAAGATTGGTATAAATATAAACCAAGTCTTCAGCCCTTTTTGGATTCAATTTGTTCCTTTTCAGTGAGTGAATGAAAGAGCAGGTGCTCCAATTTCGTTCATAACAAGATGATGAACATGGTTGACGAAGAAGCTTTAATGCAAGCCGTTGGAGCATTGGGGTTGAAGAACCATAATTTAACCACCAATCTTTAGCCTCCAAATTCCACCTATCTTGTAACGAATCAAATAATGAATATGCATCTGAAACTCCACAAAACATTGAAAACTTTTGAAGGACCAATTTTCTCTCTCTAGGATCCTTAAAATACATATTAAAGCACTTCGTCCTCTCGGTTGAAATTTCAGCATCTAAATGTGGAGGAACTCTATTTGGTGCTACATCAAGCCATTGAGGAGTGTAATACCTATATAATATGCAATAAAAACAATGAGAATTAGACTTGTTTAGCATAAAATTAAATGTGAAAAGAATTTCAACAATATAAGTATGGAATATTAGTAAAACTTACTTAGGATTCAATGAATGAGCAAGGCAATGAAGTGGTGTACAACTTTTTGTCCAACGATCAATTATAATTCCATATACAATTTCATAAAATCTTGAATGCTCAGAAAGTTCCTTTTTTTCATACTTGTATATTGATATTTTCACTTGTTCTATCATTGAATCCCACATATCATAAATTAAGTGAAGTGAAGGTTTATCCATATCACAAAATCTAAGTATGTCATAAATAGGCTTTGTGAAAGAGAGGATATAATTAATCTTATCCCACCAAGAGTCATCAAGAATTAACTCTTTAATGGTATTAGCCTTTCCAACATCATTCTCTTTATATGTATTCCATTCTTCATTAATTACCATTGTGCAAAGAGACATTTTAATGAGTTTAAGCCTCTTTAGCATCACAACAGTTGAAGCAAACCTAGTCTCAACAATGGCAAGCAATTTCAAAAGTACAAATTCATTGGAAATGGCCAACCTCATGGAATGATTCATGATGAAAGTTCTGAGAAAAATTATATCATCCCTGATTTGAGTGAGCCAATGACATTCTTCATATACTAATTCATTTGCATAAGTGTTTTTAGCTGTATATATATTTTTCAACGCGAGATTGAGCGTGTGGACAACACATGGTGTCCAAAATATGTGAGGATACTCACCTTCAATAATCTTGTCAGCAGCTTTACAAATAGGGGCATTGTCAGTAATAATTTGAACCACATTTTGAGGTTTTACCTCTTCAATTACTTGCTTCATCAACTCAGCTATGTAGAATTTGTCTTTGTATTCTTTAGTCCCATCAATTGCCTTTAAAAAAAATAGGACCCCCATCAGATACAGCCATAAAATTAATTAACGGCTTTCGTTGTACATCAGTCCACCCATCTGTTACAATACTCACTCCCTTCTCACTCTAAGTTCCTTTTATTGGCTCAAGCAACCTTCAACATTTGTTCTTTCTTGCTGCAACAAAGGACCTCTTAGTGCATTATAACCAGAAGGTTTAAAACCAGAAATCATATTGTTTGCAGCATATTGATAAGAGCTAATGTAATATGGATTGCATGCCAAATTAAAGGATAAACCACCTGAATAGAAAATTCTAGCAATTTCTGCACACAAATTTTCTTTAGCTGTTTGGTTGAAGGCTTTTTCCAAAGCACCAATTGCTCTCTTTTTCCCTTGATTGTGCTCACTTTGAACACCTAAAGGAGATAAACCTCTAGCTGGTGGTGGTAATGGAACTTCTTTTGGTTTTGATCTATTCTCAGCTTCCTCTTGCAAATTTTTCATCTCTGCTAAACAATGAGTATCGACTTTGGGACACATAGAAATTCCTTTACCAAATACCCTCAACAAATGCCACTTAACTCTAGAATAAGATCCTTGAAATTCACGGTTACAATAATTACACTTCCAATGTTTATTTCCACTAGAATTAGCAGTTTCTCCTTCTCTACTTCTAACAATTAAAGTTACATAAGCCCACAAAGGAGTGCCTTCTTTTTGGAGAATATTACTAGAATAATATTCAGCAGAAGCAGTAGACCTAGGATTACTAGCAGAACTAGAACTTCCAGTTGCCGTGATACCTATAATGAAGAAGCAATATCATTTATGGAAAATCCAAATTTTTTCCAGATAAATAAGCTAAACGAGCCATTAAAGATTTTCATTTTCGTTTTTCAATTTATAATTAGTATTGAGAAAAGTTGTATATAAAGGGGCATCGTCCAAGGAAAAGTGCCCATAGAAGATAACTAACAAGCATCGAAAAAGTACAATAATGCAAAAAAGAGAATGATCTAAGAGTGAAGGTGAAGCTACTAATTAAGCATTATTGCCAAAGATTGTCCTGATAGAGGGTGACATGCTTGTGTGTGATCCCTATCTGCTAAGCTACAAGTACTTTAGACTAGTGAAGGTTTCAAATTCATTTCTGTGCTAAAAAAATCCCAGGCAGAGGGTGCAAAGCTTTTCCTTTTTGAAAACTAAAATTGATTTTTAACTTCTTGAATTAATAATGTCAAGCTCCTTAAATTGAAAAGGAACAAATAGACAAGAATGCCATAGTCCCTATAACTCTATATGCAAGGCTGCTTCAGCCTTGCATGTGCCTCCAGTAAAAAGTTCAGTAACAAAGCAATGAATGAAATCGTATTTTGGAGCTTTGTTTTTGGAGCAATAAGTGCCTCCAGTATTTGTTTGCATTCTTATTGGAAAGCTGACCAGTTTGTCTGAATGAAAATTCTACCAAAACAATAAAATCAGAGACAACGACAATGCATTTGAAAAATCAGTAGGCACTTCAAGTTGCTTCCCTTTTCCATTTCATCGAAATTGCAGAACTCAACACAAAGTCATAGATACATACAAAATCTCAGATCTACACAAAGTCACAGACACATACGAAATCGCAGACCTCAACATCACAGAGTCAGTGAGTCACAGACAGACACATACGAAATCTCATAGAAGAAATTATCTCAGCTCAGTTAATCCAACAGAGGAAGATGTAACAGTAGCAGATTAAGCAATTATCTCAGCAAATATCAATTCGAAATCAGAGAAGATGGAGGAAGACGCACCTGAGCAAATCGGAGAAAAAGAAGGAGAAACAGACGAAGGGAGGAGAAGGCCGAGAAGACGATGGAGAAATGGACTTCGGGAGGAGACGCACAGCGAGACGCAGCGGCAGGAATCCAGATTCAAACGAGTGAGACGACGCAGCAAGAATCCATGCGAGGGGAAGTGAAGTCGGACGCGTTTAACCTCGAGCGTTTCGGAGCCGTTTCGAAGCTGTATTGGAGCCGTTTCTTAGCCGTTTCGAAATGTTTCGGTACGGAAAAAACGTTTTGGGAGCGTACGGACGAAAACGAAACGTATGGGATACGTTTGTACCCGTACGGTACGCGTATCCGTACCGGGGCCATTTTCACGTTCTTGTGCTTCAGAGCCTCCTGTCCCCCAAAAAAGAATGGCACAAGCTGAAACCCATAGAGAAGCCAAATAAACTATTTGAAGAAAAGCATGGAAAGACCCTTAGCAGTTGTCTCTGTGGTTCTATTCCCCTTCCCCCCTCAATAGGCACATGACATCCAACACTATGCTATCCCATGGTAGCAGAAAAATCTCTAGTTAAGAATTGTCTATTTTGTTCCAGCTGTAAACAGCACAAGCCTGCAAAAACAGTTCTCTTCCAAATGTTCTATCCTCCTTATTGCTGCCTAAGCCTCTATACAGGACTGATAAAAGAAAGTCTAAAGAGCTCTACCAAAAAAATTGGTTTATAGAGTAAAAATTATTCGATTGTCAATTGCTTATAAAAAATATCCGATAGTCAATTGCAAAGCTACTGTGCAACTTCATGGTGCAATAAAAGATGACTGTTTGTCTCTGAACTATGAAAGCATATAACACAAATATTTAGAGAGATAGGCTGATGAAGCCTACAAGTCAGTAGCAAATCATTTGTGTTAATTCTATTGCACACTACATTCAAAACAAAATTGTTCACCTTAGAGGGAACCATAGCCTTCTAGGAAGACAGACAAAGAACAGCCTTGCACATGTGTGTATTTGATAAAACTAATAAAAGAAGAAATTATATTAGGAGGGAAGAAAGATACAATATGATTAGGATGTGGTATTCTCTCAGGAAGAAGCTTCAGGACCAAAACAGAATAAAAAAGAAAATAAAATAAAAAGTTAAATGTGCAGCAAAGCTGCCCAATCCCTTTGCATATCCAAAAGAGACATTCCCTTTAAATGCCCTGAGCTAAGCACCGCTTAGAAGTCCTGAATAAAATCCTTTCTTGAAGAGCATATAAAGACAAGGAAACCCTTCTTGAAAATATCAGCATTCCGCTCCAGCCAAATATTCCAAGTCATAGCAAACATCACACATTGCCAGAGAGTTCCTACCCCTCTTTGTCTGGTCAAAACTTTCAAACTGTGTAAGGAGAAACTGCTCTGAAAAAATTATGATTGATGTGCCTATGTATTCTTTTGGTAGTGGAGACCATAAGTAGAGAACTCTGTGTGTGTGTGTGTGAATGAATTGGAATTCTAAGTCATTTTCTCATTTTATACTATATTGATGGAGTTCAAATTTGTGTCACTGATAGGTATGTCATAACTCCATATAATGAGTATCCCCAGTTACTTGGCTTACTCTTAAAATTACTGAATGGTGAATTAGTTTGGTCCACCAGACGTGAAGTATTGAAGGTAACAGTAAGAACTAAGTAAATAATTCCTTATGCTACAGGCACAAACATGTAATTAAATTATCCTTGGGTTCTGCCAGGTTCTTGGGATCATGGGTGCTCTAGATCCTCATGAGCATAAACGAAATCAACTTAGATTGCCAGGGCCTCATGGAGAAGTTACACGTCCTGCCAGTGATTCTGGTCAACATATGCAGTCTATGGATGAATTTCCCATGGACCTGTGGCCTTCTTTTGCATCATCAGAAGACTATTATTCCACAGTAGCTTATTAAAATCCCTCATGAGTGTTTTTGTTTCTTTTTTTTTTTTCATTTGTTATAATTTTTAAGATATCCTTTTATTATTTCAGGTTGCAATTAATTCCCTCATGCGTATATTGAGGGATCCATCACTCGCTAGTTACCACTTAAAGGTGGTAGGGTCCCTCATGTTCATATTCAAGGTATGTAAAGAAGGTGGTCTTTTTTCTTATTGGTAGATGTGGTCTAGAACCAAAAGAGAAACACACAAAACACTAGTTTTTTCTTCTGTGCAAATGAAACTGTTTTGCTATTTGTTAATGTTTTATTTAAGGAACTTCTTATTGTTGATGCTTCCATCTTGATGGAAATTTTCTAGCGTGAAGGATAATTAAGTGCACTTTTTGTTTAATCAGATTATATGTTTAAATAATCGCTGTAATTCTTCCTTATTTATTGATGTTTTTGGTGCGAATTTGATTGTATTTCTTCTTTGTGAGGTTAGTCAATGGGACTTGGATGCGTACCATACCTGCCAAAGGTTAGTCTTGATCTTGCATTTGTAATGGACTTTACATCCTTTCTACCTTCATTTTGTCTAAGTTTATTGTTATTTTGTGTCTTGCTTGTATTTTTGGCTACCCTTTGCGGTGCTGCTGATAGTTGTTTTAAGGGAATTTCTGTTTCTGATATACAAAGAGATTGGATAATTTTGTTGAGCCACTTTGGCTTAATATTTTCTTTTTGGGATGATTCCTTATCGCCACCCAGAGCAAATTTATTTCCATTGTCGTTATCCATTCTCCTTTTATCCTAAACAAGTTTTCTCACCCAGTATATTAGTCATTTATGGCATTAAAATTCATTTACTGACATCCAAAGTGGTGGTAGGTTGGGCAGTGGAATTATATTTTACTTGATCGTGACATTTTTTTTTTTAACCTTTCCCTTCTTGTAGGTTTTGCCTGATCTCTTTCATACTGTCCGTACATGCGAAGATAGTCTGAAAGACTTCATAACATGGAAGCTTGGTACTTTGGTGTCTATTGTGCGCCAGGTACATTTTAGTGTGAAAAAAAATTCTCTTTTATATGATCTGTTGTTTGACTATCATGCTCGTGCTTGAATGTGATGTGGTTGTGCAGCATATCCGTAAATATTTGCCAGAGTTGTTTTCTCTAATATCAGAACTGTGGTCATCATTCACTCTTCCAGCACCACCACGTCCTTCCCTTGGCTATCCAGTAAGTGTGGCTAATTTTCCAAATTTGGTAGATTTTCTAAGGATTTTAGTATGTGTGTTTTGCAATTAATTTATTTATTGTTTCAGGTTCTCCACCTAGTTGAACAGCTTTGCTTGGCTCTCAATGATGAATTCAGAACATATCTTCCAGTTATTCTGCCTGGTTGTATTCAGGTCCTTAGTGATGCAGAACGGTGCAATGACTACACTTATGTTCTTGACATTCTCCACACCCTAGAAGTGTTTAGTGGTTAGTGCTATTTTCTGTTATATTATGTGTATTTTTTTACTTTTCTTTAGATCGTTATTGGTTAAAGAGAAGGAAGAGTGTATGATTTTGGCAGTGTGTAGTTTCTGTGGTTTTGTGGAGCTTGTAGCTCGAGTGGGATGCCAAAGTTTTGAATCATTGATTTCTTGTTAGTGATATTAATAAAACTATTTATTGGCCTTCACCTAATAGCTCAAACTTTTGGAATGAAATGATCATGAGTCTCATGACCTATGGTTAGAAGTTTATTTCTTGCCACCGAAATCAATATTTCAGGAAAGATATGGTGGGATCATACTTTGTCCACACCACACTTCAAGCCCAAAAGGATTTTGCATGCTGAGAATTTGGAGATAATAATAAAACCCTTCATGGGCATTCACCTAACAACTTAAGCTTTTGGAATAGAATGGTTATTAAGAGTTCTTTCATACCTTTTTCGGTTGGAGTGTATGATCTATTCATGGGTTTCTTTAATGGATTTACAGATGGATTGGCGAGCTCTTTTGAGCTAATGTTTCTATTTACTTTCATCTATTTTTTTTTTTCCTTTTGTCTTTGTACTTCTTCCCCTTTGTTAACTATTTTTTCATAAAGAAAAGATTCAGTATTTTTTTTTATGGAAAAAGCAGATTATTGAATATAACTTTGTTAGCTTGATGCCATGGGTTTCTTGGGTGCAAGACCTGGTTAACTTGATTTTGCTGTGCAAGCATGAATTAATCACTTATATTTTTGTTATGTGAATAAATGGCATACTATTTATCCACTCTTATGCAGGGACTTTGGATGAACATATGCATCTACTTCTTCCTGCACTTGTGCGCTTATTTAAAGTGGATGCTTCAGTAGACATCAGACGTGCTGCAATAAAAACTTTGACAAGATTGATCCCCCGTGTGCAGGTTAGTTACTGTGCTATTCACTCTAAGCTTACATATTAAATTTGTTTATGCTTGATAAAATGATATTTTTACTTTTGTTGTTTGGTCCTGATTGTTCTAGTCTGTTATCAATTTTTTTCTCTTTCATTATCAGGTCACTGGTCACATATCTTCTCTTGTGCATCACTTGAAGCTAGTTTTGGATGGGTGAGTCCTCAAATTCTATTATTTAATGTCTCATCAGTATGTAATGAAAAACATAATTCTCCCCAATTTTTTGAATGGATAATTAAGGGTAATGAAATTCAGGATATATACATGTGGGTTAATGGTTATATAGAGAGATTAAATCAAGTAGGAAAGTGTGAGGCTTTGAGGTTTGCAAATTCATGGAATCCCAACGCAAATTCTTCCAGTGTTGTGGGTGGAACTACCTTTTGCTGCAATCCCGTTTTTCACCTTGTAATCCTTGTATTTTCAAAATGTGGTGGCTTCTGCCTAAAGATGTTAAGAAGTTGCTTTTCATTTCAGAGAAAAAAGTAGGAAAGGTCTCAAAAGGAGATGATTTGGAGGAATTTCCAGGTTTCTTGCTACGCATACTGTGGTTGGAAATTGGATTGTTATTGGAGAGTATTTCAAGGGTTTCAAAGCTCCATTATGAGGACTAAGAGCACTTTTCTGGATTCCTTTTATAAATGGGTTGCGATCAAGAATCCTTTTGTGGGAGAAGATTTTACGCTGCTTATATCTTCTATTTCTTTTCCTTCTCCTTTTTCCTAGCCTTTAGAAAGGACATCTTGTTTTTAACACTGCAGAGCAGTGTATGTGTTGTAGAACTAAGGGAAGAACTTGGGACAATATCAAGAAGACTCACGTTCTTATCATTCAATTTCAGTGGTGAATCTCAAATCCCCATGACACTTAATATGCTGTTATAGGTTACTCAAAGCCCTACTGCTGACAAGCAACTCAAACTTAAGACTCATTAAATCTTGATTGAAGGTAGGAAATAAAACACTAATCCAACTGGTAATAAGATATCTCAGGACTCAAATATGTTGGTAAACTAGCTGTTATTCCCAGATTTGAGGGATTCAATCCCTGATCTCATGGGATCGAGTTAACAATATCCCCTCCTTTCTTGGCTCTTGGATCTGCTTTTCTTTTATTCCTCTTTATTGCATTTATTCTGTCTTTATTTTCTGATCATGTTTTATTATCTTGTCTAAAGGGATTCTGGTGGAAAACATGTTGCCATGATCCCTATATATTTGTGTCTCTCTTTCTCCCAAAAAAACAAGAAGAATTCTGTTTTCTCCATCGCTTTTCATTTATTTTCTTCACGGTATCAGAGCTTCTTGCCTTGAATGGGTACAATTCCTCCTTCAACACAAGTGAGACTATGGAGTATATTCTAGCCATGGCATTGTAACCCTCCCAGGACATGGCTACACAGCCCAATCCAGGAGTCGTCGAGCATTCACCAGTGGCTATCATTGGTTATAAACTTAATGGGCTGAATTACCTTCAATGGGGTCAGTCTATTATGATGTTCATTAGTGACCTTGGCAAGGAGGAATGTTTGATTGGAGAAGTTGTTCAACTTGCACAAAATGATTCCAAGTTCAAAACTTGGAATGCTGAAAACAATCTTGTGATGTCATGGCTTGTGAACTACATGACCACTGAAATTGGTGAGAATTACCTCTTCTACAAAACCACACAGGATATTTGGGAGGCTACTTGTCAATCCTACTCTTCCCAGGAAAGTGCAGTAGAGGACTATGATATTGAAAGCCTTATTTATAACCTTAAGCAAGGTGATATGTTAGTTAACCAATATTTAATATTCTTACTAAAAATTGGCAACAACTTGATGCTCTAGAAACTGTCACCTGGGGGAGCACTACTGATGTTGCCACTTACCATAAGATAGTAGAGAAAAAGGAGATCTAATCAATTTTTGATGGGTCTCAATAAGATGATGCCCGTGGCAAAGTTCTGGCTAGAACACCTCTGCCCTTTCTTAAGGAGGTGTTCTTTGAGGTTAGGCAAGAAGAGGCTCAAAGAAACTTATGCAAGGCCGCCCTTCCCACAATCATACATCTGGAGAAACTTCAGCTCTTGCTTCCAAAGGTCCTGTTGTGAATGATACCTGGACCAAGAAAAAATGGGCCATGTTGGGGTGACCAGTACCACAAGAGTGGTCATAGCAAAGACACTTGCTGGAAAATCCATGGAAAGCTAGCCAACTGGAAGCCCTAACCTAAGGGAAATGCTAAAGGCTACAACATGTCCAATTGAAGCTGGTGCCACCTT
The DNA here is from genome assembly GCA_026724425.1 of Erythrophleum ivorense. Lineage (NCBI taxonomy): Eukaryota > Viridiplantae > Streptophyta > Magnoliopsida > Fabales > Fabaceae > Erythrophleum > Erythrophleum ivorense. The sequence continues at coordinate 147,534 of JAIUCV010000200.1, read as the reverse complement.
TGATTCCTGCCTATTCAGCTGTGAACAATTTGACCTCTTGAAGAACATCTTTGTCATTTAGAACACAACCTCTAATGACAGCACTAAGGGTAATGTTGCTAAGGGAAATATTGGACAATTTGGTAATTTCTCTCTAGCCTTGAGCATCCAAAACTTAAATGATCATCCTTGGGTGGTGGAGTTAGGTGCAACCGACCATATGACCAGCAATTCCTCTTTATTTGACAACTTTAGCCCTTGTCCTGAGCCTATCAAAGTTAAAATTGTAGATGGCACATTGGCTAACATTATTGGGTTAGTTACTATCATGCTGTCCACAGACCGTGTCCTAAAAAACGTGCTCTTAGTGTCTACACTTGCCTGTCATTTGCTCTCTATTAGCAAAATGATTAAATATAGCGATTGTGTTGCTCATTTTCTGTTGATGGCTATATGCTTCAGGACCTGGTATCTAGGAGGATGATTGGACATGCTAAAAAGGCGGCTGGTCTGTACCTTATGGGCTCCACAAATCAGAATAAAGTGGCATTCTCTACTAGTAGCATCTTTGACCTTTTGTTGTGGCAGTATAGATTAGGATGCCCAAGTGTTCAATACATGAAGAGAGTGTATCCTACATTATTTGATAAAAGTACTCCCATTCTTGAATGTGAAACTTGCCAACTTGCTAAACACACCGAATCTTCTTGCCCTTCACATCACCATAAACCAACTCATCCTTTCCAAATGATTCATAATGATGTTTGGGGACCATCTAGGATTTCGGGTGTTTTTGGTGGTAGGTGGTTTGTCACCTTTGTTGATGACCTATGAGTTATGTGAGTCTCTTTGATGAAGGAAAAATCTGAAGTCCTGTCCATTTTTCAATCCTTCCATCAACTTATACAAACCTAATTTAAAACACTCATAAAAGTCCTTCGAAGCAATAATGGGTGTGAATACATTTACTCCCACCTTGGCACTTTTCTCATTGAAAATGGTATCCACCATCGAAGTTCTTGCATACATTCCCCTAACAAAATGGCACAACAAAAAGAAAGAATAGGCATATCCTAGACATGGCCCGATCTCCTATATTCACCATGAACTTACCTAAACACTTCTGGGGGAAAGTTGTACCAACTTTTGCTTATCTCATAAATAGAATGCCCACCAAAGCTCTCAATTTTCAAGCATGTTGAACCACTCTTCTTCAAGCTTTTCCATATACCTCATTCATCTCCATGTTACCCATCAAAGCTTTTAGTTGTATGACCTTTGTCCACTTGCATAACAGCAGCAAACTTGAAGCTAAGGTTGTCAAATGCATCTTTGTTGGTTATTCAACCACTCAGAAGGTATACAAGTGTTTCTCACCCACCTTACAAAAATTCTGTGTTTTTGGATGTCACATTTTTTGAAAATCAACCCTATTACCCTAAAACATCCATTCAAGTGGAGAACATTGACAAGGAATGGAGTTTATGCATTTAAGATATTCCCCAATTTGCACTTGAGACCATCAATCTAGAATTGGTCCCTGTACATGAACCTGAGCTCACAATTCCTGTTGGTTCTGTTGTACTTGAACTTGAACCTAAACCTGTGAATGCTACTAGACAAGATACTAACTTGGAGGCTACTACTCAGTAGAAGGACCTAATTGTCTACTCAAGGAAGAAAAATGTGTATGAGGTATGTAGAGATTGACCCACTTCCAAGATCAAGTATAAATCCTCATGATGATGATTGCCTTGATGTTCCTATCCCTTTAAGAAAGGGAGTCAAATCATGCACTAAGCATTCCATTGGTTATTTTCTATCTTATGATAGATTATCTCCTACTTATGAAGCATTTGTGACTAATTTGTTAAGTGAAAAGGTTCCACTAAACATTCATGAGGCCCTTAAGCAAGAGAAGTGGAAGAAGGTAGTTTATGAAGAAATAAATGCCTTTAAGAACATTGGCACCTGGCAACTGGTGGAACAACGTAAAGGGAGAAAGCTAGTTGGGTGTAAATGGCTGTTTAATATCAAGTATAACTCTGATGGAAGCATTAGTAGATATAAAGCTAGATTAGTTGCAAAGGGCTTTACTCAGACCTAGTTGATTGACTACAAGGAGACTTTTGCTCTTGTGGCTAAATTCAACTCCATAAAGGTCCTCTTATCACTGGTAGCTAACTTGCAATGACCTCTCTATCAACTGATGTCCAAAATGCATTCTTTAATAGAGATTTATAGGAAGAAGTCTAGATGTCCTTACCTGCAGGTTTTGAAAATCATAAAGATGGGAAGGTGTGCAAACTTAATAAATCCCTTTATGGTCTCAAATACTCTTCTAGAGCTTGGTTTGATAAATTTGCTATAGTTGTAAAAAAGCAAGGGTATACATAAGGACAAGTTGGCCATACAATCTTTACCAAGTTTGCTACTAATGGGAAGATAGCTATCTTAATTGTTTATGTAGATGGTATAATTGTTACAAGAGACTATGATGATGAGATTGAGCATCTAAAGGAAGCTCTTGCCAAGGAATATGAAAAGGCCTTTGGGTTTTGAACTACTTCTAAGGAATGGAGATAGCAAGGTCAAAGAAAGGGATCCTAATATCTCAAAGGAAGTATACTTTGACCCCCTTGCAGAAGCCAAAATGCTGGGATGTAGGCCGACTAGTACACCTATGGATTTTAACTACAAAATTAAATTTTCTCAAAATAGTCCTCCTGTGTATACTGAGAGGTGCCAAAAGTTCATAGGTAAGCTCATATACTTGACTCACTCAAGGCTTGACGTTAGCTTTCTTGTAAGTGTCATAAGCTAGTTTATGAGTAAACTCACTAAAGCTCATTTTGAAGCTGCGTATAAGATCCTTAGATATTTGAAAATGCTCACTGGGAAGGGGATTTTCTTCCAAAAAGGTGAAAAGCACAACATTGATGTTTATTGTGATGCTGATTTGCAGGATCCTTGACTAATAGGAGATCTACATTAGGTTACCGCTTTTTTGTTTGAGGTAATTTAGTTACTTGGAGAAGTAAGAAGATCAATGGTTGCAAGAAGTAGTGTCAAATCTGATTATGGAGCTTTAGCTCAAGGCATCTGTGAAGGGCTATGGCTAAAGAGGTTGCTCAGTGAACTGGAAGTTAAATGTGAAGAGCCTATGAGAGGGTTATGTAACAACTCGGCTCCCCTAAGCATTGTTGGAAATCCTATTTAGCATTATAGAACCAAGCACATAGAAATTGACAGGCATTTTATCAAAGAAAAATTGGATGGTAGCCTAATTGAACTGAGTCATATTCCATCTAGATTGCAAGTAACTAATGTCCTCATTGAAGGCCTCACATGGGTCAAGTTTGAAGGGCTTAGAGTTAAGTTGAGGATGATCAATATCTACTCCCTAGCTTGAGAGGGAGTATTGGTAAACTAGTTATTATTCCTAGATTTGAGGGATTCAATCGTATCAAGTCAACATGATTTTTTCCCTTTCCTGGCTTCTTGATTTGCGTCTCTTTTATTCCTCTTTAGTGCATATATTTGATTTTTATTTTCTGATCATGTTATTACCTTGTCTCAAGGGATTCTAGTGGAAAACATGTTGCCATGATCCCTATATATTTGTACCTCTTTCTCTCCCAAAAAAAAAAAAAGAAAAAAAGAAGAAGAATTCAGTTCTCTCCAACTCTTTTCTTTTATTTTCTTCAAAATATATAAACCCTAGTTTCCCAAATTGGGTTGGAAAAAAGGAACTTGCCTCTTATTCAAAGATTGAAAAGATGAAGTAAGGATGTGAAACAATGCTTCCCTATCTAGCCAAAGGTTTGAATTCTCAATTATAGCCAAAAGAGACTCCAGTTTGGAAGTTTCTTTATTGTTAGAATGTCTGAAAGAACGAAGCTGTTTAAAAGAAAAATATTGAACTGTTCTTGTAGTTGTGTACATAGCCTGCTGACTTGGTGGTAGTATGAGAAGATGGGGGAAACATTACTCTAGGCCCACATTGTTCACATATGTTATGGGATTCTTTGGCATATATAGTTGGAAAGGAATGCCCAATTGTTCATAGAAACTCTCTAACCCAACATATGTTATGGGATAGGGTTTTGTTAATTGCATCACTTTGTTGTTTTGGCAATGGTTGTTTGAGGGAAGTTTCTATTGGTTATATGGAGAGAAATTGGTCAGCTTTGTTGTATCAATGTCATTAAGCCTCTTTGGCTTCTTTTTCATTTTTTTGTTTTGGACTTTGGAATATTTTACCCTCACCCCTTTTGTCTTTCTTCCATTGTTTCTCGATAATTTTTTAATCAAAGAAGGGGGGAAAAGGCATTTTTATATCAAATCTCAAAACCATTGACTCAAGGATTATTTACTTACGAACTAGATGAAGGTTTTCTATTACTGCAAGAAAAGAATCATTGACTACTTTTTCCCTCCTTGGACTAAGTTTTGGACAGGAATTAGTGAGCAAATTAATATTCAAATTTCAAAGTTATTGCTCTTCTTGCATTTAAAAGAGTCTGTGCTGGAAATTTTATCACATTGGAGATAGAACTTGATTATGGTTTAGGATTTTCAATTCATATTCTCTTTGATACTCCCATAAGAGCAGAGCAGCCACTTCCTTCTTGTAGTTGTCTTTCTTGTATAATGGGGTGTCTTGTCTTAATATGTAGTTAATATGTGCCAGTGAAATCTGCTAAAAGAAACTAGAAAAGTATAAATTTCTTTTAGTAAGTTTTGAATTGTTTGAGTTGCTATATTTTCTTCTCTTTTTGTTCATATAATCTATGGCATTCTTCTTTGTCACTCTGTCTTGTGACTCTAGTAATTGCACTTCTCATTTACAGGAAAAATGATGAGCTCCAAAAGGATGCTATTGATGCACTTTGTTGTCTAGCTCATGCCCTTGGCGAGGATTTCACGCTGTTTATTCCATCCATACACAAACTTCTACTTAAATATCGCTTGCGGGTCTTGACTTGTTCCTTATTTTTTTAATTTTTTTTCCGCAGTTTTAATATGTGATTAACATCTATTTTGCATTGGAAAGTTCTAAGAAAGTTATATATTGCTTCAGCACAAGGAATTTGAGGAAATTGGAGGGCATCTACAAAGACGTGAACCATTAATCCTTGGTAGCACTGCTATTCAAAGATTGAACCGACGGCTTCCTATTGAGGTCATTAGTGACCCTTTAGATGATGTGGAGAATGACCCTTACGAAGACGGATCTGATTCTCACAAACTAAGAGGCCATCAGGTATCTCTCTCTCGTGGTGGGTGGTATAGTTTCAATCCTTTGGTTCTATCCTTGGGACGCTTAATAGCTACTGAGCATGCTCCAATGGCTTTTGCTATATATCTCTTCAACGCTATGACTATCTCTCTTAGACAGTTGTACTCCACATGGTGTCTGTTAGATGGTCTCTACATAATTTAATAAAAAAGAACTTTTTTTAAAATAATAGAAGAAATTATTAGAAAGGGGAGAAAGTACAAAGTGTTGAGGATAAGAAGTCCTCAAAACAGAAAAATAAATGAACTCAAAAACAGAACTAACAAAATCCTAAGAAGCTAATAAATAGTGAAGAGCTGACTAATTTCTTTGCATATCAGAAATGAAGAATTAGCCAAGCACCAAAGAGTAGCCATATAATCAATTCTATCTGATAATATATTTAAAGATGATGACATGCCCTTGAAAATACAGCATTCCTCTCCAACCAAACAAAGCATAGAGTCCCATGAACCATGCACTGCCACAAAGTTTTGTTATCTTTCTTATTACCAAATCCTTTGAAGTGAATTTGGAGAAACTGATCCAGTGTACTAGGACACACCCAATTTTCTCCAAGAACACCAAAAGCTTATTCAAAGCTAACTAGCATAGCGAAGGAATAAATGGGGAAAATTTTATGACTTGGATCTGCACATTACACACGTGTCAGGGGGAAGAGCCATATGGGGCCATTGAACCACCAACATGTCATTTGTGTTTATCGTATTCAGTATTGCTGTTCGGACAAAGGATTTTACCTTAGAAGGTGCTTTGGATTTCTAAATTGGCTTATCAAGAACAAAGTTTTCCCTTGTAGAAGAATGAGTAAAAAAAAAAGGGCGGCCCAGTGCACGAGGCTCCCACTAGGTGGGGTTTGGGGAGGGTAGATGTACGCAGCCTTACCCCTATTTTTTACAGAGAGACTGTTTCCAATTCGAACCCTTGACCTCTAGGTCACTCAGCGACAACCTTACCGTTGCTCCAAGGCTCTACCGTTGTAGAAGAATGAGTAAGTAACTGAAAATAAGATTTACATGAGAAAGTATTGGAAGGGTCAAGGTTCCAAACTCTCATATCATAACTGGAGGAGAAAGTAACAGAATCGATTAAAGTCAAGAGAATCTGTAGCTCACTACTTTCTCTATCTTTCATACAGGTTAATGATGGTCGATTACGGACAGCAGGGGAGGCTTCTCAGCGAAGTACTAAAGAAGATTGGGCAGAATGGATGAGGCATTTTAGCATTCAGCTCTTAAAGGAATCTCCTTCTCCAGCCCTACGAACCTGTGCTAGGCTCGCACAATTGCAGGTTTCATTGGCTATTGATATTACTGATTGACATTAGTTTTTTCTTCATTAATTTCACTTCTGTTTTCCTGCTTTTTGCAGCCTTTTGTTGGGCGAGAGTTGTTTGCAGCTGGATTTGTCAGCTGTTGGGCACAGATGAACGAGAGTAGCCAAAAACATTTGGTTAGAAATCTAGAAATGGCCTTTTCATCTCCAAATATTCCTCCAGAAATCTTGGCAACTCTTCTTAACTTGGTATATTTTCTCATCTTTACTTTGATGATGTTAATATAACTCATGAGTCTTTAATGTTTGCTTCCTAAAGGTATAGATTTGGCACATCTACTTAAAAAATGCCAATGGTGAGAATTAAATCCAAGGATATGCGACTTTAATGCATTGGCACTGGGGCTTTTTGATGTGCAAAATTATGTTGCTTCTGATTTCATATTCAATGTACATTCTCCCAAATTGACTCTTTCTAATTATATATGGAATCCTGAGATGTTGACACTTATATTTTTTTTTAGTTCTTCCTCTCATTTATTTTTGATATTTTCCTTTCTTTTGGTTTTTATGCTTATCAAAGGGGTTTACTTATTTTGTCATGTTAAATAAGTAGTTTATTATCAGGGTCGTTGTAATTGCAAATGGTTAAACTAATTAAAGAAAATGTTTCTGTGGGCTCATGCAGTAGATTTTAAAAGTAAAAATGGATTTATCTCTATTGCTGCACCCCAATTACATAACACACGATATTTTGGTTTGGAAATGGCTAAGCAAACTTCAATGCTTTTAAATGTGTCAATCTTTTGCCAGGGCATAACTATGAATAAGATCTTGTTTAAAAGATGACTACTATTTGATAGAGCACTTTATTTGTTAATGCTGTTGAACGAAGTAATTAGTTCATAGAGGAGGTCATGAAGTTGACTGTTGGAAATAAGTAGTCAGCAAACATAATTATTGGTGATTGAGAGTTGAAGCCCTTTTTGTGCCTTTTTCTTCTTATAATAAATGACTCCAGTTTTGAAAAATAAGTGGTATTATTTTCTTAAGAATTCATTTAATTATTAAATTAAACATGATATATTTGTGAACAAAAATTGTCTGGAAAGTTTTTTTCTTGGGTTGAAAACAAGGGTTTGATGTCATTCATTATTTAAAGCAGTTGACTTTGAAGATTCATGGGAAAGAGATGAAACTATAATCTTTTATGCTTTTGCAATTTACCCTCCTTTTTAATTTATTTATTATTGAATCTGCAGGCAGAGTTCATGGAGCACGACGAGAAACCTCTTCCAATAGACATTCGCCTTCTTGGTGCTCTTGCTGAGAAGGTCCGTACCCCTCTCTTTTCTTTCTGTGCTTTCAGCACATGCTGCTTAAGACATTGATGGACCCAATGTTATTGGGCCTAAGGTATTGAAGATGCATGAGAGAAGGGAAGGGTGACTCAAGCTATGGTAATTTCTGATGAGCTGGCCAGGGGGATAAAAAAGGGAAATAACAGTGCTAACTAACACACATGGGTTGTGAGGGGTGAGGGTGAGAGAGAGAGAGGCTGTTAGTGGGGAATATATTGTGGTTTGAGGGGTCAGAATGAGGGCAAGGAAGAATTTGGCTTGGTGGGAGAGTCTAGCCTCTCGGAAGCTAGGGGAGTATTTTGTTTTTCTTTGTTAGCTTCTTTTACTTCATTTTGCTGTTTCTGTGCCCTGGTTGTGCTGCTTGTAATTGGATCCTCATCCATTACTTTGAATGTGATAGGATTCTTTCTTTTGTTTTGGTAATTTAATAACAGAGGAGCATTTCAGTTTTGTTTTGGTGTTGGTTTCCTTCAGACATCATTTGACTTTGTATTGGATGTTCATCCTAAATCTCTTATCTGTATCATGTGCTTTCACTTTTCCATGCCATGTTCAGTGTCGAGCATTTGCAAAAGCCTTACACTACAAAGAAATGGAATTTGAAGGAGCACGTTCTAAGAAGATGGATGCTAACCCAGTTGCAGTAGTTGAAGCTCTTATTCATATAAACAATCAATTACACCAACATGAGGTTTGTGTGGAGAAATAGCTTCCAATCAACTTTGTTATGGGCTGCTGCTCTCTAGGTTGATTTTGTTATCTCTGCATGGTATGGTGAGTTACATTTCATTGGAACATCTACTTTTGTAGGCTGCAGTTGGGATATTGACCCATGCCCAACAGCATCTAGATTTTCAACTGAAGGAGTCATGGTAATGTTTAACATTTCAATGTTTATATTTATAGATGTTTGTTTCTTTTGCTCGTGGAATTTTAATTTATATCACTGGGAAACTCTTGAAAAGATTATGGACTTATAAGCAATCCTTTAGGTACGAGAAACTGCAGCGATGGGATGATGCCCTTAAGGCTTATACTGCGAAGGCCTCTCAAGCAACAAGTCCACATCTTGTCTTGGATGCTACTTTAGGTCTGTAATGATATCTTTACCTTTATTCCTTCCTTTTTGGAGTTACTCGAATGTGCTTTAAGGTTAGTCCAATTCTGTATTGTACTCTATGTGGTAATCTGTGGGTGTGGTAATGCTGCAATTCTTGTTAATATAGAAGTTGTATTTGACTATTTATTGAATCAAAATTATAGAGTTAAAAAAAAAAAACACGCGGGCGTGCATACAATTGGTGTTCAAGTCATAATTAATTAGAGAATTTTAAATCCTATTTGCCAACCATATCTAAAATACTTTTATAATTAAAAAAAATGAAATAGAGAATTTCTAGAATATTGGAATTGAATTCTTATTAATCAATAGTCAGCACCTGGTTGGGATGTAGAGATGGAGTTCAAAGAAGGCTTTTAAGCTGGAACATTAAGGAGAATGTACCTTCTGAGAGAGTGTGTATGTGTTTTTCAATAAAAATACATCATTAGAAGGAAGGGATGAGAACATAGATGGAAAGCATTGCTTAAGAATGGTATGCAGTGAGAAGGGAAAAGAGTTGCTTGACAGAGGATAAGGTATCATAATGGGGTAGAAAAAAAACATTGATGAGTTGAAACCTAAACTATAGAGCCCTCCTTTAGATGATGATGATGATGATGATAATAATAATAATAATAATAATAATAATAATAATAATAATAATAATAATAAGTGACCTCTACCACTCTGGAAAATGCACAAGAGAACCAAATAGTAGGTAAAGGTAAATGGACAATTGTGTCCCAAGAACAAGGGGATGAAAATTGACCTTGTGTTTCTTTTTAATAAAATGTTGCATCCCTTTTCCCATTCTCCTGCCACTTTTTTTAGTCAAACACACTATGTACAAACTTATTTGTGTTTTTATGTAAAGGGATTTCTCCTACTTCCTATTACCTTGCTAGTTTGGCTTGACACAATTTGAAGATGTGTGAGCCTGAAACTTCCTTTACAGGTCGAATGAGATGCCTTGCTGCATTGGCTCGCTGGGAGGAGCTGAATAACCTATGTAAAGAATATTGGACCCCAGCTGAGCCAGCTGCTCGTCTTGAAATGGCACCAATGGTTGGTTTTGTACAAACTATGTTTGTGATTATCTAATTTTCCTACCTGGGCTTAAGGTCCTTATGTGGTTGTGTTAGGCTGCACATGCTGCTTGGAACATGGGAGAATGGGATCAAATGGCTGAATATGTGTCTCGATTAGATGATGGTGATGAAACAAAACTTAGGGGGTTGGGGAATACTGCTTCAAGTGGTGATGGAAGCAGTAATGGTACTTTCTTCAGGGCTGTTCTATTAGTTCGTAGAGGAAAGGTATTTGTTTGCTGGAGACATCTCTTACTATTATTTTCCTTTGCTGAAATGTTACTCATGCTGATGTCAATATATTGGCAGTATGATGAAGCACGTGAGTATGTTGAGAGAGCTAGAAAATGTTTGGCAACAGAGCTTGCTGCGTTGGTGAGTGTGATTTATAAACCTTTCTTTCTGGTTTTATTCCTAATCTACAATGGGTCACTTGACTTCAATGCCAGTGTACTTGAATTGCTGAGACTAAGTGAACAACATTGTGGTTTTAGAAGGGGGTGGGGACATTTTGCTATTGTTGTTGGAATCCCATGGAATAATCATATGGGATATTTGCTGTTAATGGGACATGATTCATGGGTAAAATCATGATAGTTTATTGTAGGTTAATGGGTTGAAGTCAAATGCTTCTATTTGCTTATTTGATTCCTACTTTATAAGGCTTTATTTTTCATTTATGTGGCGGTTATTCCCCACCCCCCCCCCCCCCCCCGGTTTTTTTTTGTAGGTTGATTGGCTGATATTTTGTGGCCATTATTTCCTTTTGTGTTGAGGTTGATTGGCTTACAATCTATGGCCTACTTTCTTTATATATTGTTGCAACTATTTTGAAATAAAACAAGAAGTTTCAGCGGCAATATTTTATGAATTCTTCATGGTATCAGAGCCTTTAAGAGCCTAAAACACATCCATGATAACCTTTGGCTCCATGCGAGCCCTGCAAGCCAATGCTGTGGATGTTGCATCTGAGTCATCTGCCACTACCCAGCCAAATACCCAACCAAATAGTCTTAACAGGGTGCCTTCTCATATCATGATTGTCGAAGGTCACCATTGATGATCGCAGGTCATCAATTCGATAGAGATAACTATCTCCCATGGTCACTTAATGTTCATTCAGGGCAATGGAAATGAGGAGTATCTAATAGGAGAGGCTATCTAACCTACTGCCACTAACCTCAAATAAAAGTGTGGTTTGCAGAAAGTAACATGATTATGTCATGATTAGTCAGTTCCATGACAACTGAGATTGAAGAGACCTTTGTGATATGCAAGACAGCAAAAGAGATTTGGGACGCTGTGAAGGTTTCCTACTCCTCTGTTGAGAACACAGCAGCAATATTTCAGATCAAAAGGAGTCTATGAGATGCTAGATAGGGTGATTTGAGTGTCTCCCAATATTACAACCGCCTGGTGAAGCTGTGGTAGATTGGATCTGTATGAGGTTCACCAATGGATATGTAATACTGAAGCAACCTCCTATCAAAAATTAGAAGAGAGGGAGAGAATTTACACCTTTCTATTGGCCCTTAATCCCATTTTGAAAGAAGTAGGGGAGGATTATGGTTACTCAACCCTTACCATCCCTTAGAGAAGTCTTTCATGAGGTTAAAAGGGAGGAGAGCAGAAAGAAGTTGGCATCTAGTGGAACAAATGCTCAACCCGTGATTGAATCTTCTGCCTTGGTCATTAGAAGCAGTACTGTTGTTGATTTTAAACAAAAGAAGGGTGGAAAAGCGTGGTGTGACTATTGCAACAAGGCTGATCACACCAAGGAAATATGTTGAACAATTCATGGTAAACCAACAAACTGGAAGTCAAGGCAAAAGGATGAGACTAGTGAATCAATGATGACCAATGAGGACAAACCTCAATCTAAGACTAATCCCTTTATCAAAGAACAGTGAGATTTGTTACAAAAATTGCTCATAAATAAGGATCAAAAGGACCACAACAATTCTGACGAAGTTGTTGGTTCTAGTTCTTTTCCTCTAGCAGAATTTGGAATTTGTGAAGATGATTGGCAATGTTGAGCTTTAAGTTGTGCCTGGCTTAAGGGGGAGTATTGGAATCTCATGATTCTTGGGAATAATCATTTGGGATATTTGTTGTTAATGGGACTGATTCATGGGCAGAATCATGGTAGTTTGTTGTGGGTTAATGGGCCGAAGTCAAATGCTTTTGTTTTGTTATATGATTCCTATTTTATGAGGCTTTTTTTTTTTTCCATTTATGTGGCCATTATTTCCTTTTTTGTTGAGATTGATTCACTGATATTCTGTGGCCAGTATTTCTTTTCATGTTGAGAGATTGATTGGTTGATATTTTGTGGCCTACTTCCTCTGTATAGTGCTGCTACTGTTTTGAAATAAAACAAGAAGTTTCAAAGTAAATATTTTCTGAAATTCATCAATTGTTGTACCCGCACTTCACCTGTATCGATCTACATCTGTACTCAGATTTATCTGATAAGTGGTGCTAGATATTAAATGGGAAAAAAAAAGCAGAAAGATTGGGTCATCATGAATGTTGATGTACTCAGGCTGTACTTATGCTGGACGTGCCCCTACACATATGACATCATTTGAAGTGTTTGTGCTTCATGTATATCCTCAGCATTGCTGTAATTCCTCCATGCTGATCCATGCATTTGATAGGGGAGGAAAACATTGGGACTTTGCCTCTTCTGTAATTTGGCTTTTATCGTGGTATCTTGAACTGCCTAAAATTATTATTTGAATAATTTTGTCTTGTATACTTATAAACTGTGCTAATTCCAACAAAACATTGGTTGCTACATCATTGGCTGACAATGCTTGCTTATGCCTAGTCAGTGTGATATTCTTGTGCTATTACTTGTAGAATTTATATGATGTAATTTTTATTAACTCTTTTTTATTGCATATAACGATGCATATTTTCATCTTCTATTCATGTTCAGGTTTTGGAGAGCTATGAACGTGCTTACAGCAATATGGTTCGTGTTCAGCAACTATCAGAACTAGAGGAGGTTTGCTCTGATATAATCAGAAGTTTAATCTTTGGTACTTTGCTCTATTTTAAAGTTGTGAAATGTAATAAGGGAAAATCTTCCCTTCTTCCAGGTTATTGATTACTGTACCATTCCAATTGGAGATCATGTTGCTGAAGGGCGGCGGGCTCTTATTCGCAATATGTGGACTCAACGTATACAAGGAACAAAAAGCAATGTTGAGGTAGGCAGGTTTTCCCTATGAAAAGCACATATGCAAAAAAATAAATAAATAAACAAACATGGAAGTATTTTGTGCACAATTTCAGTTGAAAGCCTGAATATAACCACTGCTTGTGGAATGTAATCAGAGTCATCTTAGACTTTTCTGAATAGATGCATACGATTGTGTTTCATTGAAAGTTTTGGGGATTAATATATAACTATTACGAAACAGCATAATGCACATTAATGTTTGGTTTCACCTTAGGCTAAAGTGACCATGATAGTGGCAAACGATGTTTGGCTCATCATAAAGTTACTTTTTAATAGTTAATTACGGTTAAGCTAAAATACATTAGTGGTGAGGTTCTATGAGTATTTGATTACATCTATCAATGTCATGTGTTAATACTAATACAGATAATGCTTATTCACAATTCAACTAACATGTATAAACCAATCTTCCTTTCTTTCTTTTCAAGGCTATCCTTTGATAGTCAATGGCATGAGTTGTTTAGTATTCTGTTGGATTTTGCTCCAAGACTAAAGATGTCAGTATCAATATTCAGGCCTCGGGTGTCCAGTACTCAATGTTTGCCTCTTTCATGTGTGTGGATTAGTATAGGCTGGCTGCTTGGTATGCTCAGCATGTAAGTTCATCAGATTCATTTCATATGGACAGGACACAAGACAAATGCATGTCATGACCTAACATGTATTTGAGCTCACACAATCCTACAAGAGGTTAATTTTTTGTTACTGGCTGTTATAGTATTAGCTTTTGGGTTGAAGCGGTTCTTGACATGGTATTAGAACTTCTATGACGAAGTGGTCAATATATATATATATATATCCATATCACCCACAATTCTCCTTAATAAATTAAAACTCCACATGGGGTATGGTAGGCTTGTGTTTGGTCCATGTTTCAAGTCCAAAGGTCTTTTGCATGAGGGGGCATGTTAAAGATATATATGTATATATATGTCAAAACTTTAAAATTCAGGATTAAAAAGATGATGAATGGGAAGGCATGCATGCATGCAGAATGCTCACGCACGCAAAATGCTCACACACATTATGGCAACTCTGTCTCCTCTTTTTATTAGTACTTGAAAACAGAGATAACTACAAGATAAGCTCCTAGAGATGATTACGAAGGATAAAGATGATTACCAAGGATAAATAAGACTCCTAAGCAATAATAAACACTCAGACTTTAGACAATGATAAACACCAAATCCTTTAGGAGTTTTACTCTAATAGGGTTTCTCAATACTCCCCTGCAAGTTGAAGATTATTCAAATATCGGCTTATTAAAACCTAGTTGACACAAAATCAAGTAATAGATGACAAAATTCAACAAGAAAAAGAAAACAAAAACAAAAAGCACTGCTGAAAGCATTGTTGGTCTGATTCACAATGGGAAAAGCTTCGGATGATTGTCAGAGAAGAGGCTAGAGAAGATTGACATATTGAGGTAGAGCTTAGTACGGGGCCAAAAGAATTCACCACTTAGTTTAGGGTCAAAGAAAAAGTCAAAAACCACTAGAAAAGCTAGGGCATAACCAAGGTACTGCAAAGTATTACAATCCATTGCAAAAAGAGGCCAGAAAAGATGTAAGGAAGGTCAGTTGGCCTTTTGTAGGCACATTGGTGTGTCTAACGACGATAAACATAACCTCACACGCCACTGCATTGTAGATGCATGTGCGGAGGTATTTGGTGATGCAACTTTGGGTCCTGACCTGTTTTGGGCTTGCGATTTTGAGGGCAGGTTCATATCTTCTTTTGGTTGTTAGGAAGGGTGAATGCCAGTGATGTTTGTGGCTGAGTTTAGGTGAATGCTGAAAAAGGGGTGGGACAAAATAGACAGGATTTATAATGGCAAAAAGGTGAGGCTAGAGCTCTTTTGGTAAAGTATTTAGAGGTCCTGCTATGAAAACTAAGATGTTGAAGGCCTACTCTTCTTTCTGATACCATGTAAAGTTCTAGATAAAAACATAAATATGATGGATAGGAAGGCTTGCACACACATTATGGCAGCCCCCTCCCCTCTCTAGTTTCCAATACTTGAATATACAGATTAACTTCAAGGTAAACATGTAAAGATAATGGTAAAAGATATTTAAGACTCCAAGAAAATAATAAACTGTAAGACTGTAGATAATGATAAACTCCTAATCCTTCAGGAGTTATTAGTAGCTTGCTGTTACTTAATGTACTTGATCTCTTATCGTGGTTAATAAGAGATAAGAGAAATATCTTGAAGTCTTGATGAGCAAATAAGAAAATGATTATCTCCCGTCAGCATAAAAATTACTTGCCTTTTGCAGACATCAGAAGTATATTAAGTAATTGCAATTTAATGAGTGCATGCAACGCAAATTTCATCTGGATAACTAACATTTTGCATAATTAGGTCCATGTCACACTCTTTTCTTCCCTCTTTGTTGGTGGGTTTACTTAACCCACTCAATGCAATCTGCTTTCTGCTGCCACAAGGACTTATAGCAGAAGGCATAATCAGGGAGCAAAGGGGGATGAGACTGAGGTCTAACAAATTGTACAAGGGTATATGCTGGAAGAGTCAGAGGAACAAGGGGGCAGAAGGGGAATTTCATGCTGAATGGTTGAGGGAGTGGTTGGAAGATTATTTCAACAGGGAACCTGCCATGGGAAGGGGGTGTGGAACATTCTGGAAGGAATTCAGAGGAAGCTAGCCTCTCAGAAAGCTATTTCTTGTCTCTTTTTGTTTGTCATCTTGTATCCTTGTTTTGTGTGTTGTGTGTAGTGATTGTGCAGCTGTGCTACTCTTTCCTTTTGTGAACGTAGTGACCTGGTTCTGGTTCTCTGTCTTAGAAGCAGGGTGAAACTCTTTGTATTGCCTCTAATAGAAAGTTCCAGCAAGTTCTATGACTTGTCTAATTTCATCCTCTAACTATTTCATTCCTGAATGTATAGGGTTGGCAGGCACTTCTGGCTGTCAGAGCACTTGTGCTGCCTCCTTCAGAAGACATTGAAACTTGGCTCAAGTTTGCTTCCCTTTGCAGAAAAAGTGGGCGCATTAGCCAGGCGAGATCTACTTTAGTTAAACTTCTACAGGTTTGTGGTGTTTCTCAAAGAAGGTTGTTGTCTTGTGCTGATTATCATTCTTCTTTACTTTACTCATTCTTTTTTCATTCTATTAGTATGATCCTGAAATTTCTCCTGAAAATGTACAATACCATGGCCCTCCACAAGTAATGCTGGCGTACTTAAAATACCAGTATTCACTTGGAGAGGATCTGAAGCGCAGGGAAGCATTTGTCAGGCTGCAGGTATAATATATCTCCCTTTGTATAATAATTACTTGTGCTTTAATATTTACCACTAATCTTCTACGTGCTTTGTTTGGGTCCAAATTGTTTGGTATAGAATTTAGCTATGGAGCTTTCCAGTGTACCCAGCATTCAACCAGTTACACCATCAGGCTTTGCAAATGCTGCCAATCCAAGCGTTCCTCTCCTTGCTCGTGTGTATCTGATACTTGGATCTTGGCAGTGGTCACTTTCACCTGGGCTCGATGATGATTCTATACAAGGTTCTTGAATGTTACAGTTTCATCTTTGAAGATGAAAGGGATATCAATATTTTTTCTGATCAAGTTTCAACATTTGTAGATATACTTGCTGCATTTACAAAGGCTACTCAATATGCAAATAAATGGGCTAAAGCTTGGCATAAATGGGCTTTGTTCAATACAGCAGTGATGTCTCATTACACTCTAAGAGGTTTTCCCGATGTTGCAGCTCAGTTTGTTGTTGCAGCTGTCACTGGATACTTCCATTCAATAGCATGTGGAGCAAATGCTAAAGGTGTTGATGATAGTTTACAGGTATGCCACATTTTCTGTTGCAACATGAAACCATCCAAATATGTATCTGCAATTTGGACTTCACTGGCAAGGTAGATGACAATTTAGCATAGTATTGCTGTATGTCAAGACTCAAGCACAAAGATACCAGATGCCTACCTACAACCACTTAGTAGGTTCAATGGATTAAAGCACTCGTGTTTTGATGTTTCTTCATTTTCTAAGAGCAATGTCCTTGCTGTAATTTGAGCATTCTTCCCTTACATTGTGTTTAAATTGAACTACGAAACTCCAGAATCAAAATAGCTGCAGTTCTAATCGGACAATCCACTGGGGTGCTATTCCAATGACCTGTTTCAATTCTATGGATGCTGACTTTGTAGGTTATATATTCAGCATTATCAGTTTGACCAATGAGCTTTGTGCTTCCTCGGATGACAACATGTTTCACATGGAATTAGTTTTGGGCTTTATAATAGAACTTCTTTCAGCATTATCACCATGACAAATGAGCTCTGTGCTCCTTCAGATGCCGAAATGTTTCACATATTATGTTTATAATAGATTTTGCTTCATGTGTTACTTACCTGAAAGTAGTCTACCAACTAATTTATCAAAACCTGCAGCAAATTATGCAACAATTTTTCTTGATCCTGTGTATACTAGAGATTTTGAATGTTACAGGAGGGAATAATTTTTGGAGTCGTACTTTTTTCTGTAGTTATTTTTTTTTATTTCTTAGGCTGCAATGCTAGATTTTAAAGCAGGGATTTCTTCCACTTGTGATATGGGACATTTCCCCCTCGCCCCTCCCTTTTCCCTTCTTGTTAAGCGGGGATTTCTTGGCTGGTATTCAACGAAGATTGATAGAATTGTTTGGATTGAGATTTTTGCTTTTGCTTGTTGTCTTGGTTTTCTTTTTTGGTGCTTCTTGGTTGTAAGTTTCATATTTTAAATTCGTAACTCTGCTATCCTCTATATCTTATGTATAACTATCTTCTATTCAAATGAAAGAATTCTGCTTGCTACACTGTTTACCATCACCTAAACATTATGAAGATTAGGTGGACAGCATGTCAGTAATTTTACTTCTTTCTGATTCCAAGAAATAAATGTGTTTATGGATCAATATCAGACTCATTAAATGTGCTATGAACCTCTCTTATGGTATCTACATCTTTACAACTGATTTCTGCTGATTCTTTCTGTGAGTAATGCCATTCTACTTTGGTTTGTTTTTAGTACACTAGAACTCCAATTTTCATGCTTTTTGGATCTGATGCAGGATATTCTGCGGCTTTTGACATTATGGTTCAACCATGGTGCTACAATAGAAGTCCAAATGGCCCTAAAGAAAGGATTTTCCCTTATTAACATCAACACTTGGCTAGTAGTTCTGCCTCAGATAATTGCCAGGATACACTCTAATAACCATGCTGTAAGAGAATTGATACAGTCACTGTTGGTGCGAATTGGCCAAAGTCATCCACAGGTTCAGGACTGATATTGTTGAATTTGGACTGGTTACTGCTTATCAACTTCCTTTTAGAAGTAGTACTCTAGATGCTTGAATTTTGAGCTCGTGTGAAGTGAGATAGTGAGATGAATTTTAATCTTTCTATCATATATTTCTTTATTCTAAATGGGTGTTTTTGTGTATATATTCCTAGTGGCAATTGGGTTGTGCCATTTCTATTATGTGTTCCATTTGTCAAGAGGAGGAGGAGGGGGGAGAATGCTATATGACCTTGCAATTAATGCTTTTAAATAATTCTTGTGATCCATTATGGAGGATAAGAATAATAAACTAAATAAACTAAGTCTGGCAAGGCACTGCGACTGTCACTATCCTTCTTTTGGAGCAGCTAGGAAGTTGTGTAATTCTGTCATAGATCTGTTACTTATACTGATTCAAGTTTTGCTGCAGCATTGACTGCTTAACTCTTGATGCTTTTCTTGTAAACTCAATCAATAGTTTTTTTTTTTTTTTTGGTTTTGGGGGGGGGGGGGAGGGGTGCCAAAAACTCAATCAGCAGTTTAAGGCGTCTGATTTTAGCAGGGTGAATAGTTACATAGATTTCCTTAGCCTTGTGACTTCTGCCAAGAAGATTTTGTCCCACACAAACTTGCAAATTACTTGTAAATGAAGGAATTTTCTGTAAAACTTTTACTGGAAGCAGTTGTAACTTGTGAGTAGTGATTTGAGATTCAAAATAAACAAAAAGCAGTGAGTTGAAAAGCCTTTTGATTGGAAAGATGAAACTTTAATTGGTTGAAATGTCCAATGGCATGCTGTATGATAGCATGATTGAGTCAACTTTCTTTTCTTGATATAATGGTTATGTTTCATCACAGGTATTGCGTTTGAATGACTATATGAGTGCTTCTAACTGTCACTTTGACTATAATTGTGTTATTAACTTACGCGTTATTGGCATTCAATTTTTTCTGTAGGCTCTCATGTATCCACTTCTTGTAGCCTGTAAATCAATAAGCAACTTACGCAGAGCTGCAGCTCAGGAAGTTGTCGACAAAGTTCGACAGCGTAGTGGTGTTCTTGTGGATCAGGTGTGATAATGATCTATCTACAGTTTAGTTTTGTCATAGTTATTCTGCTATTTTGTCTAAGCTGCTTTTGACTGCAGGCTCAACTTGTATCAAAAGAATTAATCAGGGTTGCAATACTTTGGCATGAAATGTGGCACGAAGCCCTGGAAGAAGCTAGTCGTTTGTATTTCGGTGAACATAACATTGAAGGGATGTTAAAGGTGTTGGAGCCATTGCATGAGATGCTTGAAGAAGGAGCTATGAGAAACAATGTAACAATAAAAGAGAGAATATTTATTGAGGTTGTGCCAGAATCTCCACTTATTTGGTTGTCCGTGATTAAAATAGTTGTCATGTATAGAATGCTGTCTTCGTAACATTAGTTGTAATTATCATATATATATATAATTTTTTTTTTTACCCCAGTTATCTAGTTGTTTTCTTATACATGAAGGTTGTTCAATTCTGAGTTTGTTCAAAGACCAAGTACAATCACTTCAAATTCAAGTATTGAATTTGACTTTGTCAATACTTTCTTGTTATTTCAGGCCTATCGACAGGAACTGTTAGAAGCTTATGAGTGCTGTATGAAATATAAAAGAACTGGGAAAGATGCTGAGCTAACCCAGGTTTGAAAGTTTGGATGTGTAAAATTTTAGCTAGTTACTTATTACGAAGGTTCTGGGTCATTGAACACTTCAATATATGTTAAAAATGATAGAGGTATATATCAACCATTCTAGCCTTCTCCTGACAGTTTAAGCTTTTGGGATGAATTGGTTCTTGGCATGATTTACAAGAATGCACTTTTGAATATGATGAGATTTTAGACCCTCTTTTCGAAATTGGAATACAGTGGAAAAGAATCAAGCAAAAAAGCTTCATCCCTGGTCTCTCTTGCCTGTTTTAGATATTATGTATTAGGTGTATTTGTTATGGATAGAATGAAGGAAAGAAATGATGTTTTTATGTGAAATGATGAAAGAGCATGCATGTGTGCATGCATTTTTGTGTCTGTGAAAGAGATGAGTTTTGCAGCTCGTTTGTGTTTTTTTCCTGAATGGGAGTAATTTTCTAATTATATCTTGATCAGGCATGGGATATCTATTATCATGTATTCAGAAAGATAGATAAGCAGCTGCAAAGTCTCACAACCTTAGACTTGGAGGTAAGAGTGACGGGTATTTATCCATTTATTTATTTTGTTATTCTCATGGGTCTAATACTTTGTGCATATCTGGTAGTCTGTTTCTCCAGAATTGCTAGAATGCCGGAATTTGGAGCTTGCTGTTCCTGGGAAATATATTGCTGGTAAATTAGTTTTATTGTTTTCCAAAAATATGCTTTCACTAAAGTGGGTTTTGTCAACTAAATCATCCATATCCATGTCTCAGATGCACCAGTGGTAACAATTGCATCATTTGCACGACAGCTTGTTGTTATAACATCTAAGCAACGACCCAGGAAGTTGACCATTCATGGGAGTGATGGTGAGGATTATGCCTTCTTATTGAAGGGACATGAGGATTTACGCCAGGATGAACGTGTCATGCAGGTACTCTAATGATTGTTTTCCTACATGTTGCTTGTACATTTTAGTATCTGGTAAGTTTATCTTGATGGTCATTCATCTTGACAAGTTGATAAGTACCCTGTGATTATTTTTGTCAGCTTTTTGGTTTGGTGAACACTCTACTCGAAAATTCTAGGAAAACATCAGAGAAAGATTTGTCTATTCAACGATATGCTGTAATTCCCTTATCTCCAAACAGTGGGTTAATTGGATGGGTCCCTAATTGTGACACCTTGCATCATCTAATTCGGGAGTACAGGGATGCCAGGAAGGTTAGATAGAATACCTTTTCTGCTTTCTTCTCTCCATTACCATTACTCTGTGTAGTCTCTTGCACTCTGTTGATTTTCTTATGCTTTCGTATGATCTGGGTTTGATTGTAGTGAGATCATCATAACTTCTATATATGATAATTGTTCCATAGTTTAAATCACTTATGAATTTTTTTACCCTGCCGTACAGATCACCTTGAATCAGGAACACAAATATATGCTCAGTTTTGCACCCGATTATGATCATTTGCCTCTTGTAGCTAAAGTCGAGGTGTTTGAGTATGCTTTGCAAAATACTGAAGGAAATGACTTGGCAAGGGTATGTAATGTTTTCAAACTCTACCTGGTCCATGGTCTTCTACAGCATGTACTTATTTCAAGGTTCACAATGTTCCAATTCCTAGGTGCTTTGGTTGAAAAGTCGAACATCTGAGGTATGGCTTGAGAGGAGGACAAATTATACTAGGAGCTTGGCTGTCATGAGTATGGTGCGTGCTTAATCTACATTCCACACAATGAGTTGAAGTTGTGACTTAATATTTATTGCCACGTTATATAATAACCATATATAGTCGCCATCAAGTTCTGATTTATTGCTTTGAAAGCATTTGTAAGAGATCCCATGTAGGGGTTTGAGAGGAGGAAAAAAAAGGGGGGGGGGGGCGGGGGGAGGATCTTGTGAACTTGTTTTCCTTTTAGTGGTGTTAGAATGGGTCACCTTCTTTAAATGTTAAATGATATCATTGTGTATGTATGAGTTCCCTACTATTGAAGTAAATGACTTGTAGAAACCAACTTGTTTATCCCTCCTAGACCTATGAAGATTTAGATTCTACTCTTTCTGTTTTATAACATTTTGCATATGATTTCTGGCCAAGAGTATGCTGAATAAAGGGTTGGCAATGGTTAGTTAATCCCCTGTCATTTACATTTTCATGATATACACTAATAGTTGGGTTCTGCCAGGTTGGTTACCTTCTTGGTTTAGGTGATCGTCATCCCAGCAATCTTATGTTACACCGGTTTAGGTAACTAACAAAAACTGAAAGATACAGTTAACTTGATTGATAGAATTAGTTAATTAAAAATTTTGGAGCATCTTATGTTTCTTATATTCTCCAGTGGGAAGATTTTACACATAGATTTTGGAGACTGCTTTGAAGCATCAATGAACCGTGAGAAGTTCCCGGAGAAGGTGTGCTCAGGAATTTGTTGTTCCTTTTTTTTGGGGGGGGGGGGGGGTGGAATTATTCAAATTCTTGATGTGTTATTGTCTCTTATCTTACAGGTTCCTTTTCGCTTGACAAGGATGCTTGTGAAAGCTATGGAAGTTAGTGGTATCGAGGGAAACTTCCGCTCAACTTGTGAAAATGTGATGCAAGTTCTGCGAACAAATAAAGATAGTGTTATGGCTATGATGGAGGTATAGAACCTTTGCTTTCATTCTCCTCTCTCCACTCTGCAACCTGAAATTGAATAAGAGCAAAACAAAACCCAAAAAGAAAAAAAAAAAAAAAAAAAGAATAGAATGAGAGATTAGAAACCCCATCTTGATGAGATTATTAGAGTTCTACTCTAATTTTTTGTTTGTACATGAATAATTTGAATGGTATAGTAACCACAGTTCAACATCTTATCTAGTTGATAGTTTTTTTTTTTTGGGGGGGGGGGGGTTTAATAGTGCGACCTACTTATTATATAGGATGATGTTCATTGTGTTATGTTTTTGGAAGGGAGCTTATTAAATGGGAAGTTTAATTAATTAATATTTAAATATGAAATATATGCCAAACTGTTGTAAATTTACTCCTTTACTATATCATATTGCCGAGACATGCATGTGTTAAGCATGCAAAGGCATATTGTATAACGTGGTAAAAGTTCTTTTCAATGTTGCTGCACAGTTTTTCTTCTGTACCAATAAAGATAACAGAAAACACTATATTAAAGCAAAGAAAGAATTGGGTCAAGATGAACAGCAAAATAGAATAATAGATAGATAGATATGCGGGAAGGGTAAGAAAAGACTTTACTTTTGGTTAACACTTTAGCTTTACTATTTCTTTATTTCATCATTTTTAACCAAAATCTTATTTTTGAGTGCTACAGGGTACTAGTGATTTTTTAATTATATTAAGCCATCTCTTGTTGTACAGTCTTAGATTGGATAAATTGATTAATTGCTCTTCCTGCACTCAGGCCTTTGTACATGATCCTCTCATCAATTGGCGTCTTTTCAACTTTAATGAAGTTCCACAAATGTCGATGCTTACCAGCAATCATGTACCTCCTGTAGTGAATACTGAAGAATCTGCCACAAATAGAGAGCTTCCTCATCCTCAGCGAGGTGCCCGTGAGAGGGAACTTCTTCAGGTATTAACTTTACTATTTTGTAGCTTTTCAATCTTGTCATGATGCTAATTATTTGTACTTGCACATATAGGCTGTTAACCAACTTGGTGATGCTAATGAGGTCCTGAATGAGCGTGCTATAGTTGTTATGGCTCGCATGAGTAATAAGCTTACGGGTCGGGATTTTTCAACTTGCTCTTCAGTATCATCCAGCTCTATTCAACATGCAGTAGATCATAGCAGCTTAATTTCTGGAGACACTCGTGAAGTTGATCATGGCTTATCAGTGAAATTGCAAGTCCAAAAGTTAATTAACCAAGCAACCTCTCATGAAAATTTGTGCCAAAATTATGTCGGGTATGATCCCAAACTCAGTATGCCACTTGCTTACTCTATTTTTCCCTTAAACCTTTCGTTTTCTTGCTAGTGACACATTCATATTGATAGCTTTTGAACATTGATCCTAACTTGTTGAAAAGTTATCAACATATAACGTCATGCGTCCCTGGCAAGCACATGAAGATTTGGGGAAAAGAAGGGTGGCAAATAGAATTGCCCATCGTGAAATGCATATAACAAAATATGAAGATGCAAATAATTTCTATTACATTTTTAAATTTCTTAGTGTTTGTGTTTGGATATTGAACGTCTAGGGGTAGTCCCCAGTAAATAATCTCTTGTAGAGAATGATAATCTTTGGCGAGTGTTTTTTTTTTCAAGTGATATCATTAAAAGTTAATTTAATTAATTTAGATGTTAAATCAAATTCTCAACTTGTAAACCGTTTTCGTTTTTCCTTCCTAAGATGTTATGAACTGTTCTTTTTTCTATACAACTTTTACCTTGAATTGGCAAATTATCAGATAATTAAGATGTGGATTTTGCTCCACTATTGAGTGAATTGCTAGAAACTTAGGATTGACACTAGATTTAGATTGCTGTTTTGTTGTTGTGACCAACTGGCTAAGCAACCTTCAAGTGTCTTGAGTCTAATCCCAACCTCCTTAACGTCTGAAGCTGGTTATGGTTTTTTATCACTACTTTTTCTCTTAATGTTTCAGGTGGTGCCCTTTCTGGTGATCCAAAGGAGCAGAGTATATATTGTATATAATGTTGTACATAGTAGAGAGTCATCATGGATTCTTAGGGGATCCTTTCTTCTCCATATGTATAATTGGTAGTGTATGATATGCTGTACAGTCATTTGTCTCCTGCCACCGTCAACGAAAAGGAAATGGAGGAGGATTAAAGCAGATGCTTCGTCGTGTGGTTTAGACCTCATTTCGACTAGGTCATTGTAAATATCTCTATTCCCCTTCCCCCCCGGGGGGGCTTTTTTATTTTCTGGAATACTAGTTTGAGACCCATGAGATGCATAAGGTTTTAGCTTGAGTTTCTAGTGAGGAAACTAATGTGATTATTATTGTTGAAAATGAATAACAAATAGCTGGTTTTTTCCTTTTGAGATTTATATCTTTTTGCTAATTCCTTTTAAAATTAAACAAGCTGAGCCAGCGTAAACAGCATTTGACGAAGGCTTATTATTTAACCAGCACTGAAATCTTAAGGTTTGTTCCCTTGTTAAAGAACAACACATGACGTGAGCCCTGATTCAACCCAACAAATATCTTAGCACAAACAACGACAAACAGCCTTGAGACGGGTATAATAAATTAAATAAATGAAAGATGACCATTTCTACTTTTTTTTTTTTGGCATTTAGCTTAACTATTATTGCGGTATCTTAAACATACATAATTGGTTTAATTTTGTCCTTTAATATTCTTTTTATATGAAATTTGTGTCTCATTGTATATTTTCTCCTTATATCTATCTAGGACTATTTTAGGATACTAAAAAAAGTTTAACAGGATTATTTTGAAACAATAAATGATTAGATATAAATGGAGTTTTTTATAGTTTTAATTAAATTTTTAAATTAAAATGTATAGTGTTTGATTTTTATAATAATATTATAATAAGCAAATGGTTTAATTAAAAAAATCACACATTTGATATATTTATTGTTAAAAAAATTATATCTTGTTATATTTTAATTATAAAATTTGATAATAAAAACATAAAAAATTATATATAAATTATATTATTAAAGTTAATAGACAAATATGAAACAAATTTAAAATTAAGAGGTTAAATTATAGTAAATTAACGAGTTAAAAAGAACCAGATAATAGGCAAGCTTCTGCATTTTTTTTCTAATATTGTGGGTATCCATTTGGAAGTCTTTACAACAATCATTCTATTCACCATGTACTTGCAGTTGTGATTAATGACAAGGATAATTTTAAACTTTGATTGTTATATCAGACGATGCATGCATAAAAATGGCTATTTCTGCAAACGCAATCTTATACAGTAGTCAGGGGCGACCAAGCAGTTTTGATGTCATAGTTCCAAGACACTAATCCAATCCAAACAACAGTAATCCGTAATTTACCGAAGTACAGAATTTGTTGTTCTGCCCTTGGGAATCTTCGTTCTACTGCATTGTTTTCAAAAGAATGATGGAAGTTACAACAAATAAATGCCAGTGACATCTTATATAAATTGATGAGAGGGGCTTCATTTAGGAGAGATTCAATGCTATCCATAGAGGAAGAAAATACATCTTCAAAAATGTATTGTTAGGACAGCCTAAATTTTGGGAAATAAAATTTGAATCCATATAATTATAGCAGAAACAAAATTTACCATTAAATTTGGACAAGCGCATAACTCAACTTCAACCAGACGAGGCTTTGCCACTTTGGAAAGGGAGAAACCCGTGATACATGAGATCAGAATTAGACATAGCCATGAGTACCCTTGGGGAAAACATCATATTGGCTTCGGAGACATTCCTTACCAATTTCTGTATGAAGAATTTAAGACTAGAATGTTCATAATTTACAGAAACCGCCAGCAAAGACAGGATACTCAAAAAACTACTAACTTCCCTTAGTTTAACTCGTAGGCTTCTTCTTAAACTTGCTCTGCACTAGGCTGAGTAGGAATTCTGTAAATACGTGCTCATAATCTGGCATTTTTCCATACCCTGCGAAAACGACATAATGTTCAACCAGCATAGCGTCATATGTATGTAACATGTGCAATACCAAAAACTCAACCAAGATACAACAAGTTTCTTATGAATGAAATGGATGGATATAGGAGACATTTGGTATACCATTATTCTTGTGGTATTTTATTTAAGTAAATAAAGCTAAAAATGGTGAAATGTTAGATCCCTATGATTTTTGGATGATATCTCATATCACCTAAGATGGTGTCATCCAATCACACCTTGGTATCTTGGATGACATGTCATCTTGGATTCTAAATCCTAAGCTCTAAACCTTATGCCTTGACCATAGAATGAAAAATCTTGAGATTTCAATCAAGGTTTTGAGAATTCTTGGAAAATACACCCACACCACCAGAACATAATATCTACTACAGGAACTTACTTTTCCATATATTCAGATCCGTATTACACTAGTTATAGACTATTTTGGAATCATGGCATTTCTTTTTGGAAAAATACTTATATGTAATTCCTTATATCTTTACTGTTAAGTTCTCTAACACAACAAATGTATGATTTCTTAATAATATTATGACAGGTATATGATTTTTGCAAATAATTATATCGTTTTCTAATTAAACTATATACGTGTGATGATATTATTAGAAAATCATATATTTATTATATTTTAATAAGAGAATCAAATAGCAAAGATATAAATAACTGTACCTAAATCTGGTCCTTCTTCATGACCTTCCATTTCTGTATAAAAAGTGTATGTCTTGAGATCACATAAACCCATTACCCAAATACTATGTGATATGGCCCAAAAGAAAAACCCAAGTGACAATTTTCTCTGACTTCAAGACTATATTAGCTCGAATTCTTACTGCAATCCTATCACTGACAGAGAAGGAGTTGTTTGCTATTAGGAGTGGAGTTCACATTCAATAATCTCGGACCTAATTAGGCAACATACAGTGCATGCACAAAACAAGAAA
Source organism: Erythrophleum ivorense (assembly GCA_026724425.1). Classification (NCBI taxonomy): domain Eukaryota; kingdom Viridiplantae; phylum Streptophyta; class Magnoliopsida; order Fabales; family Fabaceae; genus Erythrophleum; species Erythrophleum ivorense. The sequence continues at coordinate 119,605 of JAIUCV010000200.1, read as the reverse complement.
TCTGCTATTTTTCTATAGGATATAAACGGGAAATACCCCAGAAAAAGAGAAGCTGGCAAGATAGTGTATAAAGATTTATCACTAAAAAATATTTACGAGCTAAGACAATCAGAAAATAGGGAACTAGCTTAAATGCGTATGGGTTATACTTGCCAGGAAAATAGTTGATATCAATGACATAAAACACATCCTTGGTACCATATTCCCGGATCATATCTATGTTGAATAAGCGGAGTCCCTATACATGGCAAATGCAGTTTAGTTTAAGTATATAAATAAGAAATGAAAGGTGTCTGTTACAACAAAAGGGGGAAAAAAATACCAGTCTGTGACGAAGCTCCCTCGCAAGCCTCTCCAACAAAGGTCTTGGTGGATGTTCTGCAACAATGTCACGGTAAGTCAATAGGAGCCACTAGTTCGAAGTTCTACCATTCACACCAAAGCAGTTATTTTGCAAGCATCAACTCACAATCATAAGGCCTATTTGGGATTGCTGTGGATTTCTGCTTATTTTGAAACTACTTTTTCAAATGAAAGTTTCATAAAAAGCACTGTAAGAAAAAGCAGTTTGTGTTTGGCAAAATCATTTGATAAGCGCTTTCATCAATATTATTGTGTTCGATAAATCTCTGGGAAAAAAAAGTACTTTTTATTGTCATATTACTTATAAGGGCATGTGTTTAAGAGAGTAGGTAAAAAAGATAAAAGGTAACTATGGTAATTAATGATTTTGAGTGCGAGTATTATTTTTATTCTAAAAAATAATTTTCTGCTCCTGCTCCTGCTTCAAGGAAAAGCTTAAGTTTCTGTTTCCTTCTCACAACAGCAAAATTGCTTTTGCTACTACTAAATATCTTCACAAAAGCTTGCGCAAACACCTAATTTTTCAAAATAAGTACTTTTTTGAAAAATAAGCAGCTTGTGCCCTTCTAGAAGCTAGGCCAAACATGTCAATAAAGCACATCAGTATAAAAAAGGCAATACCATTGGATTTAAAAGTACTTTTCATTGAATGCTCTGTGATTCTTACCAGCAATACTAGGATCAAGAGCAGCATCATCGGCAGAAGCTGCTGCGCATGAAACCCTTGGAAAACGAAATAGGCCAGCTACCTTTGAAAGCTCATGTTCACTGATATTAGGTAGAGAGAAACGCCTCACAACCTTTATGGTCTCCCCAATAATATAAACCTTAAAGAGAAGACCACCTGCAAAGTTTTTCCCCAACAAGGGAGTTTAGTTTACAATGTCAATTCAGCACATAAAAATAATAAGCCCTATGAATCACTTCACAAACCGTGATTGACAAACTCTTGTAGAACCAATGGAGGTTTAAGCTCAGAGAGAGAGAATTCATCATAAGCAAGGAATAGTTCATGTGACTTTGCACTGCCATCCACAACTAGTGGTTTTGCCACTGAAAATGACAAATGAACATTTGAATGTTTTAAAAGCTACAAGAGAGACGACAATATTTCTGAAAAAACCCAATCAGGATAGTCAGATCAATGAAAAACCAAATGATAACAATTACATTTAATCTTTGGCAATTAAGACATAACATCTGAGAAATGTATCATCTAATAAATCCAATCGAGGTACTTAAAGCCTATTTAAATACTCAAATCTGATACCATGTAATATCCAAGTGCACCGCAATTCAGATGTTGGCTGAATGCACACCAATCTCATGCAGTTAAAGTAATAACCACATCTATCACTAGAACCAAAGCTGAGGTCCAGAAAAGAAAATAAATTTACAAAAAATGATACATACCTAATGGTAATTTTACTCCAGATTTAGTAACTTCATAAGGGATAGAAGATGGATCTTTTATGATAAACAACTGTCGTGGAACAGCAACCTTGCCTAAGAACAACAGTTATTAAATAACGTAAATATTGGTGAGCGTTGCTAAGGCATAGTTTACCAGATGTGAAATACAGTTTCAATTTGAGAAATGAAAAGCAAATGCCTTCTCCACGATTCAACAATATACAAAAGCATATGGTAGAGTAAGTGGCCCAAAATCGGACAAAACACACATTGAAAATTCTTAAGACTATTGATTAAGGATTCATGTAAACAATCCCTAAACTTCCAGACGATCAGTTCTATTTTCTATCATTTATTGCAGAAAATTGTGTAAAAGAGTTACCATTGCAGTCAGATAAGTTTAGATCTGCCACATCTTGCAGCATGGATTGGCGATTGTGTAAATGTTGAATTGCATCTGGAGGATCAAGGATTGTTACTTCGGGATGCTTTTGCCCATAATCCTTCAAAAATAAAACACAAGCAGAAAAGGGCTAAATTAGCCCCTTTAAAATTAAAACTTCAAAGACTATTAGAAAGCATGTTGCAATTGCCAATTATAAAACTACAGAGAGCCAGTGAACAAAAATAACACCAAAATCAATATTGTAATCTATTATCTCACTACACTATCAAGCAAACTTTTTCAGCAAAGAGAGAAATTTTATAGAAGAATATAGACAGCTTAAGTTTAAAGGTAATTACTCCATATCAGTTTCTTAACTCAATTAGTGAACTAAGTAAAGCAGAGACTTCTTGCACATTTATTGTATTATTGAACCATCTGTCTGTAGCTTTTATCTATTTTACCTTCTATGCTGATGATATAATATGTATCTGGAGTTCTGGATACTAGATGACTACCATAGAGGATAGCATTTGGTATGTAGCGTTATTGGCTGCTAAACTATACATCACACCCAGTCTTGTGCTTTAAGAAATTTGATCTTGACTAGTCCCTGCTTTATCTACAAAGAAGGCGTAAATACTTTTACAAGAGAACAACTTTTCAAGGAACAATATTCCTTCCAGATCAATGAAAAGGCCAAAATGCACGATAACCTGATCTTTAAAATTTAACAATGAACTCTCCAAACATCAATTTTGTGTAGATAATTCCACTGTTAGTAAATCTATTAATTTACTAATGAAATGGTGATATGTCTAATTAACTAGACCACTTAAACTCCATTTTTGTGCAAATAATTCCTTTGAATTTAAAATTAGGTCCAAATAACCCACCAATGTGTCATGCTTCCATTAGTGAAATAACACTCATTAATGGCAAGGGTTACTTGCTCATAATCTCATGTTTGGGAGGGTCCATTGTCAAGCTTCAACAGTAAGTAAAGTTATTTGGACATAATCTAAAACTCAAGAGTTCTATGATTTTGGCCCAATAAAAATGGCAAAAATGTGTCAAACTGCATATTTATAGTAGAAATCTTATTTTCTCAATATTGAGAGAACTAACAAAGGTTGTTAGCTGCCAGAATACCACAGCATCCAGCAGATGAAGGAAATAATTTAAGGAAGCAATCATACAAAATTATACTTAACAAATAAGACAGAATGAGCAAGGGTGACCATCAGATAGATATTATCATTCATCAGTGACGGCTAACAAACTGTCAACTTCCAAACTCATTCCATCAAAGAAGACCTTATATTCTCCCCTCCCCCCCCCCCCCCCCCAAAAAAAAAAAAGAAAAAAAAAATCCTCCTCTCCTAAGCATAGTAAAGACAATCTGAGGACACAAAATGGAGAAACAAGAAGGCCAGGTAATTAAAGCAAAACCCTTTCACAATTATGAAGAGAAAGCACATTAGGTCTTGTCAGAAATAGCTATTTCATTCCCAAATGACATTCAAAAATCGGCAGGTTGCAATCTATGCAACTGGCAGTATTCTCTTCAGTAATTTGTCTGGACACTTGCTTTTCTGTTTTCCCCTTATATATAATAGTTCTACAGTGTATTTGTAGATATTGATTCCATGGAAAACCTCTTTCCTCTCCCATCATCATTCAGATAGAAATCTATAAATTAAGCTCAGTCCTTGAATGGCAAAGCAACAACGTTGAAGGGACATCAGGTCATTACCAGGTCTGTATAATCTAACTGTTGGTCGAGAAAATAAGTGTGCAAAACAACCAGCACTAAAGCTTCCAAGTATATGACAGATAATGTAAGACTCACTCTGAGATATCTTCAAAGGAAACTTTATTTGAAAAAAAAAATGGAAAAAGGCCAAATGACCAAGAACAAACTTATTTTTTAGTTTCTTATTATTTGAGATGCGGATAACACACTTAATTGTGGTATCTTTTTAAAACAATTTTAGGGTTATTGGTTACTACACTTTCTGAAGAATTGAAAATAATCCTGTTTAAACTTAAAACATATTTGCTAAATCCTCCAATTTCATTTTCAAATAACAATTAAAAATTTCATGTGAATGTAAAATTACTTTGCAAATGCGTTTTTCCATCATCTAACATTTCCGAAGATATAAAAGCTTTGTCAAGGAATCTAATGATTAAGATAGATAACATAGTGAATACTACTATATTATAGTGACTATTGAAATTAGTGTAAGATTACATTATCCAAAGAAACTGCATTTCAAACTAAGAAAAAATGAAGTAAAAGACATGATGAAATAAGAATTTGTTCTTTTGGCAACCATGTTATACCAATGCCTAACCAAACTATTTGGATTAATCACAAAAAGTAAGTCCTCACTTGTTTGAATTCTTGAGGGACCGATTTCAACTATCTGGTCATGATTCATGAGGAGAGCAAGAACGCTGCAAATTATGTCAGACAATAATAAGTTTTTATGAATTCAGAAGATTTGGTTGTTCAGCCAATGACCGCCATTTCATGCCTAATTCCCAGCATTAATAGATGCTAATGATTTCATACAATGCCATGAATGGTGTATCAAAAGATCATAACTCTGCACTATTCTTAGCACAACATGGAAGTGGAAAGAAGTATTTGGGGTTCACGAACCTCAACAACCTCACGCCACTCCTTTCCGGACAACTGGAAAAAACATAAAGCCTGTCAGAGTATGATGGAGAATACCGAAACAATAATAGCCTGTCAGAGACTTAAGGCGGCAAAACCATTTATTAATTAAAAAAAATCCCTATACGAACACTCTGACAAGTCAATAACAATAAATATCTTCAAGAAGTCTAACCTTATGCAAAATAATGTCAAAAGGACCTTGTTCTGATAGCGGCTTGTTTAAGTCAATGGCAACAAAAATTATACCTTTGTTCCTGCATCGAACGCAACAATATTTAAGGATCCCTATTGAGGGTGTCAAATTAGTAGCGGCATTCTAAGGTAACTCATCAATTAATCTTTTTTAATTAATACAAAATGCCAGGCAAATATGTTTCACAAGTTAACGTCAATTTAAAACTCAAATGAAAAAATAAAATAAAGAAAGCGGGTATTTCCTGTAATCATGACCCTCAAATTAGCGGCAATTTTTACCGTTAACAGACTAAAATTTGTGGATAAGAATGTAAATTAGCATTCCTGTTCCTGACAAGCAAGTAGGGGGAATTAATTAGTATAAATTGACCTGAGAATAAAAAAACAACGTATTAGGATTTGACTTTGGATTCTTATTGTGGACACATCGAAAGAGCATATATGGTGGAATATTCTCATTTAAACTCGAACAAGGAAAAGACCAAGATAACCAAGAAGTCAATCAAGGTGATCGGTTAAGAAAAACAGATCGCTGGGTTTGATGGGAAAGTGATAGCCAAGTGATAACTACTCTGCCACTATCGACATGGACACTACCATATTGCCCCCGCCACTGCAAAAGCCGCTTTAACGATATAACAGCAGATGATCAGAAATTAAACATAACAACATATCCTTTGGCAACCCATTTCTGGAAAATGGAAACAAATCTTCATAGCCGTAGAAACATGCATGCACCAACGCGTATATAACATGTTCCCATTATTACAAGTTTTAAGGTTTAACAATAATGTTAAAGAGGCCAAGTGGGTGAATACCGAGCAAGTCTGATAAACTTGGGTTGTAAAAAGCTCTTCTTCTTCTTGGACGTCAAGGCGTACCCAACCACCAGTTTGGGTGGCTGTAGATACCCACCGTCGCCGCCGATCGAATACAGCACCGAGCTCACTTCCTTTTCCTTTCTTTCTTCTTCTACTTCCACTTCTCCACAGGAGATCTCTCCGTTCAATTTCATGCCCGCACCTTTGAAAGACCCTAATTGAAGCATCAACCTTTTGTTTCCTTTACTTCGTCGTTTCAGTCTTACCACGCTAATTTCCCCAGTGAATTCAACTATGGAAACGAAAAACTGCGAATCATACATGAAAGGGAGGCCTTGGCACAGATAGTGTTCTCGAATTTGAAGCCGATGTCATCTTTCTACGTCCTTTTGCTCTTTGTATCACCCCGCAGAAATCACCAGAAGGCGAATATGATGAAAATATAGAGGAAAGGATTTTGGGGTCTCTTTGCTGAGAGACTCTTGCTCTACAAGTACATGTAGATTGGTATACATGTAAGTATCAAATGAAGGAACAGAGAGGAAAACGTGCACATAAGAATTTTCTGGAGGGAATATTCAGTTTGCAGAAATGAAAAGAGGATTGAGTCCTTGCAGATACTGAATTATGTAATATATATAACGCAGGTGAGATTAGTGGAAGCTGGGTTGAAACTCCCCTGCTGTTGAACGCGTCTCTATTTCACCTTTTCCGCCATAATTAATTGACTCTTTGGTTGGCCTGCTCGTTTCAAGTCAAAAGCTTGAAACTGCGTGAAAAACAAATTTCGCTGTTTCCCATAAGGAGAGCCTGCTTTATAGGGTTCATGGTGAGGAGAAAAGTTAATATCTTTCTTATTAAATTTTTTAATAAATATAAATTTTTAACTTTGGTATAATAAGACTGATGTTTTAATAAAGTTTTTATATATTTTTTATTTTTATTAAAAGACCTATTAACAATGATTTAAAAAATCAATATCAACATAAATTATCAGTTTGGACGAAGTTGCACCATGGATCACCGTGAAGCTTCCTCTTAGATTGCGTGTCAACTATTTTTTTTTCTTTTGTATTCTTTGTTTTTTTGAGAAACTTGTTAAAATTTAAACGGCTGCATGAATCCCAATGCACAAGATCGAAAAATTTGAACCACGCACAACGACGCTAATTATATTCAAGTCTAATTCTTATGATAAAATTATATTCACCTGATCCTCATTATATCTAGCACAGTGAGTTAGCTTAATTAATAAAAAAATTATTTTTTAATAATTTAGATTTAGACTGTGCTCTTAAAATTGTAAAAATAATTAACTTGAGACAAAATCTAAAAATAAGCATGACATAATTGAAAAAAAAGGTGCCTATTAACTGATTTTTTATACATCTTTTAATTTTCAGTAAATGACCTATTACATGATTTGAAGGGAGTTGCACCGTAAGTAAGTAGTTTACATCGTGGCCCTCTCCTCAAATTGCATGTCAACAATTATTTTCTTCTATTTTTTTAATCCCTTTTCTGAAATTTGAATGGCTACACAGATCCTAATATATGGGGCCCACCAAAAATTTGAATTGGCCGTGCATCTCCACGAACAATGACATTATTTAAGTCTAAGAAGGTAAAATTATATTCACCCTATCGTCATTCCATTTAGCACAATGAGTTAGCTTAACTAATAAAAAAAATTATTTTTATAAAATTTAGATTTAGACTGTGCTCTTAAAATTATAAAAATAATTTAACTTGAGACAAAATCTAAAAATAAGCATGACAAAATTGGGGAAAAAAAATAAGTGGGACCGCTCTAAGAGTTATAAATGTCCAAGTCAATGATAATATTTTAGGGTCTCAAACTTAATTGTCTAACATTCATATTGAAGCTTCAAAGTAAATGTCTTGCTCAAATAGTCAATGCCTATCTTTCTTTAACTTTTTTTTTTTTTGAAAAATAATTGAAATTTCCATTAATGAGAAAGTTTGCGAGTAATATATTATTCTTGGATTTCACTTTCATTTACCGCCCTGCTGTCTAATTTCTTATTCATGGACCAAACAGTGAGGAATATCTGCAGAAGAGTCGAAGAATATGCTTGGAGTTAGGCCAAGTAAATGCGCGATTTTGGGGATCAAACTCTGAATATTACACACCACTGATTTGGCATTTATAGACTATGTAGAAACAAATTCAAGAAGGAATATTCTGTGGTTACAAATTAATTATATATAGTGTTAAAAAAATAAAAAATATAAATTGGTGTAAAGAGAATATTCTGTGGTTACACTTTCTTTCTAATTATACGATTACATAATTATAGAAGATTTAAGTTTGATAATTTCAACGATATTGAAGCATCTTAACTTTACGTGATACTAAAGCCATGCGAAGGCCCTTCCTAAATTGATGCTTGATTAAGATCAACATCAAGTTGGTCAATTACTTGCAGGTGTTTTCTTTTTTTTTTTACCTCTTTCTTTTCATGCCTTGAAATCCAACTTAGAATATGCTTGGAGTTAGAAGACTGATCTTTCCAAGCAATCTAACTCGAAATGACAATTTGCGGATGGATACATTATACTGAAATTTAAAATTATATTTTTTATTTTAAAATTTTATTTAACTGTCACAAAATTTTAAACATTTGAGATTTTTTTCAGTCTTTTTTTTTCATATAATATCATGTCAAAATTATATCAAAACTACAAAATACAAGCATGACTATGTTTCAATAACATTCATGCAATTAACGTATCTTGTACGCAATTCGTTTTCTCTGCACTTCCTAGGAACGTGCATGTCGCGCATATTTTATCTAAACTATCTCAATTTAATTTGGATAATTTAAATTTTAAGATTTTTTTATTTTTTAATTTAATTTTTAAGTTTACAATTAGAAAATTATTTTTATTTTAGATTTTATTTCTTTTAAAAATTAAAAAAAAAACTCTCCAAATTTAATCTAAACCATTTATGTAAAAAGTTCACTCCCTACACACGATATGCAGGGAACGTAGGATGACGAAGTGTAATCCTCCCCTTGCCAGATGTAATAACAGGCGACTATAAGCTATGTTAACAAGCTCCTCCCAACCCCAAGTCCAGAAAAAGGTCTTCCTTGAACCATATATGAAGAAGTATATATCTTTCTCACATACGTACAACTTTTTCGCCTGATGCATCTACAAGAGAACTGACCATCTCGAATTCTGAAATTTGCAAAAACATTCTCCTCCTAGCCATCTGAATCACCGCTATAGGATTAGCTTGATTATTATCAAAGACTGGTCAATTGCGTAATATCAAATATGATATAATATGAATATCACTCGACTCGTATAATCTTTAAAATCTTGCAGGTCTATATTCCAATATTTTAAAAATTAAACTAATCATTAAAGTGGGATAAATAACAGTTTGCAATTTAATGGTTAGTTGAACTAGAATCGTTTAAAATATATATATATAATAAATATAATATAATTATATATAATATAATTATATATAATATTTTATAATTATATTAATATATATTGTACCCGTACTTAAATATCCTAAAGTCGTAACCCCTCAACTCTTATGGACAAAGAAAATCCAAGCCAGATAGCTCTTGCAAACAGGTAGTGAATAAAACCAGCTTTTGTTTCTGTGAATTATGGAGATGAAAAGAGATGAAGGTGGCACAACCAAGAAAGCTAGACCCCTCACTTGTGCGTCTGAACCAATGGCACTTCCTCCCCAATTAATACTTTTGAATTGAAAGTCTTTGATGTTGAAGGGAGATTAACCTTTAGAGATCACCTTGTTTTTATTCACACTAACATAATGAGTTTTCATATGAACATGTAAGATAATTATAACAAAATTGCGGTTAAATTACTTCATTAGTTCTCACTATTAAATATTTATTAATATGCTGTTAAATTATACTAAAGTGGCCAATTATATACTTTTTTTTTTACACTTTTAATGTACATAATTCAAGTAAACTAACCTAAATCATTTAACATTGGTGACATGTGATGGCATATATATGAGAGAAATTTATCCTCACTATCCTGCTTTTATCCTTTGGAGTGACATAAATAATCATGCATATTCAAAGTAAAATAAAAAATAGTTAGATCAAGTAACTTACAGGAGTTTAAACGAAGAAACTAAATTATAAATTTTTAAAATTATAATAGTTCAATCATATGAGACAAAAAAAAACAATTTAATTTGTTTTCAAGTTAATAACTTAAACATTTAAGATAAATTGTGGATTATTGACCAACTGAAAGGAAGAATGAGTTCCTACAACAGAGAAAAACCACTATCTTTTATTTTTGGTGTAGATTGGCAACAATATAATACAGAGAATGGGTTTTTAGTGTGATGGTAAAACTGCCAAATCAGAAATAGAAACACACTGTATTTCTTTCTTTGACTGATAGATGAAAGGACCAACGTGATCCATGTTCCTCACATGCTCCAAAAATTATTCGTTTTCTAAGTTGACTCATTAGTAGTGTCAACACTTTTTCGCCTCAGATTCCAACACCCACTTATTCTAGCCTTTTTGGCTTTTCTTGATCCAGCTCTTAATTTGTTTCTATATAGATAGATCAATGATTAAATAGTACAATGCCAATTATTGCAGATCATGTGACCTTAAATTAAGCATCATATCCATTTTATGCAGATCTATATTTATCTAAAAGATTAACTCGTAAAAAAGCCAAGTTATTATTTCTCTTCAATAATCTGAATTTGATTTTTTTTCAAAAGTATTCAGTGACTAAAATGATTGTTCGGTGAAAACAGTTAATCCGAATAAAATTCAAAATAGTCACTTGTGAGTTGTGACATTGTGTCTGAGGGCTATACGATTGGAACTTTATGAAAACGATGGAGAAACTACTTCGTAATGATTTTTGTCGTTTTGCACTACTGAGATAACTCTTGGCTGAGAATCATTGTTATTGAATCTTCTCTTTAAATATTAATAACATATATAATCAAAAGCATGAGAAGCTTATATATTTTAATATTTTATTAAAATGAAAAAATGCAGCCAACGACCAGCGTCATGCGTCATGCACGTTTACGTACGTGAATATGGACAGATATAAATGAACAAGATATTTGCCAAATTTTATTTGGAAAAAAATTAAGAAAATCAGATCGTGCAAATTGTTTACATTGCAGGAAGTATCAAATTGTTTTCCTTCTGTTTTTTTTTTTTTATCAGAGTCAGTAATATTCTTGAGATTTCTTCAAAGTAAATCAAATAATTTACATTTTAGAGTTGAAATTTGGCATGCAGGGGAATGAAAAGTTTTTAAAGTAGTTTAATATGAGATGGTCCGAAAACCTTCCTTCTTCCTGAAGTTAAAAAGAAACATGTTCTATGTTTTGAAGTAATATTTCTTTTTAAGTAATGCTTATATGTTGTTTAAAACATTTGATATAAATGCTTAAAATATATAGCCATCAAACAAATAATTTTTGTAGAATAATTAATGAATGATTTAAACATTGAATATTATTTTTTCGACTTTTAAAATAAATATTAATTTTTTGTCAATGAAAATGAATATTAAGTTAAAAATTATAATAATTGATACAAGCATGGGTCAATACCTAGGTATCTTTTGAAGTGAAATGGATAATCTTTACCCTTTAGTACTGTTTTTATGAACCGTGACAGCTTAAGAAGATATCAATTTTAAAACTACATATTTATAATACGGAAAATCGATAAACTACCATTTGTAGCCGCTTAAAGGAGATAGAAATTAAATTATATTCTTTTTACTAAAAGTTGGAAGCTTTAGCCAAAGAAGTAAAAACAAGTTTGTCTATTCATATAATAATTTATGACCTTTCACATATAATTTGAAAGAAACATACATAATTCATAAACTGTTCTTATCCAAGGTATTAAATTACTATTAGATAATGGGATTAGGGGATAAGAATCATTTGTCAATATTAACAACATTCTAGTAATTTTTTGTTAAAAAAATTACTCTAATCTAATTTTACAAGTTTGTGATTAATTGCATTTTTGTCTACCTAATTATTTATGTAATTTTCTTTGCGTCCTGTATTTCTATCATCTTGTTCAGAGAGGTTTCATGGTTAAGTAGGGACACAGAAAGAAATAAACAGCAATTTTGCTGTTGAAAGGAGTAATTTCATATTATTCTCAATCTCTAATCTAATAGTCCTAATGGCGTAGTGGTTTAAATAAATTGAGTGAGTTGGTGAACTATCTGAATCATACTTACTAAAAGTTTGATTTTGAACTCGATTCATTTATTAAATGAATGAGTTTGATTAATATATTATACTTATTTAGTTAAATGAGTTAAGCTTGAATATTTGATTCTCAACTTCTTATTAAACTTGTGAACAGTCCAATTAATAATAAAGTATTATTTTATATATAAATATATTGTATATAGATATAATTTTATTAAATATTATCGATAAACAAAAATTATGCATCATTAGAACATTGTAATATACATATATTTTTACAAAATTCCCACACATACAAATTCATAATGTAAAAGTTCTTAAAGTTTTTATTTAGTATAATTTTATATATGCATATAAATATAATATTATATTTATAGTACTATTCTTGAAATTTTTGGGCTTGTTTTATTTAAACGAACTGAATTTGATCACAATTTTTTGTTTAATTAAAGCTTGGGCTTGTATTTAAGTTTGCTCTGCTTATAATGAACAAGATCAATCATGATAAAAGTCAGGTCCACTCAAACTTGTTTACAATCCTACCTACTAATTAAAGAGGTGTTCTAGTGGGTTTTATGATGTTGCTTCCCTCACTGAGACGAAGTTATATCATCTAAAATATTTTATGGGATAAAAATGAAGAAGAACAAAAGGTAGAGAGGAATAAGGTCCATTCAAGTTATTATAATTTAAGACCCACTTCTCAATCTTTATCCCTCGTTAACTTTATCAGACGATTCGAATTCCATTGAGATCATTATCCATATTGCAAAAAGTAGCAAAAGTGTCTGCATATTTCATATGCTTCCCGGGTAGCATATTGTAGAGATTTCTTATGCTGACAAAAGCCAATGCCAAATAAAAATATAAAAATGCTAGATATAGATCACATAAAAAAATTATATATATATATATATATATATATATATATATAGAAACACACAAGTTAATTTATTTATATATGATTAATTTCTTCTATATATCTATATCTTTTGTAAATTAAACATGCCTAAATATTTTTTTTTTTGATAAATAACATGCCTAAATATTTTGCTAGGGGCATATGGTTTGAGTTGGTTTGAATTCGGCTCAAGATACGTACTAAAAATTTGTGTCGTCAAGAGAAAAGGTGATGGGAATTAGTAAGGAATGAAAAAAAGAGAGAAAAAAAAAAAGAACGAAAATGAGAGTATGATTGTCTGAAAACAATTCTAATTTAATATTATTTTTAAAAACAAATTAGATAGTCATATTTGAAAATAAAAATTGAGACAATAAAAATGTGAATTTTGAATAATTATTAAGATGGCTGCATACAAATTTTTTCTATAATAAAAAATTATAATTATTTGCACATAGATCTTATCATAACTCCGATTAGGTGGTTGATTTTGTCAATTTTTCAAAGAATTCAAATTTTGGAGGTGACAAATTTAGACTTCAAATAAAGTTCAAACACAATGAACAATAAGGTGAATCCCATTGGTACAGACTTTGCTAGAAAATCAACTCTAAAGTATTATTTATGTATTTTAATTTTTATGTTCTTCAATATATAGAAATTATTGAAGCAATGAAGCACGGATATTCACAAGATGCTCCCATCTGTAACGACGTGAACCTCAATGACCGAGAAATGGAGACACGACTACCCACTTGATGATATATGTCATATGTATGCTCTCCCCACCAACAAGTTATTTGGTGGTAAGTACTTCGAATCAAATTAAGGAGACACGCAAAGGCAAAGAAAATTTATGGGCAACCATGACACTTGGATGAGTTGGATGCTACACAAGTATTCAAGATAATACAAGGCATAAGGCATATAATACCTCAATTTTACGACCATTCCATGTTACCCGAAAAACATTAATATTTCTCACGTCTAAGTTTTTAACTTCATCAAGTTTTATAAAATACTGACGATATTCTTTCTTTTATAACTTTTAATTAATATATTAAATATAATAATTTTAAATACTATAATATAGTATCCAAAATGCCGGAAAAAAAAATGCCTATAGTAATCCCTGAGCCTATCATTGTTACCAAAGCATAGAGATTAGCTTTTCTAAGAAACCTAGTAAATGGTGGGTAAATTTTTTATTAGTTTTTGAAATCTTGTATAGTTTTTAATTTAATTCTTATAATTTAAAAGTCTGTAATTAAATTTTTATAATTTAAAAGTTTGTTAATTTAATTCCTATATTATTGAATTTTTTTAATAGGATACTAAAATTCCGTCATTGGTCATTGTTACGAAAAAAGAATTTTCAAGAGGAAATAGAGAATGAAGATATTTTTCTGTGTATGATGACTAAATGATTCATGCTAATTAACCTCTCTTAATTCACTTAAATTTTTGTGTAGACCTATGTACACCTAAAGGTAAAGATATGTTTTATACATATACATTTATTATTTTATACATAGATGAAACAAATCCTAACTAACTAATGGGTAAACGCACCTACAAATTTTTCATTATATGTCTCACTTAATTTGAGCTGATTGTGCCAGCTGGAAATACACTTTACCCAATTACTCAGAGAAGGTTTGGATACACATTGAAAAAATTTAGAATCACATTTGACTAACTGTAGAAGCAATAATTTTTTGCTTTGTAGAAACGTGATTTGAGAGAAAAACTGCTTATTCAAACACACACATAGAAATATTCTGCAACTCGATTCTTTTGTACCATTTTTTAAGCAACATTAGATTTGAATTGTATATATCAATTTTAAATAATTTAAATTTTATTTTATTTTATTTTAAGTTTTTTTAATTTTACAAGAAATAAAGTATAAAATAAAAATAATTTTTTAATTGTAAACTTTAATAAAAATGATAAATAACATTAAAAAATTAACAAAATAAAATAAAATAAAATTTGAACCATCCAATTCTGATTTACCTTACCCATATTTGGTACCGAAAACTATACAAAGAATCTGAGTTGATCATTTTATGATAAGATCTTGTAAAAAAAAACAGGTGATTGAAGAAAAGTGAAACATATTCATGTGATTTAAATATTAGGTCTCACTCTAAATTTATTTATTTTTTCAATATTAAAAGTCACCGTCATCTTTAAAAAAGATGATAGACACATTTCGAATCCTTGGAAATAATATGTATAACAAAGCAAAATATACAATTAAACAAAAGAGCCTTCATAAATTCATCCTCGTGAACATTCCTTGCAACCTGAAACTCAAATTATTCACTCTAGCATGGTCTTTTTCAAATAGAGACAGTATAAAACAATACAACTATATTATTACTAAGGATTTGATCTCAGCACTAAACCAATAATCCATGAGGAAGAGATTCGAGTCAGACATCTCTCCGGCACCGTTGAAACACACGAAGTCTATCATTGTCTCGACGAAAAAATATAGTTATATCAAATGGTTTGGGGTCTTTTGTGATAGCGTTTGTTTCATCATCGTCTTGAATGATTGTTCTACCAGCATCTCCTTTCATTGCATGCTTTTTTGATGCCCACAAATGAGCAAACCAACCCTTACAAGACGTTCCAATCACATCTATTTTGCGGTGTCCATACTCCTCCTCAAACTTCTGTTTCCACAAGACATTGTCTGAGGACAAATCTCTCATTGTTGAACATGTGCACGCCATTTTGGCAATATCAACACCATGAAGATACCCTAAAATCTTGTGTTGAAGTTCTGTTGGAAGGGCCATAAAACTATATGGAGGACATAATTCAGCTTTTTCACAGAGCTCAAATAATAGTGGCAATGCAATCTCATATCTCACAATCTTCCACAACTTGAAAACCTCAGTTTCATGGTGATTGTAGCCAGAATTTGTGCTATCATTCGAATTAGACTTGGCCAGCATCAACTCTAAAGCAGGACCAACTTTGAATTTATCAAAGCATACTCTCCATGACCCAGAGCTTCCCACAGACAAGGACCCATAAACATTTACAAGATGGCCCACATATTGAAATCTCAAGAGCACAGATTTGGTTGAAGCAGAGCCATTAGCTACAATTTCAGGTAGAGTATACCTTAGTGACGAGGTCAAAGTCTTTGGAGTCAACTGATCCAGAAGTTTCGAGCAATGAACTGCCATGCCTGAATCAAGTCAACTCACTCAAATCACTTGAGTTATATGACATAATATGAATTAATTCAACTTTGTTATGTACAATTATTTTTCTATTGGTGTAAATAATGCATATTAAAAAAATGTGATGATACATAATTAATAACAATATGGATTAAACTAAAAATTTTCAACTATAAAGATCCAATTATAAAATTTTAAATTATAAAGATCAAATTAAAAATTAAATAAAAAATATCAACTAATAAAAAAATTTAAAGCCATAAACAATTAAACAAATTCCTATTTTGACTCATTGTAAAACTGGCACATTCGAAACACACTAAAGAAAATTTATTAGTTGTATATATACAGATCAAGATATGGTGTAATCAAGCCGAGCCAAAATGAGATCAAAATCAGCAACTATAAAGAGTTTTGCTTTTTTTAAATGAGAAATTGAGTTTTGCTTGTATAAACTCGATCACCAAAATTCTTAGATAATTGAATTATATGAGTTTAATAATATTTCAAAAAAAATCATAATATATGATGTATAGTACAAATGATCATATATATTATTTGAATATTTATATTATTTTATTTTTAAGTAAGCTTGTTATGAACTAAATGAATTGAGAATTAAACTTTAAAATTCAACTTCTTTAATTAGAAGATCATGCATAGGGTTGAAACAATTTTATATAAGTCAAATCCAAATTGTTTACCAACAGCTGTTATAGGGTTTAAGGATCATCCATCAAGGCTTAAATAAAATACCTTATTATTGCATGTCACATGACCTTAAAATTGTTTTGTGTCCTATAGCATCAGTACTTGGGAGTTGTGAAAACGATTAAGCAACAACTTGGTAAAGATTTTTGTCGTTTTACACTACTAAGATACAATGAATGAAACAGAACTTTATGGGTTTATGTTGACTTTAAGTACTATTATTTCAAACTAACACAATCAACAGCCATACCTGAAACCTTATCCAAGAGAACGAAGCCAGCTTCCAGAATGACGGCATGAACAGCGACGACGACCAAAAGCTTCTGACTATAACGATCATTTCTGATGGTTTCCTTCAGTACCCTCTTCAAGAAAAATGGCTCAGAATCGCTCTTTCTCGTAGCCTCAACAGAGACCCCTTTTTTTTTCCGTTCTCTAGCACGCGAAATCACAGAATAAGCCATTAGGGCTCGCTTTATGATCCAATGGCGTTTCTTCTTCCCTTTTTATAAATCTTCGATATTTTATAATAAAATTATTTATAAAATTTCCCTTAACTGCTCAAAGTTTTAAAATCAAATTTTCGAGATTTTATCGATGAATCTTTATCTGATAGTTTAGAATCTTTTTTTCTTATAAAAAATAATTTAAACTCTTTTTTAAGTAAAATATTCATTACTTTTTTGGGCCAACAAAATTTTCATTATTTATCATAAAAGGGTTAGTAAATTCCGAGAAGGAAAAAAAACTACAATTATTGGCTTGGTGGACTAGCAACAATTATAATAAAGAATTTGGATTTGAATTCAAGGGGAAATGAAATTAAAATAAAGGGTAGATTATTTTTGTGATCTTCATCTTTTTATTTAATTTTTAATTTAGTTTCTATAGTTTAAATTTTATAAATAATTTTTAAAAATTTTAATTTAATTTCTACAGTTAAATCTTTATCATTAATTAAATCTTTGTCATTTGTGTCATTAAATTATATTAATATAATCAATCATGTATCATATTATCCCTTAAATGTTTATGATTCAAACTAACTTATTTAAGTCATTTAATATAAGATGCATCGTATGCTTATATATGTTATATATGTGAATTATTTTTGTTTTACTATTTATTTTTATTTTTATTTATTTGATTTTTTGTATATCATATATTTCATGATGCTAATAGTACATGTAAAATTTGAAATATTGATAAAAGTTTAACAACAAGGATTAAATTAAAATTTTTTCAATAATTAGGTTCTAATTATAAATTTTTAAATTATAATAATTAAATTAAAAAAGAGAAAATTTATAGGAATTAAAAAATATAAAACAAAAACAAAAACAAAAACAAAAATAACTGTACATATTCAAGTTTTTGTCTCATGGATTATAAATCTAGAATATCTATTTATTTGGTGTATGGATTTAATTTAAAAAAATTAAGGGCTCATTCAATTGAATGATGTAAAAAAAATGTAAAAAGTGAGTAAATGAGATAAGAAATGATTTTGATACTCTTATTTTTTAAAAAAATAAAAAAAGAAAACAAATACAATAGATATAATAGACATTGCACATAATTTGAAAAAAAATTCTCTTGCACTTGCAAGAAACCAATATACAAGGATATATTATGTTAAATTGGAAAAGGAAAATGATATCTAAGGACTTTAACTTTGTAAAATTAATATTAAAAGATCTTAAAAATTATAATTTCTCTTAAGAACTAGATGGTTGTAATAATTCTAAGAGTCCTTACAATTTTGAAAAATCTAAGTGATAATTTTGATCTTGAAAAATTTTAATTTTTAAAATCTTTTAATCTCAATTTTATAAAGCCATTAGATGTCATTTTCCTAATTAGAAAAGAGAGAAGATGAGAGAAGAGAAAGGAGAGTGCTTAGGGTTTAGGAGAGAAGAAAGAAGAGAATGTATAGTTTTGAAAACTACTTTTTTCTCTTTTTCTATTTTATTTATCTAATTTTATTTTTTTAAATTTTTATATGTAGGAAATCTTTTTTTTTATATCAATATATGTAGGAAATCTAAATCTATTTATTTAAGAGACAATTGGAAGGACCAAGGTGGTCCATGTTCCTCACATGCTTCAAAAATTATTATATTTATAAGTTGACTTATTATTATATCAACATCATTTAGGAATGGAAAATGGATAGATATTGACTCAAATTTTGGTTATCAAAATTAATATATATATATATATATATATATATATATATATATATTCAATATCTTAGTTCTATTCAAATTTGATTTTACATTTCAGGTACTCGCATTATCAAGTATCTAAATTATCAGAACAATTTTATAAAAACAAGGACATTGGATAATGAATATTTAAAATATTCAATACTCATAATTATCTTTAAAATATATTTTTAAAGTTTGAAATTTTTGTAATTATTAATTACTTTAAACATTGTATAAAAAAATTAATACAACAAAAAAATTATGTAGTATTATTACTATTTTTATTAAGAAGAAGGAATTGTAGTTTCTTAATCATTTTCACCAGCTGGTACTGGTGGTATTATAGACCCGAAACTACTAGTGATTTAGTTAAGCTCACCAATTGGTCATATATGCATAAATGGTCTCCACTATTTCGAAAAAAAAAAATTGTCGTTTTACGCTTATAAGATACAACGATTGAAGATTAACAATCATTTTTTGTATATAGAAAAGTAAGAATGAAAATAGAAATAAAAAACATATGATTTTCTAAATAATAAATACTTTTTTATTTTTATTTAAGAAAATTATAAAAAATATTATTAATTAATAATTATAAAAATATAATAGACATTATTTAAAATTTTCATTTTCTCTTTTCATTTTTTTTTTTGGCCTAACCAAACGGGACATTTAGGCATTGGATCTTAGCCTTAAATTGTTAACATATATGATCAAAGCATTAGAAATTATTTATTACATTAAAAAGAAATATGCAGCCAACGTCATGCTCATCTGCATGCGTGAATAGATTTGAATAATGTGAGTGTAGTTAATATGATAGTGTCATAGTTGCGCTCTAAATTTTTATCGTCTAATTTGAGGATAGTACTTGCTCATACAAGAAATTAGCTGACATCCATAGTCTTCGTTTTTCGAGTAATTTTGTAAAGACAAGAAGACATACCTCTCTAAAGATGAATCTTTTAGGTCCTAAATAAAGCTTAAGATATGAAGGTCCAAATACATTGATGAGCAGTAGTAAATCGGTACAGAAGCATTGTAATTAATAATATTGCATTGAATTGATTCAATCATATATGTACATACTTAAGCAATATTAACAGACAATTAAAAAATAAACTTCTAAAGACCTTATTACAACTCTTGACAATCGGATCGTAATGAAAATAAAGTGTTGGAAATAAAAGCTTAAATAAACAAATTGAGTAAATCAAGTAAATAGGCTTGAAAATAAAGGCAATCAAATTGATAATTAGTTCTCTGTCAAATTTGTGTGTCTTTTCCTTGATTGTTCTCTTTTGGGCAGATGGTAATTGTCCCTCATTTGGCCGTCACTTGGCTAATTAGATTTTTTTTTTTTGGCTATCACTCCAGTCACAACTTCGACTATCCACTGATATTTTCAAGTGCTAACAACCATGTAAGAAAAAAAAACATAAAATAACTATGATAAGTCTCACTTAAATAATAAATTATACTCTGTGTGGATCTCACATGTTTTGAGTCTACTTATCTCCACACATAATACCATTATGTGAACCCTTCACTTGAAATGATTCAAATCTATAGTGTGAATATGTACTATTATGAACTATATATTTGCCAAATTTTGTTTGAACAAAAAAATTAAGAAGATATATTTGATTATGAATTCATTATTAGAAAAGATAATGAAACTCCTTAACATTACAAGATGTAACAAAGATTAAAATAATTTAGTTTTTCTTTTCTTATTACTACCTGTGATATTTGTTCGAATTTGAATCAAATAATTTCCGTTTAATAGTTAAAATTGTGCAAGCTGACTTGCTGAGAAAGGAAAGTATAAAAGTAGTTTAATGAAAATATATTCTCAAAAGGAAAAAAAAATGCTGTCACCCTCCGCACTGTGGGTTCCCTCAATTAATTTGATAAATTGAGAATGTTAATTTATTAGGGGCTGTATAGTTCACCAAAAAAATTATAAAAATAGAAATGAAAAAAAAAAGAAGTGAACAAAATGAATGAAAATTTACTTTTTATCTTTTATTTTTAAAAAATAATAAAATAAATAATAATTATTGAACAATAATTATAAAGATATAATAAATATTATAAACAAAATAAAATAGGTGAAATCTGTTAAATAGGCTAAATCTCCCAATAAGCTGCATACTTTCTCTTCTTCTCGGTATTTCTCCGTCGTATTGTATCCTTTGCATTACAGGTGAGGAGGATCCAATTTCTAACATAAGACGTGGTCCAAAGGGAAGGTATCTTTTGAAGCGATGAACATGGATGATATAATGTATAGTGCTGTTTTTGTAATCCAGCAACTGCCTTTGAAGATATCAATCTCATAAGGTTAAATTATTTATTTAGTTTCTATTTTAGTTTATATAATCTAAGATGTTATAATCAAAATTTTATAGTTTCAACAAATTTTAATTTAATTTTTTATTATTAAAATTTTGTCAATATATCATTAAAGTTAGTTATGCAATTAATTATGTGTCATTTTGATTCTCCAAATAACAATTTTGATTAATACATATTAAAGCACCAAAATAGATTTTAACTGCTCATGTCGATAGAATTTAATAACATACTGAAAAAAGTTTAATAATAAGAATTATATTAAAATTTTTTTAGAATTATAGAGATTTGGTTATAGATTTCTAAATTATAAGAATTAAATTAAAAATTAAGTAAAATTATAAAACTAAAAAATAATTTAACCAAAATGTAATAACAATATGATAATGATAAACCTAAAATTTAATTAAAATATAAAAAATATTTTAATCATTTAAATTCTACATTTATAATAGTCACGTCTACTTTAAAAAATATTCCCTAAAATGTTTTCTGAAAGAGTGTGACTTTTAAAAAATATCAGCACCATTATAAATATTAACTACATATAAATTTGTGAATTTTATTGTCAGAAAACACCAAAATAAAAAGCCAAAAAACACACAGGAGGTTTACAAATGTTGGTGTTCGCAAGGACAAGCAGCTAGACTGTGTAACTGTGGAAGGTGCTGGTCCCAATTGATAGCGATCATAGTGAATAGAGGAGCGATAAGCAACCATGGTGCACGAATGCTACTAGGTCTTGGATAGGAGCTTTGGTAAGAAGGTATCGTATGGGAAAAAGCACGATGCAAAGAAGTTAAATTTGATGGCATTTTTGTCCAATTTTATTTCAATTCTAAGAATTGGACCCATGTCCATCAACTCTGGGATGGAATACCCATCTTCACAAACGTAGGAACAGACTCAAACAGACTCTACGTAGAGAATAAGAATAAGATGACTAAAATAACAATCAAACGTAATTGAAACAGGATTATCATTTTCTTTCCTTTTCCATCAACTCAATTCTTGTCTACCAAACATAATATTATTCTCTAACGTACTTAAGACAAAACTCCCTTAATCATATCTATGTTCTCCTCTCGAAGAAGTTATTTGTGGTACCTGATAAGTTCTTTGGAGCTTCCAAAGGAATGTAAGCAAATGCAAAGAAATCGTAGGGAGATTCAACCTGAATAACTAGCGGAGCAGCGGGCACTAGGTAAAGAAAATTGGAATACTTTCATCTTCATTTGGCAATTATTATACTTGGATGAGTTAGATGCTCCACAGTTATCCAAGATAATACACGCCTGAGGGATATGATACCCCTATTACGCAAGTGTTTTATACGACCCAAAAAACACAACTATCTCACATATTTAGGTTTATAACTCCATCAACTTATATGAAATATTAACTGTAATCTTTTCACCTTTTTTTTTTAATAAAAGTATTCTAGTCGGGAATGTTTTTATAACTTTATCAACTTATATGAAATATTAACTGTACCAGTAATCTGTTCACCTTTTTTTTTTTCAATAGAAGTATTCTGGTCTGGAATGTTTTCATACTTTCCTTGGACTAAATTCTACTCCCTGCATAATATTTAAGGATATTTTTCTGCATTAGCCAAGTTGATAAGAAATAATATCTAAACTCATAAATTGAGCGAATTACTGAATCACTAGAGTTCTATATCCTTACTTTTATAACTACCAATAATCGAATTTTAGTTTTTAAAACTATGATATCCAAAATGCCCAAACACGTTCTCCAACTTATAGTTATCCCATACCTGTTAAGACTAAAAAACAGAGAGACTAGCATTCCTTGGAAAACTAGTAAAGAATATTACAACTAACAGAATTAGTCAAGCGCATCAACTAAATTGTTCCTAACAGTACTGTAAATCAACTAAACTGTTAGAAGACCCTGGTATGCTGCTGTACTAATAATAAGACTAAGAAAGTAACAACAATGAAATAACAAAATGCTTTCATTACTTCAATATGCCACTTAATCTACATCAGTCCCCTCCAATTTAGCAAAACTAGGCCTTGAGTTTGAATTACTTCGCAATAATACTACTCAAACAGTCAGCCATGTTGAGAGTTATAACCATGTGATAGTTGTGCAAGGAAGCTTATTTCCCGTCCTAAAAAATAGTACAGCAAAGCAATATATACAAACAAAAAAGTCAGCATAAATCATAAAACCATACTTACAACCAGAAACGTATGTTATGCTCACTCTAGCAAGGTCTTTTTTCACACAAAGATAGTAGAAAATAGCACAACTATTACTAAGGATCTGGTCCCAGCACTCAACTAGTGATCCATGATGAAGACACTTTAGATCGGCAGACTAGTCACTCAAGAAGATCACACGCTGGAGAGAACCTCCGGCGTGGTTGAAATGCAGGGAATGGTAAACCAGGTTGTCCAAAAGGAGAAGGTACACCAAATCCTGGCAGTCGATCGTAGTCTCCCCCCAAAATTGAAGGTATACCAAATGGATTTGGGTCTCGTCTGACTCGAGCGAATGCTGAATGATGATTTCGAAGGATTGGTCTGTAAGGAACTCGCTTTGAATACTTCATTGCTACCCACTCATTAGCAAACAAACCCTTATAAGAATTCATACCTAGTCCTATTTTCCCTCGTCCAACCAACTCCTCAAACTTCTGTTTCCACAAGTCATTATTTGAGGACAAATATCTCAATTCTGAACATGTGCACGCCACTTTGGCAATATCAACACCATGAAGATACTCTAAAATCTTGAATTTAAGTTCTGTTGGAAGGCGCATAAAACTTGGTGGAGGACCCAATCCAGCCTTTTCACAAAGATCAATTAAGAGCGGCAATGCAAGCCCATCTTTCACCATCTTCCATAACAGGAAAACCTCATTTTCATGGTTACCAACCCCAGTATTTCTGCTATCATTTGAATCAGCCTTTGCCAGCATCAACTCTAAAGCAGGAGCAAATTTACATTTATCAAAGCATACTCTATGCAACCCAGAGCCCCCAGCAGACAAGGACCCATAAACATTTACAAGATGCCCCAAGCTCTGAAATTTCAAGACCACAGTTTCGGTCGACTCAGAACCATTAGCTAGAATTTCAGGCAGAGTATACCTTACTGACAAGGTCGAAGCCGCAGACGGCCACTGATCCAGAATATGCGAGCAACCAACCACCATACCCGAAACCTTATCTAACAGAACGAAGCCAGATTCCAGAATAATGGCATGAACAGCGACGACCAAGAGCTTTAGATCATTACAATCATTTCTCAGCGTCTCGCTGAGCACCCTTTTCACGAAAGAAGGCTCAGAATCGCTCTTCCTCCTCACCTCAACAGACCCATCAATGATTTCCATGCTCTCCGAAATCACGGGCTGTTCTGACTCAGAAATATCATCAGTCACCATATCAATCTCCCCAACCTCCATTTGTCCTTCTGTTGAATGTTGATTCAGGGTTCCTTGCATGATATGATTGGTGGGTTCGGTCTCCGATGGTCCAGGCTTATGGACTAGGGTTTCAAGGGAGAAGGCATTGGGGTTAAGAGTGTAGAAAATGAGGTCACCGCTTGCGATGCCAATGGAGTGCAAAGATTCATTTGGGGTGGAAACATTGATTTCGTCCTTCCGATTAAGCGAGAGATGCAGAGGAGAGGAAGGGGATGAGATGGCTCGAGAAAGGGTTTCTTTGAGTTGCTGCAAAGAACATGAATCCGGAACTTCGATTTTTAGGGTTTCTTTGGATTCAAGAGATCTGAGCCTGAGCTTCATGGTTTAAGCTTCGAAAGGATTCCAATCGAATTGAGATCAAACTTGTGTATGAAGAACAATGAACGTTTTCGTCTTCCGGATACTCCCCCTCCTTCTACCTTCGTTAGTCGGTGCATAGGATAGGCATTAAAGCAACCAAATATATATATATATATATATATATATATAATATTATAAAATTTAAAATAATGTTTGCACTTATATTTAAAGGTCAAGATATATTATTTGAATTTTTCTTTTCTTTTTTTTTTGTCTTGTGAGAGCAAGTGCTATAAAGGGTGATGTTTAGTGAAATTCACCTATGTAAACTTTATATTCATTTATCTCACTATTTTTCTCCTGTAATGGCGCAGAGAAAAAAAGGAGATATGAGTTTCAAGGTTTAATCCGTACTTTTGGGGGGGGGGGTTCAATTTACAGAGTAAATTCTGGTTGCTGGGTGTATATGCACTCAATGCGTATAATAATTTCTCTCAAACATAAATTAAAAAAATGATAATTATTGCAAAACTAATAAAAATATAAAAAAATAAAAGGAGAAAAAAGAGATAATTTTTATTTATTTAAATACTTTATGTTTAATATATAGTTTATATTTATAAGTCTTTAATTATAAAAGTAAACCTATAAATTACAATAATATAAATAAGTAAATTAATTTATATAATTATATAATATAAATTCTTCCAGAATTATAAAATACATGCTATCAAATATGAGAAGAGATGCAAGAATATCATTTTATTGCTGAGTGATTTATATCCACATAATTATATCATTTACAATATAAGTTATTTTTTCACTCCTTGAATGATTATAAAACTTCTATGCTAAAATGAATAGAACTTTATTAAATTTTAAATCATGTACAAATAATTTTTTGACTTTCAAAATTTGCCAATGGATCTCTCTTAAATTTTTAATTTTGTGCAAATAATCTCTGTGGTTAGTAAATATGTTAACTTATCAATAGAAGGGTGATATATTTATTAATTTTTATGTAGATAAATTATAAAACTTTGAGTTATGTGTAGATAACTTTTTTGACATATTATATTTTAGTCTGTAAATAATAAAGAGTTACTTGCTCATAATTTCATAGTTTGGGTCTTTGGAAGGTCCATTTTCATGTTTTAAAAATTAAAAAAGTTATCTACAAATAACTTAAAATTAGGAAGCTATACATTTTAGACAAGTAACCTAAATTAAGCTAAGATACTAACCTAATTTAACAAAATATTTATGTGATCATTAAATTAACAAAATATACAGGTCGAGTGTCCCAAAAAAAAAAGCATTACGATCACTAAGTACATTAACTTTCTGCAAATTTTTAAAACTCTGAACATGTCCATTTTATTATGTAATAGTCATATGAATATTCAGCCAGGTCAGATCACCAATCACTTAATTCACTTTAACAAATAGAAGAAGCACGACATTGATTAGGAAAAAAAATCATTGGAGGATTAAATTAAATTAAAATTTATTGAAAGTAAAATTGAAAAAATTTACACTTTAAAAGATTAAATTGAGCACTTTGTAATTTTTCATGGATGAGAGTAATATTTAAAAAAATAGAACGTTTTCAAAATCTAATTTTTTTTTTCAAATGAATACATATATCGTTTAGTAAAGCATACTTCTAAAATAAAATTATTAAAAGCCACAAGAATACAAATATTCTAAATAGTTAGTGTTATTTTTTTTAATAAATATTTGTTCATTACCGACACCTAATCTATTAAAACATTTCTTTTATAACAGTTCAGTTAACAAATATTCATTGTTGATTTTATTAAATTACTTAGGGATGCTACAATTCTCTTATTGGTCTTGGAGTATTATAAAGATAAATCAAAAGTGAAGATTTCTTTTCAAAATTCTACTACCAACGGGCTGATATTTGGCGGCAGACTGTTGTTTTTAGGGATGTTAAGTAGGGCATTATACAAATTTTATTGGTCAGATGATTTTTTTAAGGATTGATACTGTAATGTAAATATCAAAGAGATATTACTGCTCCTGAAAAGTTCTCTTGGACACTTGTTGAGGTATCTCTATTCTCTAAACTTGTTATTACTGCAATTAGCTAGCAATTAATTTCTTGTAGTTTGAATGGTTCTTTTCGTAAAGGTTCATAATAAACAAGCTTGTGCACACGTCACTTTACTGAGAAGGAATGGGGATTGCAGGCCAACCTGGATCACCTACTGTTTTGGCGAGATTTGTGTGTACAGGGATGCTTGGGAGCTTGTGATTTACTCACTAGATTCAACAGATGGTGTCAGCTACCGTTTACACAGGTTATCTTAATTAGATGCGTTGAGTCTTATGATACATGAGCCAATTGCATGGAATGAAATTTGAGCATCATATTAAAAATATGAAATTTTAAAGTCATGTATGAATTTTATATTATCCAATCTCATAAATTCATTTTTGAGTATGGCTCTTCAAAGTTCGTAACAATAAAGTATCACAACATTTCACTGCCGGTGCTATAATTCATGAGCTAAATTTTAACGTATAATTCCCTCAGAAGTTCTATCGATATGAAGTCCATAATAGCATGACAATATATCCACTTTTTAGCCGTGGCTATTAATACAATGGGTTGCATCATTGCATCTTAGGATCCTTACTCTTTTTTAATTAGAAAACATGTTTGTTAAAATGCATCCAATGATCAGATAGTTTTAAAAAACACCGCTTGAGGTAGACCTTTCTGTAGAATCACCTTGTAATCTATCGGTTGTTGAAAACAGGTGAGGATTAGGGAGTAAAATTACCATTCTACTGAATGATATAAATACATATACATAGTTACAGACATCTTCTGAGATGTAAAATACATTTGCATAATTACATAGGCCATTTACAAGTCGCCCCTGAAAAATGGACCACTAAGGAATGAGCTGGAGAATGTGCCTCCACCGTTAGGGAAAAGTGTGAGGAAACAAATAAGGCCAAGGACAATACCCCAAGCATATCTGTTTTCCTCAAGAGGGGAGATCTCATCTTTTGCAGGTATTTCTTCTCCACCCCTTAGGAAGGTGGCAAATAACCCCCATGCCAAACACAGGACGCTGCCACTCAGGCCGCCAATACCAAGCAATAATGAAGTGGCGAAGGATAACAATGCAGCGGTGCTTCTGCCAAACATGGCTTGTGCGATGCGGCCTCCTTCTAGTCTCCCACAAGGCAGTAAGTTCAGAGAAGTAACCACCATCCCTGCAGAAGCATGGAATTATAAATCTTCCATTGTTACATATGGGAGGGCACTGTCCAACAAACTAATTTCTTCACCAAGCAAATAGAATGTAGGAAGAATAACAAATGTCATGGATTTGGATTCTTTCATTAGATTTACTACTGGCAACGAGAGAAATAAGTGAGCAAGCCAATGTCTAGGCAGTACTGTATATAGACATTAGGCTGCAGAAGTCTAACATGACTAAAACACCCAAACAAAAACACAAGTAAATGGTTATCCACGATATGGATAACTAATGTCCATGACAACCCAAAACAAAGTTCTAACCATAAACCTTAATTCCCAATTTTAAAAAAAGCCTATCTAAGAAATAATATAATAAGTAAATGAAGAAGCATCTGCATCAGTCACTCAGCAGAAAGTTCAGGCCAATATAAAAAACTAAACTCTTGCAATAACCTGTAAAATTCCACATAACATAAGCTGGTATGTTAGCCATCTAAGCCTTTTAGATAATAAGTGAAGTAATAATTACTTGTTTCCCTCGAAAGAAAAGTAACGGTATGTCAAGTTCAGTTGAACCCAATTCACGACTTCAGTTAGTTTAAGACATACATTAAGATGAAGTGTCAGCCTATGTCAGTCAAGCAAGTGAGCTTTCTGACATTAAAAATATGATTAGATTCTTGGTTGTTAAGGATGTGTAGAATTGCATATTGGATCATTCGTTTCAACAAGAGGAAGTCAAAGACATAAATAAGTAACAAGAAACTCACCTAATAGTCCAGCAAAAGCAAGTGGATCAACAGGAACTCCAACACCTTCCACAGCATAAGGCAGCACATTTCCAAGATCATCCGTGTAAGGTCCAATAACAAATTGGATGAAGGAAAGAAGAGGGTTGTTATAGAAAAATTGAGGCCTTATGTACCTGCGCATAAATAAGCAATAGAGAGTTATAATCATGTGAATCAGTCTCCATAAAGCATGTTAGCCCAAGAATTGTTGTAATGCGTAACTTATAAAGCAAAGATGAAGGAAGTCTTGATATTGTTGTACTTATACACCAACAATCGGTCTCCATAGAGCATGTTGGCCCTAGAATTGTTGTAATGCGTAACTTATAAACAAAGATGAGGGAAGTCTTGACATTGTTGTACTTATGCACCAACATATCTTGGTTTACCCTTATTGGATGTATCATATTTCATGATCAGTGATTCTTCACCATTCAAATTCATCAACACATAAGTGTTTGTTAATGCATAGAAGTTGTGGCTCCAGCACACTTTTGTAATAATCCATTCAAAAACATGATCCTTGATCCCTAATAGGAAACAGGAATGTTTCATTTTCCCTTTTTGGATAAAGAGAAAGCATTAGGAAACAGTAATGCATTTGAAGAAAGTACTATATACATTGCTCACATTGCATTGTCACCCCCATTGAAGCTTCCATCAGCAACAAAAGCAGCAACAGCAAGCACTAATGAAGTCAGATATGCACTAGCTGTACGGGCTATGGGAATATCAAAAAGAGCTTTCTTGTTTGGCAGGAGGGATTCATAGTTGTTCATCACTCCTAAGCACCCTGTCCAATTAGATGGCACCAAGAAAGAAGGGCTGAGTTTAACACCATAACGAGCTGCTGTTACCCTGGTGGCTATCTACATGATGAGAAGAATACAACCAAAGTATAAATAGCATGTCAGAGAAAATGAACAAGTACACATAATACAGTTGCAAGAAAGGTACACACATATTTCTGAAACAATTAACTGGAATCTTATGGGATACATGATTTTTAATTTTACAAAATACATGAATTATCAACATTCAAAGGGAGTTTTATTGAATAACCTTATTTGCATGTGTTTATGCACAACTCCATTGAATGGAAAACAGAAATCAAATAGTTTTAGGCTGCTAGTGAGTGGCCAGGCCATCTACAACTAAATTAACACGGCATGAAAAAGAACCTGCAAATACTTTCTCAAACTCAGATGTCTCATTCTGCAAGACAACATTAAAGATATATAAAATATTCACTTCTGTAGTTATACGGTTATATGAAACTAGAAATCTTTGTAGTTTGCTCATCTGTTTTTCAGTAGTTATTTGAGACTAGAGAGCAGAGGATAAAGCTTTTGCTATCAATACTTCTGTAGCATCAACGCTGTTCACTTTTAATTCTCTAGCATTTGGAGATTGTCCAATAAGACAATAAAAAATTTCAAAGGTAGCAAATTGAGGAACCAACGATTTAGATGTCCCTTTAAAGATGACATTGTCAATCAATTAAACAAATAAATTTATCATGAACGTTTCCAGATTTTCTGCAGGAGAGTTTTTAATATGCATTTTGTAATTAAACAAATTGCATGTAGCATCAAATCCTCCAAGCTTCGAGGAGTCAGACTCACTTTACTAGTATGAGATAAACTGTCAAGTTTACTACTTCCAAGATAAACAAGTTATTTACTTATTAGATGTTTACTTCCTGCGACTGAGGGCATAGTAAGTCAGAATCAGAACATAGTATGAGACACTTGACAAATAACTTACCTCAGAAACTCCTAGAATAGATATGAACCCGCCAAATAGAGGCACAACGTTAGCTAAATAGTCATCAAATGTCGCATCAGGTTTAAGGAAGAAGCCACTCATCAGAGCAATTGTTCCAAAGGTGGTAACACCTAATGCTATTGCACTAAGATAACCGAAAGGAGTGCTCAACTTAGTTGCCTCAAATTGAAGGTCCATTTCTGATTTGGGTTGGACCACGCAAGCCTGAATGCAAATGAACTTTTAGTAGTGGCATTTTTAGCAAAAAGTATCTTTGAAAGACAAAGAAACTCTTAAAAAAAAGAAGAAGCTATATGTCAACATTTAATGTCAGGACATAATGCACACATATAACTGGGCTGGATGTTTGACTGCAAAATAATCATTAGACCACTGAACACTTCCACGTCTTCTTCTCCAAAGATTCTTCCATTGCTAGATAAGATGTGCATTATAATATAGACAGCAAAATTTAATTTCAGTTCATGGTCTAGTACCTGTTTTGTAATGTCATTTGCTTTCTCTTCGATAAGCCATAATACCACGTCCCTACCTGCTGCCTCAGATAGCTTCTTCTCCAACTTGGGAATCACCTCATCGATGGGTCTCCTTAAATTCCCAATGAATATGCCCCCATCTCCAAACCTCCGAACATCGGTTGCAAAAAATGTATCAAACCCAAAGCAGCTCTTCAACTGCCATGTCAAATAAGATACATCTCAAACGTGCTAGATCTTTAACTTGAGCTAATATGATTATACCTCTATCGTTCAAAAGTAATAGGTAGACGCTAACAAATTGGTGATACTATCTCAATAAAAACCCGTACCATTCTGAAGTTCCCAACATAACAATTCAAAGATTAAAATATATGTCCTTTTCAGAGAAGGGTCTTCAGTTGCAGAATATCTTAAAGCTTCTAAGTTTTTAGACTTAAATACACTTTTGATCCCTCCAATATTGTAAAAGTTTCAGTCTGGTCCCTCTGATTTTAATTAAGCCAATGTTGTCTTTTATATTTAAAAACAACGCAATTAAGTCCTTTTGCTCAGTTTTTTTCATAGAATAATGAAAAATGAAAATGTTTTTGTTAATTCGCTTATGTATATTCGACTTGAGCCATTATATTCACCAGATGACAAGTAATCAGGTGAAATAACACTTCAATAATGTAATCTCCCATCCCCGTTCCATTTTCCCTCTAAATTTGAGTGCTTGTCATCTGGCAAGCTCATGTGGCCCAAACCATGTCCACGTATGCGAGTTAAACACAGCTTCACCACTTTTTGTCATCAAAGAACAAAACTAAAATGAAAGGACTTAATTGCATTATTTTAAAATATTATAAGACAGAATTGACTGAATTAAAATCGGAAGAGACTTAAAATTAAAAGAAACCACATTAAAACATTTCACAATACAAGAGACATGAGAATGTATTTAAGCCAAGTGTTTTTTTCCCTGGACAGAGAAAGTCAACAGAATTAGAAGAAATTCAGTAAATTCCCATCATATGAGCAAACAATAGAGAAGAAACATTACTTATTAAATGAAGTAAAAAAAATAAAAATAAAATAAAAACTTTATTGAATATAATGAATAATCATTACCTTGTTAATATCAAGAGCCCTGAAAGTTTCCTCTGCTTTCTCTAATCTCTCCTTTTCCCTAGTCACACTATCGCGTACCAACCTATTAAAAAGGCCCACAATTGGGTTACCACTGCTTTCACTGTCAAGTTCCTTCAGCTTCCTATCAGCCCTCTTCTTCTCCAGCTTTATCGCCGCTTCAATAGAAAGATTGCCCATGAACTTCTTGAACTCCTCGTCCGTCTTCCAATCCATTTCTTGTTGTTTCTGCTCCTCCTCAGCGGAATCTTTTTCGTTTCCCACTTCATCTTCTTTTGCCGATTGCTCGCTAATTCCGGAATCATTTTCATTATTTCCAGTCTCAGGAACCACAGCAACCGTAGTAGTAGAAGAAGGAGAGGAATCGCTATCTTGCTCGTCTTTGAGGGAGGCTTTGAGAGGCGTGAATGAACTCCTTTTGCAGTTAAAAGAGTTCAATGGGAAAATAACGTAGTTTGCATGTTTGTTCTTCCTCCTTTTATTTCCAATTTTATGACTCAATGAAGACAAGGAAGAATGTGAAAAGGCAGAAAGAGTTGCCATGGGAGATATTGAAAGAGGAAACGTAAACAGGGGGAAGCACGGTGGATCACGATGATGATGGTTCGATAGAAGATGTAGAGTAAATAGAACACGGGAAAAATCCAGAAGGATGCAGAAGTTTACAGGTGGACTGGGCGACGAGGTTAGCGACAAAAGAGTGAAGCCCCACTTGCACGAGCTAGAATTTATGTGGTGCCTCAACATCCTCCACATGGCAGTGTTCTCGTGTTTTCGATTTTTTTTATTAGATGAAATGTGTTTATGAATGATATACCCGGAAATTACTATATGTTATCCATATATACTGTTATAACATTTCTTCAAATTACTTATAAAATAGAAAAAATAATTATTGAATCATATGAATATATAACTGAAAATAATGAAATATATATGATGAATAATGAGGAAGAAGAAATTGAAGATAACATCAACCTGATAACAGAAATTGAAAAATATAATACCCAAGAATGGAATCAAGAAGAATTTGAAAAACTATGGAAAGAATTAGAAGCTAAAGAACCAGAAATAGAAAATGAATCCATTAAGGAACTCGAAGACTTTGAAGAATTTACCCAAATAGATTTTGAAGAATTTCAAAAATTATGGGATGAATTAGAAATAGATAAAACAGAAACAACAACAGAATTAGGATTCCCAAAAATCCTAAAAAAGAAAAGAAGTTTTTCCAGAAAACAAAATCCAAATGTAGAAAATCTGATAATACCTCGAAGACAGAATGAAATAACAAATCCTAAATCAATAAAAGAACAATACAAAAACGCTGAATTTAATGTTCATGATTTAATATCAGGAGATCCCTATAGATGCACTCGAAAATCTTATAATAAACAGAATATCCTAAAATGGAGATGTCCCTTAAAATCATTATATCCCAAAAGTAATTACTGTTCCTATCATTATCAAAATAGATATAACAAAAGTAAAACTCAAAAACAAAACGAATGGAAAACACATAAGAAATTAAAAGATGAAAAATTAAAGGATGAACTATCCCAATTACTATTCTGTCATGAAATTTTATCTGATCAATTATCTGATTAATTGCTAACCTTTGTTTATTTAAGGATGGAGCAATCACCAACGAACAGTACATTTAATCAAAACCACGAAGAAGATGAGGATCAAACCCATCTGATTGAACGAATAAAATCCCTCGAACTTCGAGTAAATTCTCTCGAATTGAATATCAGTATTTTATCATCTCAGATGATAAGCCAAGTAAATACTCTGAATAATACAGTCAATTATCTCTCTCAAACCGTGGGTAACCTCAGTTCCCATGTTGATGAACTACAAACACGAATAATTATCCTTGAAAAAGGAAAACAAGTAATGGGTCATTCACCCAGTCCAACCCAAAGCCCGACCCAAACACCACCATCTAGTCCATCTATCTCAACCTCAACCCATATACCACAAACACCATCATTTTTGGCTATCCTTGAACAGGAAGTCAAACAGGCCCAAGAACAAGCCCAAAAAGCCCAAAATAGTCCACAAAGACCATCCACCTCCAGACCAATGAATCCGACCCAACAAATTCAAAACCAATATGAGTACTTCCAAACCATAATCCGAAGATTAAACCAATGTAACTTAGCCGCACCAACTGTCAAATATATCTCCCACTACTCCATCAATAAAGCTGTCATCAAACCAGGAACCAATCCTCATTTAGTTCAGACTCTATTCGCCTATGGATTAGTTCACTGTATTTATCCCTCAAAAAAGCTCGAAGAATTATCTATGTTACCAAAAGCCATCCAAGAAGCCGCAAGGCACTATTCAAATATTGTTACTCAATATGAAGTATATGTAAGGTGTTACTCGACTGTTGCCGAGATAACTCCAAAGAAATTTTATTCTCCAATTAATTTAATTAAGTATGGAACAACAAAGAAGCCATTCGAATTTGAGGAATCAGAAAAATCCTCAATACTGCCAGAAGAATTTGCCAGCCTAATCTCCCGAATCAGAGCACAGGAACACGAAACAATATTTGCAGAAATGAACAGAACTCTATCTGCCAACGAAGCCCAATGGGTATACTTCAAAGGACAGTATTCGTGCCTCTATTCAGTAGGACGAACAAGAAGAAAACCGCAACTATTCACAGAATTTTACGAAGAAATAAAATCGAATAAAATGGATAACACTGAAGAGACAAAGAAAAGAATATGCCAGTATCTCTCAGATTATCCAATGCACAAATGTATCTTCTGTAAAGACCAAGAAAGAAACGAAGAAGTACCGCCAATTCCACCAACCAGCATCAACATCCTTGAGCTGTAAGCGCTAAGGCTAAATGGCGCACCATACACCGAATGACTGACAAGAAAAGCATCTTCCAAAAAGTCAACAAAGAAAAAACATCGAATGACCAAAGGAAGAAAAAGAAGACCTCGAAGTGACAAAAAGCAAAAGGCATCTATCTACAAGGAATCTTTCACTTTATCTCTTCCTTTGTAAAGTTTACTTTATCTCTTCTTATAAGCAGCACCGAGGAATGCCTCGCCTGCTCCTCTATATAAACACATGTAACTCACACTTAGAAGCACGGCCAAAAACGGCTCAAGTACTTCTCTCTCTGATCTCTCTCTAAACTCAGAATTCAGAAGGAATTCGGAGCACCTCCCTTTGTACAAATATTATTTTCATCAAATAAACAAGAGTATTTGCAGAATCAGGTAATGACAGGCTAAACCCTTTGCTCAGAAGCTAAGTAGTAGTATTTCCCATTATCATTCATAATGTGTTGATCGATCCTATATCCGCTGTGTCAATACTGAAGTGAGAATTAGCTATTCACTGAATAGTAAATTAGAATTGGGAATAGTTACGCCTCTGGTAGAAAATGAAGGAAGGCTGTGCTGGACTAAGCTGAAGGAGGAAGGACTCTGTGAAGGTATTGACTGACGTATGAGGCCCTGTGTGCCGTTGCAGTCATGTAATTGATACCCTGTATGAAAGAGGACAGGAGACTCCCTTCCGAGTTCGTCTGTGACCCGGTTTAGTTTCGGTCAAAGCCTATTCCCATTACTAGTTTCTATTGAATGAATGCCTGGTTCCGCTCACTTCAGGCTGTCTGTGAACTATGGTATCAGAGCATCATGGTATGAATGATAATAAAGAAATATGAACCTTAGTTTCTGACTGCTTTAGCTTACATTACACCCACTGTTACACCTATCTTCATATATGCGTTATCTCTCTTCTGCTCTCTTATCTCTACTTTCTTATCTGCTTTGCTTACTTACTCTCTCTGCTTACTTTCTGCACTCTCTACTGCTCACTGCTCACACCACTTATTGTTCATTTATCATCATGAGTAATTTCGATTATGCATGTTTAGATTTCGAAGAATTTCTACCTTTTATACCTCAAATACAGAAACCAAAACAAAAACCAAAAGTTATAGATATCTTTGAAGCCTTAGAAGCCTTTGAAGAAATAGAAACAAAATCTTTAAATC
The DNA here is from genome assembly GCA_026724425.1 of Erythrophleum ivorense. Taxonomy (NCBI): domain Eukaryota; kingdom Viridiplantae; phylum Streptophyta; class Magnoliopsida; order Fabales; family Fabaceae; genus Erythrophleum; species Erythrophleum ivorense. Next base: position 82,865 of record JAIUCV010000200.1, on the reverse strand, counting down.
ATCTTCTACCCATAGAAACCACTGAAGAATCTCCAACAGAATCATCTGTAGAATCTGTAGAAACTCCAGTAGAACCCCATATAGAACCTCATATAGAAATCCCTGTAGTTAATACTCCAGAACCCAAAAAGGATTTAGAAATAGAAAAAGAAAATACAACTAAAGATTCAGACGAATCAGACATAGAAATCATAGTACCTATAGAAACAAATTATGTAATCATTAATAACAACGAAATTAATATGATACAAAGAATAGAACCTCGAATTTATGAAATTAACCAAAATAATTTACCCTCAAGTAGCTTTATACCATATAAAGAAGACACCTTAGTAGTTGTACCCTTCGTACTAGGAGGAGAAGGAAATAATACATGGAACCTTGTAAACTGGACAAATATGTTCTTACTCAAACAATTAGGATGTATAATAGACCCTAGTATAGCTTATACCCAAGTAAGAAATCACCTCTCTACAGATATAAAAGATATCCTAGAAAAAGAACCCGAACAAAAAAGAACTCACCGATTAATTGAATTAGCAAAACCTTTAGAACAAAAAATATATGAAATAAAAGAACAAGTAACCAACATAGACAAAGAAATCACAGAAAAGATAGAATTCTTAGATATACAAGATACGTTATTAGAAGTTCAAAAAGCCAACATAGAAATTCAAGATATAAAAAGAGAAATTAAAGAGGTAGGAAACGAAGTACACATAATAAATCTAAAAATAAATAAGATTAGCCAAGTATTAGGAATCAATAATACTGTACAACCAATCAGAGAAAATCTAGAAATCAATATGATTAGAATATACAATCAAGAAATCAACGAAGACATAACTGAATCCCAATTAAGAAATAAACCCTTAAATGAACAAACACAAGAAACTAGAATTAGAGTTGAAGAATTAAAACTTGGACAAAAAATAATAAATAGTAATCTATGGACAATATACGGAGAAATACAAAAAAGACAACCCTTAGAAATTACCCCTAAATCAGAATATATTACACCCAAAGAAAGTCAAAAATTAAATCAAGAAAGATTAGAATTTATGAAAAAAATGGATCAAATAGAATATGAAGAATTAAAATTCCTACCAAATATACCAAGAATAACACAATCCTCACAAGAACACCAAATAAATATGTTAAGACTAGAAAGCGAATATGATGAGATAGAACAACAAATGAGTCAAGAAGAAATAAACCTAGAAACAATACAAAAGGAATTAGGATACTTGAATCTTCAAAATCCATATGAAGTAAATATGCAAACAGTAAAAGTCGAAGAACGACCTTTTAACCCACCTGATATAACAGCCCCAGAATACCAACAAAGAACTGAAGAAACAAGTATAGACAGAGAAACCAAAATGGCACAACAAGAATTAAGACACAAAGAACCCATGAAAAACTTAAACCCTGAATTTATGTTCGAAACCATATACACGCCCTCTAAAGATAATACATTTATACCACCTCCACTAGAACAATATGAAACAAGACCAATCCCAAACTCAGGAATATGGTTAGACTTAAACTGTCATTTAAATCGAGAAAGAAGATTAGAAGAATGGATGAAATCACAATTAATATCCCTAGTACACAGATCACCTAACACCCAATCAGCCATCTTAATCATAGAAGCCAGCTTTGTAGGAAATGTAATGGAATGGTGGAAAAGCCAAACCGAAGAATTTAGACAACAAGTAAGGACTGTACCAACATACACAACAACCAAAGAATTTTATCTCATCGTATTACGAAAATACGAACAAGTACTAAGAAATGAATTTATAGGAAGAAGTGTAGGAGCTAATGAAAGAACCAAAATAACCCAAGCAATAGAAAAATTACATCAAATAGAAATATGCACTTTAGAACCAAAAATTCTAAACCAATACATCTGTGAATACCAAAAGTATTATCATGAAGCCCGACTAAATACCTATGAACAAAGAAGATTTTACTTAGATCTCTTTTATTATAAATTACCAAAATTAGTATCCGAATCAATTATTACAGACTATAGAAAAGCCTTTAAGGACAATGAAAACTTAATGCCATCTGTAGATACAATGGGAAGAAGAGAAGCCTATTTAAGAGAATATTTCTCAAACAAATGTAAAGAAGCATGGAGAATGATCAAATATTATCAAAACAACAAATTAACCCTCCAATGTGGACACTATGAGACACCTCATAGATGGGGATGTCAACCACCAAAAAATTATCAAAAGAAAAAATATCTAAGGAAACAACCATATAGATGCCAAGAATATAGATTTAGAAAATACCCAAAATCTAGATTCCAAGGAACTAGAAAACCCTTTATTCCTAGAACTTATTATAAAAAAGGACAACGAAAAATTAATTATCAAAGATACCCTGAAAAATGTCAATGTTATAATTGCGGAGAATTAGGACATATATCAACCAACTGTAAAAAACCTAAAAGAAAAAAGGAAATGAACCTCATAGAAATAGCTGAAGAATACAATTTAGAACCAATAGAATTCAATACATATATAGAAGAAGAACTAGCCAACTCAGATATAGAAATTTATAAAATAGAAAAAATAATTATTGAATCAGAAGAAGAAGAATCTCTCTCAAATGAAGAATATGAATATATAACTGAAAATAATGAAATATATATGATGAATAATGAGGAAGAAGAAATTGAAGATAACATCAACCTGATAACAGAAATTGAAAAATATAATACCCAAGAATGGAATCAAGAAGAATTTGAAAAACTATGGAAAGAATTAGAAGCTAAAGAACCAGAAATAGAAAATGAATCCATTAAGGAACTCGAAGACTTTGAAGAATTTACCCAAATAGATTTTGAAGAATTTCAAAAATTATGGGATGAATTAGAAATAGATAAAACAGAAACAACAACAGAATTAGGATTCCCAAAAATCCTAAAAAAGAAAAGAAGTTTTTCCAGAAAACAAAATCCAAATGTAGAAAATCTGATAATACCTCGAAGACAGAATGAAATAACAAATCCTAAATCAATAAAAGAACAATACAAAAACGCTGAATTTAATGTTCATGATTTAATATCAGGAGATCCCTATAGATGCACTCGAAAATCTTATAATAAACAGAATATCCTAAAATGGAGATGTCCCTTAAAATCATTATATCCCAAAAGTAATTACTGTTCCTATCATTATCAAAATAGATATAACAAAAGTAAAACTCAAAAACAAAACGAATGGAAAACACATAAGAAATTAAAAGATGAAAAATTAAAGGATGAACTATCCCAATTACTATTCTGTCATGAAATTTTATCTGATCAATTATCTGATTAATTGCTAACCTTTGTTTATTTAAGGATGGAGCAATCACCAACGAACAGTACATTTAATCAAAACCACGAAGAAGATGAGGATCAAACCCATCTGATTGAACGAATAAAATCCCTCGAACTTCGAGTAAATTCTCTCGAATTGAATATCAGTATTTTATCATCTCAGATGATAAGCCAAGTAAATACTCTGAATAATACAGTCAATTATCTCTCTCAAACTGTGGGTAACCTCAGTTCCCATGTTGATGAACTACAAACACGAATAATTATCCTTGAAAAAAGAAAACAAGTAATGGGTCATTCACCCAGTCCAACCCAAAGTCCGACCCAAACACCACCATCTAGTCCATCTACCTCAACCTCAACCCATATACCACAAACACCATCATTTTTGGCTATCCTTGAACAGGAAGTCAAACAGGCCCAAGAACAAGCCCAAAAAGCCCAAAATAGTCCACAAAGACCATCCACCTCCAGACCAATGAATCCGACCCAACAAATTCAAAACCAATATGAGTACTTCCAAACCATAATCCGAAGATTAAACCAATGTAACTTAGCCGCACCAACTGTCAAATATATCTCCCACTACTCCATCAATAAAGCTGTCATCAAACCAGGAACCAATCCTCATTTAGTTCAGACTCTATTCGCCTATGGATTAGTTCACTGTATTTATCCCTCAAAAAAGCTCGAAGAATTATCTATGTTACCAAAAGCCATCCAAGAAGCCGCAAGGCACTATTCAAATATTGTTACTCAATATGAAGTATATGTAAGGTGTTACTCGACTGTTGCCGAAATAACTCCAAAGAAATTTTATTCTCTAATTAATTTAATTAAGTATGGAACAACAAAGAAGCCCTTCGAATTTGAGGAATCAGAAAAATCCTCAATACCGCCAGAAGAATTTGCCAGCCTAATCTCCCGAATCAGAGCACAGGAACACGAAACAATATTTGCAGAAATGAACAGAACTCTATCTGCCAACGAAGCCCAATGGGTATACTTCAAAGGACAGTATTCGTGCCTCTATTCAGTAGGACGAACAAGAAGAAAACCGCAACTGTTCACAGAATTTTACGAAGAAATAAAATCGAATAAAATGGATAACACTGAAGAGACAAAGAAAAGAATATGCCAGTATCTCTCAGATCATCCAATGCACAAATGTATCTTCTGTAAAGACCAAGAAAGAAACGAAGAAGTACCGCCAATTCCACCAACCAGCATCAACATCCTTGAGCTGTAAGCGCTAAGGCTAAATGGCGCACCATACATCGAATGACTAACAAGAAAAGCATCTTCCAAAAAAGTCAACAAAGACAAAACATCGAATGACCAAAGGAAGAAAAAGAAGACCTCGAAGTGACAAAAAGCAAAAGGCATCTATCTACAAGGAATCTTTCACTTTATCTCTTCCTTTGTAAAGTTTACTTTATCTCTTCTTATAAGCAGCACCGAGGAATGCCTCGCCTGCTCCTCTATATAAACACATGTAACTCACACTTAGAAGCACGGCAAAAAACGGCTCAAGTACTTCTCTCTCTGATCTCTCTCTAAACTCGGAATTCAGAAGGAATTCGGAGCACCTCCCTTTGTACAAATATTATTTTCATCAAATAAACAAGAGTATTTGCAGAATCAGGTAATGGCAGGCTAAACCCTTTGCTCAAAAGCTAAGTAGTAGTATTTCCCATTATCATTCATAATGTGTTGATCGATCCTATATCCGCTGTGTCAATACTGAAGCGAGAATTAGCTATTCACTGAATAGTAAATTAGAATTGGGAATAGTTACGCCTCTGGTAGAAAACGAAGGAAGGCTGTGCTGGACTAAGCTGAAGGAGGAAGGACTCTGTGAAGGTATTGACTGACGTATGAGGCCCTGTGTGCCGTTGCAGTCATGTAATTGATACCCTGTATGAAAGAGGACAGGAGACTCCCTTCCGAGTTCGTCTGTGACCCGGTTTAGTTTCGGTCAAAGCCTATTCCCATTACTAGTTTCTATTGAATGAATGCCTGGTTCCGCTCACTTCAGGCTGTCTGTGAGCTATGGTATCAGAGCATCATGGTATGAATGATAATAAAGAAATATGAACCTTAGTTTCTGACTGCTTTAGCTTACATTACACCCACTGTTACACCTATCTTCATATATGCGTTATCTCTCTTCTGCTCTCTTATCTCTACTTTCTTATCTGCTTTGCTTACTTACTCTCTCTGCTTACTTTCTGCACTCTCTACTGCTCACTGCTCACACCACTTATTGTTCATTTATCATCATGAGTAATTTCGATTATGCATGTTTAGATTTCGAAGAATTTCTACCTTTTATACCTCAAATACAGAAACCAAAACAAAAACCAAAAGTTATAGATATCTTTGAAGCCTTAGAAGCCTTTGAAGAAATAGAAACAAAATCTTTAAATCATCTTCTACCCATAGAAACCACTGAAGAATCTCCAACAGAATCATCTGTAGAATCTGTAGAAACTCCAGTAGAACCCCATATAGAACCTCATATAGAAATCCCTGTAGTTAATACTCCAGAACCCAAAAAGGATTTAGAAATAGAAAAAGAAAATACAACTAAAGATTCAGACGAATCAGACATAGAAATCATAGTACCCGTAGAAACAAATTATTTAATCATAGAAGAAAATGAAATAAACATGATACAAGAAGAACAACCTAGTAGTTCTCAACCTCAAACAGAATACCAAGAATTTGAAGAAATTAGAAACCCAAATGAAGGAATAGTAGAAAAAAGGATGTTATTTAATCAAAAACAGTATAACCAGATCCGAGACAAAGAATTAGATCTACAACCCCAAAACCTTACAAAAACAAGTATAATAAAACAAATAAAAAGATTAGTAAAAACAAAAGAAAAAGAAAAATCTGCCTGTGTAGTAATAGAAAAGAAATTCCCTATAGAATCAACATTAACCAAAGGAGTTCTTAGAATTCCGATAATCAACAAAACTTTAATAGAACATGAAATACAAAAATTAGAAATCAAAGATGAAATTACAGAAATTTATATCCCAGGAATACAACTTCTAATAAAAGCCTATTTCAAAGCTGGAATAGACACACCCATAGAATTATTAATAACAGATAACAGAATAATGAATGATGTCCCAAATAGCATTTTAGGAGCTTTAAATGGAAATTTAATATATCAAAAATTGAAATTAACTGTTAACACAAACTTTGCCATCGCTAGAGCCGAGAAAAACATGAATCGAACTCTAGTAGTTTACCACAAATTACATGGAATAAGAATGCCACCAGGAAGTAAAATTATAAGTATTACCGGAATGGTAGGACTTGTATTCTCCAACGAACACAAAATCTATAAAAGAAATATTGGAAATATAACCATAGACAAACACTTTATGCCAGTCTTAGAAGAATTACCCCTAGATAGACGAAGAATCACTATACCTAGACAACTGCAACTCGAATTAGATAATACTACAGAATTAGGCGAAGAAGACCCTCAAAGAATTTCATTTAACAATAGACCAGGAAATCGAAGTATTAGAATTAATACACCTCAAGAAATAATAACTATAAATCCAAGAAGAAGTGTACAAGAATCAAGACCCCTAGAAAGAACTTTAATCAGATCTAGAAGCCATAGCTCTTACGAACCAAACTATCTTCCCGAAATACCTGTAAAATCAGATTTATTGGAAATACAACCAAATATACCAGAAATAGATTTAACCACGGAATTAGAAAATTTAATCCTCGTAGAAGTACCTCGAGAAAATAATTGGATAGAAATAATAGCTCTAATAAACCCAGAAATAGAAAGAAGTTCAATACACATAGAATACACCGATAACAATATAGAAATACAAGAAGAAGAAACTATTGCACAAACAATGTTAAAATTTAATAACCGAGATATAATAAAAGTAAAATTATATGTAGAATCAGAAATAAAAAACCAAACTCATAAAATTATCCTAGGAAAAGATTTCCTAGAACATGTAAAACCATATAGAATCCAAAAAGACAGAATTCTAATCAACATAGAAAGACAAGTAGTAATCCTCGACAAAATAAAAATGATTTAATGAAATTTTATTATGTCTTAGTAAAGTTTAACTACCAAAGATATCAATCACGCAAATACCATGCTATGATTGATACAGGAGCAAATATTACGACCTCAAAATACAACATATTACCACCCGAACTTTGGAAAAAAGAAAAACCAATTAGGATGAGTAGCGCTGGAAAAGAAATACATATAATAGAACTATTTGCCAAAGAAGTACCAATACAAATAGGAAATTATGAACTAAAAATCCCTGTATTACACCAATATAATGAAACCACTCCTGACATCATCTTAGGAATGGATTTCTTAGAACAATATCTACCTCTACACTTTACCGAAAAAACTCTAATCCTAACAACACCCTGTAAACATCAAGCTTGGGCAATAAGAATACAAAACCCTTATAATCGGACTGATACAAACTTTAAATTAAAACAAATAAAAAATGAAGTACAATTTGTTCCCAATAAAGAACCAATAATTGAAATTAAAAAAGCACTTAGGAATATAGAAAAGCACAAAACCATTGAAGAAAGAATAAATGAAAATTATAGCGAAAATCCTCTAATTCATTGGAATAAATCAAAGCCTTATGCAAAAATCGAGTTATCAGATTATAGCCAAGAAATATGTAGTAAACCCTATCCATGGACACCAAAAGATAAAAAAGAATTTATTATGCATATAGAAGAAATGAAAAAATATGAATTAATAAGAGAAAGTAGATCAAACTACTGCTCGCCAGCAATGATTGTTGTCAGCGATGCAGAAAAAAGAAGAAATAAATCCCGAATGGTCATAAACTACAAAAAATTAAATAAATTAGCAATTAGAAATAGATACCCAATTCCAAAAATAGAATTACTATTTAACCTAATTAAAGGAAAACAAATCTTTAGTAAATTTGACTGTAAATCAGGATTTTTCCAAATAAGACTAGAAGAACCAAGTAAAAAATATACTGCCTTTCTAACCTCCGAAGGATTATATGAATGGAATGTATTACCAATGGGATACCATAATAGTCCAAGTATATTTCAAGAATATATACAAAAACTTCTAATACCCATCAAAGACTTTGCCATAGTATACATCGATGATATCCTAGTATTCTCAGAAAACAAAGAACAACATGAAAAACACTTAGAAGAATTCATGAAACTTATAGAACAAAAAGGAATAAATATTTCCCCTAGTAAAGTAGAATTAAGAAAAGAACGAATAACATTTTTAGGTCATTATATAAGTTCAAACGGAATCGAATTACAGGAACACATAAGTATAAAAGCCAAAGACTTTAGAAAAATCACGAATAAAAAAGACCTCCAATCATTCTTAGGACTAGTAAATCAAGCTAGAAACTTTATCCCTCATTTATCAAAATATACTGCTCAATTATCCCGATTAGCAGGAGAAAAAACTCCTTGGAAATGGAATGAAGAAATCGAACAATTAATTCAAAAAATAAAAGGATTATGTAATAATTTACCAAAATTAATAATTCCAACTCAAGAAAACATCCAATGGATCATCTACACCGATGCATCAGAAAATTATTGGGGCGCTGCCCTTTATCATAAAATAGACCAAGAACAACAAGAACATATCACCCGATATGCTAGTGGAAAATTTAATGATAGCCAAACTAAATATCATTCCACATGGAAAGAATTTTTAGCCATTGTAAAAGCTGTAATTAAATTCGAATTGTTTATTGTTAATAGTAGCTTTATTATCAGGACTGATAATACTCAAGTAAAGATGTGGTTAACCAAAGGACTTAGAACTGAAAGATTATCAAATAAAATGTTATATAAATGGCAAGCTGATCAGAGAGAGAAGTACTTGAGCCGTTTTTTGCCGTGCTTCTAAGTGTGAGTTACATGTGTTTATATAGAGGAGCAGGCGAGGCATTCCTCGGTGCTGCTTACAAGAAGAGATAAAGGTGAAGAGATAAAGTAAACTTTACAAAGGAAGAGATAAAGTGAAAGATTCCTTGTAGATAGATGCCTTTTGCTTTTTGTCACTTCGAGGTCTTCTTTTTCTTCCTTTGGTCATTCGATGTTTTGTCTTTGTTGACTTTTTTGGAAGATGCTTTTCTTGTCAGTCATTTGATGTATGGTGCGCCATTTAGCCTTAGCGCTTACAGCTCAAGGATGTTGATGCTGGTTGGTGGAGTTGGCGGTACTTCTTCGTTTCTTTCTTGGTCTTTACAGAAGATACATTTGTGCATTGGATAATCTGAGAGATACTGGCATATTCTGTTCTTTGTCTCTTCAGTGTTATCCATTTTATTCGATTTTATTTCTTCGTAAAATTCTGTGAACAGTTGCGGTTTTCTTCTTGTTCGTCCTACTGAATAGAGGCACGAATACTGTCCTTTGAAGTATACCCATTGGGCTTCGTTGGCAGATAGAGTTCTGTTCATTTCTGTAAATATTGTTTCGTGTTCCTGTGCTCTGATTCGGGAGATTAGGCTGGCAAATTCTTCTGGCAGTATTGAGGATTTTTCTGATTCCTCAAATTCGAAGGGCTTCTTTGTTGTTCCATACTTAATTAAATTAATTGGAGAATAAAATTTCTTTGGAGTTATCTCGGCAACAGTCGAGTAACACCTTACATATACTTCATATTGAGTAACAATATTTGAATAGTGCCTTGCGGCTTCTTGGATGGCTTTTGGTAACATAGATAATTCTTCGAGCTTTTTTGAGGGATAAATACAGTGAACTAATCCATAGGCGAATAGAGTCTGAACTAAATGAGGATTGGTTCCTGGTTTGATGACAGCTTTATTGATGGAGTAGTGGGAGATATATTTGACAGTTGGTGCGGCTAAGTTACATTGGTTTAATCTTCGGATTATGGTTTGGGAGTACTCATATTGGTTTTGAATTTGTTGGGTCGGATTCATTGGTCTGGAGGTGGATGGTCTTTGTGGACTATTTTGGGCTTTTTGGGCTTGTTCTTGGGCCTGTTTGACTTCCTGTTCAAGGATAGCCAAAAATGATGGTGTTTGTGGTATATGGGTTGAGGTTGAGGTAGATGGACTAGATGGTGGTGTTTGGGTCGGACTTTGGGTTGGACTGGGTGAATGACCCATTACTTGTTTTCCTTTTTCAAGGATAATTATTCGTGTTTGTAGTTCATCAACATGGGAACTGAGGTTACCCACGGTTTGAGAGAGATAATTGACTGTATTATTCAGAGTATTTACTTGGCTTATCATCTGAGATGATAAAATACTGATATTCAATTCGAGAGAATTTACTCGAAGTTCGAGGGATTTTATTCGTTCAATCAGATGGGTTTGATCCTCATCTTCTTCGTGGTTTTGATTAAATGTACTGTTCGTTGGTGATTGCTCCATCCTTAAATAAACAAAGGTTAGCAATTAATCAGATAATTGATCAGATAAAATTTCATGACAGAATAGTAATTGGGATAGTTCATCCTTTAATTTTTCATCTTTTAATTTCTTATGTGTTTTCCATTCGTTTTGTTTTTGAGTTTTACTTTTGTTATATCTATTTTGATAATGATAGGAACAGTAATTACTTTTGGGATATAATGATTTTAAGGGACATCTCCATTTTAGGATATTCTGTTTATTATAAGATTTTCGAGTGCATCTATAGGGATCTCCTGATATTAAATCATGAACATTAAATTCAGCATTTTTGTATTGTTCTTTTATTGATTTAGGATTTGTTATTTCATTCTGTCTTCGAGGTATTATCAGATTTTCTACATTTGGATTTTGTTTTCTGGAAAAACTTCTTTTCTTTTTTAGGATTTTTGGGAATCCTAATTCTGTTGTTGTTTCTGTTTTATCTATTTCTAATTCATCCCATAATTTTTGAAATTCTTCAAAATCTATTTGGGTAAATTCTTCAAAGTCTTCGAGTTCCTTAATGGATTCATTTTCTATTTCTGGTTCTTTAGCTCCTAATTCTTTCCATAGTTTTTCAAATTCTTCTTGATTCCATTCTTGGGTATTATATTTTTCAATTTCTGTTATCAGGTTGATGTTATCTTCAATTTCTTTTTCCTCATTATTCATCATATATATTTCATTATTTTCAGTTATATATTCATATTCTTCATTTGAGAGAGATTCTTCTTCTTCGAATTCAATAATTATTTTTTCTATTTTATAAATTTCTATATCTGAGTTAGCTAGTTCTTCTTCTATATATGTATTGAATTCCCTGTAGTTAATACTCCAGAACCCAAAAAGGATTTAGAAATAGAAAAAGAAATAGAAAAAGAAAATACAACTAAAGATTCAGACGAATCAGATATAGAAATAGTACCTATAGAAACAAATTATGTAATCATTAATAACAACGAAATTAATATGATACAAAGAATAGAACCTCGAATTTATGAAATTAACCAAAATAGTTTACCCTCAAGTAGCTTTATACCATATAAAGAAGACACCTTAGTAGTTGTACCCTTCGTACTAGGAGGAGAAGGAAATAATACATAGAACCTTGTAAACTGGACAAATATGTTCTTACTCAAACAATTAGGATGTATAATAGACCCTAGTATAGCTTATACCCAAGTAAGAAATCACCTCTCTACAGATATAAAAGATATCCTAGAAAAAGAACCCGAACAAAAAAGAACTCACCGATTAATTGAATTAGCAAAACCTTTAGAACAAAAAATATATGAAATAAAAGAACAAGTAACCAACATAGACAAAGAAATCACAGAAAAGATAGAATTCTTAGATATACAAGATACGTTATTAGAAGTTCAAAAAGCCAACATAGAAATTCAAGATATAAAAAGAGAAATTAAAGAGGTAGGAAACGAAGTACACATAATAAATCTGAAAATAAATAAGATTAGCCAAGTATTAGGAATCAATAATACTGTACAACCAATAAGAGAAAATCTAGAAATCAATATGATTAGAATATACAATCAAGAAATCAACGAAGACATAACTGAATCCCAATTAAGAAATAAACCCTTAAATGAACAAACACAAGAAACTAGAATTAGAGTTGAAGAATTAAAACTTGGACAAAAAATAATAAATAGTAATCTATGGACAATATACGGAGAAATACAAAAAAGACAACCCTTAGAAATTACCCCTAAATCAGAATATATTACACCCGAAGAAAGTCAAAAATTAAATCAAGAAAGATTAGAATTTATGAAAAAAATGGATCAAATAGAATATGAAGAATTAAAATTCCTACCAAATATACCAAGAATAACACAATCCTCACAAGAACACCAAATAAATATGTTAAGACTAGAAAGCGAATATGATGAGATAGAACAACAAATGAGTCAAGAAGAAATAAACCTAGAAACAATACAAAAGGAATTAGGATACTTGAATCTTCAAAATCCATATGAAGTAAATATGCAAACAGTAAAAGTCGAAGACCGACCCTTTAACCCACCTGATATAACAGCCCCAGAATACCAACAAAGAACTGAAGAAACAAGTATAGACAGAGAAACCGAAATGGCACAACAAGAATTAAGACACAAAGAACCCATGAAAAACTTAAACCCTGAATTTATGTTCGAAACCATATACACGCCCTCTAAAGATAATACATTTATACCACCTCCACTAGAACAATATGAAACAAGACCAATCCCAAAGAGATACTGGCATATTATGTCCTAATTCTCCGCAATTATAACATTGACATTTTTCAGGGTATCTTTGATAATTAATTTTTCGTTGTCCTTTTTTATAATAAGTTCTAGGAATAAAGGGTTTTCTAGTTCCTTGGAATCTAGATTTTGGGTATTTTCTAAATCTATATTCTTGGCGTCTATATAGTTGTTTCCTTAGATATTTTTTCTTTTGATAATTTTTTGGTGGTTGACATCCCCATCTATGAGGTGTCTCATAGTGTCCACATTGGAGGGTTAATTTGTTGTTTTGATAATATTTGATCATTCTCCATGCTTCTTTACATTTGTTTGAGAAATATTCTCTTAAATAGGCTTCTCTTCTTCCCATTGTATCTACAGATGGCATTAAGTTTTCATTGTCCTTAAAGGCTTTTCTATAGTCTGTAATAATTGATTCGGATACTAATTTTGGTAATTTATAATAAAAGAGATCTAAGTAAAATCTTCTTTGTTCATAGGTATTTAGTCGGGCTTCATGATAATACTTTTGGTATTCACAGATGTATTGGTTTAGAATTTTTGGTTCTAAAGTGCATATTTCTATTTGATGTAATTTTTCTATTGCTTGGGTTATTTTGCTGTAGACACAATTCTCACTTCAGTATTGACACAGCGGATATAGGATCGATCAACACATTATGAATGATAATGGGAAATACTACTACTTAGCTTCTGAGCAAAGGGTTTAGCCTGCCATTACCTGAGTCTGCAAATACTCTTGTTTATTTGATGAAAATAATATTTGTACAAAGGGAGGTCCTCCGAATTCCTTCTGAATTCTGAGTTTAGAGAGAGATCAGAGAGAGAAGTACTTGAGCCGTTTTTGGCCGTGCTTCTAAGTGTGAGTTACATGTGTTTATATAGAGGAGCAGGCGAGGCATTCCTCGGTGCTGCTTACAAGAAGAGATAAAGTAAACTTTACAAAGGAAGAGATAAAGTGAAAGATTCCTTGTAGATAGATGCCTTTTGCTTTTTGTCACTTCGAGGTCTTCTTTTTCTTCCTTTGGTCATTCGATGTTTTTTCTTTGTTGACTTTTTGGAAGATGCTTTTCTTGTCAGTCATTCGGTGTATGGTGCGCCATTTAGCCTTAGCGCTTACAGTTCAAGGATGTTGATGCTGGTTGGTGGAATTGGCGGTACTTCTTCGTTTCTTTCTTGGTCTTTACAGAAGATACATTTGTGCATTGGATAATCTGAGAGATACTGGCATATTCTTTTCTTTGTCTCTTCAGTGTTATCCATTTTATTCGATTTTATTTCTTCGTAAAATTTTGTGAACAGTTGCGGTTTTCTTCTTGTTCGTCCTACTGAATAGAGGCACGAATACTGTCCTTTGAAGTATACCCATTGGGCTTCGTTGGCAGATAGAGTTCTGTTCATTTCTGCAAATATTGTTTCGTGTTCCTGTGCTCTGATTCGGGAGATTAGGCTGGCAAATTCTTCTGGCGGTATTGAGGATTTTTCTGATTCCTCAAATTCGAAGGGCTTCTTTGTTGTTCCATACTTAATTAAATTAATTGGAGAATAAAATTTCTTTGGAGTTATCTCGGCAACAGTCGAGTAACACCTTACATATACTTCATATTGAGTAACAATATTTGAATAGTGCCTTGCGGCTTCTTGGATGGCTTTTGGTAACATAGATAATTCTTCGAGCTTTTTTGAGGGATAAATACAGTGAACTAATCCATAGGCGAATAGAGTCTGAACTAAATGAGGATTGGTTCCTGGTTTGATGACAGCTTTATTGATGGAGTAGTGGGAGATATATTTGACAGTTGGTGCGGCTAAGTTACATTGGTTTAATCTTCGGATTATGGTTTGGGAGTACTCATATTGGTTTTGAATTTGTTGGGTCGGATTCATTGGTCTGGAGGTGGATGGTCTTTGTGGACTATTTTGGGCTTTTTGGGCTTGTTCTTGGGCCTGTTTGACTTCCTGTTCAAGGATAGCCAAAAATGATGGTGTTTGTGGTATATGGGTTGAGGTTGAGGTAGATGGACTAGATGGTGGTGTTTGGGTCGGACTTTGGGTTGGACTGGGTGAATGACCCATTACTTGTTTTCCTTTTTCAAGGATAATTATTCGTGTTTGTAGTTCATCAACATGGGAACTGAGGTTACCCACGGTTTGAGAGAGATAATTGACTGTATTATTCAGAGTATTTACTTGGCTTATCATATGAGATGATAAAATATTGATATTCAATTCGAGAGAATTTACTCGAAGTTCGAGGGATTTTATTCGTTCAATTAGATGGGTTTGATCCTCATCTTCTTCGTGGTTTTGATTAAATGTACTGTTCGTTGGTGATTGCTCCATCTCTGGAAAGGAAATCAGCAATCAAGTTATTTGTACCTTTGATGTATTCAACAGTATAATCATAATATGACAGATCAGCTTGCCATTTATATAACATTTTATTTGATAATCTTTCAGTTCTAAGTCCTTTGGTTAACCACATCTTTACTTGAGTATTATCAGTCCTGATAATAAAGCTACTATTAACAATAAACAATTCGAATTTAATTACAGCTTTTACAATGGCTAAAAATTCTTTCCATGTGGAATGATATTTAGTTTGGCTATCATTAAATTTTCCACTAGCATATCGGGTGATATGTTCTTGTTGTTCTTGGTCTATTTTATGATAAAGGGCAGCACCCCAATAATTTTCTGATGCATCGGTGTAGATGATCCATTGGATGTTTTCTTGAGTTGGAATTATTAATTTTGGTAAATTATTACATAATCCTTTTATTTTTTGAATTAATTGTTCGGTTTCTTCATTCCATTTCCAAGGAGTTTTTTCTCCTGCTAATCGGGATAATTGAGCTGTATATTTTGATAAATGAGGGATAAAGTTTCTAGCTTGATTTACTAGTCCTAAGAATGATTGGAGGTCTTTTTTATTCGTGATTTTTCTAAAGTCTTTGGCTTTTATACTTATGTGTTCCTGTAATTCGATTCCGTTTGAACTTATATAATGACCTAAAAATGTTATTCGTTCTTTTCTTAATTCTACTTTACTAGGGGAAATATTTATTCCTTTTTGTTCTATAAGTTTCATGAATTCTTCTAAGTGTTTTTCATGTTGTTCTTTGTTTTCTGAGAATACTAGGATATCATCGATGTATACTATGGCAAAGTCTTTGATGGGTATTAGAAGTTTTTGTATATATTCTTGAAATATACTTGGACTATTATGGTATCCCATTGGTAATACATTCCATTCATATAATCCTTCGGAGGTTAGAAAGGCAGTATATTTTTTACTTGGTTCTTCTAGTCTTATTTGGAAAAATCCTGATTTACAGTCAAATTTACTAAAGATTTGTTTTCCTTTAATTAGGTTAAATAGTAATTCTATTTTTGGAATTGGGTATCTATTTCTAATTGCTAATTTATTTAATTTTTTGTAGTTTATGACCATTCGGGATTTATTTCTTCTTTTTTCTGCATCGCTGACAACAATCATTGCTGGCGAGCAGTAGTTTGATCTACTTTCTCTTATTAATTCATATTTTTTCATTTCTTCTATATGCATAATAAATTCTTTTTTATCTTTTGGTGTCCATGGATAGGGTTTACTACATATTTCTTGGCTATAATCTGATAACTCGATTTTTGCATAAGGCTTTGATTTATTCCAATGAATTAGAGGATTTTCGCTATAATTTTCATTTATTCTTTCTTCAATGGTTTTGTGCTTTTCTATATTCCTAAGTGCTTTTTTAATTTCAATTATTGGTTCTTTATTGGGAACAAATTGTACTTCATTTTTTATTTGTTTTAATTTAAAGTTTGTATCAGTCCGATTATAAGGGTTTTGTATTCTTATTGCCCAAGCTTGATGTTTACAGGGTGTTGTTAGGATTAGAGTTTTTTCGGTAAAGTGTAGAGGTAGATATTGTTCTAAGAAATCCATTCCTAAGATGATGTCAGGAGTGGTTTCATTATATTGGTGTAATACAGGGATTTTTAGTTCATAATTTCCTATTTGTATTGGTACTTCTTTGGCAAATAGTTCTATTATATGTATTTCTTTTCCAGCGCTACTCATCCTAATTGGTTTTTCTTTTTTCCAAAGTTCGGGTGGTAATATGTTGTATTTTGAGGTCGTAATATTTGCTCCTGTATCAATCATAGCATGGTATTTGCGTGATTGATATCTTTGGTAGTTAAACTTTACTAAGACATAATAAAATTTCATTAAATCATTTTTATTTTGTCGAGGATTACTACTTGTCTTTCTATGTTGATTAGAATTCTGTCTTTTTGGATTCTATATGGTTTTACATGTTCTAGGAAATCTTTTCCTAGGATAATTTTATGAGTTTGGTTTTTTATTTCTGATTCTACATATAATTTTACTTTTATTATATCTCGGTTATTAAATTTTAACATTGTTTGTGCAATAGTTTCTTCTTCTTGTATTTCTATATTGTTATCGGTGTATTCTATGTGTATTGAACTTCTTTCTATTTCTGGGTTTATTAGAGCTATTATTTCTATCCAATTATTTTCTCGAGGTACTTCTACGAGGATTAAATTTTCTAATTCCGTGGTTAAATCTATTTCTGGTATATTTGGTTGTATTTCCAATAAATCTGATTTTACAGGTATTTCGGGAAGATAGTTTGGTTCGTAAGAGCTATGGCTTCTAGATCTGATTAAAGTTCTTTCTAGGGGTCTTGATTCTTGTACACTTCTTCTTGGATTTATAGTTATTATTTCTTGAGGTGTATTAATTCTAATACTTCGATTTCCTGGTCTATTGTTAAATGAAATTCTTTGAGGGTCTTCTTCGCCTAATTCTGTAGTATTATCTAATTCGAGTTGCAGTTGTCTAGGTATAGTGATTCTTCGTCTATCTAGGGGTAATTCTTCTAAGACTGGCATAAAGTGTTTGTCTATGGTTATATTTCCAATATTTCTTTTATAGATTTTGTGTTCGTTGGAGAATACAAGTCCTACCATTCCGGTAATACTTATAATTTTACTTCCTGGTGGCATTCTTATTCCATGTAATTTGTGGTAAACTACTAGAGTTCGATTCATGTTTTTCTCGGCTCTAGCGATGGCAAAGTTTGTGTTAACAGTTAATTTCAATTTTTGATATATTAAATTTCCATTTAAAGCTCCTAAAATGCTATTTGGGACATCATTCATTATTCTGTTATCTGTTATTAATAATTCTATGGGTGTGTCTATTCCAGCTTTGAAATAGGCTTTTATTAGAAGTTGTATTCCTGGGATATAAATTTCTGTAATTTCATCTTTGATTTCTAATTTTTGTATTTCATGTTCTATTAAAGTTTTGTTGATTATCGGAATTCTAAGAACTCCTTTGGTTAATGTTGATTCTATAGGGAATTTCTTTTCTATTACTACACAGGCAGATTTTTCTTTTTCTTTTGTTTTTACTAATCTTTTTATTTGTTTTATTATACTTGTTTTTGTAAGGTTTTGGGGTTGTAGATCTAATTCTTTGTCTCGGATCTGGTTATACTGTTTTTGATTAAATAACATCCTTTTTTCTACTATTCCTTCATTTGGGTTTCTAATTTCTTCAAATTCTTGGTATTCTGTTTGAGGTTGAGAACTACTAGGTTGTTCTTCTTGTATCATGTTTATTTCATTTTCTTCTATGATTAAATAATTTGTTTCTACGGGTACTATGATTTCTATGTCTGATTCGTCTGAATCTTTAGTTGTATTTTCTTTTTCTATTTCTAAATCCTTTTTGGGTTCTGGAGTATTAACTACAGGGATTTCTATATGAGGTTCTATATGGGGTTCTACTGGAGTTTCTACAGATTCTACAGATGATTCTGTTGGAGATTCTTCAGTGGTTTCTATGGGTAGAAGATGATTTAAAGATTTTGTTTCTATTTCTTCAAAGGCTTCTAAGGCTTCAAAGATATCTATAACTTTTGGTTTTTGTTTTGGTTTCTGTATTTGAGGTATAAAAGGTAGAAATTCTTCGAAATCTAAACATGCATAATCGAAATTACTCATGATGATAAATGAACAATAAGTGGTGTGAGCAGTGAGCAGTAGAGAGTGCAGAAAGTAAGCAGAGAGAGTAAGTAAGCAAAGCAGATAAGAAAGTAGAGATAAGAGAGCAGAAGAGAGATAACGCATATATGAAGATAGGTGTAACAGTGGGTGTAATGTAAGCTAAAGCAGTCAGAAACTAAGGTTCATATTTCTTTATTATCATTCATACCATGATGCTCTGATACCATAGTTCACAGACAGCCTGAAGTGAGCGGAACCAGGCATTCATTCAATAGAAACTAGTAATGGGAATAGGCTTTGACCGAAACTAAACCGGGTCACAGACGAACTCGGAAGGGAGTCTCCTGTCCTCTTTCATACAGGGTATCAATTACATGACTGCAACGGCACACAGGGCCTCATACGTCAGTCAATACCTTCACAGAGTCCTTCCTCCTTCAGCTTAGTCTAGCACAGCCTTCCTTCGTTTTCTACCAGAGGCGTAACTATTCCCAATTCTAATTTACTATTCAGTGAATAGCTAATTCTCGCTTCAGTATTGACACAGCGGATATAGGATCGATCAACACATTATGAATGATAATGGGAAATACTACTACTTAGCTTCTGAGCAAAGGGTTTAGCCTGCCATTACCTGATTCTGCAAATACTCTTGTTTATTTGATGAAAATAATATTTGTACAAAGGGAGGTGCTCCGAATTCCTTCTGAATTCCGAGTTTAGAGAGAGATCAGAGAGAGAAGTACTTGAGCCGTTTTTGGCCGTGCTTCTAAGTGTGAGTTACATGTGTTTATATAGAGGAGCAGGCGAGGCATTCCTCGGTGCTGCTTACAAGAAGAGATAAAGGTGAAGAGATAAAGTAAACTTTACAAAGGAAGAGATAAAGTGAAAGATTCCTTGTAGATAGATGCCTTTTGCTTTTTGTCACTTCGAGGTCTTCTTTTTCTTCCTTTGGTCATTCGATGTTTTGTCTTTGTTGACTTTTTTGGAAGATGCTTTTCTTGTCAGTCATTCGATGTATGGTGCGCCATTTAGCCTTAGCGCTTACAGCTCAAGGATGTTGATGCTGGTTGGTGGAGTTGGCGGTACTTCTTCCTTTCTTTCTTGGTCTTTACAGAAGATACATTTGTGCATTGGATGATCTGAGAGATACTGGCATATTCTTTTCTTTGTCTCTTCAGTGTTATCCATTTTATTCGATTTTATTTCTTCGTAAAATTTTGTGAACAGTTGCGGTTTTCTTCTTGTTCGTCCTACTGAATAGAGGCACGAATACTGTCCTTTGAAGTATACCCATTGGGCTTCGTTGGCAGATAGAGTTCTGTTCATTTCTGCAAATATTGTTTCGTGTTCCTGTGCTCTGATTCGGGAGATTAGGCTGGCAAATTCTTCTGGCGGTATTGAGGATTTTTCTGATTCCTCAAATTCGAAGGGCTTCTTTGTTGTTCCATACTTAATTAAATTAATTGGAGAATAAAATTTCTTTGGAGTTATTTCGGCAACAGTCGAGTAACACCTTACATATACTTCATATTGAGTAACAATATTTGAATAGTGCCTTGCGGCTTCTTGGATGGCTTTTGGTAACATAGATAATTCTTCGAGCTTTTTTGAGGGAGAAATACAGTGAACTAATCCATAGGCGAATAGAGTCTGAACTAAATGAGGATTGGTTCCTGGTTTGATGACAGCTTTATTGATGGAGTAGTGGGAGATATATTTGACAGTTGGTGCGGCTAAGTTACATTGGTTTAATCTTCGGATTATGGTTTGGAAGTACTCATATTGGTTTTGAATTTGTTGGGTCGGATTCATTGGTCTGGAGGTGGATGGTCTTTGTGGACTATTTTGGGCTTTTTGGGCTTGTTCTTGGGCCTGTTTGACTTCCTGTTCAAGGATAGCCAAAAATGATGGTGTTTGTGGTATATGGGTTGAGGTTGAGGTAGATGGACTAGATGGTGGTGTTTGGGTCGGACTTTGGGTTGGACTGGGTGAATGACCCATTACTTGTTTTCCTTTTTCAAGGATAATTATTCGTGTTTGTAGTTCATCAACATGGGAACTGAGGTTACCCACGGTTTAAGAGAGATAATTGACTGTATTATTCAGAGTATTTACTTGGCTTATCATCTGAGATGATAAAATACTGATATTCAATTCGAGAGAATTTACTCGAAGTTCGAGGGATTTTATTTGTTCAATCAGATGGGTTTGATCCTCATCTTCTTCGTGGTTTTGATTAAATGTACTATTCGTTGGTGATTGCTCCATCTCTGGAAAGGAAATCAGCAATCAAGTTATTTGTACCTTTGATGTATTCAACAGTATAATCATAATATGACAGATCAGCTTGCCATTTATATAACATTTTATTTGATAATCTTTCAGTTCTAAGTCCTTTGGTTAACCACATCTTTACTTGAGTATTATCAGTCCTGATAATAAAGCTACTATTAACAATAAACAATTCGAATTTAATTTCTACAGATTCTACAGATGATTCTGTTGGAGATTCTACAGATGTTATTGAAAAGATAAACCCTATCCATGGACACCAAAAGATAAAAAAGAATTAGAGTAAGTAAGCAAAGCAGATAAGAAAGTAGAGATAAGAGAGCAGAAGAGAGATAACGCAGATATGAAGATAGGTGTAACAGTGGGTGTAATGTAATAAATTATATGGATAACATATTCACTTATCTGCTTTGCTTACTTACTCTATTTTATTATAAAAATTCAAAGTCTTCGCACCAACTGTCAAATATATCATTCATAACGTCTCATCTATATTAATATTAACATTTTTAAATTGTAAGATTTAATTTTTAAAATTTTTTACCCATTTAAAAAAAAATATATAAATATATATTATTGACTAATAAATAATATAAAAAAATTTTAAGACTGAAATTATATATTTTTAAAGAGAAATTTTTTTATATACAGTTAATATATCACATTATTTATATGTTAATTAATAAATTAGAATCAAATATGGATCTTACATAATATTCTAATTATTACAAAATTTTGTAACATTTGTAAAATATCATGTCATTCATGTTTTTTATAATAAAAAAAGTTAAAATAAATAAAATGAGATTTATTTATTAATAAAATAATACTAAATTATTTAATTAGATCTCATTTAATTACACACTATTTTTATAATATTTCATTTATAAAAATAATTTATAAAAATAGTGAATAAATTGATATTCTTTTATTAAATAATACACTCTATTTTATTGAAATTTAGATTTTAATTTTTTCATTCAAGCACCTAAGCCCTATTTTATTTGATTTATATTTTCTTATTATAAAAAATATAAATTATAAGATATTCTAAGAGTAGGAAAGAATTTCCACAAGCAGAAGACCTTCAAATTTTGTCAAGTCTACTTTTTCGCATTAGGCTATATTTAAAATTGGCCTTTTTTGTTTATCATTGACTGAGCTCATCTTTTAGTAGGGTTTGGGCTACAGATTTTACACTGGCGAATCCCTCCATACATACATTTGGCCATGGCTTACTCTTTCTCCACCTTCATAGCCTCTGCTGCTTCCTCCATACTCATTCAAAACAGCACATCATCACTTCCCTTCAATTCTCCGGCTGAGTCTATCTATGAGGGGCAAGCACTGGACATCTCCGCCGTTAATTGCTTGGACTTGACATTCTTGCTTGTGGTTGGGTCCATGTTCGGAGCAAGTGGGCGGAGCTCCGATTACCCAGTTGGTGGGATTTGGGAGAGTGAAAGTGAAGCGGAGAAAGACAGAGTTTGTGACTGAAGATGAATGTGTGCCAAAGAGCTGAGTGTGGTGGATGGCGATGGGAAAAGAAAGGTTGTCATTCAAAAAAAAAGAAAAACACCGTTTTGGTTGGGTCCTCCGGTGAAGCTGAGGTGAAACACCAGATTGATGTTAGACTTTCAGGAAGTGGATACAGAGAAGACTTAATGTGTAAGTGACTCCAACTAGTAGCTTCAAGCTAATACAGAATATGGAACATCTGAATGTTGGGATAGGAGAATAAATTTTTTGAGTTGGGGGGAGTGTTAGGATTTGGAAGAGTCCTCTGTTTCTGATGCTAATATTAATATTTGTTACGCATTCATCTTCATTCCAGATAATCTCTTTAAATTATACATAACTTTTTTGAATTTAAATGATGAGTAAATAACCTTTTTAATCTAATAATTTTTTTAAACTTTTAAATTTGTGTAAAAAATCTATTTAACATGTTATTTTACCCATAAAACATGATATGTTAAGAAGATTATTTTGTAGGTGACCTAAATTTCAAGAGGATTATTTGTATCAAATTTAAAGTTAAAAAAATTTATTTGTATAAAAAAATGGAATTTAAAGGATTTATTATCAAATTTAAAGATAAAAAAATTATTTGTATATGTATTAAAACGTACGGAATTTGTGCAATTTAGCTTAGATAAATTGGTGTTAAATTAATAGACACTAATATTAGAGTTTATTGCATATTAAAAATTTGATGTTTAATTGATAAAGATTAAAAGGAGAATGCAGCCGCTAGAGGAAGGGCTTGAACCTTCGACCTTGTGGTTAACAGCCACACGCTCTAACCAACTGAGCTACTCCAGCTCATTGGCTTGTGATACTTTAATAACAATTATGACAGTAAGTCACATAAAAATATTTAAATACACCCAATAAACCAATGATTTATAAATTAAACTATGAAGAGATATGACAACATATCAGAAGCTCTATTATAAACTGTATCCGCCATAATTTTGAATTTTTAATAATTGATTTGATTTACATATATTTTGTAAACTAGCTCTACCAAAATGGACAACACTATTTTCCTTTGCCTAGGTGATATTCTCAGTTTCTTATGAAGTGCTTAAATCTTTTGAAACTTTGCCTAGGTAGTGCATTCTTTCCATCTATAAAGATCATATATCTTTTATGTCTTACCATTCTACTTGTTGCCTGCGGCCTAGTTCTATTCACTCTGCAATGATCAGTTCTTATAAACAAACCGAATTTATGATATTGTGTTTTTTATATTGCTAAGCTTCTGTATTATAAATATTTTTTAGTACCGGTTAAAACATTCGCTGGTCTCTCTGGACATCTTGCAAAGAGCATTTTCGATTCTATCACAGAGGGAAGGATGTCCTTGTGCTTAACTTTCAGCAAATATTTTTTGACGAGGTATTATTAGGATTTTAGGTGTGAATAAAGTCATATTAATGCATGCTTAACGCTATATGGTTCATCCAAACAGAAGGAATATGAGCAAAAATTAATGGGAAATAAATATGGAATATAAACTTATTTGAAAAATTTTTGACAACGATAGATTTCTTATCTTTATGTGAGGCATGAGTTTTGGAACTGTATATGGTTTCTGCAGGCAAAAAGGAAAAAGAGAAAGAGGAAAAGGAAGGAAAGAAAGTGAAGCAAATAAGGGAAAAAGAGGGAGGATGTGAAAGGGAGAAAGAGGAGGCACATAAGATGGATAAAGCAGACAGTGACAATGTGGACTTAAATGAGACTCATTTCTTTAGGGAAAATAATATATCAGAAGATGATAATAGAAAACAAAGGAAGCAGCATCAAAGTCCTGATCATATTTCTCATGAAACAGACAAAGAGAGGACTAGAAAATCTCTTGCACATAGTAGGGTCCACAAGAAATCAAGATGTGTAAGCCGATTTACTACTGGTTCACAAATGTTCATAATTCTTTGCTGTCTGGTCTGGTACTCTGGTTAATTGTTCATTGATTGTTTCTGTTTTACAATAAGAAATGTAATTTTTTTGGATTTTCTCTTGCATCCTCTATAATTCATAGAAATTTATGGCTGCCAACAATCAATTGTTTACTGCATTGTTTGAGTTTTGATCCTAGTTGTCTTTACATTCATTCGATTTCTGTGTTGGACTGAACCATGCAGATCATAAAGGCAATTTCTTTTCTTTTATTTTGTGAGCAGAAATTGCAATGAGGACAGGTTGCTCTTAGACTACCAGTCGGAGTATTAGTGACACACTGACATGCGTAGGATCCCCTTTAAGTGAACTTACATCACCATGGGTGAAGGAATGAAACTCTCATGCAATCCTTGGTAATTCTGAATCTCTGATATGTTAAATTGCATGGATGTTCGTCAATCCATTGGTGTTGTTTTAACTAGCCAGGTTGTGAAAACCAAGCCTCACAAACGACATATGTATTCCATGAACATTGTGTGCTTAATCCAAAAATAAATCAATAATTTCTCTGATAACGTCATCCATGATACAATCTCCTATCTCAATGCGTATCTCCCAATTTAGTTTGTTGGAATTTCTCCACTCTTCTGATGTAATGAAGGATTCTGTATGCAACAAGTGGGTGGTTTTTTTCACTTCTCCATTCTGTTTCTCCATCAAGCAAAAATGCTCATGTATTTTATTTTCAAGGTCTTCAAGCTCTGAAACTGCTTTGATTGAAAGTTTTTTAGCTTCATTTTCATGGAATTCTTTGGCTTTTTCTACACAGTCCAACTGTAGCTGCCTCTTTTTCTGCAGGATCCTTTTCTTTCTTCGGCAAGGAGGAGTTGTCCTAACCATCTGGAGTTTGTCATCTCTTACACGTCCCATTTTGGCAATATCCAAGTTCATTAGTTGCTTCCTTAAATTGGTTGAAAACATGGGGTCTCCAACAGAGTCCTGGGACAAATTGGATATAGGAGTTAATGGGGCTTGTTGAATTTTGAAAAGACATATGGTGTTTGAAACTTGAAAGAGTCAAACATGTGGTGGTGAGTTATAAAAAGTATTCACACATTCTGTTTTTATTGAAAAACTTGATAACAATACCTTAAAACTTTACCTAAGTTTTCTCTAGGAGGAGAATGTAAAAATTTTTAATCATTTTCTATGATGTTTTCATAAAATGATCTCTTACCTCTACTCTTCTGAATTCAGGAAGCGTAAACGTCTGAAACACGTTCATAAGAGTTGAGCCCCGGTGCTCATAAGACAAAAAATTGTCTTCAACATCATTGTAAGTGAAATTGTCAGATGCTGATAATCTTTTCGTTGAGGAAAACCCATTTTTTTGCTTTGTCTGAGTGCCAGTGGTTGTCCTATGCACATATTGATCACTCTTATGCTCTTCATCCCAGTTTGAGAACTCCTGATCATCACTTGAGAGAATGAACTTGTAAAGTATTGATCTTAGGATCCCTTTAGCTTGTAACAACCTTTTTCTTACGTTGTACAAATCACATTTGGCCGACCACTTTAGATTCTTCTGTGAAATAAGGCAATGAATGTTGCTACTACTATCAGAGCCGAAGTTCTTGAACACGTAACTTCTTTCTGAGAGGTAGTTTTGCAATGAAAACGGCTCTTGTTGATGTTGAAGATGTTCTTTTAGCTGTTTTGCAGATTCTGGCTTGGAAGCATCCATCTGAAGGGCTAGAAGGATATGAAAGAGAAAGAGTTGTGAGATTTGAGGATGAGACTGTTAATAGAACATGTCTGTCTTATGGATGAGTAGAAGAGCGCAAGAAACAGATCAAAGCAAAAGGGTTGGTGTAGTGGGGAAAAGACATTCATGTACAGCAGATACTATGATTGACTGAGGAAATAAAAAGCAACTTCGTAATTGATTAGTGGCTCCAAATGTTTCATGTACATGACTGATTATTTCATAAAGTTTTTTCATACATTATATTTTTATTAAAAAATCTAAAAAAAATTCTAAAGAGCTCAAGTTTTTTCTTTCTGTATTTGGTTTGTAGACCCTTTATTACTCTGTCATGTCCTTTTTGTTCTTTTTCTAGAAGGAGAATTTCTTTTCCTCAGGATTATAGTTAATAAAACAGATCATGTAGTTGTGGGGTGGGTCTGGCAGTGAACTAAAGCCATATTACTTTATTGCTTCGGCTATCTTTCTAGACATACAGAGATTGATTTCTGATTTTTCTTTTTAAGGGAGCAATTAGCCTTCAAAAGTGGGCAAAGTGAATTATTTGAAAAATAGATAAAAAGGGAACATTCCAACTCCTTCATCATTTAATTTATTACTACCTTCTTGGCATATAATTATTACTGGGAAAAAGAAAGATGTTTGAAGCGTCGTTGGGTCTGTACAATGTATAACAGCAAGCTCACATCAACAAATAGTTGAATTCAGCCCTCTTCTGTTTGAGTTTCTGAAAAATTATGGTTGATTTTATGTAATCCCAAAGTCACTAGTGTCCTTTTTATTTAGTAATTTAATTGGATTTTAGGTTGTCCATCTAATTTAGTAATTTAATTGGATTTTAGGATTTATATCCTTGACATTAGCCTCAAGAGTCCTATCCAGTTTCATTAATCAGTATACGTTAGACATAATTCAAGGGACTTTTATATAAATATTGTAATTCTTTTTATTGTTAACTTTAACCATTCATTAGTAAAGTCTAAGAGTGACATAGAACAATTCTATAAAATAAGGATTTTCTTGTTGAGAACTCAAGTTTTTTGAAACCCAAACTTTATAAATAATATCTTATTATTATACATGAATTTCGATATATAATTAACTGATTAAGAGAGAGTTCGAACTCTTTATCATTCTCCATAAATGGGTGAATATATTTAGGTATTGAGTGCATATGACATTTGAAGATGAATCGTAATCATTCAACAGAACTGTTTAACGGTAACCTTATTGGCATGCTTGATCATCATGTTCGTCTTGTGTTCATTTCTTTCCCACTTTCCCAACATTTCCTAGTGAGTGCCTTTTGATCATAAACAAGATAACTAACGTCTGTATTAGCAGGACCTTGTTAGCTACTTCTTTTGGCAGATCTCAGCTCATGCTTTAATAGGGAATTTGATACGTAGAAGACTGAAAAATCATAACTAAATTCTAACATTAATCAATATATTTATGAATTAGACTTAGGTATAATTTTTATATTTTTATTATTAAGTTCTCTAATCAAAATATAACTAGTTCTTGAATAATAATAATATGACAAATATATAGTTTAATTAATAAATGATATAGTTATATGTAAAAATTATACTTTTATTATATTATTATTGAAAAATTATACATTCATTAGACTTTAATTAAAAAATTTGATGACAAGGATATAAAACTGCCTATATTTATATAGAAGAGAGGGGGGGGGGGGGGGATGATTCTGAGCTTTCTTTAGATTGCAATATCTGTGGTATATTGATTGCCGTTGACCCTGCGGTGTCAAACAAACTTTATTGTTTTAAGAAGAAAACTTCTTGGTATGTTTTGAATTATTCTGAAGCTCAAAATATGGAATGTCAAGAAGTTGGTTCAATATTAAAGATGTACACGTGACATTTGATTGGCTGCGAAGTAACGTATTCAAATCTTAAGTATGCAAATTTCTTGAAATCAGGTTGCAAGAAATTTCCTTGTAAATCGCTAATTTCTGAATGAAAACAGGTTACAAGATTGAATACGGTAGAACTAAGATTAGTGGTTTAGAGAGACATGAAAACCCTATTATTGTCCATTACTGAATCATTGCACCGTCTCTAGTTGTAGAAGCAGTTCTTTACCGCAATAAGTTTGTCTGAAATCCTGATTCATGATACTAAGACGCACTGAATCATAGGAAGGGGATCAAGAGCACTAAAATGACCACTAATTGAAAATGAAAACTACAGTTATTGCACTAATTACTGGTGCTCGTGTTCAAGAAATCATATGTTCAGCTCACCAATAACTTCTTCTATGGCCTCCTCTGCTTTGGAGACCAAGAATGGATTGAAATAAAAAATAGTTTTTTACTTCTATTTTAAAAATACAATACAAATAGATAGAAACTATTGAATAATGATTATAAAAACATAATAGATATTAAAAAAATTATTCAATAATAAAAAGGGATAACATAATAATCCCTTTCCATCTTCATGTCTTAAATTTTATCTTTAAAGATATGTTTGATAGATGGTAAAGATGAAAAAGGAAGTAAAAAGTTTTTAAATAAAAATTATATAATATTTATTGTATTCTTATAATTATTACTTACTACTACTTATTTCTTATTATTACTTTTTTAAAAGTGAGGATACAATTATCATTTCATACTCTACTTATACAGTTTTTTCCTTCTTCATTTTCATCCTATTCCATTCCTTTCCTACTTATCAAACATAGACGTGGCTATGATTCTTTAGTGAAATATTTTAAAAGTAAAATCTTACATCTAGTATGCCTGTTTGTAAAATTGTTGGAAGAAAAAAATTTAATTTTGGATAGAATTTGAGAAGACCTCTAACTACCATGCCCCAAAAAAAGAAAAAAATTATCCAATAAATGGTGATATTTTCATATTAAATTAACGTTGCACTTAACACTTTTAGGTGCCTATCATGATTAATCTCTTTCTACCTTCCCCTTTATCGGCCATTGTTTTTCTTTTTCTTTTTTTAATCTGTTTTAATATTTTAGGAGGAAAATGTAATCCCAAGAAACCATTTCTGGATGTAAATCTGAGATAAAAAAACGTTTATTTGAAAAATATACATATGCTCTAGCCATTTAATTTTTATTTAAAATAGAAGAACAAGTAGCAGCTTACTATATATAACTACTCTCATCAGTCTTCTTCAATTCCTTTTTGGCGTGATGAGGCTTGGAGCTTGTTTTGTCCTGCTTCTGGAAAGAAAAAAACAATTTATTTTTTTAATTTTTAAAAAATAGTCTTTAATTGTGTTTGCCTTTTTATTCTGGCAATTTTCGAGCCATGGTTATTTGGCCAATATGTAATTTTTTTTATGAGTAATTTACAAGTCAATATCTTTATAAGGTCTAAAACGATCTATTCTAAGTTACCAAAGTTTAAAGCAATTCAAATAACTCTAAAAGAATTGATAATAATTGGCATGAAATCCTTAAATACTTTAAGACAATCATTTGTCATCTTTCTGAAAATATCATTTACATATTGACGGTCTTAGATTATCTCATTTTCTTGAACTCATAAAAAACACAACTTTTACTCCAATATATATTCTAAGCAATACACTATTTCTTTACTAGACTAACTTCATTTTTCTTGTTTTGTATCTCCTCAACACTTATGAATGGTGGCAGATATAAAAAGAAAGTAAAAAAAATTGAAACTTCTTGAAGCATAAATAAAAACAGAAACAGAAAATTTTTTTAGACAAAAGTACCATCACTCAAATTATTAATTACAAAATCATTCTATATCCTTGTATCACTTAGATCTCCTATTTTTCCCTCTTTAATGTCTTTGCCATAATGCATCAACGGCTTATATTTATTTATTTTGATTAAAATATTTTGCATATCTATTGTGACTTTATTTTTTATATTTTAGTTAAATATAAATAAAAAAATAATTAAAATGAATCATAATACATCTTTAAAATCATTTATCCATTCAAAAAAAAATTAACTGGTCGTTTTTAAATGTCTTTTTTTAATAATTTAACAATAATAAACACTTTATTTAAAAAAATTGACCAAACACAAATTAGTTATATTGATAAAAATACTTATCAGATGCTTTGTCAAACACTAAATTTTTTTTAATTACAGTATTTACTTTTTTAAGAAATAAAACTCATTAAAAAACAAATTTAAAATACCTAAAAATTTAAAGTAAAGCCAAACACAATCTCATGCATTTAAAAGAGGCTATCTCTGGTGTATTCCCCACAATTTGTTGCCGTATAGGGTATGGCACACCAACAATATAACCCATACGCAAGTGCTGAGGTGCATGCTTCATCACCTTCAGCCATATGGAAATAGACCCCAGAAATCAATGTGACTTAGTGCTTCAATCTCATCCTCTTATAATCGCCATTTTGAGGCTCACTGGTCTCATACACTTGAGTCACAATGCCCTACATGCTCTGGACGGCTATGTGTAGGCAAAATCAACTCATTAAAGTTTAAATACTTCTCCAAAGGATAAGATCTAAGATCATATTTAAGCTGAAACTTTCATGCTTAATTATTAAGTTAGTCATTTTGAGTTATATTCTTTTGTTTGACTTAAATTATAATAATTGATATTTTCAATGAGAATGTGTTAAAAAATATTTATACAGATTCACAGTGAGAGCCATCTAAGAAAGACAATCAAAATACGAAGGAGAGACAAGGGCTACCACATAGACTGTTACAATGAAAGTGCAAAGCACACTTGGGGCTTGTTTGGAAGGATGGAGATTGGGGTGGGATGTCGTGGGATGGAATCGTTGTATAAATGGTTAAAAATTAGAAAAAAAAAATTATATAGATATTTTTACTTTTAAAAATATATAAATTTCTCATGAAATAAAATATTACCTCACACTTTAGTTTATTTTAAAATATTTTGATCAAAATATCTTTCATTTAATTTTTTTTAGTTTAAAAAATATATTTAAATTAATGAAGGACATTTTAACTAAAAAATTTAAAAATAGACTAATGTGTAACGTAATTTTTTATTTTAAGAAAAATATATAGATCATTTAAAGATAAAAAAATTATATAACTTTAGCAAAATTTTAAAAAAATCAGTATAATTTACTCTATTCTAAAAAATAATGGGTGACATAAGTTAAGATGAATTCCAATCCAATTTTTAAACCTTCCAAATTGAGAGATTTGAAATGATTGGAATTTTTTTTTCTCTTTCATCCACTATTTTAAATTTTGTTATTTAATTTTTGTTTTCTTAAAATATTAAAAATTTTAGGGTTGAGACCTATTAATGATATTAGAACTCTCAAACAATGAATTACATTTTTTTTCATTAAACTTTTAAACAACAAAATGACGACTTTCTCTCTTCTCCTACTCTATCCTATCCCATTCCATTAATAACTCCCTAATTTATCTTCTGACATGAGATTGCAAAATTATAGATCACCCTCATCCATGTAAATATGTACATCTCTCACAAGGGAAATCATAAAGTCTCTTGCAGTGGTTTTGGCATGGTATCCAAGGTTGAGCCATTGTAAAAGCTCGTTTGATTAACTGATATAAAAAGAAAAAAAAAATAAAATACAAAATAATTTTTATTTTTTTATTTTTTAAAAAATAATAAGAAATATATATTATTGAATAACAATTACAAAAATATAATAAATATTACACATAATTTAGAAAAGAATTCTTGTGTCATTACAACAAACCAAACACAGCTTAAGCCATCAGGGTTGATAACTTTAAATCCGGAAATATCTGATTCTGGTTCTAGAAAAACCACCGTCCAATCTCTTTGACAGACAAGCAACAAACCTCAACTCCATTCATTATTTTAGAAGTGGAAATCAGTTGACTTAGTATCAGAAACCAGAATATGTACGATGGATAGTTAAACGTACTATTACAAATATAAATTTTTGTTGTTTTAATCCCTTGAGATCAGGTCACGAGAATTTCATCGTAAATGTTGAATAATGATATGCTTTTCACCCCAAAAAAATGGCATTCTTTTTAAGAAGAAACTCGTGAGCAAACAAAGCTAGATTGGCACTACTAGAGAGATGCAATGAGAAGAAAAAGGAAAAAATAAAGGGAGGATAATAAATGAAAAGGCATCTTGAATTTCCAAATGCCATGCTTTTGATTCTTTACTTTTCTCTTCCTATATTTAAGCCATCCAACCCCACCATTCACCAAGCAGCAACCATTCAATCAATGCATGCGAAAACAAGTGTCCATTATTTGTGCCCTTTTATGGCTTGAAGCTGCTGATATTGTCCTCCACTTATAGAAGAAAAGATAATCATGATTATCATCAAAACCCCCACACGCCAAAGATCATCAATTCATGGGCAACTTAATAAGTTAAAATTAAAGCTATTGTAATTGATTCTGCTTTATGGATTTGCTGCCATTTTTAATGCATTTCATGATTGTAATATCTAAGATAATTTGAAGTCATTGAGCAATTAAGCACCTTTTTTTTTCTCAATATATGCCCTTGCACCTACGTTGGACAATTAGGTGAGGAACTATCAAAACATGGTTTGACAAATCTAAAGCAATTTCAATTCCAAGGGTGTTCTTCCGAAGCCACCAAATGTTTTCGGGTCAAAATAGAAAGCGTATTGTGTTGAGTATCAAAGTTGATTGAACAATTAATGAGGGAAAAAAAATCTGTCATCAATTTTGGATCTCACGTGGAATTCCAGTTAGCAATGAACTCACCAATTAAGTTCGTGTATTTCTGGGACAATTATTTTGAATCTTTGGATGGCTAAGTTCCAATTTAATATCGAGTTAAAATAAGTTCAGATTTTCTGTGGTAAATGAATTTACTACATATAATATAATAAGAGAGATAAAGGAAAAGATAAAATAGATGTAAAGAGAAGAAGTCAATTTTATATATACTCTCATCTTTTATATTATTTTCTCTTTCTCATTGCATAATTGCGTTATTACAACAATTTGAAGTATTCCTAGAATATGCTTCTTCGAATGTGATGAGTGGAATGAAGACGGCCGTACTAGTAAGTTATATGCATTTTTTTTAGTGTACTTGGAGGTGTTATACTACAGAATAATGTCTACTAAGATTCAATATTGCTATTTTAAAGCACCACTTTGTAATTATCTGAAGCGTCAGAGAAAGATGTGAGTTTCATAAGCCATTGTTCTTGAATACGGTATCTCTAGCGATATTTAAGAGTCTTCAGAATCGATTTTTTATTATTAAACTAAACTAAATCAATCAAAAATTAATTAAAACTGATTAATTTTTTAAATTTAATCCGTCCGCAATTTTCAGTTTTTTTGGCAATGTAATTCGATTTTTTCAGTTTGATATCATGGTAAACTGAATTGAACTACAATATATATAAATTAAATATACATATATGTTATTTGATTGGCCTATTTGAACTTGATTTGATAAGGAAAAAGAAAAAAAGAGACTTGGTTACAATGAGCCTCTTGTTAATGTGTTTTTTTTTTCTTTTATATTATTATATTTATATTTAAACTGTGAAAAATGTCTAAAAATAAATAAATTGGTCTAAGATAAAAATATGTCCAAACTGTTTTTAGCCCATGATTTTTAATTTGGTTTTATACTCTTAAAAGCAAACTGATCCCTCTCTCTACCCCAAACCAACATCAGCCATTCAGTTGGTCAATGTGAAAAGGAAAAAAAGAAAGTCAGCTGGCTAATGTGAAAGGAAAAAAAAAAAAAGAAAGACCGAGCAAACTGAACCGTCAAGCACCTTATTAAAGAAACATTTTTTTCTCTTTCAAATTTTTTCCCCTTTTTATACACCAAACTTTATTGGAAATTAGAGATAATTATAAGTTATAGTTTTATTAGAAAAAAGAAATTATAAATTATAGTTTTATTAGTAAGAAAAAGAAATTCTAAGGAGTAAAGTTCCACGTCTGCCCTTTTTGTTTTCAACACACAGTCTATATAAATTGATTTCAGAGTCCCATTATGGCTGTATATCTGATACAGTTTAGAACTTCGGCAGTCGTAGAAAACAAAGAATGAAAATGTCGTCTAAGGTTAGAACCTGTATTTGCATGGCAGCTTTCTTTTTCCTCTCCTTCTTCTTCGGTCTAACACGTGCAGGGAGGCCAGGCCCTTCTTCCTCTGTTATTCCAAGCAAAACTCAACATGGGGTGAGCTAGTTTCATTCATTTCATATCATAATCTCTTCAAATCATAGCATTAAAATCTCTTTCTTTCTTTCTAATATTCTTTTCATTAATGAATTTTGTACATGCTTTAATGCTTTTGAAGGTCTTGGAAGCGGAGAAGGTGAATGAGGAGGAAAGTTGTGAAGGGGTTGGAGAAGAAGAATGCCTGATGAGAAGAACACTTGCAGCCCACTTAGATTACATCTACACACAAAAGCAAAAGCCATAAGCCATGAGGTCTATAATTACTTCCTGTCTCACCAAATCACATGGTTATGCCTTATCCTTATTATGCCTTATCCTTAGAAGCAAATAGCTTCCACATGCCACTTTCGAGTTTCGTCATCTGTTTTCACTTATCAGATTTTTGCAGTTGCAGATAGGAGTTTTTATGATAGAAAGATGTATTTTCATTTGATTTTGGTAGGCATGACTTTTTATTGTTTTTTATTTATCTAATATTTTTGCTCTCCATTGCCCAACTCTTCATGTGCTTCAATAAAGATAGAGATGGTTATTTTAAACCAAACTTGGAAAGTGAAAAAAAACATGTCAACACATGTTGACCCAAAAAAAAAAAATGATAAGAGCTTCACAATTACTCATTGAACAAGCAGCAACAATCCTTTGCTGTGTTGCATAGCCTGCTGTGCAGGGCAACAGAGGTAAAAAATATAATAAAGTTTACCCCTAAGAAAAAAAATAGAACACCCCCTATTTGAAATGCATCGCAACTTCTACTGTGTTTTAAAGTTTAAACATAGAAGACGATTGAGGTTCATATTGCACACTTTCTAAATTTTCATTATGATTATTTATCTAAAAAAAGAAAGCATCTTTTATAGTGATAGGTTTGTCCTATCAGATGGAAAGGACACTTGCTTGATCAAGTTGAGCATCAGCTGTGATTTCCAGAGAAAACCAAACAGGTTTTATTTAGGATAAAACCAAATAAACCGAACTAAATGGACCCAAAGTTGCTTTGATTTCCAGGGAAAACAATAACTTCTGCGGGAAGGAATGAATAGACAGAAAGTTTAACTTCATAAATTATAGACATGTTAAGTTTCTTTCATAACAATTAATCTCAAAAGTTGAGTACGTTTGTTCTTTATTACTTACTATTCGAGGTTAATGAGACTTTATTTAAGGACAATAAGATGTTCTGCCACCCTAGTAATCTTTCTTGCATTGGTTCAACAAATCTGCTTTAAAGGAACATGCTATTAAATTCCTCTCATTATTCATTTCCTAAATTTCATGTTGTGCAAGGTGAACTCAAAAACTAAGAAGTCAGTTTTTCTCGATAAAGTAAACAAGTTTACCCTAGACAAAAGCATGTGGAATTTGTTCTTAAGTTGTCGCGCTATTCTCTCTTTCTCTGTTTTTTGTGTATCCTACATCTAAAATGCCCTGTTTTATGAAACACAGGTCTTAAACCATACTCTTCTAGCAACCCACATAATGCAATCAACATTTCCTTTGCTCCTTCTTTTCCTATTCTTGTCTTGGTTACTGATATCAAAAGGAAGACTTTCTTTTAGTTCACAATCTAGCAATAGAAAATTCCCTGGAAGTTCTTTCAATCCAAGTGACACCTTGACAGGAAATCACTCTTTTTTTTTTTAACAAAAATGTAATGCAAATAGGTTCTTTTAATCACACTCGTTAAAGTGATAAAAAATATACGAGATTTCTTTTCGTTTCCACACACTACCAGATGCTCTCCTGTACTATGAAATAGAGAGTAAAAAAAAAAAGGAGGTGGAACCTAATGGAATCCACCCATGTAGGTCTCGCTTTCTCTCTTTCTTTAAAAAAATTTAGATTCTCTTTATACTTAACTATCAATCTCACAACATAAATATCTAACACTTTATAGAGATCAGAATTCACCAAAATGAATAGAGCATTTTGAATGAAAATAGTTATATCACCGTTTCCTTTCCATTAATCACGTGTTAATTATATCATTTTGAGCATTCAATCCATAACAAGATGCTTAGTCGAAAAACAAAAGACATCTTTCGTGCAAATTTGGCTGACTGGCTGATCGACTCTTGACACTAAGATAGGACACCACTCAAAAAATAAATAATTTAAATTAATCATAAATAAACATAAATCTTACAAACATACTTAAAAGAAGTACTTACCTTTAATATGTTTATTTATTCTATAAACTTACTCAATTTAAAAATTTCTTTACATAAAATCCAATAGTTCTTTATCCAAAAACCTCCTTCTAAGAAGATTTTAAACACATACTCTCATATATTCCCAGAGAGTTCAAAAAAAACTCACAAATGTCTCCTCTTATAGATGGAGGTAAACATTTTTTCTTTGGGATTGAGGTAAACTTTGGGTTTCAAAACATACAGATTTTGATCCAGCAAATCAAATCTCCATTATGGGCTTATCTCAGAAATACGGCATACAGAGTGCCAAGTGGTCGTTGCTGCCATAAGTGCATCAACAAAAGTGACTCTCTTTTGAACCAGCCACCATTAAAGGTGGTTGTAACATGAAACACATTATTTATTAGCCTTGCAACCAACAACTACCGGTGCAGAACAACTTTGTCAAAACTTTTGCAAATAGTTTGATGAATTTTTATAATAAAAAATTAGGCTCTTAAATTTTTAGATTACCAGAAATAGGCTATTTTGTAATTTTTTAACAATATCAACTCAAACATAATATTCAACTTTTCTATAGTTAATATATTAGCATTGGAAATAAATGAAAGCATGTAACCTCATATAAAAAAATTTGATATGACATAGGTCGTTAAAAAATAAACAATAAAAAGGCATAATTCATGAAATCAAAAATTTAGAGACCTAATTTTATATTTTAAAGCTAAATAGTTATTCACAAGTAATTTGAAATTAAAAAACAATTTTCATTTTTTTCATAAAAATAGAAGTATACACAGGTTAAGATTTTGCCCGAGCTTAGCCCGAGCTATTTTGGCGGGACTAATTTATTTTGATAATTTTTTTTATAAAATTAAAAAAATGACCTCTTAAAAAATAAAATTTTTATTTAAGTCCTTATAAACTTATATTTTGTCCTTAAAATAAATAAATATTTTTTATAAATTCTTATAAAATAATTTTTAAAAAAATACATTTTATTTTGTGGGTTAATTGCATAATTCCCACGTTATTGTTCTTGTTTCTCTAGCTAGTTTGGTGACACTCTTAATCATCTGAAGTCCAAATTAGTAAATTTTTTATAAAGTTGAAAAGAAATAGACATAAAGTTTTTAATTTTGAAAGCTACTTCCAACATTATAAATCACCTTTTAAAATATTAACTCCACATCTTGTATTTATCTTTCTCTAACTACACAAAAAAATTATAATAGCAAAATTTAGACAATCCAAACTCAATCTAGTAATGTTTCAAATAAGTAAACAAAATTATACCTCACAATCAAATCATGTCTATTATATCTATAATATCCTTAAAACATAACATAATCAAATCAAATAAGAGACAAATTCTTAAATAACTAAGAAAGCATAATATATTAGTATGTTACTTTGTTAAGACACTTGGCGTGAGTATATTTGTGTGGGGCATTAATTTTGGACAAAATAATAGGGACTTCCTTTAAAGCCAAAAAGAAAAAAAAAATGCCTACAACTTTGACCTCCTAACCTGCAAGTTAGCCATAGGTGAACTAAGTCCAAAAAAAAAAAAAACTGATTCAGGACAAATTGTAACACCTGCAACTCAACTTGCTTTTTTAAGGGGATTAAGTCAACCAGTTTATTCATTTGGATTTTCTCAAGAACATAATTAATACAATTTATTTATCTTTTTTCAAAATTGATATTGTCAATTTCCAAAAAAAAATTGAGAAGATCTATTTTGCCAATCTATCAAGTTGGACTTACTTAAAAAATAGAATGATCAAATTATGATATTATATTATTTAAATTCAAACTCATACAATAATATTAAACAATATTATTATAACTAGATTAGATCGCTCGGTTCAACAAGTTGGACTAGAAACCAGATCTCGATCCGATCCAGATAGCCCTTCAGATTAGTGTTTTGAAGAACCAATCAACTTTGATTAAGAATTAAGTTTGACGAGTCAATTTTGGGCTAAAATCGGTGCTGACGAACTCTATTGAACTAATTTTTGTTTAGAATCCGTGCTCTCACCTGGATTCGAACACACGACACATTGCTTCCAAAACATAAGTGCACCATTTGACTTACAATCCACTTCTAATTTATATAAGCAAATTTTTATATAAATAAGTTTATTAGTGCATTGCTTCCATAATATGCGTCCTTCCTCATATTCAAACTCCTATACATATGGTTTCTAAAACAAACATCCACTAGTTGAGTTACAAAGCATGTTTAGTTTGTATATGCAAATTTTTATATAAATAGATTTTAAATCAATTGTTTTCATTTTGCTATGCAACAATCCATAATCCAAAGAAACATCAGCATCTTAACTAATGTGCCACCTTTTTTTTAGGTAGGATAGTGCATAATATTATATAATTACTGATATTTAATTTAAATATTTATCAACTATCATATTTTTACACTATATTTAAATCTTTAGGAATTAATTAAATTTTATTATACAAATTTTTTTTGGAAAAATAATAATAATAAATTACTATATTAAATAGTGAATTTTTATAATATCTTGATTTCAATACTTGTTTTAACATATTAATATTTGATGATTATATTTATTAATAAATAAACTATTTTAGGTTCAAATTTTAAAATTAAAGAATCAATTAAATTTAAATATTATATTATATTTGATTTTTTATATAAATTAATAATAAAAATTTTTAAAATTTATTAATATTTATTTATAATCATTTATTATAATATATTAATATTAATATTAATATATGTATATATAATTATTATTGGTTTGATCACAATTTTATTATCACAGTTCAATCAATAAATTGTAAATTAGTATTTTTATAAGTTTAATAATCAATTCAATTTTAAAAATATTGATATTAAATTTAGAATAAATCACAATGATTACAAAATTAAATTAGATTAACTCATTTGATTGAAAAATCAATCAACCATCTGTGAGCCCTGTTTATTCAATCCAGGAAATCAGCCATCTAAAGTAGAAGCTAAATTGATTAAAAACCAATTAAAACCAAGTCGGTAAACAGGTGGACTGGTTCTGAAAATTCTTTTTCATTTTTTTTTTCTGGGTATAACAAGGCATCATTTCAAAGTATTTCTTTAAAAAAAAACGAAAAAAAGAGGGCAAAACAACATCGTTTTGGCCTTCGCTATAACCTACCCCGATTTCCTTTCTTCTTCAGAATGGCAAAACCCAATTTCCTCTTCTCTTTGCGGTCTTCCCCTAGGTCCGTTACTGTCAAACCATTCAATACCACGAGCTGCTGTGGTCACAAACTCTCTCGTCACCGCCACCATCGATGAATCTTTGGCTTAAGCATTCGGTTTCTTGAGCTCCATTGCTATTATTTGCTATACGCTTCAAATTCTTATTCTTTTAGTACTTAGTTTTCTCTTTCGTTTTCGTAATTACTGATTATTTCTTGGTCCATTGTTTGGTAATTACTGATTACTGCTTCTGCATTTGTGTATGAAACTAAGAATTGCTAAGGGGTTTAATTTGATTTTGCATTTTCTTAAGATTATAAATTGTTAGTGAATGGGGTTGATGTTGATTGGCTCTGGCATAATTTGAAGCTGCAATTTCTTGTTTCTTTATTAGATTTTTACTTTGTTTTGTGATCGTGGATATTGTAACAAATATTAGATATGTTTGGACTTTTTTTATGTGTAATAAATAATGAACTTATCTAATGATGTATAAATTTTCTCTGCTTATTTATTATTTATTATATTAAATTTTTAATGTATAAAATTAAAAAAGGTATATAAGTATTATCAATTCAATCATAATATAGTTGTTACTAATATTTTTATTTTAAAATATTAATAAATTAAATTAATTTTTTAATTTAACTAAATTACACTTAACGACTTTCTTGTTTTAAAAATTTCACTTGGCTCTTCATCAATTTATTTTCTTTCAATACAATTAACTGTCAACAAAATGTATGTTTCTTTTAAAAGTAAAACTAATAATTTATTCTTATTGTCATATTAAAAATAAAATTTTAATTTTATATTGTGCATAAAATTAATTTTTTTTACAAAAAATAAATTAGAAAGAAAAATTCTATAATATATAATAAAATGTCAAGGTAGTTGAACATAATTTTTAAAATAAATTAAAAATTATTAAGTGTAATTTAGCTAAATTTTAAAAAAGGTTAACACAATTTACTCTTAAATTTATATCCAAATTCAAACTTTGCAACCGATTTCTGTTAATAAAAATCCATTTTTTGGTTCTCATACTTAAAAGTAGATGAAATTTCAGGTACCATACGATAATTTTATTTTCCAATATTAGATACTTTGTTACGCTAAACAATGAATATAATAATTTAGAAAATATAAAAAATATACAAGACGTATAATATTTATCTCTATTAATTAATACAATAAAGTTTATTAAAATCATATTATTTTTATACAATTCAAGAATATTTAATACATCTTAAAGAGATCTCTCCATTACAGGCTTTTGCATTTTTTTTTTCAATATAACATTCGAAGCAAGAGATTATCAAATTAATTTAATTTTAAAAAATAAGATTTTAAATCAATTACAAATAAATATCTAAACATATCAAAAGTGGATCTTACTTTAAAGAAAAACTATGTTTGATATGCTTATTTTTTCTACTCATATTTTCTTCATTTATCTATTTTTCTGGAAATATTAATTTATTATACCCCGTAATACTGAAGTACTGAAAAATTCAGTATTATTGCCATTTATATTTAAAATTTAACTTAACAAGGATTTAAAATTTAATTAAATAACTTTCAATAAATTAATAAATAAATAAGGTACATAACAAAATGGAAATTGCAGCAATAATGAAGTTCTTGGGGGGCTTGATATGCCGGTCTATGCCTACCCTGCCTTTTTCTTCTTTCAACCCCTCTCAATGCCTTATGCCCCTTTTGTATATATATTAAAAAAAAAAAGAAAAAAAAACTCTTGAATCAATATCCACGGTCATTTTTCTTTGACAATATATAATTAATGAAGGAAATCTAAACTCCATGCCAAACATCCTTATATTTCCAATTGTAAAATTCTTACAAGGCTACACACACTAAATGAATTAGCAAAATGCACAATTAACGAAATCATGGAAAGCGCGATAACAAATTAATTAATGTTGAACTAATCAATACTCTAGAAAATTGCTCCAAGATATACTCTTATAGGTTTAAGAACACAACAAGCATTTCTAAGTCTAACTATCAAATTTTTTAATAAAATTATGATCTTCTTGGATGCAACGCCGGACGTGCCTTCATATCAATTTGATCTTCTTCAAAATAACAAGGTTTATCCTCGTCAATTGTTCCCATATTTCTCAACCCAACACTACTACTGTTTCTCGTTCCATTACACCCCACATTTCGTTGCTTTTGCCCATGCACAACAAGCCTTCTTTCGTTCTCTACATATATGTTTCTGATGTGCACTTTTCTGAGCTGTTCATTAATATTACCACCACCACTATGCCTTAATGACTTGACATTGAAGCTCTGAGCAGGCAACTGTGAAATCTGAAAAGTAGAATAGTGCCCTACACCACCATAACCAAGCCCTCCAGCACAGTCCTGCACACCCTTTATGTAAAGTTGCCTTGCCCTCTTCAAAATTCTTATGGGAGTTAACATGTAGTTCAGAAACTTGCTTTGCTTCTTGTTTGCTGTCTTTCTCATCATGATTCCTACCTGCAAAAACTATGAAAAGAAAACTTGCAGAAGCTTGAGGGCTCAGACAAAACAAGACACAAGGTTGATGTGACGAAGTTAACTAAGAACAATCGTTCTGCACTATACACACACACACACATAGAGAGAGAGAGAGAGAGAGAGAGATCGTTATGTTACTTTGGACTTGTCTATTGGAGCTAAGCTTTGCACTTTAGCCTGGACGGCAAGTTGCGGAGGCCGGGAGGGAATCAAAGGACGGGTGGACCTCGTCAAAACTAAAAAAAACACAGAGAGGACGTGAAAAAGTTCATATACAAATTAATAAATATCGAAACTATTTTGTGCCATTGTTTACAAATGAATGACATGAATATAAAATTTGTTTATATCGACTAAATAAATGGTTTGCCCTGTAACATGAAGCAAACTAAAGGGTAAGTAACTTGTACATCTTGGAGAAGACTATTTTGCTTTTCTGTGTAAGAATGAATCAATTCCGACCTTCCTGGCGAAAGGTTAAATATGTATCATTTGGTCCAATATGTTTTTGTATTATATCACAGAATTACCATTTAAGTAACTTATTGTTGAAAAATTATTTCAGATTACGGTTTTTAGATCAATTTTTGTACCTTTGTTAAAGTTTAAGAAAAGATAATAATCAAGTTAGCATATATTTAGATCAAATCTAAAATTTCTTTTCTGCATACGCGTACTGCCTAAGTCTAACCCATAATATACACTATGGTAG
This sequence comes from Erythrophleum ivorense, assembly GCA_026724425.1. Lineage (NCBI taxonomy): Eukaryota > Viridiplantae > Streptophyta > Magnoliopsida > Fabales > Fabaceae > Erythrophleum > Erythrophleum ivorense. Next base: position 39,448 of record JAIUCV010000200.1, on the reverse strand, counting down.
TTATTTTATAGAAATGATGAATCGAACAATGAAAACCAACCCAATTTTAAATTACAAGAGAAACAATTTTGACGTATTCAAATTCTTCGTGGGAAAACAATGTGTTCTCCCCAATGATAGTGCTGGCTTGGCCCAGAAAATAAGCTAAGCCTATGCATGATGCCATGGGAATAATTAGCCGTCGTATTATTCGGAGCAGTAAAAGATCAAAGAGAACAAAGAAAATGAGTAGAGAAGGGAAAGATTGATGGGAGAAGAGTATATACTACCCAAAGGTGGCTGAAAAAGAGAATGGGGTCCCCAGAAATTGCAGATTCAGTGACATTTGAATTATAGGTTTGGACTCCTTCATTTCACAATGTTTGACCATGAAGAAAAGGAAAAATGTGCAAGAAGACATTAATAGAGTCATGTCATGCAATAAACTTATATATTGATGGGACAATTTCAAAATGTGCCAATATTATGAGATATTTGAATCCTTATTCAAATTCTCTTTTATGAAGAAGCGAACCAACTTGTGCTGGGATTAATCAATTTTACTCTACAGAGTTACAAGTCCCAACGTTTGAGAAGGTGCATCTTAACATGACATGCCAAACAGAGATGAATGTAAAGGTATTATCTCTGTGCCAAAATCTTAGACTAAAGAAGTATGCAATACAGAAATTTGGCAAGGAACCAATACACAATAATGGAGCACCAAAATGTATTAATACTCACAAGAATATGAAACATGCCACAATATTTACATCACGGCGTGACAAATTATATAGTATTTAAACATAATTTAAGATGTTGTGTATTGTATTTAACTAGAGGTGTTACCTGTATAGATGCATAAACAATCAAAAATCAGGGTGAATTCCATTACTAATAAAACACAAAAATGAAAAAAATGTTAAATCATGAATAAAATAATTACAGTAATTTTCAATAATTATATATATATATATATATATATATATATATATATATGTATGTATAGATCAGTTTTGAATGCCTACAAGAGGTGACTCTACTCTTGAAGTTTCGAGGCCTCATTGGTTGAGCAACAAAGCGACATGGCACGTAGGAAAAGCTAGGTATTAAATTTGTGATTCTTGTTGCTTTCAAATTTTGATACTGATAAACTCGCTGCTTTAGCACGTCCAGTATTTGAATTTTGAGGGGCAAGTCAGAGCAGTAATTAATCAAACTCAATTGTTCAACAAGGCTAATAAATCACTCTCCCTTCTAAAACGAAAAGTCACATAAGTGAATTATAAAAGGTCAAGAGACGGCGCACTTGCCAGGGCGATCAGCAACTTTCAAGGTCTTGTCGATGAGTTTACGAGCCTTTCTGCTACGCATCTCCGCCTTCATGCTAGCTCTCTTCTCCATCTTTGTGAACTGCTTCTTCTTCTTCTTCTTCGACGACGACGACGACGATGAATACTTCTTCACCCATCGCACCTTCGACTTTTTCAACTTCACCAGCTTCTCCATTTGCTTCCCCGTGGATTCTCTTTCTCAGAGCTCGCACGCCAGAAAGAGTGATTCGAACCGAACTTTTTGTCTGAGGTGTCGCTTACGAGATTCGCGTTTTCGTCTCGCTTCACACAGGCCAGGCCCAGTCACAGGATCTCAAATAGCCTTGGGTCTCCAGATAATTACTAACTTTGCCATTAACCGTTTCGTTTCGGCCTTCTTTTTGTTAAATTAAAATAAAAATGCATTTATTTATTTTAATTTTTGAGTCCAATTGTAATATTTTTTTAATTTAAAAAAATTACAATTGATTCCCCACTCATTATTCTTATTACAATAAACTCCAAATCATCTAAATTTAAAAATTTAAATCGTAAAAAATTATTAAAATATATATTATTTTTTACCATCTTCGTCTTCTTTGAAGAATGTGTCCATGTTTAGTAAACACAGTAGACATCCACAATAACTGCATCTGGATTACAGCGTATCTCAGGGTGCCTGGTTTTAGGCTAATGGCATCTTCCATTTCGAGAAACAGAGCAAGTGCTGGTGCAGAGCAAGTACAAGCACATCGATTGAGAAGTTTTATGTCACCCAAGTTACGATGCTGTAATTCTATCCAAACAGTCTAATTTACGAATTTTGAAGCAGATGCTTGAGGGGAAAAGAAAAATAGTGTAAAATGGGTAAGATTAAGTGATATTACATTTATATGTTGTAAATTTGGAGAACTTGATAACTCTTACAAATTATTTATTTATTTATTTTGAAGATCACATAAAACCCAGCGATAATGTCAGCCAGTTCCACGCTCTGAAACCCCAAAACCCCACTATTTTCACTTTTTGTTTGAAACTTCCTTATTTTTTGTGAAGTTTTTTTTTAAATTAGGTCTTTAAAACAATTTATGTACAACATGTTTTTTTTATTTATATTATAATATATTTTATTTAGTTTATTAACTACAAATTCAGTATTATTTAAAATAATAAAGTAAATTGATATAATAAGTAATAAGTGAAAATAATTTTATAAAAAAATCTTTATAAAATTACATTAGTAAAAAAAATTAAAAAAAATTAAAAACACTTATTTATCAAAGTAGTGACTGTTAGTGACACAATGTAACCATCTCCTTTTACATTGGATTTGTTAATGTACGACTGTTCTTTATATAATGAGTCGTCTACATTGATAATTGGTGGATAATTTAAATCCAAATTTAAGAATTTAACTAGAGAAATCAACCCATTTGATGTCAATAACCCTTGAAGTGATAATCTCTTAAATTCAAAATGTCGATTGTCATATGTGACATTGACAGATTAGAAGAAAGTAGTACTGAAAACAAACCAAAGCCATAAAGCATTAGGCAATGCCACAATTTGGATGAATAGATTTTTTAGTTTTTTTTTATTTTTAATACTGGTGTAATTTTACAAAACCTTTATTATAAAGTCATTTTCACTTATTATATCAATTTATTTTACTTCTTTAAATGATATTAAATTTGTATTTAATGAATCAAATAAGATATATTGTAACCTTATAAATAAAAATAGGACTAAACTTATATGTAATTTCTTATATTATTATTATTATTATTATTATTATTATTATTAGGTTTTTCATTTAAAATGTAATAAATATATAATTTTTCAATAATAACTTAATAAGTATATGATTTAATTGAAAAACTATACAATTATTTGCAAACATTATATCTCTATGATGCTTTGATTGGAAAACTTGACAATAAAGATGCAAATAACTGTATATAAGTTTTTTTTAATAAAAAAACACATGTTTTATCATAAAAAATTTAAGAAAAAACTAATTTAAACAAGTAAAATTTCAAAAATTTGTACAAAATAAAGAGAAACTTGGTGACATTATTGTTGAGTTTGTCTAAAATTGTAATATATAAATTCAATACTTTTGAAACTTAAGCGTTTATTGTTGTTGTTGTTGTTTTTTTTTTTTATGGCAAGAAGCCTAAATAATACTAATGTAGAGCAATTACAATTATAACAATTGAGAACTTTCGTGTCACCCAAGTTATAATGCTATAATTCTTTCCAAACAATCTTATTTGACACCTATATCTAGACAATTTGAATCATCTTGGCCTTCCCCTCTTTTCCCCAAAAGCCAAGAAACTTCATTAAAAAACAAAAACAGAATAAACAAACAAAAGGGGAGAGAAAAAATAGCACAAATAAGCTCATTCCATTCTTACAAACCAAAGCACTAGACCTAAGAATAGGCAAAAGAAAGGATGGGGGAGCAAGCTCCTAACCAGGAAAGCATATCTCCTTACAACAAAATTTAGCTAGCCAATTAATAGCGAAATTACAAGGTCTAGAAACCCAAAGAACAAAAGAGGAATTAAAATCTTTAACAAAGCTTGAAATGTCATCAACCAAAGAAGATCACCTCTAATCAAGGCATGAATTTCCCTTATTAATAATGGCATTAACTAGAGGTAAATAATCAAACTCAAATAGCACATGCTTAAGCTTCAAAGCCATAACCATCTAGATAGCTTTCTTTAGAATCACAGCCTCACTCATGAAAGTTGGCGACATGTCATAAGAGAAGTAGCATAATTTCAACAATTATCTTATGAAGTCACTAGTACGATGCCCACACCAACCCTCTTCTTGATTTAAAAGAACCATTAACATTCACTTTGATTTAAGAGCTTATAGGAAGTGAACAAACAAACAATTAGAGCAGGAACAATTGAATTAACACAAATAGTGTTAGAAGCCCATATGCTTGCAACCCACAACTATTGGGCAACCATGATAGCATTTTGTGTCATTGGAATAAAGGTTAGAGGTAATTTTTCAAATTTCCAAATCAACCAACAAATCATGCCATTAGGGCTTTGCTAAAATTATCAATAGTAAGCTCCTACCATATTTTATGTAGCCAAAATTCAAATCTTGTAATATTGTAATCAAGAAGTATAAAATCCTAATTGGCTACGAGATTAGGTTTGTATAATCCATTCACAAAGCAATAGCAAGTGCTCTATAGATTTAACATCCTTCTCGTAGCAAGGGCAATGTAGAGAAGGATTATAGTTTTTTTCCTGTAAATTTTCTTTAGTGGGCAAAGAATCTATGCAAGCTTTCCAAAGAAAGTGTTTCATATTAGAGTGAATTTTTAAATTCCCTAAAGTACCCATAAATCTTTAGGTGTATTAAAAGATGAGTTAGGGCTATCCGACCATTCCTTAGCAAAAATGGATCTTTCCTAATGATATCCTCTTTTTAAAGAATAACTTCCATATTTGCTTCTTACCCATTTCAAACTATCATCATTACTAAACATAGGGATAGGGATTTTCTTAATAGCCTCCAATTCACCAGGTTAGCCACTTTCAAAGATTGGAAGATCTCATTTACCACTAATAATAGCTTTTGCCACTTTACAATCACTCATACATTCAAAAGGGGCATTAGATGTTGTTTTATAATTAGGTAGTTTAGATACCTAAGGATCCTCCCAAACACGATGCTTCTTTCATTACCTACAGCCTAACATGGCTCATTTTCAAGCAATTTCTTTCCTTCCAAAAGGATTGACCATGTCCAAAAGGTTCTAACTCCTTTCTTGGCTTTAAAGAAATTACAATTAGGAAAATAAATGCCTTTTAGAATATTAACCTATGAATCATTAGGAAAAGATAAGATTCTCCATCCCTTTTAGCCAAAAAAGACAAATTGAAATTAGATGAGTCTCTGAACTTGGGATCACCCTTTGATTTAGCAATCGCAAGACTTTTCCAAGACTTCCAATGAATCATACCCTCATTTTTATTTCGGCTCAACCAAAAGTTTGCCACCAAATTATCCAATTCTTGGTAAGATATTTTGGGATATAAAAAAAGACATTAAGTATAACCACTGCTTCAATTAAAGTCTCCCTACTAGCTTATAATAATAATCCTTACTTCCATCCTTGATTTTTCTTCTTTATCCTATCTTGGACAAAAGCATGGGCTTCAATCTTGGATGTGCCCAAAAGGACTGGAAGGCCAAGGGTACTTGTTAGGAGAATCAACATTAGAAATTTTCAATATGTGACAAATTTCAATAATGACATCCTTTGGAGTGTTTCTAGTAAAACAAAAAACAAAAATGCATGACTTCTCCAAGTTTACAAGTTGACTCAACGCATTACAATACTTCTCAAGTATCTTTGGTTGCCTTTAGGAAAAATAGTAAGTCATCAACAAATAGTAAATGAGTTAGAGTGAGACAACCTCTAACTAGCTAATACTTTTCAAAACACCATTTAGTAGCATATGAATTGATCATTCTAATGATGAACAAATAGGGAGATAAGGTTCTCCTTGCTTAAGGCACCTTTGTGGAGCAAAATTAGCCACATTTTTTCTTGCTAAAAGTAGAGAAAAATCAATAGTATACACATAATCCATAATCCTTTTCACCCACTCATTATCAAAACCCATCTTCAAGATGACAAGTTTGAGGAAATCCCATTTTACTTAATTATACGCCTTATTCATGTTTAACTTGATAGCCAACTCATAACTTTTATCACATTTAGCCTTTAAGTAATGAAAGGCTTTGTGTACCACTAAAATATTGTTTTGGATAAGTCTATTAAGGACTTAAAGTGTGCTAATTTTCAATGATAATTTTTAGAGAAGGCCTTTCATTTTATATACTATCACCTTCACAAGGATCTTATATGAGAAATTACATAGGTTATTGGTCTATAATTACCCACGTGCTCTAGTTCAACTCTAAGATGGAAAAACCATGACTGAAAAACTCCTTTACCATCTTAGACACTTGCTCCCTCACAGAGCTCCAAGAGTGTTGGTAAAACAACCTTAAAAATCCATTTAGTTCAGGGGATTTTAAATCCTAAGGTTAAAAATAGCAGCCTTGATCTCCTTAGAAGAAATAGGCTTAAGAAGTGCAGAGTTGTCTTCCTTAATAATCATAGGATCCATAAAATTCAATACCTCAGGAAGACCTCTATTTCCATTAGACGAAGACAGATTGTTATAAAGGGTTGAAAAACAAGACGCTATATCCTCTTGGTTATCAACTTAGGAGCCATTGTTAGCTTTAAGTAAAGTATCTTATTTCTTTGTCTTTGCTGAATGGCAGTTGTATGGAAAATTTTGAATTTTTGTCACCCCATTTTAATCGTTGGATTCGATATCTTTGAACCTAGTACTTCTCCTCCCTTTCCCAAATTTCTTCAATTTGTTTGGCTATTTCCCTAGCCCTTACAGCATGTTTTTACATCCAAATCCCTTGATAGCATGTCTGAAATTGAACCATACATTAATCAGGATTCTGTTATTTGGGAACTTCTTCTTGCTCCATTCTTCAAGGACTTTCTTCACCCTTTTTTATTTTTAAATTCTCCAAGAAAAGCTTTTAATGGTTGCCATATCACCACTACCAGAATTCCTCCAATTCTGTTTAATAATAAGAAGGAAACTAGCGTGCTTGATCCACATCAACTCAAACTTGAAAGTCTTTGGAGTTTTAACATCAGAGAAGTTAAGCACTACTAATGCAGGGGAATGATCAGGACCCAAAGGCTCTAGATTGAACCCCTGAGCTTTGACAAAGGATTCTCTCCAAATCACATTACATATTGCCTTGTCCAGGCACTCCTTTATATGAGCATTCCCATGCCTGTTATTTGACCAAGTAAAGCCTACACCATTGAAACCAACGTATACTAAGCCACAATCTATTATAAAGCTATGAAAATTAGCAAAAGAGGCCAAAGGTTTAATTCTTCCTCCCGCCTTTTCAAAATTATATAACAATTCATTGGAGTTACTTACACATAGCCATGGTACATTTTCCCCTGGGTTTACTGATTTGAACTGTCTCTTACATAGCCCTTTATCTTGCTCTTTCGGCAGCCCATACAAAAACAAGATAAAGCCCTTTATATCATTGAGCCCACTCAAAATCTCCACATGAAGAATGTTTTTAGAGATATTGATTAGATTTAAACAACACTGTCCTTCCACAACAAACAAGCCTTCAGGCTTCAAGCACACAAAATAAAGAAAATTAAAACTTCTCTGTAATCTTTCAATTTTTTCTCCCAATTTTGGTTTCCACAAGAAAAACCAGAGGGGGCTTGTGTTTATCGCATTAAGAATATTAGACTTTTTAAATGTCAAGGCAGCCCCCAAACATTGACAGTTCCAAGATAGGAAACTCATGGCTTCTTGATGGCCCCATTAGGCTGGCCACCTAGCCTCTCAGCAGAAGAATTTCTCTTTGAGGAGAACACAAAGTCAGATCGCACATTCGAACCCAGCTCAGATTGGCATATGTTACCCACTTTAATGGGCACATCCACCAAACAATCATCCACTAGAGTGTTTGGGAAGGGACTTTTTATTTTTTTACCTTTGGCTCTACCATCACCTTTTGAACCTTCTTTGAATTGCAGAACATTTGCAGCCATGAGCTCCTCTTTCGCATCACGATGCTCAGAATCTCGTTCCCCTTTAGATTCAAACACCCTCCCAGTCACTTTAAGCTTCTTTGCATTCAACGCAGGTCAATCATACTTAGTACCCCTTTTCAATCTCACTTTCTTCAACTCTTGTATTAAGAGTTTCTCATGTGATTCCTTTGGTTGTATGACTAAGGCTTTGCAAATAAGTTTATCGTCTTCTTGTAATGGCAATTCAAGAAAATAGGGTCAAGTTAGTTTCATCGGGTTTATTAACCCGCTCCAAACCCAAAGTAACAGAGGTGGACGCTGGGCCTTCACCTGAGATGGACCAGCCATATTAGAAGTTATGTTTTCCACCTACATTGAATCATAGGCTTCGAACCTAACAGTGCTATTAACCTCTTCAAAATCTATAATTCCGTCAGTGGACCCCATGCCCAACTGTGCTTTATCTTCCCCTACATCATCAGAGGCCACTTGGACAGAAATATGTTCATCACATGTGTTCCTCTCTTCATCATTTCCCACAAAACCATTACTAATAGAAATCTTTCTAGCTACATCAACTTGAGAATGACCCTCCTCCCCACTTCTTCAAGGTGACGATTCCTCACGCGCTGCCCCACCTCTTTCTCCACTTACAGACCATGGGGCCTCCTCTTTCACTTTTTAAATCCTTGCTATCGATCTGATTAGAGCCACCCCCAAATCCCACACCATACATCAACTTTGGAGGATCGAGCAGTGACACTGTCTTCTCATATTCACACGATTTCAGATCAGGACCCACTCTTCCATAGCTATAGCAGCAGTTCTATAGCTTTTCATATTTGATTGATACCCAAACCTTCGGCAAATTTGGTCTCGGCGCCCAAGACCTAGTAACAAAAACTCAACCAAAATTCTGATGAAACTTCTGAAAATGCATCCGTTTAAACGCAGCTCCTCATAAGCCTCTACTACACTTTTTGCTAGCTTAATAATATTCTTCTTAGTCATTCCCTTCTTAAGAAGGTTGTGAGCGTGAATCCAGAAACAACATTTGCTCAAATCCACCTCCTGAAGGGTTAATAACAAAGACTAGAATCTAAGATTAAGAATGAATCCCAACGCGGTCCAAGGGCTGTCACACCAAACTTTATCGTAGTCAGCCCTTCTCTCAAAGTGAAAGGTGAACAAATTATCACCAACTTCATTAATCACTACTTTTCCTGTTGCATTCTAACTCTTGAGGATAAGGGATTTGGCTGTTGCTCTATTAATACTCTTTCCCGTCAATAACTTCCCATTGAGCATCAGGCAACCAGTACTCTGCTCTTCATTATCCTCCCAATCCAATATAACCGAATCCGCTTCACCATTCTCAGTCTTCATCTCCATCTCCATCTCCATGGCTTCTTTTATTTCATAAAATCAAACAGTTCGAACTATGAGAAAATACTAACTAAAAGAAAAATCACATGGACGAAACCAAGGATGTAATTAGGCGCTGAAACAAATTCTATTCAGGGTTCACAGTAGTCTTAGAAAAAGAGAGAGAGAGGGGCTCTCACTAGGGAGATGTTTGTGCATTCTTCTATGATGGTATGATATTCTAGGCCTTTTCATTGACACGCGATCTTGCTGAATCTAAAAACTGGATGGTATGGATTGCTCTTCTCCATTCGTCCATGATTTCTTTTACCCAAGATGAAGTCAATCTTTTGTTTTCAGAGTAGCAGCAAAAATTAAATTTGAAGATGATGGATAAATTTTTTGGATAAGATAAAGAAAAAAATTAAATTAGATATTAAATAGTAGGATAGATATTTTAATAATTCAAGCTCATTTAAGTTTTCAAATTTAGATAATTAAGGACTTATTACAATGGGACCTCGATTTTTTAGAATAAAGAGAACATTACAATTAGATATAAAAATAGAGGTGAACAAGTGTAATTTTTTCTAAATAATATGCTAAATGCATTATTTTCAAGAACATTTACTATTCATTAATCAATACTAAACATATAACGAATGTAGCAATTAGATACTCCTTTATTTTAAGGGAAGAAGATTTAGACCATTTAGATTTGATGTGGATAATTTATATTTTAATTTTTTATTCTTATTATCATTTTTTTATTTTAAATGAAGTAAAATATAGGATAAAAATAGTCTTTTAACTTCTATTAGATAAATTGTCTAATAAAAGTTAAAAAACTATATCTTCATGTTATATTTGTTTTCTTTAAAATAAAAATAAAAAATTTTGAAAGACAGATTGTCTTGATCAGATTTAAACAGTTTAAATCTACTCTTCTTAGAGCCAAGAAGAGTGATGGATAATCTAATTGCATCATATGTATACTTAGCCCACACTCTCTAAAGATACAAAAATATGATTTTTTTTTTCTTTTTCTTTCTTACATAATCCTTTCCGTTATGGAGAAAAAAATCGATTGCATATTCTAAACACAACATTGATGACATAGATTCTATAGTACTCTTCTTATTTTTAAAGAGATTAATGTGTTATAACAGAATTGGCTCTAGAAAACTAGCTGCGGAGATGAGGGCGATGAGAGGCAAGATTGGCCACCACGTACATGAGCCACCTAATTAGTGCCACCAGCCGTTCAACCGAAAAGATCAAGACACCCTTCTTCTCGCAACTCAATGATGGATACACTAGGGGCCATGGGAGGGTGCTTGCCCCCTACTGTTTCAAATTTTGTATATGTATTTTTTTTAATTTTAAAGACAAGTAGCTCCCCCTTTTCTTTTCTTTTTTTCCAAATCCCTCATTCGGTGGTGCTAAAATGAAACACATGTTATGGGCTTATGTTTATCAGTCATGGGAACAGACCTACAACTAAAAATCACTAATTAAACATCTAATAAAGGTGTGAATTATAAACCCAAATCAGAGTATGATCCAAGATAAGACAAAATATATAATTAAAACTATTAAAAGAAAATTACTTTTAGTTCAGTTTTGAATCCATGAAATGGTTACAAGTTATGCAATGTTGATCATATTTATAACTTGACAATAAAATTTTATCCTAATAATTTTATTAAATAAGAGAAGTTACAGTTCAAAATACAAATATAACATTATGAACTTGACATTCTTCAATATTTTGATTTTAAAAACTTGTAAGAATATTTAAATTAAGCTAAGAATTGAAGAAAACAAGAAAATTTTATACTTATTATTTGCTTAACATTTGTTTCGGCTATTATTAACTCTTTTAGTTTTAAGTACAATAAGTAAGATGCTATTTTCATCTATAAACATCATAAAAAACAAGTTTAAGAATAAATAAAAAGTTTTTTTAACAAAATGTATAATTATTTATATTAAAAGAGAGAGTGCTAAAAATTTTGACACATATTCAATTATTAATAAATTTTATGATATAAAAAAAAGTTGTGCTCAACTTAGTTTAACTTACAAAAAGATATGTTACCTATATAATTTTTAACCTAAAATTTTTATATAATTAATATGTTAGCTTTTTTTAAAAAAAATTCTTGTTTATCTAATTGCTTAATTAATCCTGGATTCGTTCCTATTGTAATTACTTCGTATTTTTAATTCAGCTGGTGACAATGCCTAGGAGATTACGGGGGCTCCACTTTCCGTTGTCGATAGCATGAAGTTTTCTGATCTCGTTTTCAAGAAATATAACAAGTTGTTTTTTATAAATAAATAAGTCTTTGATTATTTTAATTTAGTTTATTAATATATATTTGTAGACTTAATATTTTTTAAGCAAGTTAGTTGGTAATCGTTAGCTTAGCTGAAGTTTAGGTAGTTGGTGCCACCTGACCAGGAGTTACCTAAAATGATTGGTGTCACCTACGCACACGAATCACCTATGTGCGCAGCTTGTACAGCAATTATAAATCTTTATTTATTTATTTTTTAATCTCAATTAATTTTTTTGAAAAAATGAAAAATAAAATAAAATAATCTTTCAATTTTTACTAAATAAACAAAAAAATAATTAAAAATTCTAGTTGTTTAGTAAAAGTTAGAACACAATTTTCATTTTACATTTTATTTCTTTTAAAAATAAAAAATAAAAAAGTTAAAATTGTAAAAAAATTCAAAAAGCAAATAAAGAGTTAGGATTGTTAAGCTTCTCAAAATTTTTTTCAATTAAACTAACTTAAACTAATAAAAATATATTTCATCATATTTTACTAACTAAACTAACTCCTCGCCATAATAATAATAATAATAAATTCACACTTACACATTTTTTATATATAAGAAGCTGCTTTTTACTTGTAATATTGTTCATTTATTATTTATAATGTTTTGTTAGTATACTGTTCATCTGTATTATTATTATTATTATTTCTTTCTGTTGCTATGAGATTCACGTTTTTCCTTTTCTTTTTTCCCGTGGAGCCCACAGGCAAAAAATCTAAATCCCCTTACAAGACGTGCTAGATTCTTATGAAAAATGCACAGGAGCGCGCACGCGTGTAGAGGTGAGGAATTTGTTTTACTTTTTATTAATCACGTTCGTGATTCTTAAGGATGGCATGGGTATAAGAGGCATGATCAACCTTGCTTTGTTCTATTAAGGGTAGAGAAATATTCGCGCCATTTTTACAATATATAGCACTCACAAAGCGGAAGAAAAAGTTAGAATGTAAGAAAGATAACAGTGGGCTCAAAGGCTGTTAGGTAATTCAAAATTGACTGGGAGTCGGAAGATGCTGATCACATCCTAATTTGTTACTGTGTACTACATTCGACATACTATAAAGCGACATAATCATGATATATACTTTAGAAACTAGAGAGTCTAGAGAGAATTACATAATCATCTCCTTCATCTCATATTCCTCCTAATTGCATTGAATTAAATATTAACAATGTCTTTCCTCTTCCTCCTCCTCCTTCTCATCACTTCCAACACTGCCTCATCTCAAACGGTTGAGAGCCTTCCTGGTTTTGTTGGCAAACTCCCTTTTAAAATTGAAACTGGGTAAGTATTCATATCCTTTCTCTGCTTTTTTTTTTCCTCTGTAAGTTGTAGTTTAAAACGTTTCATTCAAGTTTTTGCAGTTCATTATGTTATCACTTAAATAATAAAGGGAAGTAAATTTTACCTATTGAATTATAGTCTGATTATATCATAAGAACATATGAATTTTAAAACATAAAACTTTATCTCTTTGAACTAACGTAAAAAATGAAACTACTAATTATTTATTAAATTTAGGTCAAAATGCTAATAACTCTCTGAATCTAAGGGGCTGTGCAATTTACCTTCTTCTACTATAAAAGTTGACCATAAGCCACTCAAATTTTTAATTTTGTGTAACATAATTTCTCCCTTAATTTTTTTGTCTTAAACCCTAACACAACATGTTCATGTAGGTTGAAAGAGGCTAAATTAGTCTTTAAAACTAAAATCCAAGTTGTTATCCCAAGTCAAAAAGGGACCTCTTTTTCTTCTCATTTTCTTCCACATTTTTATAGCAAAAAAGCTCTTGTTGGCCGCCTAGGATAACATGTTGGATGTATTTTTTTTTGCTAATTTGACTTCTTTCAACCTATATAGACAAATGGTGTTATTGTTTGACTGAAAAGTTAATGGAAAGGTCATGATACACAAAATTAAAAGTTTGAAAGCCTTAGGCAACTTCTAAAGTTGATAGGAGTAAATTGCACAACTTCTAAGTTAAGGGTGTTCTTTACATTTTAGCCTTAAATTGAAGGTCCAACGTGACGAATAGAAATCAACTTTTAAGTTTTTTGAATTAACTTGTGCTATTTATTTTAAAAAACAACTTTCTTTTAAAGTGACCTTAGTAGTTTTTAAAAAAAATAAATAATAGAAGTTAACTTTCAAAAACTTGAAAATTGACTTTTGATAGTCACATGGCTATTAGACGTTTAGGTTAACAAACGGATAATTATTTCACTTTTTATGATAATTTAGAGAGGCACAGTGTTATTTTTAAAATTAAGTGCTAATATTATAATTAGGCTATAGTTCAAAGGGTCAAATAGAATTTTTACATAATAATAATATGTGATAAATTTTATTTAATTTTAATATAAATAATTAGGTAAATATTAATATAGTAAATAATTTTATACTTTCATATGCTTAAATACTTTTGCTGTGTTCACAAGAAGCTAGTGTTGTTATATTAAAAGCTTAAATTTAAAAATATAACTTTGATTTTTTTAGCCTATAAAAAAATGGTTATGACACTATACATTGATATCCACTCTTCAAAAGTGGGGTTATAAGGCTCACACCGCAGACATGTATGTGAATATTTAAACACATATTCATATTATTTGAAAAACATTTGTGTTTAGTGATTTTTCTTTTAGTATTTGGTATTAAAAAAAGAAAAAAGAAAAAAACAGTGTACTTGTAGTTAGGATATGTTAGTTGCCAATATTTTTTGGGACACCAAATACATGCAATTTTTTTTTAAAAAAAAAAATTAGTTTGAATACAGATTTGATACAGGGTGAATTTCTTCACTCAAAATAACAATAAAAAACCTTGCTCTATTATCATATATTTCATATTAGAAAATCTGAAATATTATTTTAGTTAATTCAATATAATTATATTTTTATTATCCAACGGCTTTAAAATTGTCACAAGATTTTTAGACTAAAAAACCTTATGAATACTCCAATTAAAAAAATATTAATTCTAACTTCAATGAATTGAAGTGAGAGGTGGGGCCTATTATTGTCTCGATATGGATTTCTCCCACAGTTTAATCATAAAAGAATCTTGAGATTTTTGGCCTATGACGTTGCCTGGTCTGCCTTCGTATTAGTGCCTAAAAGCTTTGCTTAATAACTGGATAAAGGTGTATAAGGAACAAAGTGAGGAAGAAACTCTCATTTTCATGGAATCTTCTTTTGAAATCAACGAACCACTAGAACCTGTTAGATTATTCTCATCACTGAAATTTTTGTTTAAAACCCTTTCTCACAAAATATATAATCTTGTAAAAATCTCCAATATCCCTAATGAAACTAGTCTTCATGAAACTTGTTCTCTCATTTTTAATACCTATAGTTTGTATCAGATATAGATCACAACTAGAAGTCTTAAAAGTCTAATTTCAACAAAAATGAAACTAGTCTTCATGAAACTTGTTATCTCATTTTTAATACCTATAGTTTGTATCAAAAATAGATCCATAACTAGAAGTCTAATTTCAACAAAAGACCTCCTATTTGAGAATAGGTCCCAAGCATTCAACTCTATCATTGTGGTTTTTAGGCTATTTCTATATAATAGTATGTCACTTTCAAAATTCTATCAGATCTCATCACCATATGGAAGTGTGTAGGTTATACCACATCTATATTAGACTTGTAAGGCTTGTCTTAACCTACCATAGAAGAAAGGGAATTCTAGTTACAATAAGAATTTCTCTTTTGGATACTAATTACATATAGTGCAAAAATTCTTTAATTAGTACTACCTTTATCACTCTAAATGCTGGTAGTGTTATCCTCACTATAACTCTAGACTTCAACATAAACCTTAAAGATCTCAATCTTCCCAATATATTCAAGGTGCAAGTCTATATCGTAGGTGTTGAACAAGTGCCTACAACAATTATAGTAACTCTTCATTATTAGATGATCTACAAGCTTCAAGATTATGCCTTGGATCTCCACTTTCCAAACTCCATATAAGATGTTCTATTCATCATAATTGATAAAACTAATGTGCCTATTATCATCCAAATCTCAAAATAAATTCTAAAAAAAGAGTTGTTAGAACTCATGCTATTAGAGTGATTGATTAATTATGAGAAGTTTCATGCTCATAGTAAGCCAATCCATATTATAGCTCTTCCTAATCTCTTTCTAATGAATGATGGCTCCATCAAAATGATATTCAAGAAGCCAAAAACAGAAGGTGCAGGCTCAAAATCTCTTGCTTTACATACTATGACCATCATCCTTGTTGTTAAACAGAAACAAGATGATCATGCTATCTTTATTCATTGGGTTTATGTTGATAGAACCTATAGTTATCTAGCAAAGATAAATAGACATTTCATTTGGGATTGTGCACCTAAAGAATGTAACCTTGATTGTCCCTACTGGATGGAAAATGAATGATTGTATGAAAGAGACAACAAAACCAACAAGGGTAGAAATAAAAAGAAAATATAAATTGTAGCAACAACCCTATTCATCTTCTTGCTTTTTTAGAGATAAAAAAGATGCTGACACTGGTCATAAGTAAGGGGTTGGGATTTGAAATCCTTAACCAAAGCCTTCACTTGAAGAAATGCTGTTAGAAAAAATGAAAGAGCTCAACTTTGATAAGCCTTCCCCAATTACAAAACCCTGGGTTGGAATTAGAAATCACAATAAAACCAACTCAAGAAGAAATCTTGAAAGAGCTAGGCTATGATAAGCTCCTATAAAATTAAAACCTTGCAAGATGTTTTTCTTTTCAACTTTTCAAACTTATGATGCTAGGAAAGGAAAACAGAGAGTACTACAAGAGTGTCAGTTAGACACTTTACCTTCCCTTCAAAAGTAACTTTTGTCAAAACTTTTACACTAGTTTCTCAAGCCAAATAAATGTTGAAATGGCACACTTAAAAACACATCAGTCCAAAATCATGTCCTTCACAAGATTAATTCAAGGCTCAATAATATGGTTGCCAAAATAAGCTAAGTAAATGCTAGAATTAATGGTCTTTCCACCCAAATACAAATATTTTATGTAGATCTAAAGGCTAGAATATGAAAACTAGATGCTAACTTTTGTTTGTATGTCAACCATAAGTACTTTAGGCCAGACTTTTCCCAAATGAAAAGAAGTTCCTTGCTTATTAAGTAAAACATCAAGGCTCTAATTTGCCTTCAAGATGCCAAACCAAAAGAAGTCCTTTGTATCCCTTTATAAAAGTTAAATATGAAAAATTTACTTATAAAATCCAACAACTAAGAAAGATATAGATTTGTGAAGAAAAGGGTTGGCTTAGATATATATATATATATATATATATATATAAAGAGAGAGAGAGAGAGAGAGAGAGAGAGAGAGAGTGTGTGTGTGTGTGTGAAAAGAATAGCCTTTTAACTGTGTTATGAGTTGGTATGTTATAAAATATTTATTTTTATATAATATTTACAAGTAAATTACAATAAATTTTTTAAAAATAATTTAGCTGAATTTCATTAACCTTTTTATTTTAAAAATATTATTTGATTCTCCTCACATTTATATACATTGCAAAATTTTTATTTCGAATTTATTTTCGATCACTGAAATTAGCTATACGCATAATATGCATTTTTAATAAAAAATAAAAAATACTTAATTATCCTTATAATCAGATGAAAGATAACATCACAATTTAATATTAGAGTTTAACATGGACTTAACTTTCTTTACTGTTATATGAAAAATAAAATGGCAATCTTATCTTACTTAAAAAATTAATTCATGAAAAGAAACTAAATTGGAGGATAGGTAATTGCAATAATTTCAAATATCAAGAGAACTTGATGATATCTTTAAAAAAAGAATAACTTCGAATATAATTTAACCAAAAGAAGGTTAGTAGTAATCATATATTTTTTAAAATTATCATTTTTTGCTTGTGTATTGTTGCAACTTAGATTTCAAAAATTGCCCAAAAATTATAAAATTGTCAAGCTTATAAATAAAAAATTTTTAATATTAAAATAGTTGTATTAATTTTAATAAAACTAAAATTGAATAATTCACATAATATTTAAGTGATAATTAAATAAATTATTATAGAGTTAAAAGACACCCTTTTAAATATTATGGACAAATTAATTTTGGATAAAATTAAAGATCATATATAATTAGACTTAGTGCAATGTTACTATATTTATTAAGTTTTTGCAACTAAAATATAACAAGCATATAATTTTTTAAAAATATCATAACAAATGTGCAAAAATCATACATTTATGATAAAATTATTAAAGAATCATATACTTGTTATATTTTAATTATAAATTTAATAATAAAAATATAAAAAACTATAAGTTTTTTCAATGATAGTATATTCTACTATTATTATTATTTTTCCTTATTTGTACATTTTTTTCAGCTAAACTCATTTTGCTGCTAATTTCCATTGCCAAGGTATGTGGGTGTTGGCGACTCAGATAGTGCGCAGCTATTTTACTACTTCGTTGAATCTGAGGGAAAGCCAGATGAAGATCCTCTCGTGCTTTGGCTCACCGGTGGTCCTGGTTGTTCTGGTTTCTCTGGCCTCATCTTTGAAGTTGGTAATTCCCCTGTTCCCCAACATTTTCTTAGAATGAGAAATTACATTTTCCAATACATTGCTACATCACTGTGGTTTTTGCGTGTTTCTCGGTCTCTGATAGTCGTGTGATTATTTTTCAAGTAAATATATGAGAAACCACGGGATTTTTGTCTTTTGATACTGTCACAGGTCCGTTGTTATTTGATTATGCAAAATCTAGTGGTGGCAGAGGGAGAGTGCCAACGCTGAAATTGAACCCATACTCATGGACAAAGGTTTGGGCTAGAGACAACTCAATCACAATCTTGTCTCAATATTTAAGTGATGCATTAAGAATCAATTCAACATAATTTCCCATGATGTCATTCTAACAACAACATTTTTAGGTATCTAACATGATATTCATAGATGCCCCTGTTGGCACTGGGTTCTCATACGCAGAAAACTGGGAGGCATATGAGGTCAATGATACATCATCAGCTACACAAACCTATGAATTTCTGAGGAAGGTATGGCAAAAATATGTTCGTCCACAAGCCTGATCTCGTAACTTGCACACCATGCATATGATGAAATGTTTATGTGATGATCCTTTTAAATACTGACAAAGTTCTACCCAAAACGTGACGAATAGTCTAATATCCAATTGAATGTTACAACTAAACATCATTTTTTGGTTCTGCGTATGCAGTGGCTGTTGTCTCATCCTCAGTTCCTAAAAAATCCTCTGTACATCGCCGGTGATTCTTATTCAGGCATCGTTCTTCCTGTGATTGTCAAGAAGATATCTGATGGTATAGGCTGACATGAATAAATACTAGCACTAGTTGTTGCATAACTGTCTGCATTAATACAAAGATAGACAGAGCTTATCCTCTTGCTTGTTTAGGGTTTACAAATGGAACAAGAAGCCAAATGCATAGGATTTTAGATTTTTTATAATGTATGCCTTTCATTAAGTAGAGCTTCACGAGCAGTATAGCATGATTCATGAATATCAAGAGTAGGATGTCCAGACTTTAGAGCTATTAGTTTTCCATGTTCTCTATTTTTCTTCTTTCTTGTTTAGTTTTTTTTCCCCATTCTTGCAGGTAATGATGCTGGATATATGCCACAAATGAATCTAAAGGTGCATTATTCTTAGGTTAAAAATGAATTACTTTAATCCATTTTTTATCATTCTTCTCAGGTCATGAAATCTGTTATCTTCTTCTTTGAATATAAGGAGCATTGATATTCTGTCCAAATGACTGCAGGGTTATGCACTTGGAAATCCAGCAACAGATATATCTATTGATTTTAATTGGAGAGTTGCCTTTGCTCACAGAATAGGGCTTATATCAGATAAACTTTATGAGGTCGGTTGACACTTAATCGCCTACTCACTATATTTATTTGAGCTACAAATCTAATTATAGTTTCCTCATTCTGATATATTGTACTCTTTCATGCTTTTCAAGTCAACCAAAAGGAATTGCCATGGTGAATATATAAATGTAGATCCTAGCAACGCTGCATGTTTAGAGTATCTTGAAATTGTGTCGGAGGTAATTGGTGCATGTCCATTGCTATTAGTTTATTATGTCACAAGCTTATTAGAGACATCAAGTTTGGTTTCTGATAAAGTTTTCAAATTTTGCAGTGCACTAAAATGGTACTGAATTCACAAATATTAGAACCTAATTGTGCTTCTGACACCCCAAAACCGAAGGCGTGGCCCCAGCCAAAATTATCCAAATGGGATCCTAGTATTCTCAAAGAGGATTCTTTAGAGCTACTTTCTGCCCTTCAGCAGCATTCTGGACGATGGTGTCGGGTAAATTTCTCTATCTTAACATGCACTCTAGTAAAGTTAATGAAAAAAAAGTTACACTCTAACTAATAGTTATAACTTTGACTCAATTGTAAGCACTTCCAATTGATTCATTTAAGAAATTCTCATATTTCTTCTTTATACTCAAGATAGGTGCAAGAAATCAATTAAAACTTAACAAAGTGGACGTCACGCAATGAAATCCACTAATACATCTTCTATTTGATAAATTTTTGTTGGCTCCTTAGTCCTTACGCTTATCTTGAATGCAATGGGTATACTTGAGAATTTCGGGATTCATTTTCCTATTACAACAGTACAACTAGTCATTTTTAAGCATGTCTTCATTAAATTGGTTGACAGCATTGATAATACTTAACAATAAACATAAAACAGTAAGGCAGAAATGCTCATATAAAAGGAGTTACTGTAAGATTATCTACATTCAGATGTAGTCAATCTACAATTTGTGAAAGTTCGTGAATGGAAGGATTGTTAAAATGTTCAGACACATTTAATTAATATGCTGTATTATTTTGTTTGTAGTTGTATGACTATGTCTTCTCTTACATCTGGGCTAACGATGAAACAGTCCAGACTGCCCTCCACATTCGGAAGGTATGGTGAATCTAATTACAATACTTCATATTTTATAGTAATAAATTAAACAAAAAAAGTTATAATATCAATTTTAGCACTGAGTGCCTACTCTCTGAAAAATTAACAAACTAGGGAACGAAGAAGGAGTGGGATAGATGCAACAAGACTTTAGCTTCAGCTTACACTAAAAATGTCCAAAGTAGTTTACCATACCACAGAAACCTAACGAAGAAAGGCTACAAAGTTTTGATTTACAGGTACCATTTTGTTGACGCTCTACATTCAACTTGTGTTTCAGATGGAGATTGTGTTGAAACTATTTCTTTAGTTCACTTTCTTCAATTGTCTCCCTCTAATGATCGATTTGCCTTTTTTTTTTTGTTGGGCCAAGGATCTATTTGCTTTCATTACATACTCAGAATTAGCGTCGAATTGTCCCCATGCCGATGTCTTCTGAGACAATTTTTTATATGTTTATTATCAGCTTTTTTTTACAATTAATTTATAACTTGTGTATGGAAGA
Organism: Erythrophleum ivorense; assembly: GCA_026724425.1. Lineage (NCBI taxonomy): Eukaryota > Viridiplantae > Streptophyta > Magnoliopsida > Fabales > Fabaceae > Erythrophleum > Erythrophleum ivorense. The sequence goes on along the minus strand of JAIUCV010000200.1, from coordinate 18,288 downwards.
GTTTTTTTTTGGGAAGAGATTAATAATGTACTCTTAAGTTCAGAAAAATATTCACGTATTGTGTTTTTATTGAAAAATCTAATAAAAAATTTAAAAAATTGAATCTAAGTCTCGTCTTTTTTTTTTTTCATTTTATTTTCATCTTCGCTTTGAATAATTTTGAAGTTGGAATAAAATCTTGTAGTTCAAGTTCGTGAGTAGCATTACTTTTCAACTGTGAATCTCAAATCTTTGTTTTTTCTCTTTTATTTGGGTTCAGCGGAGACCATGACATGGTTATCCCCTATATAGGTACTCATGCCTGGATAAAATCTTTGAACTTGACAGAAAGCAGCAAGTGGAAACCATGGTACGTAGAAAGACAAGTCGCAGGGTAAGTTAATCTCCATATCAAGTGAAGTTTTCACAATTTTATGAGAGATTTTTTTCGTAATATTAGTTTAAGATATGTAAATGGAATTAATTAAGAACAAACATTTTAGTATATCAAATGTGAGGTTCACTATAAATATGCTTGACGTGCAATCAATCTATTCATAGTTATTTTATTTTATTTTTATCTTTTATAAATTGAAACTATCTAAGAAGTTTTCCAATAGTGATCAATCCCAATATGGAAGCTTTTTTTTTTTTTTAACACTAATATTTGTTTGCTTTCTAGATATTCAGTTGAGTATACACACAACAATTACAGCTTAGTATATGCGACAGTGAAGGCAAGAAGAAGAAACAATCCAAACTTTATTTCATAAACAACAATTATTGATACATTTCAAAGCTTAATTACTGACATGTATGTCTGGGCACTGCGCAGGGAGCAGGTCATACAGCACCAGAGTACAATCCTTTGCAATGCTTTGCTATGTTTTCTAGGTGGCTTGCTCATTCCCGTCTTTAATCTATCAAATTTAATATACATGAACGCTACCTTAATTAATTTACTAGACAACTAAATTTTTAGGTGGTCGTTAGCGATACTTTGTTTTTGTTGCCTTCATTCTCATTTTCTTTTCACGTCGGCCTGCGACGAGGTTTTCCAAAATAATCAAACCTAAATTAATAAGATATTATTCTCTCTTATCTGCCGTGCTAATTACTCCCTTGGGATGTATTTGTTTTGACCATTTCTTTTCTTATGGCTTACCATCTTTAATCTTAGCATCGATCCTGCATTTTTTCTAGACAATATTTTATATATAATCATTATTATACATTTTATTTTGTCATATCAAATCAATATATAAGATATTTATTTAAAATATTTATATTTAATATGATGATTAATTTTTTTAAAAAAATTCAACTAATATTTTATAAAAGTTAATAAAAATAAAAATAAAAGAAAATATTGTAACAAAAGATACCCCTAAATTATCGCTTTTCAACTTTAGTACATGGAATTAAAAATCATCTAAAATACCTCCTTAAATTTTCATAAATTGATCTAACAAAGGAAGAACCATTGAAAGAGTTTCTCCAATATGCCAAAATGTTGGATTTTCAAAGTTTGAAACTCTAAAGTAGAAGCAATGAATAAGAAAAGTGTGTTCTTCGTATAGAAAGGTTAAGATGGTATTATAAAATCTCTTTTGTTACTGTATTTGATATTCATTAAACTATTTTGCTTTTGATATGAGCATTGCATTCATGTATGGAAAGGATAATATGGAAAACCAGATATATATCTATATATATATATATATATTAATTTTCTGCTAATTGTTGACTATAGAATGTGTATATAATTTGATACATGATTGATCATGCTTTATACCCTTAAATTATTAATTTGCATATATCATGTTTATGCTGTGCTTAGCACGTATCGATCCTGCAATGTACGTTGTTTGTATTGAAGGAAAGGATAATATGCAAAATCGGATATATATGTATTTATAGAGAACTTCCAAAGCATCTAAAGAATTGTCATATTTAGTAACCAAAACAAAGAGAAAATCCCTTCGCATTTTTAGAGATTGATCATTCGATGGTTGATGATAAATTGTATCAAGGATGGATAGCAAGTCATTAAATGCATATTAATCCCTTTAAATTAAGACGTCGTGCATCTTCAACTATAAAATATATTATTGACTCCCTATGGAGATACAAAATCATGCCATTTGCCCCCTTTGTTAAATTATCCGTCCATTACTTTATGGAGGTCCCCACATGGGATTAAAGTATCCTGTGTGGCATTGTAGTATGTCTTTTTCTTCCTCCCCCTCTCTCTTTCTCTTCTGTAAACCATGCTTCCATGGAGCAATTCTTAATTGTATTTTGTGCGCTACATCATTTATATAAGATTTATTTTGCACGTGAATTTTATTTGTACAGATTAAATTTTGGCTATTAATTGCACTAGGTACACCTAAGAAAATTTGGCTTCCATGGCATATTTTTACCCACTTTCAGATTCAGCAACCCGTGGCCATTCCATTTCCTGAGAAACCTATTTTATCACTTCGTTTTCTTTACCCAGAAACGTGACTATTTTTCCCTTAAATCGGGATCTCAGTCTCTCCATCTATTGTCAGAGCCTTCAAAGCCACTTCGTCCTTTGCGGATCAAATATAACGAACCAAGGTCTTATAAACGCATTTCATCACGAAGAAGATAGAATTTTTGCAACATCATATGTATTTTGGCTATTGATTGCACCAGATGCATTTAAGAAAATTTCGTTCAGATTCAGCAACCCATGACCAATCCATTTCCTGAGAAACCTATTTCATCACTTCGTTTTCTTTACCCAGAAACGTGACTATTTTTCCCTTAAATCGGGAACTCAGTCTCTCCATCTATTGTCTGAGCCTTCAAAGCCACTTCGTCCTTTGCGGATCAAATATAACAAACCAAAGTCTTATAAACCCATTTCATCACGAAGAAGAAGAAAGAATTTTTGCAACATCATATGTATTTGAATGCGAAGAGAAAGTACTAAATTTGTTTTATATAAAGTAACCTATAAACCCATTCATTACAAAAAGGAAGGGAAACCCAAAATAACCAAAACTTTCTCAGAAAATTACGACACACAAAAGTTGCCTTGGGAAGAATGTCTACTCGAGTTCTTAATTTATTCGAAGAATTCTAAATAACTTATTTATTTGAAGAATACAAGATAAAATGAGAAAGATGTTCACATTCTTCAGCGTCTAACCACATAGTGGTGCAAAAGCTACTTTATTCTTATCTCCCCCTTTAAACAGCTAGTGGGCTTTCTGTTTTTTTTTTTTTTTAAATGTGATTTGTTAATTAAATAAAAAATAGCTCATCTACAGCTGCTTTTATTGCTTTCTGCTTTGTTTTATCATCAGTTATAGAATGAAGTAATGCTCTTTCTCTTAGTCATACAAACAGATATAACAGGGAGCTTTGGACAAAGTCAAAAATGATACTTGAGCCATGCACGAAGTAAAAGGAGATAATGAAGGGTTGAAATCTTTTGTGCCTGTGGTAGCGTGAGATTACATTGAACAGAGGAACAGAGGAACTTTTAAATGCAACTTTTGACTTGGGGTATCTAGATGTTAAGGACCAATTCAATTCAAGGCCAATTACACTTTGTGTTAAGACTTGATTTTAGTTAAGAGAATGATCGGTGCTAGGGATTAAATTCTTAACTACTTAGTCCTAGATGCTTTGATAATCTGCCAATAACTAATTTAATTCAAAAGTTTAAACTGTAAAGTAAAGGCTCATGAATAATTTTTATTATAATTTTTAATACAATCCTTCTCATGAAAGCCCTTTTAGATTTGAGGTGTGGACAAAGCACAAATCTATTATACCTTATGCTAAAACTTAATTTTAATTAAGAGAGTTGGCAACAGTGTGGATTGAATTCTTGACTATATGGTTATAGAAATTCTGATATTATGTCAAAGATGGTATCAATTCACAAGTTTAAACTATTAAGTAAAGATTCCATGCATAATTTTATTATAATCTCTTACACTAAATGCATCACATGTTCTTGATTTTTGGTAAAAATTGAGAGATTGGGTTTCCGAAAAATTAGTTACGTTTTTGGGCAAAGAAGAAAAAGTGATGAAACGGGTTTACGAGGAAATGGAACAATCATGGATTGTTGAATCTAAAAATGGGTAAAAATGTGTCGTGGAACCTGGTTTGTAGAAGAGAGGAAGAGAGATAGACAGAAAGAAAGTAAAAGAGACATGTTGTAGGATTTTAAATCCTTTGCTATGCTGCACAGTTGCTGCGTAGCATAACAAAGGTCATTCAAAAACATGAATTTTTTTCTTTTTCAAAAAAGGCGCTAGCCTCTCTGTTTAGAAGGCACAATACCATCTGCTATGTCTAGAGACACAATAGAGGATCCAATCTCCAAGTTGTAGTGCCACATAGGATAGTTTAATGACATGTGGAGACCTTAGTTAAGTATTGTGTGGATAGTTTGACAAAAAGGGGAAAATAACACAATTTTGTATCTTTAAAGGATCAATTGTATAAGATCTTAAATTAAAGGGGTAATGTGCATTTTTTAAATATTTTAAATTAATTATTATTTTTAATTTAGATCTGTCTGATGATCAACTAATAAAACAGAGATGGTTATTCATGCCTACATCTTTTCTCTTCCTAAAATACACAACTATCGCAGCGGTTTTTTTGGCTTCAGGTGGTTAAATCAGCCACCAAAGACAATAGTGGCGGGTAAAACATCAACTGAATCCAACATCATAAAAGTATTTATATGCATTTAGTGGCAGTTTTTAATACCGACACTAAATGTAGTGGCGGTTATACAAAGAGCTGATATGTCTGAATTTAGGGCAGTTTCTAAATTGCTGTTCTAGGGTGGTTTGAACTGCTGTTAAAGTTCTAATATCAAATTTGTGACAGCTCGAACCTATATGCAGTAAACCGATTTTTGTCTAATTTTTTTCTCTGTTTTTATTATTATATAGGCCTATATATATATATATATATATATATATCCATAACCAAAGGCAATTTGAAGTCATACACTTTCGAATCATAATTGGATTGCCATATATAATAACTAATAATATGCATGTCATTACTTAAAGTCAAATTCAACAATACAATTTTTTAATTCAAACACATAACAAATATCCAAAGTAAAACAACTAATTACTAATACATATCTAACTAATGTCTTAAACCAACTTCAATATCTTGATTCCTTTCTTGAAAAGCTTGTAAATATATATGAAGCATAGCATAGATAGCTTTCAATTCAAAACCTGCAAAAAAATTGAAAACTTCAATCTTCTATAATGTTGTACCCAATTAATTATAGAATTACTGAAACAAGTGAATTTAACAACACTGTATTTAAATAAGATATCAAACACTTACAGCTACAACATGAAGGACACCATTCTGGTATCAACTTGACAAGCCACCAAATGTTACCTCTGCATTATAGAATATTTTTGTTTTCCACTCTCTTCTAATCTTCTAATAATATGGAGAACCCTATATATGGGAGAAATTGATGTCGTCGGCCTTGCAGTTGGAGTTGGATCGCATTAGTCGATATACTCATTGCTTAATTTATAGAGAGACGATTGTTTGCATAGCCCGTAATTTCATATATATATATATATATATATATATATATATAGTAAAATACATATCATTTTAGCTAAGGGCGTTTATAATTTTGATACATTAACTTCAAAATATTTTTTTTTTGTTTTTATTTAAATAAAAACATTTACTTTCAGTCTTATATAATGTCAGGATATCATATTTATAATGAGTACGTGCCATTAATTGTAACCCCCATCCCCTACCCACCCCCAAAACCCATGGTTTTCAACATTTTCCGCTATCACCATTTTGACTTAATTTTTACATTGAAAAATTGAAAAAAAAATGCAAGATTGTGATTGAATTTGAGATCATTTGAGGATAGGTGGGCTGAAAATTGCAACCTCATCGAGAAAAATGAGATGCTAAGGGAAAGGGAAAAAGAAAGAAAATATTTTTAAAAAAATTTATTATACTCTTATAATTATTATTTGATAGTATTTTTTTTTAATTTTTAAAGTAAGTGCATAATAATCATTTTTCATCCCTAAGAACATTTTCTTCCTTTTCTTTTTTATTTCCATTATTAACTTTTGTATATCAAATAGGGTTGAATTTGATTGACAATAGTTGGGGTACTTTCAAAGTCAAGGATTTGGCTTTTCTTTTATAAGCCAGTTGATAGAATAAAAGAAAAATTACATAAATAAAAGACTACATAGTCTTGGGTTAAAATTTTCAAGGGATGCTTTAAGTTTGATAATATTGAAAATTTATGTTTTCAATGGTTATTTTATTATATTTTAAAGTTAATGTATTAAAATTGTAATAAACCTTAGTTCAAAGATTAATGTATTAAAATTGTAAGTAAACCTTAGTAAAAAGGGTCTTTATATTTTAAATTTAATGTAATAAAATCATAATTGTTGAGAAGTAAATTGTCATTTGTTTATACTTTTGTAATTTTTCTCATAAAATTAACCAAAAAAAGTTAAATTTTAAATGATTAACTATACTTTTAATTCTACATTACTTATTTATTTATATTATATGAGCTATAATAAATTTAAGGGTACATTTTAAGTAATTATTGCTTTTATATAAAAATATGGGATGTGAAGTTAATTAATCCTACTTACACCCATAAGCTAGAATTCTCTCTCTCTCTCTCTCTCTCTCTCTCTCTCTCTAATATTCCACCATTCACATCTCTGTTGACTGATTTGTTTTGAGAAAATTACTTAGAAGGACCTAAATTTTGTAAAAATTATAATAAGGGAAATTAAAAATTGATATTATTTTTCAAGACCTAATGATAATTTATGGACAAAAATACCCTCATCGTTTGCACCATTATAAACCCCTTAGCTCCATATTCTTCTACACCATTTACTTTTGTTGTTTCTCCATATGGTTTTTTTCTTCCTTTGCCATTTTTGTTCTTCATCATTTTTGGCTTCCTCCATGACCTTCTTCCTCTTATTTCTTCATCTTTCTTCCCTTCCTTTCGTCATAGACTAAGAGGTGCTAATGTACTTTTTCCATTGGCTTTCCTTTGCATAAGTATACCCATCAACGCCTTAGTTGATAAACTTGTAAGAGAGATCCAACAAATTGGAAATCCACTTGTCTCTCTTAGTAAAGCAGAGGACTAAGAAGATGATCATCAAGTGAGTGAGAATACCTATCTTTCCTAGTGAAATAGAGGACCAAGAAGAGTACAAAGTTATGCAGAGGGAGGCACTTCTGACTCTCCTTTCTAAATTTGGAGTGTTGGAAGGAAGGAAGGTATTTCTATTAGCTGTAACATTGAGACCTAAGACTGTGTATGGGAAAACTAATGTATGGGTATTGTTTGATTAGAAGTATTGAGCCTTTGAAATCAATGAAACTGATGTACTATTGAGTTTTAGGCCCATTACTATCAAGTTTAGGTTTATTATTATTGGATTTAAGGAAATTTATCACTATGTTTAGGGATCTAACAGAGTGTACCTACTATTGAACTTTAGAACTATTACTATTAGATTTAGGGATATTACAATTGGATTTAAGAAAATTCACTACTATGTTTTAGGGATCGTGCTTTACTATTAAGTTTAAGGTGCATTACTATCAAGTTTAGATTTATTACTATTGGATTTAAGAAAATTTACCACTATGTTTAAAGACCTTACAGAGTACACTTACTATTGAATTTTATGATCGTTATTACCAAGTTTAGAGATGCTACTACTGAATTTAAAGAAATTGATTACCATGTTTAAGGGCCTTATAGAGTATAGTTACTATTGAGTTTTAAAATTGTTACTATAGGATTTAGAGATGTTATTACTAGATTTAAGACAATTTACTACTATGTTTAGGGTTCTTGTAGAGTAATTGAATTTTAGGATTGTAGCTACCAAGTTTAGTGACATTACTTATTGGATTTTAAGAAAATATACTGTTATGCATATTGACCATTATTAGCCATTTTTAGAGGAAAATTATTATGCAAAAAGACAGTTACTATTACTTACAGGAAAATAGTTGTTACTAGAATGTTAGAGACGGTGTTAACAAGTAAATATTAAATTTGTTAGCACAAAAAGGAACTTTAAGGAACTTTGAACAATATAATATTATTATAATCGTAAGCATGCAATATTTCAAACAATTTTTCTACAATGTTCACATCTGTATCATTTTTGTTAATGACTATAATGGTACAAAACCAAATGGATGAAACAATTAATTTATCACTACATTCTCTTTTGCTTTCCTTAGTTTGTTGCCAATGCAGGGGCCATTACATCAACACGACACTTATTGAGTGAATGGTTAACTAAGTCCCACATAAGTTAAACACGAAACTTATCTAATTGTTTATGCAAACCATAACCATTTATATATGAGTCACAAACATTAGAGTATGATAGACAATTAATAAAGAAGCTCATATTGGAGTATAGTAGGCATGGTGAGACCTCCCTATTCAAACTTTGATTCCCCATAAATGAAAATAGACGCATTATTAACTTCTATAGTCCTAATATGTATTTATGTGAGACTTGATCCTTATTTTCCATGATATTCTATTCTCACATTTACAAAATCAATACCATATAACCACCTCTACAAACTGTCATACTTAGCTTCATTTACATGTAATTATATCAATTACAAGCTTTAGCAATCAATTTGGCAACTATTACTAAACCTTTAGCTATGGATTTTGGTCCATTTACATACCAATCGAAACTATAGCGGTCAAAATTCTTCTTCTTCTTCTTCTTCACTCATAATTATCATAAACAAACTTGTTTTGGGCCACTAGATCAAAAAACACACGTTGGTTGCCTAAGGAAGTCTCATATCCCGAATTTGTTATATTTGCTATAGTATGCATCAAATTTCAAAAATTCATAACTTAAGCTATATAACTTCGATTTATGCAAACTCAGTGGCTACAAAAATCTTATGATGTCAACTTTATGCTATAAAAATTTCAAGTGCAATTGTATTCATTTGGCCTGTAAAAGAATATGAAAAATAGAGACCACTGCAAATGAACAGTAATAGTATTATTCTGCATAATTTAGGTAATTTTGAAAATTCATAAAATATCCTGTAGAGTTCCAAAAATTTTCATTCTTAACTTGTTAGAAAGGTCTATGAATTTTTTAATTGCATGATAAATTTCAACTCCAAACTAAATCATTTGGACTTTCAAGGATAGAAGTATAATTTATGACTATTTTGGACTAAATTTTGATTCTAAACTGGTTCAATTAGTTTCCAAATTGCACTCTCCTACTTTAAACAAATTTCAATCATTCTAAGCATCCATTTCATATATTCTAACATATAAAATAAGGCTTGCATAAAAATATGGCCTCTTAACACCCAATTATGCATGTAAACTATCATGCATCTCATATGTACATAATAGTATAAATGGCCAACTTATGCCTTAAAAAGACATATATTAATGTACTCTAGCTCATATGTATATTTTTATTACAAACATCATCAAATACATAAATATTCATCACACATACATAGGGTTTATAACTATTCAAAAATACTTTGTACAAATAACTACACTTTCATTACAAAAGGCCTTGTTACATGGTTTCTTAGGGTCTAGTTCTTCTCTATCTCCTTCTCTTTACTTGAAGAGCCTAAAATAGTTAGTAGGAATACATGGGTGAGATTCTAGGAAGAATTTCAGTAGCCAATTTGAACCAGATCAAAGTATACATGAATACTATGAAGAAATACAATGTATGTGGTACAAGATTACTATTCATATGCATCATGTAACTCAAATGTAACTTTTAGCATGAAAAGTCATTTTTCATCAAGTCATAGCATCAAAACAAACAAACTAGGCTTAACTAAACTTAACTTGAGGCCAAGAAAGAGATATTGCACTCAATTCCAAGTCATAATGAGTTAGGAGCCGTAACATAGCCATTTCATATGCACAAAACTCATAATAGAAAACAAATCAAAGTATAGCTCATGAATACATCAAGCAACTACACATACAAGCATTTAAACTCACTCAAGTATTCAAATGCATATAAGATAGGGAGATAGAGTGACCTTATGGATTTAAGGGCTTGAAACTACCACTAACCCTCTTGGGCCTTACTTGATTCTTGTCTTTCCTTAGCTTAACACCTATACTTTGGTGAGTTTGGGCTAACTTGGCCTACATATAGCAATTCACATAGCAAATTAATTCATTAGAATCCACTCTAGGTCTTATTAACTTCACTTAATTTTATTAGAACCTAATATGGAAATTAAAGCTAATTTATGTCCCTTAGGAGGCAACTTTTGGTATTCCTTTTTTAGGTTTTAAACTCTCACTTGCTATGAGCCATACAACCCTAATAGAACTCATTTAGGCCATCATAAACTTGGTTAAACAAGACTAAGACCAACTTGCTTCTTCAAGCTTACTCCTTTCATTTAAGTCTCTTAAATCATTAGAACCCATCAAAACACTTTTTAAGTGTTTTAATCTTCACTTGGTCGAACCTATGCTACATGGAGGCCTAGGGAGTTTTCTTCATTTTTTTTGGGAATTTTAATGTATGTAGAGGTTCCTTAACTTTAATTTAGTTATGATTTAATATGGTTTAAAATATCCTCCTAGGGTTCCAAAACTCTCAATGTGTAATTAAAATCCTAATTACTCTATCTTGGTTTCTAAAGCTCTTTAAGTGATTCTAATTACATATTCTTAATCTCCATGCCTCAAAACCCTTATCCCTATCATGCTTTGTCCAAAACTCAACTCCTTTTAAGGTCTTTCTTATTAGGCTGAAACTAGGGAGGAAGAAAATTAAAAGAAAGAGCAAGTGTTCTAGCTTACCTTATACCTTGTTGTTAAGTGGAGAATTTGATCCTACAATTAGTTTTCTTAATTTCCCTCCTTTTCCTAATGACCAACTATCAAAGTGCTCATTTCAAGAAGATAAAAACCATCAAAAGAAAGAGTTCAAGGAGAAGAAAATAATTTTTAACTAGCATAAGGTGTAAAAATAGATGTTTCTTACCTAGATTGCTTTATCTTTCTCTCTTTTCTCCCTCCTATTAGGCACCTTTCTTGGTCTGTTTCAAATCTAGTTACAGTTGATTATAAGGCTGGTGGGACATGACTGAGCTTATATAAAAGGAAAAGAAATATTTTAAAACAATTACAAAAAAAAACTAATTACGTCCAAAAACTTTAACTATTCTATTTGGACTCATTTTAAATCTTTTTGAAATTCGTTAGTTTCATATAAAAATTTAGGTTCTCTAATTTATTAAAAATATTTACTTTCAAATTTATGGGGTTCAAAACTATCGTGAATAGTTTGATCAAAATTTAGTCAACTAACAACTTAAATTATACACCAAAAGAATTTTAGCTATTTTGACAGTTCTTATGATTTTTAGGACCCTTGAAAACTCTAGTAAACTTAATTTTTCATTTAAAACTTCCTTCTTTAAGTTTCTAAAATTTTGCCTAAAACTACGATTTGCCACTGCTCTTTTGACTTATTCTGTTTAGTTTCTTTGGCTATAGTTTTAGGCCATTTTTGGTTTCTTATTATCATTTCTAGATGTTCTAATTATTATCCTATCCTTACTTGGCTTTAATTGATTTTATTTTGGGGTCCTTTTTTATTATTTCACTTGTTCCAGTTCATTTTTAGATGCACAAATAACCAATAAAATCATAAATAATATCTTCTTATGCTTCACCAATGATTTTTCTTGAATCACAACATTGATAAGTTTTTCATAATAAAAATATACAAAATTGAGAATGAACAAGATTTTTCATATCTAAGCATAATTGAGAATGAATAAATACATGCAAGTTAGAAGTAATCCAAAAATTTAATTTGTAAAAAAAAGGAAAATAGGATAGAAAAGAAAGAAGAGAGAGTGTTAATAATAAATGAGTTTACCTCTATGTTTTAGGCATTTACAACCAATTTTTAGGAAATTTTCTATTAAATTTTAAGATAATTTCTACTTAACTACTATAATTTTAGGAAATTACTTCTATATTATAGAGAATTACAAGACACTTAGTTATATCTACAGACAATATTAGATATTATAATTTTAGGAAATTTAAATTTATTACAATAGATTTAAGGAAATTTACCACTATGTTGAAGGACCTTGCAGAGTGTAGTTACTATTACGTTTTAGGACCGTTACTACTAAGTTTAAGGACATTATTACTATATTTGAGGAAATTTACTATTAGATTTTAGGGATCATGCTTTACTATTGAGTTTTAGCCCCGTTACTACCATATTTAGGTGTATTACTATTGGATTTAAGAAAATTGACTATCGTGTTTAGGGACTTTGTTGAATATTGTTACTATTGAGTTTTATGACTATTACTACTAGGTTTAAGCTATTACCATTGGATTTAAGGAAGTTTAATACTAGGTTTTAAGGACTGTACTTTACTATCTAGTTTTAGGCTAATTACTACTTAGTTTAAGTGTATTATTACTGGATTTAAGGAAATTTACTATCATATTTATGGACTTTGCAGAGTATAGTTGCTATCAAGTTTTAGATCATTACTATTAGGTTTAAGAATGTTACTATTGGATTTCAAGAAATTTACTACTAGGTTTAGGCCCGTTCCTACCAAGTTTAGGTGTGTTACTACTGGATTTAAGGAAATTTACTACCATGTCTAGGGGCCTTGCAGAGTATACTTGACAATGTCTTATATTTGCTAAAAAGCTGACACAGGATTTCATCAAAGACATTTTGATTAGGCACAAAACTTAAGGTGCACCCAACAAAACATTTCAAATGTAATATATTAGGATATTAGCGAGGCACTGACATAATTTATGTTAAGGGGCATATTTTCTACAATAATAATAATCTATGATCCCTTACATTAAAGTTAACATATAAATGTTACATTTGTATGTTGCAACTTATGTGGATTTCATTCCATCATATATGTTTATTTAAGGGAGGAGGAAATGTAATATCTAGTTCTCTGAAAACGTAAGAAGACACGAGAAATGTAATATTCAATTTCTCCGTAAACGTATATAATTCACCGAATACAAAAAGAAGTCATTTAGATATGATGATTTGAGGTCCAATAAAATTAGAGTGATAATATAGACCTCAAATAATAAGGATTCAAGGTCAGAGGTAACTTGAAAACATAGCCATAATGATCAAATGAAATTCAATGAAGATGTAGTGGCATTTTCATAATTTTGGGCACTTTTTAGAAAATTCAAAGGAAAAATTTTTAAATGAGAAAAATGAGTTTCTCAGGGTTTTCAAAAGTCTTAAAAACCATAAGAACCCCTATAACAATTTCTTAGAAGCCCTAAAAACCATAAGAACCTCTATAACGATTTAAACCCCCCAGTTTACATTTTAGAGCATAAGTTGATCTAAACTTTAACCAGTTCGTTCGAGAAGATTTTAAATTTAATTTGGATGAAATTAAAGGCATTTTATGAATTAGAGGACCTAAATTTTATGATGAAAAGATAGTTCTAAAAAATGAGTTGAAATGAGCATAAACGGAGTAAACAGGCACATAGGGGCAAAATGGTCATTTTGAAAAATTGTAAAAGAGGTTTTTTAAGCAAGATTACACCTCATCACCTTCTCCAAACTTCCATTTTTAAAAATTTGAGTAGTCATGGCTTGACATTAAGATGGGGGAGAGAGAAGAAGTTTAATCTTCTGTTTAGGTAAGTAAACGACCCTATTTTATCATGTACTAGTTTGGAAAATTGTTCCTCTCTCTAGGAGCTCTCTAATGGGGTTTTCTTTTATTGAAAACTTGAAGATTCAGGTTCGACTCAAGCCAAAAAGGAACTCTTTTCAAGAAAACAATCAGTAGAAGATAATTTATGCAAAGAGAGCTTTATTTTAAAGTAAGACTTTACTTGAAACACTTATAAACTCTTATGTTTCCAAACCATTTAAACTTCGATCTAGAGAGAGAAAGTGAGGAGGAGAGTTTTTCTTCATGTGTTCTTGATGGAACCAAGGGTTATGGAGTGTGAGGAACAAGTAGATGCAAAGAAATCCAAGAAAGAACCATTAATTTGCAAGATATCTAGCCTAGGGTTTTACATGCATCTTAGTTTGTAAAAAGCTTTTTAACTATAATTTAAGGAGTCTAAGAGTTTTTGTAAGTCCCTAAGACATCAAGGAAGCCTCCCACATGCTTCCCCCATAAAAAAAAAAAATCAAACAAACTCCATTGGTGCCAATTGGAAGCATAACCTCAGCCTAAAGGGGTTCATGCATCTAGGGAGTGATTTAATTTCTTCCAAGCTTAGTTTTGCATCACGTATGATGGGAGAGTATGAGAAGAAGCCTTGAAATTTTTTTAGAAAGTTTAGAAAGTGTAATGGAGATATAGGTTCCATATTATAGCATAATGAAGTAATACCTACCTAGGCTTCTTGAAATGATTGTGTGATAACTCCAAGAGACCTAAATGGAGTCAAGAATCATAAATTAAAGGAAAGAATAAAGCCAAGATGATGTTTGCCCAAGGTTGCTTTATTAGGTGCCTTATGGAACTATAATTGAACCATTTGAGCCATCTAGCTTTTCAAGTGCATGTGTAGCTTTAGAAATTATTCTAAGAGTGTAATTAGCTTCCATATGATGTGTCTAGGCCAAAGAAATTAATTCTTATATCCTTGTAAGTGTGTTGCTGAGGGAGAAGAACCAAGTTCAAAGAGAAAAGTATACATTTGTGACAAAGATAGCTCTCTCTTCTTTCTCTCATGCATGAGTAAATGTCTATCTTGTTTTTGAATATGTGTATGTATGTTTTGAGTCATGAAAAGTATTTTAGCAAGTATCTAGAAGCCATAGTATCATGATGTTATGTTATGCATTCAAATGATGCTTTGTGAAATTACTTTGGTTTGCTTGAATGCAGTAAAGCCAAGAACCCTCTAGCAAGGGTGAGAAGGAGCCAAAAGTCCCTAAGAATGCTTGAGACAAAGCCAAAAGTCTCCCAAGAGTAAGGCTTGGTTAAAGAGCTTTTAAGAAAATGGGTGAGATAAGTCCAAAATCTTTAAAAAGAATGGGTGAGGCTAAACCACTTGCTTGGCAAGCCTATGCATGTTTTGTATGACTTTTTGAATGCTAAAAATGTCCCATGAATAATTACATATTCCATGATAGCCATGCATATATTTTTAGATATGGATTTGCATTCTTTATTTATGGTTGAAAAGGAGAAGAGTTATTAGGATTCCTAAAATCTTATCCCTTCCTCCCCTTGTTTAACATGACTAGATGGACCAAGTGAGTTAAAAAATAGGAGCCATCAAGCTTGAAGAAAAGAATTTGACAATAAAGAGTGTGAAAATATTAATGACACGTGATGTAATCTTTTATTGTATATGATGTATGACTTCATGTAGACATGTAAATATATGAATATATTGTGTATGAATGAGATTTGATGCCATGTGTATGATATAGCAATTTTTAGGCATTAAATGGTAAGATATGGCTTATGTGTTCTTATGTATACTTTAGGGTGAGAGTGTGAGTTTGTGAAATCTGGGTTCGTGCACATTTGAGACATGTTTAGTAGACCATTTTGGCACTTTCCCACATGCTCAAGTGGCCATGAAATCCTTGGGAGCAATTTTAGACCATTTGAGACCCATTGGAGACACAAAAAGTGATATTTTACAACCCAATGTCAAGATCTAATCAAATGAACGAATTTGCCCATGAAATTTGGCATGAATATAAATCTCATCTAGAACTTTTTGGAAAGGTAAAGACCAAATTATTTGGAATTCTGTAAAATTAATTATGATTTTTCAAAATTGTCATTTTACTACTGTTCTGGTATTGGTATAAGCATTATTCATATAGTTAGTTTCTTATGCTAGGTCATTTGAAGGCCAAATGGTGTTCAATACTCATGAAATTTTAGAACATAAACTCGACATGATAATCTTTTTATGACCACCTAGATCACCCTAATTGGATGTCTGAGCAGAGAGATATGAATTTTTGAAGTTCAGTGATAGTACTAGTAGTGACTGGCAACCTTGGCTACTGTTCTATTGATTTTCAATAGCTAGATGCCCCTGTTGTGATCTGGATTTATTTTTAGCATAATATAGACATCTTTAGCTTTCCAAAATGATATAGTATGCTTGATTTTAATTTTTCTAGAATTAGTTATGAATTTTCAAAATTTATGACAAAAAGCTAGATCATGAACCCGAGGCTGCATATGTAAATTTTGTGCATATGGTTCATGAGCTCAAGTTTTTGGCTACTTCTTGGGATGGCTTTGAGTTGTATTTGCATAATTAAATATGAGAATGAGATGGACAAGTTCATGTAGTCCATGTGACACGAAATGCAAATTTTATCTATGACGTAACGGAAAAATAATCAACTTTTTAATGGATTTCTCAAAATTAGGTTCAACACATGTATAATTTGACTAATGTTCCAATAGGCACATCAAGAACTTCCTATCAATATTAAATGATACATCAATACAATTGGTGTCAAAGAAACTTATCCCAAATTTGGCATGAGTATAAATGCTTTAAACGTGTCTACAAAAATCTAAAATACAATAGCAATCACCCAAAGTTGAAAGTCAGGAATTTGCTATTTAGAATTCTAAATTCAGAGTCTTTATAGTTTATAGCTTCCATTATGGTCCTCGACTGCCCAAATTTTCAAGACTAACAATAGCCAAACATATTTTGAATATAAATTTGAAAGCATGTAAATCCCTAATACTTTAGTGGGAAGGAAATTGCGAATCTTGCGATAAACCCTTTTGATATTGGTAATGATGGTAGCTTGCTCAAGACCTAGTGGTTTTGTTCAACATTGATTGCCATTGCTGCAAATGATACTATAATAAGTGGACTCAATTGTAATCGTGGTAGAGACCGAATGTGTAGTCGAATGGATTTGCGGAGCACACTAAGATACTGTCGATGGAAAGGTATCGCGAATGAGTGAGAAGATACTATCAATGATGAGGTCTTATGAAAGAGGGTGAAATTGTCGATGGTGGAGAAATTGTCAATGAAGAGAATCAACAATGGGACCAAGGCTTAGGCAAAGAACTGGCAAGGATGTCGAAGCAAAGAGGAAGGAGAAATCATCGATAAGGAAAAGCAAGGCAATGTTTTGATTTACAAGGGTATTTCTATTTCTCTAGTGCTAAAATTAGGTTCTTAAGACCTTAAAAATCATTTTAGGGAGAATTAGAGTTAAGGACACAAAGTTGAAAATATTTGCTCTGAAAAACCTGTTATCACTTGATTTAGAGAGTTTTATTTAAAGTAAGTGGTAATCTATTTTAAAACAATTGTAATAGGTCCTTCAGAATAAATATTTTTAACTTTGGGTCCTTAACTCTAATTCTCTCATAATTTTAAGTTCTCTTATTATAATTTTTGTAAAGTTTGG
The DNA here is from genome assembly GCA_026724425.1 of Erythrophleum ivorense. Taxonomy (NCBI): domain Eukaryota; kingdom Viridiplantae; phylum Streptophyta; class Magnoliopsida; order Fabales; family Fabaceae; genus Erythrophleum; species Erythrophleum ivorense. Next base: position 775 of record JAIUCV010000200.1, on the reverse strand, counting down.
GTCCTTGTTCCTGATTTTTCCATTTGTTTTCTATGAATATGTACTTTGGGTGCATTGCGAGCCTCCTTGTCTAAAATGAGCTCTGCTTTCTTGGAAGAAAAAAACTGACAAATTATAATTTTTATAGCTTTTTTAACCAATAATTATTCATCTTCATTTTACATTTTATTAAACACATTTGTGATTAAAAAGAGTGGAGTAGAGTGAAAGATGAAACAAAGTAGAATAGGAAAGGAAGAATTTCCACCTAGTTTTATAAGAGTTCATTATTCCTCATTCATGTATATATTTATAGGAATTAAATTAAAATTTTAAATAAATTATAAAGACTAAATGATTAATTACAATATCAGTAACATAAGAAAATAAAAAGTATAAAAAATTAAATAATAAATAAATAAATAAATAAACAAATAAACAAATAAAAAGAAATCAAAATCACTTCAAACTTTCCCAATATTTAAAGGGTTTTTAACCATTAAAACAAAAAGTTAGGTTTTGTTTTTCCCACACGCTACTCCACTACTCCATCATCTCAATTCTCAGGCTCGCACTTAAAAATGGCATAGAAAGCACTGCCAACCCCTTGCTTATTTTATAGGTAAAAAGAAATAATATTGGGAGAATTATAATAAAGGATCCAAAGATAAAAAAAATTATTTTTAAGTACCTTTTATCATTTGTTTTAGAATGATTACTACTGAATTTAGCAACAAATTGTTGAATTTAATGGTAAAGATCCTTAAGAACAATTTTCTTCATCTTTTGGTTCTTA